>OU611860.1:16259430-17459430 GCA_914767755.1 Agrochola circellaris | reverse complement strand
GTTTAGAAGACAGTGCATTTTTATGATGCATGTTTCATATTATCTGATCATAAAATTCATAGACATCAATTAATTATTGACTTCAGAACCAGAGATCCTTTATCCTATTTTACGGCTTATTTTTAGTGAAATAATTATTGTAATGTTTTCAGTACGTCCGGGCAACAACACCATTCGTCACCGCAGTCTGGACTCGTCCGTCACCATTCCTTACGAGAGGACCTTCCGCGATCAGGTGCGTGACACTAACACTGTATAGAATGCTAGAATGTTACGTAACTTGTTCTATGTCATGGAGAAGGAGAGAAGTTAGCAGGGAGAGCTTCTGAAATGACTTGACTTTAGAGTTGGTACCAATATAATGAGAAAAAAGTGCACTGCAATTATTACATCTTTCTTTTCTTTTAAAAGCACAATTTTTTCTATCCCAAGAATTTTGTATAAGCAGTGAGCCATTATGTTTTCAATAAAAACTAAATCTTTCAAAGAAACGAGCGGAAAATCAAAAGAATTCTCCTTTATTTCTCAATTTCAATAGCTCTAGATTACTAAACTTTTGTGATAATAATTATTTCATTCTCTTTTTGTCACTGTTTATTAGTGGAGGTTTGTATTAAAAAATAACCGAATATTGTCCTCCGCAGTCGGCCCGGCCCGGCGACCCGGGCGCGGCCGAGGCCGCCCAGTTCGACTTCTGCGGCTGCGGCTGGCCGCACCACATGCTGGTGGCCAAGGGCAGCGAGCAGGGCTACCCCGTCGTACTGTTCGCCATGGTGTCCAACTGGAACGAGGACAGGGTACGCACTACATCGATACTATTTGAAAAAGGGATCCACCGTCTGTCAGGAATGAGGTCGAAGTTTTATAAAAACGTGGAGCTCTGCAGACACGTTCCGTCAACCATTTGGCAAGCTTTTTAAAATCTAGAGCGCGTTTATTGTATTGTATTTACATAAATACACACAACATTTTCTTTATAATAGGTACCTATTGCATTCTAATTTGTCTTAAATACCCTCAAACATTTCCCTACATTTTTGGCAAGTTTTTGACATTGAATGTCTCTGAGATGAGATAGTGAATGTTTTTACCTACGGGAATTATCCTTTTGTTTCCTAAAAACTGCCAGCCTGGGATATATGTAGAAGCATGTTTCAAAATGACTGTTTAAAATCCAAAGTAGGAAAAAAGTAGGTTACTTCTTTAGATGCAGTTGTCACTCCAAATACAGTGCTTTATGGATATTTGGGCGCTTGAAAGACATTGACAAGGGGGCGTCGTAGGTAAACATTTGTGAAATTATGTTGAAAATACAAGAACACGCGCCAAAAGATCCTTGTACAGTTTTACTTATGAAGTTGTGGGATCATATAGTAATTTTTTGTAATCTTCAAAATCCCCAGGTCGAACAAGACCTCGTCGGTTCGTGCAACGACGCGGCGTCGTACTGCGGCATCCGCGACCGCAAGTACCCCGACCGGCGCGCCATGGGCTTCCCCTTCGACCGGCCCGCGCCCGCCGCCGCCGCGCTGGCCGACTTCCTGCGCCCCAACATGGCCGTGCAGGACTGCAGCATTCGCTTCTCCGACACCACGCGCCCGCGCGCGCCCGGACGGTAGGTGCGGGGGGGGGGGGGGGGATGATGTGACGTCTACTGCTACGAGGTTCGGCAGCCGCTCGATTGACGCTTTAGATAAATATTCGTGAAATTGTCACAGAAATTTTATTGTCAAAACAAGATGTCGGGCGTTAGTTCCCATTTTGGCCGCGCGCCAAAAGAACCTTGTAGCATTAATCGTCAATTGAAATGACTGTTAGGCAATAAGAGTTGAACAAGAGTTTTGTAGTGTTCTTGTCTTACAAGTTGTATGTATCGCCTTTAAAAGCGTATCACATCAGATAATGAAACAGATTGATTTATTGTACCTGCCTATTTGTGATTTCTGACGGCTTAATATCAGCTTGCAATTTGAATGTAACTTACTACCTAGACGTCGAAATGATAATATCTTGAAAGTATAACATGTAAAGTTAGAAAAAAAATCCCCCTCCATACTGTATTTAAAACCCAGTAACAACATGGTATTCTAAACTGAAATTCACACGAGTGCAATAAACCAATGTAGAAGCTACATTTTGGTAGCTAACATAGATGGCGCCACAAATCCAACTTTAGACTATTTAAATTTATTATAAACTTTTTGATAATCCTATTTACTTCACATTTATTTTCTTAAATATAAGTTCCTTTTACTCTTTCTATTATAAGTTTAATTGTAAGCTAGTGGTGCCATCTATGTGTGGGTAACCTCAGTGTCGGGTGTGTAGGTCGGCCCCGGGCGCGCCGCGCGCCAGTCGCGCGCCGGCCGCGGCGCCGCGCGCACGGCCGTGCGGCTGTCCCGGGGATCCGGCCGCTATTATTAAGAAACCTTACTACTACACCAAGTGCGACCATCATAACAAACATCATATCTTTTAATAACTAAACTTGGCAATCTTAGAAAAACCATTAAACATAGCCAAAGCATTGATCAATTACTTTACAAAGATTTAACAATCAAAAGCAACTTCTACACAATTTTGTATCTCCTTGCGCCCGCTGTGACCTGACATGACCACTTCAAATCTTCCCCTAACTTTGTTTGTATAACAGGCGTAAATGGGTTCAAACATTTTGGCTCTCATAACATCGAGCTTAGACAGAGTTTTACAGAAGACTATAAAATAACACCGTTTTAATAAACATGGCTACCCAACACCTCGATAATTAAATACAAATTAATTAACGATTTGGCTAACGATATCTAAAAACATAAATACACCATTAACATTACATCACATAGACTTAACATACATTTTTATTAAATAACTGTTAGTGTATGTAGTTGAAAACCTAAATGTCTGTGGTCGTCCACCTTAGGACATGAACATTCCTCCTCATACACTTCTTTAATAAATCATGAGAGATCTCATAGTGCACTGAAGAAAATGAACCCATTTCTAAACACCAGATAACGGGTTCCACCGCCCGCACTTAATTTAAAATGACTTGCAAAGTTACCGTCTAAAATGAAACAGACTTATTGTCTGAAATCCAAAGTACGCAATGTGGTGTGTAATCAATGTTTGTTCGTGCTGTGCTGCAATAGGAAACTAAAGCTGATATTAGTAAAAAGCAGATATTAGTAAAAAACAGATATTAGTAAAAAGCAGATATTAGTAAAAAGCAGATATTAGTAAAAAGCAGATATTGTTGCCATGCAATAGGAAGCTGAAGCTGATGTTAGTAAAAAGCAGATATTTTTGCCCTGCAATAGGAAACTGAAGCTGAATATCAGCTTCAGTAAAAAGCAGACATTTCCCATAAAATACAGTTTTGTTGTTACTGGAGCGACCTCGGCTATTTCTTAACGGATTCTGATTTAATTTAGTTTTAAGTGTTATGTATAAGTTTAGTTTTAAGTAAACGGGTCTGTAAATAAATTGAATAGTTCTTAATTTTATGTACATAGTGTAAATACTTGTGATTCTTGAGACTGAATAAATTAGCCTTTTACCAATATGTTGTTTTATTATGTTCTTTATTTTTAATCATTGCATGTACTTAAGTGCATAGATACACGACTTCTCAATAAGTATCACACACACAACCTCACATTTGAACAAAATACCTCTTGAAACAAAAGTATTGTTTTGTGCAGCGACTAAAAGAGAAGACTTACTTTGCCATTTAATGAAAACTGTCTTGTTTTACCTATTTATATTTTAATTTTGAATAACAATATTTATTTAACCGTTCAAGGCCTGATAAACAACTAATTAACGTGCTAATTGACGTGCTTGAGGGTCACCCAGGGCTTTACCGGTTAAACTACCTACCTATTTATTTTGTATTTTATCTAACTAGTATATTTTACTAATACCTATTGATCTAGAGCATTGTTACTCAAAGTGTACTCCGCTGAGCCAAGCCTCTGTCAAAGCCTCTCTCCACGAAAATACTGGTCACAATGAAGTTGTATTTTCGCGGAGCCTCCACAGAGGCTTTGCGGAGCCCAGCTTCCTCAAGAATTAATTTTAAATTTGGCGGTATTTTTTTAATCACGTGTCTATGCAGTATACATTGAAACTACAAGTAGGCGCTTTACTTTTCATTCGTGATAGTACTGCACCTACGTCAAAAAAAAAAACCTTGGACCCGGTGGAACAAGTTAACATCTGCAAAAATCGCGATTTGGCAAATGCCGCCAAATCAAATTAGTGCTTGAGGAAGCGGTTAAAATAATGAATTTGGTCAAAATTTAATAATTGTCCACTGCAAACCCGATTGTTTTCAATATTGTGTGAAGATTACACAACACGCACCAAACATAAACACTACAGCACCACACAGAAGTGAGATGGTTAGCTCGGTTTAAATCTTTAACAAGGCTATTTGAACTTAGACCAGAGTTACAAACTGGGCGAAATAGGATTCTCAACTCAACCTATGCAGCTATAAAAACAAAATACCGCAATCTATTGCGGTATTTTGTTTTCCACCCTAGTGGATGCCGATCTGTCATGGGACTTTTAACCCTCTTCAATCAAGCCTGACATCAATCAATTGATGAAAAGTAAAAATCTATTTCAAACCCCACATTAAATGCAAATGTTGATGAGTCAAGTATTATGATAATGAATGAAGAATACAGATAAAACCAGGTTTTGATTATTTTAGGCCTCAAATATTTCGTTTTCCAAAAGGGTTCCGTCGCCAAAGAAGTTTGAAAACCGCCGATCTAGAGGCATAAGTGTGACTGCAGAACATGAATAGGTACGTGAGCTTGGATACGATCCTAAGATTCAGCAAAAATAATTGCGTTTTACTACATAGCAGTTTATGTGCAATCGGGGTTTTATTGAACCTTCACAAGTAGTAAGCTACGTTCAAAACCCTTACTCAAAACATTACTCACGTGCCCTATCAGATCAGTTTCTGAAGCTTATTAATCTGTTATCAAATTTCGCATTAAATTATGAGAGGTTGATGTTAAATCGGTTAACCAATCACATCATAAATAAGGTTAGATAGCTGCTTTGCTTATAAGAGGTTTGATCAAGTTTTGAGAAACTATCTAGGTACTCTAGCTGATAGAGTAGATAGTTCAAAGATTTAACAGGACTGTCTGGCCAGTTATGTAACAGAGACTCAATTAAAAAAATATAGTCCCTGGGAACACCCTCTGCAGGCGGTGGCTTCTGGTTTATAAGGCCGGGGAGGGTGACACTCTTACTTACTCCGGCTTCTCTTAAGAGACCAGCTTAAGAACCTCTCCTGTGTAACGCCTGTCAAGGCCCTGGGGTGAGGTCGCGAGTTGAGCAATCCGAAGGCGAACTGTTTGCATTGTCACTTGACTGAGATTTACTGCTGTATGAAAATGGCTCTAAACAACAAGAAGACTGCCTACTTTTACACCATACATGATAACAAAAAATGAAATACTTTTTCTGGATACCAATAGGAAGGTAAATCTTCAAACTCAAAAACCTGATCTAAGTGAAATATCTCAGCAATGCTTTAATCAATTAATATCATATTAAATACCCATCGAGTTCGGTTTCACAGTTATCGGTTGATAGCAATGTATTGTCTGCTAATTAGAGACTTTCTTTAAATTGTTGAGCCGACCACCGTTGGAGCACAGTTCTGGCAAACATGGCGAAGACTGCACAGGTAAGTAAGTCAATTACTTAATTACGATAATTGTAATCATTGTGAAGTGATAACTCCATTAGAATAGGTACGTTTTAATGTCAAGAAGTGGGAGTGTGTTGTGATCAAAGCTCTCTTTCGGAATAGTGAACAGTTCAGAACCTCCTCTTTTTTTAAGTCGGTACAAAGACGAATGGAAAGAAAAGGATTATACTATGGTGTAACGGGTGGTATTCGAACCTATGACGACTTGGCAAAGTGGTCGGCTCAATCAAAACCCTGAATATTTTTGTACGTGAGCTTTAACAGTCAAAATAATACCTACCAGCGGAGTTTTATCTAGTCTATTTTCATTGTAAAATACTTTGCAAATAAATTAGGATTTCTTGTGTGTTCATTAAGATGATGATGGCATTTTTTTTTGTGATCCTCATTGTTATCGTCGACGTTCTCGACGTTAAACTATAATTAAAGGTGAGCAATCAATTTAGGCTACCGCAGTCCACGGTTGGGCATAGGCCTCACAAGCTACAAGACCCTGACCTCCGCCAATATTTTAATTAAGGTTATTAAGGTGATCATTGAATGAAAAAATATTGTTTTGTCAGCCTTATACTCTTATCACAGATGAATGCTACTCAACGAACGATTAAATAATTCTTTATTCATCCACGACATCACATAGAGGGGCCTATTAATAACCGATGCTACATGGTATTCTTTAATCATGCTCCAATTAGCCCAATTCTATTTACTCTATCGGAATTTTATCCCTTTATAACTAAAGAATTCATTGGCAATACTTTACAAAGCTCGCAACACGTAGCGTCAGATCGAAGCATATTATATATTTCATCGGGAGACTGCTATAACGTGACGGTTCATCTAAAATGTATGAGGAGATTCGCTCACGGATTGTGCGGTGAAATTCACGATATTTTGTGCTAGATATAAACTTGTTTCAAACGATTTCAGTGGAAATAACTTTAAGGATCTTCATGGGCGTACCCAGCTATAGGCCCAGGGGGGGGGGGGGGGGAGCAAATCAGAAATTTCATTTATTTCAGGCGACACAGGCCCATAGAAAAATACCTTAACCTAAACATACATATTTTAATATAAACAAAAACTTGTGTTAATAAATAAGGCTTAGACTATGTTAGTAGCACTTCACTTTGCACTAGCTTGACTTTGTGCTGTCGTGTGGAACTTTTCCGCGGAAGCAACGGAACACCACATCTTGCGGCCAAAAGTCTTCTTCCATGACGAGGGGCAGATGACAGTTCGGTACACGCACGACGAACGCCTTAAGCCAGGTCACCCGCGTTTGGTATACCCTACACACTACACGACACATGAGTATGTTGTGTGCAGGGGCAGTGGTAGGGGAAACACCTGTAGGAGATACTGCTTTAAAGGTAGTAAAATAAATAAACTGTGTGCTTGCTTGCTGGGTTCGCGTATTTTGCATGATACAAACATGATAGGCCGCGCAACGCGGTTTATTCTAAAATGATGTGTGTGTGTTGTTGTGTAAATGTATTGTAATTATAAAGTAAGTTTTAACGTGACTCTAACATAACTTTTACCAATAGCAGTAGGTACTTAGGCATACAAAATGTAGGGGGGGGGGGGCAGCTGTCCTCCCCTGCCCCCCCTTGGTACGCCCATAGGATCTTGTTATTTATTTATTTGGATTTCCAACAGAGGCTACACAATTTCATGCAAGTTTAAAAGAACAGAGACAAATTCAAATGTGCGCTTTCAATATTTTTCCTTTTAATTTTTTACGTTTGAGAAGGCAAAAATATTAAAACAAATCAAAACATACAACACGAAATACATAGAAAGGTAACAAAATGAAATTCAAAACAATTGAATAATAATAACAAAAAGAAATGCTTGGATTGGATTTTAAAACTAACGCATATACTTACTAATAAATCTTGTTAAAATATACCTACATCAGATTTTATTTTCACGATTTCTTATGCTGTATTCACTGAGAAAAACCTACATTTAAAATGAGCCCTCCGCGAAGGCTCCCGGCATCCCATATGCGACTAGGTGAACCCTCCAGAAGGGCTCCCGGCACTGAAAGTGTTAAATTATTGTTAATTACTAACTCGATTTGTAACGTTTTAAAATTGACTTTAAAAAAACAGGGCTGAAAGAAACACTGCAGTATAATCCTTTGATTTTTAATAATCCGAATTTCGACTAACTCCCAAATCATATCTCAATAATCATCTCATACGATGCATGTATGTACTTTGAAACTACCATGGCTATTGTTTTTCACAGGTCCTGCTTCTATTGCTGGTCGCAGTGGCGGTGCAGTCGTACGCTGGACGGCGCTACTTTCGTGGTAGGTCTCACGGACGCTCCCGTAACTCTTACGACTACTATCACCGGAGGCATGGCGACTCTGAACGTCCCCATGGATTGAAACATTATCCAAACAGACATCACCAAAAAAATACACATAATCCCGGTAATCAGCCAGCAGTTCATTCACCACGGCTAAGAAACCCAGCAGTGCCTGATGATAGACCAATCGCTGGTTTCAATACGCACCACAACGAAGATTTAGAATCCACATCAACTACCGAGCTACCACCCTCAGTTGATGCGGTACCGGATAGTAACTCATCAACCAGTGATGACGGGAACCCTAATAGCAACAAATCAATGTACAACCCAGGAGTGGATTTGACAGGTGCTGTGAACAGTGATAAGCCAGATGATGTTGCTAATGTAATAAAAAGTGGAAAAACCTTGGATCTTGAAGAGTCCGATCATATCGGTGATAATACTGACGGGGCAGATTCAAATGAGCAGCCAAAAGACAATGCATCCATAAGCGGGTTGACACCAGGTGGGGAAGAAGATAAAACTGATCCTGGTGATCTAGATAACAACTTAAATGGTAATGTAGATGGCAATTTAGATGGTACCGTAGACGGCAATTTAGATGGAGCCTTAGATGGTAACATAGATGGTAACGTAGATGGCAACTTAGATAGTAACTTAGATGGTAACGTAGATGGCAACTTAGATGGTAACATAGATGGCAAGTTTGATGCTAACTTAGATGGCAACGCAGATGGAAACGTAGAGGGTAACATAGACGGTAACCTGCCGAACATTAATTTAGACAAACCGACGGGTAGTATCAATGTAAATGGGTTAGAACCTGATGACATTGATAGTTCTTCATCAATTGAGTCACCAAATGGCGATCATGATTTTGGTTATTTAAGCAATGATGGAATTTCATCCGAAGATAAGGATAAACCAGGCCATGATGAGAACAATATTAATAACAATGAATTACCACCAAATGGAGATGATGGCAATATAAATGTTAATGGCCTTTCACCGGGAAATGATAATAATGAGCCCGAAGATGGGGGCGAAAGCGTAAATGGAAATGGTTTATTACCTACCGGTGATGGTGATTACTCGGGTCACGGTTCTATAAACGTTAACGGGTTGTCCCCGGGTGGTGATGATAGTAAACCTGAAGATAACAATATTAACATTAATGGCTTGTCACCAGGTGGGGACGACGCCGACGGCCACGGCAACAATAACCATGGAGGGCTGCCAAGCGATGACTTAGGTAAGCTAAATCATAATAATATAGACGCACATGGGCTTGAACCCGATCATAACCATCATCATGATCATGACATTCATAAACCCGATAGCAACGATTTAATTGACGGTGAATTACCCTCAGGTGAAGGATCTATCGGCGCGCACGTCAACTTACCGGACATAACCGGCCATATTGACCACGGTGGACTGCTTCCCGAGCCAAAGCCTGATCCATCAGAACATCTCATTGATCATGGTGGTCTAGAGCCAGATATATCAGGACATATTGACCCCCACTTTAAACAGCCGGTACAAATCCCGGATATTTCTGGTCATATTGACATAGATCATCCGCAAACCGATCCCGCTTTTCCTGGCGACAATATTTTACTTAACCCTGGGGATGATATGATATCAAGACCAATGCCGGATGTCCATGGAAGACCTGATGATATTCCATCAATTGAAATACCTGGAATGGAATATGATCAAATAGATAACAAGGGCGAACGCAACAGGAATAATTCAATGATGATACCGGTTCTGTTGCCAGGAGGCGGCCAAATCATGATGCACGCTAATGCTTTGGATGGGAACATACCTTCCTACATCATCGTGATGATCAACGGCCAGCCAACGCTCATACAGAATCCTGGCAGTCTTGGCATCGGAGGTGGAAATTCAGGATCTTTGGATATTAGCAAACTCATACTTGGAAACTACGGACTCTCAAATGGTGGAGCAGTATTACCCAGCTGGCTTAACTTAGGAGGACTTGGTGGTAATGGTGGTTCAAATATTGGCGGCGGTGGCATTGGCATTTTGCCCAATATGCAGCCTATTTGGATTGGTTCACAGATGCCCAATTTCGGAGGCGGCGGTTCTTCAGGTGGTTCCTTCATCATTCCGGATAACGAACCCGTTCCTGTTCCGTTTCCTTATCCAAGGCCAATGCCTCCACCACGACCAATTTATCCAACCCCTCAACCAATACCGTTGCCTGGACCAGGTTTTAACATTAATACTTATCCCGGATTTCCTTGGCCATCAGTTTGGAACCCTAGTAATCCCGGTGTGAATGTCAATTTCACGCATATACCGTTGACGCCAAATCAAGGATCCAATAAAGACTGGAAAAGTCTGCTTGATCTCCTGGCTAACATTGATTCTCGTCTTCCTAGCCCACAACCATCGCAACCTACAACCCCGCCACAACCCAAAGGACTATTACCTACCCCGCAACCAAGCTACCCTTCATACCCGTACCCACAGTATCCGTATCCCTACCCACCACCATACCCTTACCCGCCTTACCCTTACCCTCCTAACTATCCATATCCTAACAATAAGCCTACCGGCCCCGGCAAAAATATTCCCAATATTGACGAAGATAAAGATACTGCAAATTCTCGCCCGGAACCGCAACCTCAACCGCGCCCAGATGTTCCTATAATAACCGTTCCGGAACCCCGCCCCGAACTAATACCAGATGTTCCCATAATACCCGGTCCTGTACCCCGGCCTGAACCCCGCCCGGAATCTCAGCCTGAACCCATCCCGGAACCCCAGCCTAGACCTTTCCCGGAACCCCAACCTCAACCCCACCCGGAACCCCAACCTGAACCCCGCCCGGAACCTCAACCTGAACCCCAACCTGAACCCCAGCCTAAACCCTTCCCGGATCCACAGCCCGAATCTCGTCCGGAACCTCGCCCTGAGCCCCGCCCAGAACCCCAACCCGAACCCCGTCCAGAACCCCAACCTGAACCCCCTCCGGAACCCCAACCCGAATCCCAACCTGAACTCCGTCCGGTACCCCAGCCTGAACCCCGTCCGGAACCCCGCCCGGAACCCCAACCTGAAACCCGTCCGGAACCTCAGCCTGAATCTCGCCCAGCACCCCAGCCGGAATCCCAACCTGAACCCCGTCCGGAACCCCAGCCGGAACCCCAACCGGAACCCCAGCCGGAACCCCAGCCGGAACTCCAACCGGAACCCCAGCCGGAACCCCAGCTTGAACCCCGCCCTGTTCCCTTAGAACCTCACAAAGAAGTTCCCAGTGAAACCCGCCCAGATGGTTTCTTAGAACCCCACCCGGAACCCCGACCTGAACCCCGCCCGGAACCACAACCTGAACCCTACCCGGAACCCCAACCTGAACCTTACCCAGAAACCCGACCTGAACCCCGCCCAGAGCACCCAAATCATCATCATCATGATAGGCCAGTTGTAAACCTACCCGACATTCACATTACACTCCCCAAGCCAACCCACATTGGCAAACCGAAACCTGGCCATCCTGGACTTGACAGTAGTCTCATTGACATCCTCAACGTCCTCCTGAAGTTCCCAGACAGGAACTCTCAACAACCCAAGAACATTGGACCCCTCATCAAGTTATTGCTCGCTATTTTGAAACCTGGTGACAAAAACCCGCCTTTGATTCCGAGCCTGAACGAGGACAATAACGGCCAGCCGGATCTAGGAAACCTCAGCCATCTTCTGTTACACCTTCTGGATGGCCGAAAAGAACCAAATCTCAACGTGCTGGTCGAACCAGGAATGGACGAAGGCCCACGAGCCAACCTGATCCTGCTCCTGCAACTTCTGGCCAACAATCTGGAAGGTAGTGATTCCTACCCAAGCATGGAACACTATCAGCCCGAAAACCCATTGTTATACTTCCTGGGTCACTTCCCTTGTGATCATCCGAATATCCAAGCGCTATCTGGAATGCAGCCCAACTCCAACCTTTGGCAGCTGTTGGCCAACATGTATGGCCATAACTATGGCCAAGAGTTGAGGCTTGAGAGATCTGCAGAGGAAACTGATGATAAACCAACTGAGGCTGAGCAGAAGACAGACGAATTAGAAGAATGAAATTTTATTTATTTATTTTATTATTTATGTATTTTATTTATTTTATGAAGCTTTTGTTCATGTTTCGAATGGTGTAAAGTAGAAGACAAAACTAAAGTGTTTTTTTTTAACAATTTCATAATAATGCAATAATGATTGAATAATAAAATAAGGTGAGGTCACGTAGACCGCCACAGATCCACGTAAAAACAGCTGCATCCCGTTAGACTGGAAGCCGACTCGAACATATTATTAAGTATTCGGAGAAGGCTAAGCAGATTGATTGATCGAACAATAAAGAAGAGTTTATTATTTGAATACATGTTAACTACAAACCAATGAATTACAAAGATTTTATTAATTTATTCCTTATAAAATTACATCTTTGTTAGATTAATTAATCATTCGAAGTTTTTCATTGACATAGTACGAAAATGAAAAATCGTAAATTAAGTTAAAGACTGTTTTTATTAAATTTGAACATTAAACGTAGGTTATGTACATTAACTAAGTCTTTGAATGTTGAAACAAAACTAATATTGTGGTACTCTATTTAACTAGATTTAATTACATACAATTTTTTTACATTCCTTTACTTCGTAATTATAAAATGTCAAAAGAACAAAGAATGCTCTTAATAAAGGCTAATAATACATTTTCAGTTTCATTTAGAAATTATATAAATACTAAATCTTTGAATAGGAAAATATAAAAATACTATATAGTTACTTTTTGTTGGAAATAATGTAAAATGTAATTAACATTATTTCCAACTAAAATTAACAATTCTACGGGCTGTCATAACTATAGCGTTGGGGTACAGTGTACTAGACATCAAAATTCAAAATTCAATTCAAAAGTCATTTATTCAAACTAGGCTGAGAATCAGCACTTTTCGAACGTCACTATTACATATGACAGGCCCCTAAAACGCCCACCCTTCATCACTTCCTAGTGCGTTAGCTGGGAGAAAGAAGTGGCGGAACAAACTCCCCAGGCGGTAAAGCTGTCTGTTCAGTTAGAAAAAAATATGATTTTATATAATAGTATGCAAAATAAATTACATTACGCAACACAAAAAATAATTTAAATTATTAGCACACGCCATTATACCAACCAAAATCATCGAGAACTATACTCAGGCAGAAATAAAAACTAAACGTAAAAAGAACTTCATATCTAAATAAAAGCCTCCAGGCATAAAGGGCGTGCCCGCTTACATATAGATAAAGATATATATAGCTGTAACTGGAAGTTATAAATGATAAACTAGGGCCATCGATGTAAAATAAATAAACAGTTAATTACTAATAACAATACCATGATCAGCAAGACAACCAGTCACCCCGACGCTCTCAGGGAGCATGACTAACTTTCTGCCGGTTGCTCAGGCAAAAAATAATATGATCAATTGTCAAGGCTAGTGAATCTAACCACATATTGCAATTGAACTCATAAAAAAAAATATCTCTGCCGTCTCTGCCTCCCCCTTCGAAGAATACATGCGTGCATGTTATGTTGCCGTTAAAAGTTTTCTAAGGAAGTAGAATACACGTACTTAGATAAAGTACCAACGAGTAAAGTACCGGTACTTGAGTGCAGCAGTACTCAGGTACGTGTAGTGCTATGAGAACAAAGTGCAGTGTAATATTACGGCGCTTCGAGGGTGCTTGGTTACCCCGTTACCTACTGGTAGCGACATCTATTGTTAATTGTAGTTAAACTATGTAGGTATGGTTTTAAAAGGTAACTTTAATTAAATGCACCTAGTTTCTAACGTTTCATAAGTGCCCTTGTAGGTTTATGTGAAATAAAAGGATTTTAATTTAATATAGATTTATTTCTTACTCCTGATTATTTTTCAAACTCTCAAATTCAACTCTAGTATTTAATTCATTTAAAACAATTACAGGCACTTGTGAATTGGCAAGGAGTTAGTCAGTAAAATAGTTGAAGCTATTAAGAAGAACGGGCAAGAACTCCGTGGATAATCTTATCCAAGGTAGGTCCAATAGAATCCGAGATACAGCACTTTAAACATTGGCCATTTTTCACAAAAAGTTCATAATTATAGTTTAAGCTATCTTCCGCGGACAAATACCTACGGTGGCCGGGAATCGTCCTGGGATTAGTAGGCGCGGGCCTGCGGACGGTGAGCAATGGGTAGCTGGCCGTCCGATAAGGACCAAGCCCGGGTCGACGGCGCGTTGTGTTCCACGCGCGCCTTAAAGAGATGTCAGCACAACTCACGGGTAGGGCCGATGCCTACCGGGGTCGCGGGAATGTCCGAAAGGGATACCGTGGCCCCTGGCAACATACAAGCAACTGAAGGAACACGGGTGGGTTTTAGTCAGTAAGAGTCTGACACTCCAGTCCTGCCCTCCAGAAGTTATTTGATAAGTTCCCAACAACAACAAAAAAAAGTGAGTGGAGAGGGTCGTCTTTTTCCTGACTGAAAAAGAAAACTGTAGTCGTGAAAGAACAACTCTATTCCAGGGGGAAATGAGGGCTCTCCTCGAATGAATGATGTTGAAGAGAATTGCTTACAACCTGTTCCACCCCTGCTACTTTTCTGGAAAAAAACATTGTGTATGCTGAAACCCAATCTATTAAGGAAGGAGCACCAAGAGATTGGCATACTCTCCAGCGATTATGACAAGCGCGTACTCCTCGCTCTTCTCCAATGCTGTCGTCACAATGAGGCAGTCGGCGTCCTCTGGGGCTTGCTTCGTTTCCATCCCTTTTTTATCCAGTCCAGTGCAGATGAAGTTGCTTTTTTTTTCGGTTGGACAATAAGTTTTCTTGGCGCACTGTAATCTTCATCTGCCGTGATTTTCCTCGTGGAGTATTTTAACCAATCCTGCTCGGAATCTATCCTAGCAACATCCCAAAAAGTCAGTAGCGTGCAATTTTATTGCGCGATTTTTGTGCCTACGATGACTGACGTACTCGTATATTGGATCTCCAAGTGTTATTGTTTTTTTCAGTTGGATTTCCTCAATAGCAGGCCGTGTTTAGATTTGTCAGAAGGCTTGCTCCTTATATTGCATGGGACTTGGAGCTCTGTTATTTTGAAAATGCTATCACACTAGATCTAAGGAGCAACGTTTTACCAATCTAGGTTAAACTAGTGTAGGTTGAACTAGTGTTGGTTAAACAAGTGTATGTAAAATTCTGTAAATTTTTTTTGAGGGTGGGAAATGATCAAATAACTTCTCCCGCTCTGGGCGGAGCGGGAGGGCGTGTCAGACTTTTACTGACTAAAACCCACCCGTGTTCCTTCCGTTGCCTGTGTGCCGGGGTCGCGATATCCCTTTCAGACAAACCCGCAACCCCGGCAGACAATTTGGTCCCTGGAGTGCCATTCGAGCTCCAACATGCAGCCGCATAGTGATCGTATCCGGTTTTCAAAACTACGCTACGGGTCGGAAGTATTTCGCTTTGACCACCGAATATGAGGAATGAATAAAAACACGTCTGACGAACGTGTGATGTATAACTTTCATGGAAGATAGTATCGTAATATTATTGTGTCGTCCCACTCACTGGCGAATGACTAAAAAAGGGCTGAAGCTATGGCGAAACAGTGCAGTGCTTCCTTACCCAAACCATTCGTTCCACCTTCTGAAGACCTCCCGCCTGGACATGAGTTGTCTTGGGTTACCTGGAAGTCTTTAAACAGACTCCGGATCCGGGTTGGTCGAAGCAAGGAACATCTGTTCAGGAGGAGATTCATAGACGACTCCGCCTTGGAGTGTAAATGTGGTGCTGTTCCACAAACGATGGGACACTTAATATCATGTCCTGTGTGTCCTGTCAGCTGTACGTTATAGGAACTGATGGACACTAGCGATGGCGGCAAGCACGTGACCCAATTCTGGGCCGAGTCTAGGTATTTACATGGCTATCGACACGCTAAGAAGAAGATTATGAAACTATAGAAGAGCACAACAAGAGTGTTTCTTAAAAAGATTTGTGTCTATACCTATAGTATAGAAGCGTTTGTTTTAATGAATGCTACAAGGGTTCCCTTAAGAGGATAGGTAGAAGTAGCGTATGTCAATTACTAATAATTTACAATCATCAATCCGATCAAGCAATAATTGAATAACCGTCCCATGATTATAGTGAATGTTTTCGGGGATAGGTATGCTGTTATAACATTTTATGGTAATCCCTTTCAGAAGGTTGGGTTGGGATAGTGTGATGTTTAGCTAGCTGTGACTAACAACATACATAGTTCATAATAAATATTTTGAACACGAAGTTACTCATATTGTAACCCCAGCCTTACGTTGCGAGAAACCATAGGCAGACTAAAGAATATGTTGGTCATTTTCCCAATCCTAGAAAAAACAAGGCGCTGTTTTGTGGCAATTTGACTCCAAATCCAGTAAATCCTCAACTACTTCAGTAAAAAAAAACTTAACATTTCGAAGTAAATCCTTCTGAAACCGATTCCGATATATAAAACATAACCAGGTACAAACGGTGAAGGATCGAGGTGAACAGGCTAGCAATAGTACCTACGCCAGATATAAAATTATAAGTGGGTAGACAGTTTCGATTTTTACATTAACATAACATCACACCTGTATTCCCCAAAAGGCTAGGCAGAGGTGCACCTATTGGGCACGCCACAATTGTGGCGATAAGTCCCCTCTTTGAGGAGTGGCTAGAGAGGCGCCACGGCGTCCTCACCTTCCGCCTGACACAGGTCCTCACCGGACATGGTTGTTTCGGGAGGTTCCTGTTCAGGATAAAGCGGGAGGAAACGCCCGGGTGTCACCACTGTGTGGATCGCCCGGAGGACACGGTGGAGCATACGGTGGAGGTCTGCCCAGCTTGGGCGGAGCACCGCCGTGTCCTCACGGAGGCGATCGGCGGCGGCGATCTCTCGCGTCCGGCCCTGGTTCAGGCCATGGTCCGGAGCGAGAGTGCATGGGAGGCCGTCACCTCCTTCTGCGAAGCAGTAATGCTCGCGAAGGAGGAGGCGGAGCGCGCGAGGGAGAGGCAGAATGCGCCCCCTCGCGCCCCTAGTCGCCGCAGGAGACGCCCCGGGCGTCGGGAGTCGCGAGCCGACTTCCGGCCACCGTAGGCGCGGGCTTGCGGACGGTGAGCAATGGGTAGCTCGCCGTCCGATAGGGACCAGGCCCGGGTCGACGGCGCGTTGTGTTCCACGCGCGCCTCAAAGAGATGTCAGCACCAACTGACGGGGTCCGGAAGGGCCAATGCCTGCCGGGGTTGCGGGTTTGTCTGAAAGGGATATCGCAACCTCGGCACACAGGCAACGGAAGGAACACGGGTGGGTTTTAGTCAGTAAAAGTCTGACACGCCCTCCCGCTCCACCCAGAGCGGGAGAAGTTATTTGATAATTTGGCATCCAAAAAAAAAAAAAAAAAAAGAGGTGCTCCTATAGTACATCCACAATTCGCCAGTTATGTTTAAGTCTCATGCAATAGGGGGCGAGCCTATTGCCAATAGTATTATTTAAAGTACTTAAAGTATTTTTAGATAACGTTGTTCCTAAACTAGGTACAGCCTTATTAAGGACCTAACTAAGGACTGAACTAAAATGCAATGGACTGTAATTTAAATAAATGTAATCCAAATAGGTATAATAATATCGATGTTGGTAAGCGTATAGAGTGTGCGTGCGTGCCTTCGTCAGAGATCGGTAGCGAAGTGGTCCTATGGCCCGCGTCCCGTACGCGGCACCTGTCGTCGCCACCCACCGCTTTCCGCTGTCTCACGATAGCAGCCGAAGATTGCTGAGTGGTCGGAGGCGCCCGAATATCCTCCCCGGGTTGAAGCATTCAAGTGAGAGGAAGTGGGCAGACGTTCGACGACGCCCGAACAGCCTGTTGGTTTTTATGGCTTTGATAAGACCAGAAAAGAAATGATTAAACTTAGCTTGATTTCATAACAGCCAAGTTACCTAAATTATTCTTATCTTAGTGGCTTTTGATAAGTTATACCTCTATACTGCTATTGGCAAGCATAGTGTCTTCAAGATAAAGATAAAGATATATTTATCGGCTCAAACATGTGTTTATATACACGAATAAAATGCATGCAGGATCACATAAAAAAAATAAAGCTTCCTAGAGGAATGAGTTGTAGTAAGCAGAAAAGAGGACGCTGCTACTGGCTGTTCCATCAAAAGATGCCTGCGTACCTGTCACCTTTGCTTACTGTACCAACGCCTTCGTATCTGCGTGTAAATTTGCATCGCGTTGCTTATACGTCATGCAAGTGTTGCCCTCGGGAAATCACCGGGCAAACGGCCGGGCAGACCTCTGGGCACGGACAACCCTGACGTGTGGCAACATGAGCCTGTAACTAGGTGAATATGAATAATTAATGTACATAAACATTGTAGAAAGTGAATCTGGAATCGAGCCCTGTTTACAAAGGTGTGTTTGTCTGCTGGACCAGTTTATTCCTGTTTAACCGGTAAATACGGGTTTTTGTGTGCTTTGTTGAAGGTAGGGATTGTTTGGAGATGTTACCTACTTTTGACATTAATGGTGTTTATTTATCTTTGCTTACGTGTAAATAAATTAATTCTCAGTCTTTGTGTTGATTAATTGTTTATTAAATTGACTACCAACTTAAATAGACAGTGGTGCCGATTCTCTTGTCACAAATGCCTCTAAACTAGCCTAAAAATCACCAAAATTTATTTTATGCCTGTCAAACGACGATTTCCTGACGATTTCCCATTCTGAAATAGACTAAAGTGACACAACTAAACTATATTTTAGTTTGACAGCACTAAGATGGTACTGAGTTATTAATTTAGTTAAAATGGCAATCTTGCTATTGACGTTTTTCACCTAAAATTTTGATTGTCTAACTAAATCTGACTATTTATAATCGCGATTAAAAATGGTGTGGAATACAATTAGTTGTCATGAACAAAAATTCACACCAACACCTCGACTTCAGGTGCAAAAACAGTACTGTATCTTATTTTTCTTTTCTTTTGCTTGTAACTCGAAAATGGTGTGTCCTATCGCAATTAATGAAAATTTCGACCCCCTTTATAAAACGCATAAACCCCGAAAACTCAACATGTAGGTAATAATTTTTAATATTTTCAATACAAAAAGTGAAAAGTTCCATATAAAACACGTAGAAGCTGCCTCAAAAATCATGGGTAGGGCAAACAAGTACCACGTGGAGTCGCGATTGTCAAATTCGATTTAAGTTGTGCCAAATTATAGTTTTTTTTTTGCAGAATAGCTTTAAGATTCTCATAGCCAAAAGTAAGGAATTTTAGTGATAGTTTAGTTCGGTGTACAAGAGAATCGGCACCATTGTGTAATGCACTGTTGTTGATAATGGAACTATTTTATAATACAACCTCACTTAAGGCTTTATAAACATGTTATTACATGTGTTGGTACAATCCGACATTATTAGCACCGTCATTAGTCGTCATTAGTGGCAAAAACGATCGTAAGACTCTCGCACTACTCTTGACTTAACAAAATCTACGTAATATTAGCTCTCTGAGTACATTATTTAATTACGGCTATTTAAAATAGTAGATTATTTTTTTGTGATTATATTGCCGTGCGATGGCCAAGGTATTCTATTTATTAAAGAAATAAAGGTGTCTAATATTGATACGGTCATTATAAAATGTTGTTAAAATACACTCGAGAGCAATGAATCCGGGTCACTTAAAGAATGTTAAAAATCTCGGAAACTAAAAATGATAGGTTAATGCAATAAATTGTATTTAATAGACAATGTAATACTCCTTAAATGAAAGTAAAAAAAATATGAGTCACCATACATTTTATTAACACAAAATTACATAAAGAAAAAAACTGCTGATCTCTCCTTAAAACAAAAATAGGAAACATGAAATTTTTGAACTTTATTATGATTTTCTTGAATTTTAATACTTCGTATTGCCTCCTCGTGCTTCCATTACTGCGTTTACGCGGTTTGGCATGCTGTACACCAAGTTCCTTATACGATTTTGGGGAATATTCTCCCATTCCTCTGTGAGAGCAATTTTGAGCTCACGAAGCGTGATTGGGGGAGGGTTTCGTTGTTTTACGCATCTGCCTAGCTCGTCCCAAGCATGCTCGATCGGGTTGATATCCGGGCTGCGCGCTGGCCACTCCATACGAGTAATGTTCATCTCTTGAAGGTAGTCATTCACAATCCTACCTGTATGAGGTCGGGCATTGTCATGCATAAATATAGCATCCTCACCTAAATTGACCATAAATGGACCAACATGATCATTGAGGATTTCTTCCACATATCTTACGCTAGTTAAAGAGCCGTTTTCTATGATCACCAGCTCTGTGCGACTTTCAGAAGAAATTCCGGCCCACACAAGTACAGACCCACCACCGTAGGCTACTTTTTCTTCGATGCATGCTTGCTTGAATCTTTCCCCTGGTCTTCGATACACTCTGTGTCTTCCATCGTGCTTGTAGAGCATAAATTTTGATTCGTCGGAGAACATAACTTTTGACCAATCTTCAATACTCCAATTTACGTGGCTCTGGGCATATCTTAGTCTTGAAATACGATGCCCACGCTCCAGTTTAGGGCCGTTTGCAGGTCTAAGGGGTTTTAAGTTAGATTCAGCAAGCCGACGTCTTACTGTCCACGCACTTGGGTTACTTCCTCCGAGGCGTCGAAACTGATTTGTGAGTTCAGTTCCTGTGAGAAAGCGATTTCGAAGCATGGTGTTCACCAAGTATCGGTCTTCTCGTGCTGTGGTACACCTGGTTCTGCCCGTTCCTGGTCTGCGTAGGTTAGAACCAGTTTCTTCGTAACGTCGGAGAACTCTTTGTACTGTTGACAGCGACACACCGACAGTCCTAGCTGTATCGCGCTGACTCCGGCCGGTTTCCAGCATTGTAAGTATTCTGGTGCATTCTTCAGGCGTAAGCGACATAATTTCAGCTTGAATAATGAATATAGAGCACTATCAACATGGTTTATGTACCCACATAAATGACAGATTACAAACAAAAGCAAAACCAAATGCTGTAATTTCGTAGTTCCATCTTCGAAAGTGGCCCTTTTTAAAATTTGATTTTTTATGATATAACTTTACAATAACTAAGAAGTTTTAATACCTTCATTTAAGGAGTATTACATTGTCTATTAAATACAATTTATTGCATTAACCTAGCATTTTTAGTTTCCGAGATTTTTAGGATTCTTTAAGTGACCCGGATTCATTGCTCTCGAGTGTAGTTAAACAATTCGCGGGGTTTTTTAAAAACTCACGCAAAAATTAAAATTAAAACAAGAATTGCCCACCGACAAGTCAGGTCTTGTGTTGTAGGCACTTCTTTGAAACGTTGATCTCATTTTTCAATTACATCTGTCGGTGTACACTGCTCTACTGCCCATAAGGCGGAGACTGACTTGTAATATTTGTTTGTAATATATCGAGATTGTGTAACGCGTTTCAGTAGTCAGTGCAGCGAGCCGTGCCGCTCGACGCTAGATTCTCCACTCAACAGTCGGCTGTTTCGTGAATTCCTTTGAACCGATAATTTCATGGTGCTCGAAGAGAGCGTTCGCCGCGTCTTGTGTTTCACTATCAACCAAGCTCACCACGAATGATACATTACAAACTCGAATTATAAATTACCGAATGTTAAAAATGGTGACTGTGATATAGTATTGAATATGGAGAAACTAGAATTCGTAGATGATATGTATGTGTACGAGTGCTATGTAGGCGAGCGGGCTGCGCCCCGCGCCTCCTGGCGCTGGGTGGTCATTTCCCAGAATTAAAGCAGTGTGCAACAGTAAAAGTGTCACCGTCCTTCCGCATAAATACTTCCATATATAACACGTGGAAACAGACCCCTACGTAGTTGGGAAAGGGCTGGGCAGATTTATTGATATAATATGTGGCTACATTTTACTATAAATGTAAGTCCGCTCGTTGCGAGAGTGGAATAGTTGTTGTATAGTGAAACTGTTTTCCTGGGGATTACGTTTGACTCAAGACTGCATCCTCATTTAACATCTGTTGCAGGACGGCTAAGTTCAGCAGCATATGCTGTAAGAAAAATCCGTCAATTTACTGATGAAGATATCGCGAGGCAAGTTTATTTCAGTTATGTACTTCCATAGTATAATGTCTTACGGTGTTTTACTATGGGGACGAGCTGTAGATATCGACCCTATTTTTATTCTGCAGAAAAGAGCCATCAGAGCAATATACGGCTTCCGCAGGCGCGATTCTCTAAGGGAACTGTTTAAAGATGACGGTACCTTGTCAATATATCTATGAATATATCATGTACTCGTACCATCAAAGAAGTTCATATCTAACCAGTTTCAAAACAAAATCCCGTGAACACGATGACCACATCTGTTACCAGCCCGGTGCTATAGCCGCCGAGCGCTGCAAGCAAGAATAGCCCTTACAGTGGTTAGATATGAACTTCTTCGATGGTACGTGAGGAAAATTCTTATGCTTTTCAGTAAAAGAGGTGAAAGACGCAATTATAGTACTAGAAATAGGGACCAATTAGTTCAACCTGGTTTCAGATTGGCTAGAGTAGACTCATCCTTCATGGTCCCAACCTACTGTTTGAACTGTTACAATAAAATACCTCCCCACCTTATAGTTGGGGGATTACATCGCTCCACAAGGGCGTATTAAAGTTGTTGGGGTTGCTGAAGATTGCAAAAACTATCTTTGCATTGTATAAATTCAATCTCTTTGTATTGTATAATGGCATGGCACATGTGTGAGCACTGTGACCATTACCTTCTACAAAACTGTATTTCATTGACTTGAATGAGCCCTGGCGGCTGAGAGTATGTCATGCTCACTGTCAAATGTCTCGCTGGTGGTAGCGTGTGTGGTGGATCGGTTCCCTGCAAAATGGTTGAGCTGAATGGTTCTGATCCATGCGTCAGTACGGACTGGTCATCTCTTAGCTGTCATGGCTAGTTTAATTTATTATAATTTTTGAATTGTTTTTATCTTTTTATTACGGACGCTTTAACGTGCACGTCTTTCTACTATATTATTGCAAGTATAATTTCAACATGAATGATGTATCCAATATATATTGTAACGATATTTTGATTTAAATGTCCGTGGAGTTTCTAGCCCGTTCTTCCCATAGGAAACTACTACGCTTTGGAATAAGCAACTAGCTTCATCTTTCTGAATGACCGACCGTTTGACAATTCAAAAGTGCCTGTAATTGGTTTATTTGAAATAAATGCTTTGAGTTTGAGTTTGAACAAACGTTACTCGTACAAGTCAGTCTCCGCCTTTAGACTCCCGATATGAAATCTTTCTCGTTTATAATATTTCATCAACTCTGTATAAGTCATCACTTTTACGTAGACAGTATTGTAACCTATATTTTCTTCATATTTGACTCATTATCATGCGGTTCATTAATTTCTAATTAAAGGGACATTATAACGACGGTTTGTCCATTAGGTAGGTCGGGTTTTCCATTGAGTTGCGTTTAAATTATCCACTCAGTGATTAAACTATCATTTGGTGGCTCGACATGGCGCGTATCATACAGGTATCGTAATTAATTTCATTTATTTTTGAGCGTTTATCAGAAGAATAGATCTTGTTTGTGAAAACATTCAATAATATTATATTATGTTAAGAGGGTGCGTTCTGAAACTAGGCAACGTTGCAAAATTAATCTAGAACTGTCAAATATTTCTCTGTTTTATCAATTTGTTAATGAAAAATATTGATTATTTATTTATTTGGGATTACCAACAAAGGATACACTGATGAAATAGAAATCACAACAATACTTGACAAAAGGTTCGTTCAGTTCTTTTTTCTGTTCTTAATATTATTAATTGCAATAGTTAAGTAATATCGTGACATTGAATATTTAGTTATGTAAAAAAAACATTTGAAAGTTTCCAAATGCATTTTTTTGCACCTGAAACTGTTTGAAAAATGATTAAAAGCAACATTTGACATCTATATTAACGACGTTGCCAAGTTTCATTTAATGCAGGCAACCTTATTCATTTTTAACGCAATAATTAACTAGAAATGTTCCTTTCTTCTTTTTTCTTGTGTTTTCATTCTGTATTATGTATTGTTTTTTTTTTTAATAAACTTCCTACGATATTTAACCGAATGTATATAGGTAAGTACCAAATAATTAGGTACCGTCCCTAAATATTACAATATATAGTATATAAAATAAAAAAATTACAATAAAAAATTAATAATTTATATTAAATATTATTATTGTTATACCTAAATATTTGAGAAGCCATTTTGAAATTACTAGTAGGTACGGAAAGTGCACATCCATACGCTAAAAATGCTACCTAAAGTTAGCTCAGGAGCTCAGAGCTTACTGACAATAGAGAAAGTCAAACAAGAAGGAACAACTCAATTATTTATGTATGTGTAAAGATAAGTTCTGCCATACAAAGCTTGAATGCATTAGATATCTTTAAGTACTCATGAATACTTTTTGGATCTTGTGATACAAGAACTAAGTTCAAGAGCCAGGGCTACACAGATGTCCTGGCGCAGGGGAGGTCGCATGAGGCGGCGGCCGAACTGGCGACACGCGGGGTTGCGACAATCGTCGATAGGATCCGGCAATTGGGACTCGAGGTGGCCTTGCACAAGTCCGAGGCCATGTGTTTTTATGGTCCTCGGAACGCGCCACTGTCGGGTTCCCGGATAACGGCAGGAGGGGTTCACATCGGTGTCGAGTCGACGATGAAGTACCTGGGACTCGTCCTCGACAGCCGGTGGAACTTCGTTGAGCACTTCCGACGTTTGGCTCCCAAACTGCAGAGGGCTGGGGCTGCTTTGAAGCGGCTCCTGCCCAATCTAGGGGGTCCAAACGCTTCCTGCCGGAGGCTCTACGCGGGGATCGTGCGGTCCATGGCCCTTTACGGGGCACCGGTGTGGGCGCGTTCGTTGAGGCTGCGACCGGCCCAGCGGTTGAACGCGTCCCAAAGGGTCATGGCCATTAGGCTGGTCCGAGGTTACCGCACGGTCTCCCGTGAGGCGGCGAGCCTCCTTGCCGGACTACCGCCATGGGATCTGGAGGCAAAAGTCCTCGCGCACATGTGGGAGTTGCGCGAGGAGGCGAAACGCCGGGGCGTAACTCCGCTGCCGCGAGAAATCGCGGCACAGCGGACAGAGCTCCGGCGGGATCTCATGGCGGCATGGAGAGTGCGATTGTCGCAACCCAGCGCTGGGCACGCCACAATTGTGGCGATAAGTCCCCTCTTTGAGGAGTGGCTAGAGAGGCGCCACGGCGTCCTCACCTTCCGCCTGACACAGGTCCTCACCGGACATGGTTGTTTCGGGAGGTTCCTGTTCAGGATAAAGCGGGAGGAAACGCCCGGGTGTCACCACTGTGTGGATCGCCCGGAGGACACGGTGGAGCATACGGTGGAGGTCTGCCCAGCTTGGGCGGAGCACCGCCGTGTCCTCACGGAGGCGATCGGCGGCGGCGATCTCTCGCGTCCGGCCCTGGTTCAGGCCATGGTCCGGAGCGAGAGTGCATGGGAGGCCGTCACCTCCTTCTGCGAAGCAGTAATGCTCGCGAAGGAGGAGGCGGAGCGCGCGAGGGAGAGGCAGAATGCGCCCCCTCGCGCCCCTAGTCGCCGCAGGAGACGCCCCGGGCGTCGGGAGTCGCGAGCCGACTTCCGGCCACCGTAGGCGCGGGCTTGCGGACGGTGAGCAATGGGTAGCTCGCCGTCCGATAGGGACCAGGCCCGGGTCGACGGCGCGTTGTGTTCCACGTGCGCCTCAAAGAGATGTCAGCACCAACTGACGGGGTCCGGAAGGGCCAATGCCTGCCGGGGTTGCGGGTTTGTCTGAAAGGGATATCGCGACCTCGGCACACAGGCAACGGAAGGAACACGGGTGGGTTTTAGTCAGTAAAAGTCTGACACGCCCTCCCGCTCCACCCAGAGCGGGAGAAGTTATTTGATAATTTCCCATCCTCAAAAAAAAAAAAAAAAGGGCTACACAGATGTTTGTCACTGAAGTGAAAATAAATAAATTTCTTACTAATGTGAATTACTTTTACTACGGGACTATAGGGAATAGAATTGATTGACAAGTACAAAGGCAGCCTGTATATTTTGATTTTCATAACGTAAAACAGTGTTAACATAACATTAAATTCGCTGCAAGGGTGTAATAATATCGAATTACTAACGTTCAAAGTTATTGTCCATCATCATTAATTAATTAGGTAATTATTATACGCATGCCGTTTATTTCCCGGAAGTTGTTAAATACAGATTTATTTTTACAAATTAATGACATTTCCCACCCAGAGGGAATTGATGGGACGGCACGTGTGACTGAACAACTCTATACATTACTGTATCTGTACTTTTTATTTCAGGTGCTGCTACCTCTGGTATGCGTGGTTTTAGCGGAGGCTCAGCTACACAGGCCATTCTTTGACCACATGCCAGGGTTTCCTCACCCGGTTCGACCAATATCAGACGGCCCCAGAGACCGGCTTACCTACAAAAATGTAGGTAACAACGGCGGCTATGACACATGGTTTCAACATTTTGGTAATCCAGATGAACACTCATTTAATTCTGACAGCCACGAAAGAGATAAGTCTTATGAAGATTATGATCCGTTTTATCATGGAGATGCATATTATCAAGGCAACGGTTGGGATCAAATGCCAGGAATAAATAATGTATTCGACATTCCAAATCCAGGCTATAACGCTCATAGACATCAACCACCACATAATGGACATAACTCACAAGAAAATCCTAAACAAGATCATACAGATATTTCAAATATCCAAAAACCCGAAGAGAAACCTAAAGGTATCCCACCAATTGACAAAAAACCAACAGAACAGGACATCATTCCTAAATTAAACACAGATAATATTCCAGACGTGAAAATTAAATTAAACGAAGCAGACATTTCAGACGTGAAAAATTGTTCTGATTTATTGCCCCCAAAAACAAATAAGATCAAGAAAGAAGATGAAAAAGCTGACAAAGACAATAAAAAAGTAGGTTTGGACAAAAAGAAGGATTTCTTACTGGTTGGCCAAGGTAATAGTGGGAATAACGTATACCTCTTACATGAAAATAATCCTAACCCGAGCACAGTAATTACACCTAACGCTAATCAGCCTGGCAACAATATAATTTATGTTCCTTACAATCCCGGACAAACTAACAATCCCGTTTATCAAGTTATTAATGGACAGCCTGGTTCTTTACCAACAAATGCTCAAATGACACAAGATAAGTTAGGAGTGTCAAGTAGTTATAATAATGCTGTATTGAACCCTGGTCAGGCAACTATGAATTTGAATGCGGGTAACCAAAATCCTGGCTATGTTACGATCTATTCCAATGGACAGCTAATACAAATACCTGGTGTTGTTGTTAACTCATCACCAAACAATGAACCTATACAGAATGGAAATCAAGGACAGGGAACAAATTATATGATTGGTAATGCAGTCCCCAATAATGTGCAAAATATACCAGCCATCCAAAATCCTGGCACAAACGTTATTTATGCCACGATCCCAAATCAAGCATCCAATGGTCCAATATATGTCCAAGTTCCAAATTGTGTTAATGCCATGTCTAATGGTTGTGGTTCAGGGAGCGTTCAAAAAGTTAATAATGGTATACCAAGTAACGGTTTACCAAACAATGTGGTGTTTTATCAGGCCAATCCGAATATGGTTGCTCAGTCAGCAGTATTACCAAATGATGTTTCAAATGGCTACGTTCAACCGAACATGATGGCAAATCAAGGCCAAGGAGCGATAACAGTAGCCATTCCGAATCAGGGTGCCATATTTAGCAATCAAAATGGTCCGTACCTGCAGGCAGTTGAACTACCGGTTAACAGTGGCTCAAATGGATACAATCAACCAATAGTATCGGATTTGGGGCAAGGACAAAATGCACCAAATCAAGGAGGTATAATGAACAATCAAAATATGCAAATACAGACAGCGGTTCAACTGCCAGTTGGTAGTAGCAACAATGGTTACAACCAACCAATAGTATATCAAGGACAAGGACAAAATATACCAAACCAGGGAGCTACTCAAATGCCGAGTGCCACTAACAACATTGGATACAATAAGCCAACGGTTAGTAGTCCAGAGGTTAATGCACCTAACCAGGGACTTTTGTACAGCCAATATACGCCTCCACAGCCTTCAGTCCAAATGCCAGTCAATAATGGCATAAACGGCTACAATCATCCTATGGTATCAAATTATGTACAAGGACCAAATGCACCAAATCCGGGAGTCACAGTAAACAACCAAAATACACCATTACAGCCCGCAATTGAAATACCAAACGGATACAACGTTAATCCTCCAGTCACAAATCCAAATCCAACAGTGACTGTAGAAAGCCGGGGTGACATGTCCAGCAACCAGAATGTGCAACTACAGCCATCGGTTACAGTAAATAGTGGCTCCAATGGATACGAGCAACCACAAGTCCCAAATCAAGGAGATCAAGGGACCAACGCTATTGTCAATACCCCAAATAATGTTGAAGTAATCAACCAAGAATCCGATAACGCTCAACCACTAGCAACATCTTCACTAGTTTTAGACAATAACAATTTGTCATCCTTAGGCGCCCAACCAGCAATCATGATTTCCGACTTCAAAGACAAATCGAGTGACAAAAAAGATGAAAAGAATAGTGAAGATATAAAAGAAAAGACAGATAAAGAAAAGGAGAAAGATAAGAAACCTAAAGAAGATGAGGAACCTAAAGTTTTGGAGCCATTTACTAATAAGCTGGAAGATATAAAACGTTAATTAAGATGTCGGTTAATTTCCACCCATACTTGAAATAAATTTCAAACTTTCGTATAATAAGATAATGATTAATGTATAATAATAAATAATACATGTTCCGCAATGAATAAGTTTTTATAAATATGTTACATGTTAATGATGTGTATTTTTACTTTATTTAGTTGCTAGTAGTATTATATTCTAAGTAGGTACTATTTATTTTATTTTATTACCTACCTATTTATGTATAATTCATTAAACCTGACTTGGTTTCCGTATGTTTTTTTTCGGGTGACCACTGAAAATCAGCGCTGTGCTGTGGGTCTCCATAGCACAGCATCATGCTGAGTGGAAGCCTTCTTGTCACAGTCATGACGTGCCAGCAACTGCCGACTATTTCTGTTTTGTGCTCGTGATTATATTTAAATCTATTGTGGTTTATTGTTCTACTCGAGTTAATAATTTTTTTGTATGCATGCACTTGTTTCTGTGACAAAGATACCTATTTTTCTTTCTTTCTTTATATGTTCTTGCATCCAATATTAATAAAAGGAAGATTAAATACTTATTAGATCATCAATCTAAAAGCTTAATCAGCATCTATTTTAAAGACAATAATATCCTACTTTCCTCATTAAATCTGATCAGTCCTCCATCTCAAATACCCTTTGACCACAAACTGTCCGAAACTTAAGACAATCTGTTCTTAGAAACTCCTCTCGGTTTGAACAAATTGCTCTGAAACTTGCTCCGTGTTCCGCCCCCATTGACCGTTTTCAGTCGAGCGATCAAAAACAACTGAGAATCGATCGCTGTGCCTCGGGTTCAATTTTGTGTAAACGGGCACAACACAACTGCTGACGAACCGAGTTGTCTGTGTACCTACTTATATAATTATGTTCTGTGTACTTATGTATGTTACGTATGTTTGTGTATGTGTACACAAGCTTCGAGTTGCACCTTTAACACTACTCGGGATAATGGTAGCTAAGTAATCTCTGCTGCAATTGCAAGTGATTGCTTTTGGATTGTCCTTGTTATACAATTATTGTTTCGAGTTAATTCCATTAAACTTTGGTATGGGCTGTAACCTACTGTTTAATTTGAGAGTAACTATACTAGTTACTAAAGTTAGTTCGCATAGATTACTTTCCTATTGCTGTAGTGTTTCTAACTGGTCAACTATGTAGCCAGTACAATTCAAAAGTATACCAGCTTGTGATTGTACTGCAGGGAAAAGACCTTTTTATCACATCTATTCAGAAAGAGCTAGTTTATTCTTCGTTAACAGGGACTAAAATAGCGCTTTAATAACATGGATTAAAAGTGATTTGAATTTGGAATGTGGACATTGTTAGTAAAAGTTCCAATGAGCAAAGAGGTCAATCACGAATATTGTATGAACAAGTAACAGGCTGTATGACAAAATAGACCGAGCGCAACCCAAAAAAAAAAAACTGTTTGTGAATAAATAAAAAACGCGCGAAATGCGTTCCGGCTGCGTTCGTAATTGTTTACTCAAATTCGGATTTTACTTAGTTTTATACAAAAATTGTGTCTTCCTTAAGTAGTGAGAATGAAATAAATAAACGTAGGTACTATCATAATTCATAACTTGCACTTACTTATTTTTCTCATACAGGGTGATATAAAATAGTGTTTCCACCGCGCGAGCAACACTTTTTTTCTACTTTAGAATTCTTCGCTCCGCTCTGGATTCAAAGAAACACTATCGCCTTTAAAGTAGTTGTTTGCTCCGAAGACAAACAATCTACAATTATTCATACAAAGGATAGATCACCAGCACGGATCACCAGTTCACCATACCGAGCACAGATCACCGGTTCACCACACTCGTTTACTGCGTGTTATTTGAGACTACAAAGCTCATGTTTCCTTACGGTGTTTTTCTTTTAGTTCTAGTTTCACTGTCCAAGATTAACATAGAAAGGTAATAAGATACAATGAGACTTCAATATATCCGCGTGATACTGTGCAATGCAATGCCACGTATTGCACGTCATACATGTACGTGGTCTATACGATAGGAGATAATTATTGCAACTGTAATAAGCACAAGATGTAATGCATATATCTGCCGTCAAGCAGCGTTCATGTGTTCTGGTTTGAAGGGTATGGATGTCGGAGTAATTTATCAGGCACCTGAGGCTTTCAGCTTCGTCTCTGGGATGGCAACGCATTTGCAATGTCACTGGTATTGCAGCCCGTCTATTCTGTAAAAAGATCACCGTGAAAACTTTGGTGAAATGAGATTGAAGTGAGCTGTTATTCCAGCGAATGCTAGGGTTTGACACTATTGACAGCTCACTTCACCTAAGTTTTCACGGTGAGATTCAGATCGGTAATACCCGAAAATAAAAGACGGTAATTACTTCGAAAGTGTTTTTATTAAATTGTTAAATATGAACTCTCAATAAAATCAACAACTCATTGTTATAATAAATTGTTCTGGTTCAAAACGCTCATAACAGTTGTGTTTGTGTGGTATACTGTGCGACTTATGTTTACGACTATTATTATAAAGATGTTGATCGGTGTCAGTACAAAGTATATTTAATTTATTTTGTTATGTTAGATGGATTTTATACTTTTAGACATTTCATAGGTCACAGAATTAAAATAAAGCACAATTTGCCTGTTTCGAATTAAAACTGACTTTATAATTCCAGTTCCAGAGAGAAGAATCAAAGAAAGAGGAGAAGAATGCGGATACATCCGCATTCTTCTCTTCTGGTGTCGGCACGAGCTTCACGAGAATATATTAGCTCATGCTGAAGCACATAGGTTTGATTAAATTCACGTTACATTAGGCAGCCGACGCACTATGTTTTTCTCTGCAAGACCACTATGCTAATACTGACAACGTTCAACATCAATCCTGAATGTTATTTTATTTCAAACATTGCATAAATTTATATTCATATCAACTGATAACAACCCAAAACGTTTTGCACAATATTTTACGTAAATTAACTAAAACAACAAACATTACAAAAAGAAAAAACAAAACGGACCATTTAAAAATCTTACATTAAAATCTTCATCGCGAGATTATTTTAAAAATTTCTTCGTTTATATCGTAATATTTTTTTTTAAATCTGAGAGATAATATTTTTTTAAATGTTTAAAATCTTTTTATTAGTACTATTTAGAATTAATATAAGCATACCTTCGTTCTAGACTATCACAACATTCAAAGGCATAAGTTTGGACCTTGGCTTGCAAAGGATAAAGGGTGTTCTCTGACCCTGGCTGACCTTCGGCAGGTACTTTGCATACTTGACGACTTTCGGATGGAAACAACTTGAAATCGGACCGTCAGCGTCGGTTTGGTTACGGGGGAATAGTCTTGGCTTTAAAGATTTTTGTTCTCAAAAGTATGGGTAGAGACTTGTTGGTACCATCATTACAAGATGACAGAAGCGTCGTTGATTAATAAGTAAATCCTTGTTAATGCAAGGATTTACTTATTAATCAACGACCATAATTATTAGTTGCACAATTTGGAAGGGAAAACGACTCTGAGGTAGTCAATTAATTGTTAGATGACGATAAAAAGTACAGGTTGAACTGTGTTGATTTTGCCTCAATTGTAACATTTACCTACTTGCAGAAGACTAACCAAGAAAGAATTTCAAGAAATTGATACGTTGCAAACTCGCGAGAGCACGATCCCGATCATAAGTGACCGGGATTAGCAACCTCAAGTAGCCAAGTGTGCAAGATGCCTTATTTTTACAAGAATTTCATCGAGGTAAAATATTTTTCAAACAATTTCTTTTCGTCTCGTAGGTACCATGAATCTTCATGTTTATAAATTGTATTCCATTATTAATTTCTTTGAACAAAATTGATTTACATCCTAAGAATGTTTTAATATAAGAAATGCTTACGGGTGACTTGCCACGGTCAATAATTACTTATTTAAAGAAGACAAAGAAAACAAATAATAAATCTATCGGAAGAGCAATAATATTAATGAACACCGTCTTAATAGCGAGTTATTTTGGGGTTTTAAGACACTTTAACATGCTATTTATCTTAAAAAAAGAAACATTTTTAATTGAGAAAACCAATAGACTTGTTGTTAGTATTTCTCGATAATTATAATCTTTTGAAAAACTTATCCAAGCATAGCAAAAACATAACGTTTGTTATAGATTTCTTTTCTTTTATTCGAGCTACTTTGGAAAAAGGATGACACCTGCTCGAGGCCTCAAAATATAAAAAGAAATTGAAAAAAAAAATCTTCTAAAATTATTACGCCAAAAGAGAAATAAATGCATTTAAATTTAAGCGCGCTGTTATTAGCCAGAGATATAATGATTTGATCAATGTTATTATTATATGTGTTGTTGTGTTGCTCTTTAGGGAAAAAAGGTAAAGTATCTGTCAGAGAACATCGCAGCAGAACGTGGACAATAATATTACTTTCACCTAATACCTAAGCTTGGACTTTGTTAATTAAAATATTTAATTAAAATCTTTTTTTCTTATTTTACACAAAAATCGTAAGTACTTCGGTGATCGGGACCCTGTACGCTAACATGAACCCACCCTATGATTTGGTTATATCCTGTGCATTGTGTATATCTGTGAAACTTAAAAAAACAATGTCATTTGTTTTAAAATTGCGGAAAACATCAAATTGTGTAACAAGTTTGTACACATTTGTACGTTAGGTACCTTACAAAAAATCGAATGCAAATAATCGATATAATCAAATATATTCGAGCAATGTTTTTGCATACGTAAAAAATGTAACCTAAATAAGTACCGAATCCTTACCAAAACATCGAATTTCCACCAGAATTAGTGCCACAATGGAACACCTGAATTTGCCAATAATTTCCGCCATTTTGCTCGATTTTCGCGCCATAATTTCCGCTTGACATAAACGTCAGAGCTGTCAACACAATGCACAGACTATAAACGCTTTCACGACTCAATAGATGGTCATTATAATTGAAATTAATTTGACAGTGAAAATTGGTCAATCTCTTAACGTAGCTGCTCACTTTATATATGCGCTTTAACCTGTAGGTAGGGCGCACATTATCTAGGGGTCTAGGCAGTTCTATATACTTTGCTTAACCTAATTTAGTTCATTTCGTTTGCCAACATGATAAGAAAGTAAGCTTATCATGTTGGCAAATGATACATAAATAACGAAATAGCAACCTATTTGACGAACTAGGTACTTTGTGTTAAATCAGTAATTCCGGATCATTTCCGCACCCAGTTTTCGGAATGGCAATATTAGTGATTCATAAGGTGCTCACCGCAAACTACTGGCTTTGCCAAAGCCACATTGCCGGATATCTTGCTCCTGAATATCAGATATTTTCGGATTAAACGTCTATTAACGATGCAGATGGCATTCGATGAATAAATGCAGTTTATATTGCTTTCTGCAAGCATAAAATAAATTCAGAAATGAAAGTAAAACCCTAACGAGGCACAATATTTTGCAATTTAAATGACATTACGCTCACGGCTGTTCCATGAAATTCTTTCGTTATCATAAATGCCTGCTGACCCCTAGAATTAATAATTAAAAATTAACGTTTTATGAAAATACAAAATACTTTATGGAAATATTGCACATTTAAGTTCAGATAAATATTTGACTTCCGATAGTAAAATAAATCAACATTATGCAAATGGTTTTAGGGTTCTAAAGAGTTTACCAGTTTTCCTTCCATTTTAACATTTTCTAAACAAAACCACTAAAAGAGGTTATGTTTCACATTTTAACTTTTCACCATCTTTCCAGAGACAGATTTTTTTTCCGTCGTATGAAAGACCAAGCGAAATATCAACACGGACGAGCCCAATGTATTTTGTATTTTTATAAAACTGTTGTTTAACCTAAAAGCTTATATTATGTACAATGATATCAAACAAGCATTGAGCAATTTTTTATGAATTAATATTTAAAATATGCTAAAATATTTACAATATAAACGGCCTTTGTAAAAGTTTGGTCTGTACGAGGCCGCCTCGCGAGGCACGTAATGTTTCACATGGCAACATTTTATCTTGTTGGAACAGCTATTTTTTCATGTGTTTGCAGAATATTCGTGTCTGTAAGTCACGTATACGAAGGATTACTTTTTGATTGATTCTTGTATTCTTGTGTTTGTATAGAAGAGGATGATTCAAGCAAACTAGACATTGCTATTCTTATCTTATATTAACTAGATATTATCAGGATCATAGTAGGAATGCCTAAAGCCAGTTGACCCTTTAGTGCCTCAGCAAGACAGCCTCGTCATAAAGACCTAATTATCTTATTAAAAATATTTAAGTGCTTTATAAGTCAAAGAGGAAAAATGTTATTTAAAAATATTTACAATATTAAGTAAATAGGACTAGCGGATGAATGAATTAGTAATTTTAAGTGAAAAGTTTAAGTTTTCTTCGATAAGCTGTCGTCAAAATCCGAGTCAATTATAATTGAGACTTTCTTAATTTTACTTTTCTCGAGTTCCGATTTAGAACATTAATCACATAGCAGCCTAAAATCTCAAATTTTGACGTCAGCAAGAAATTTAAAATTATTAAAAAAATATCAATTTAATGCATTTTTCAAGTACGAGGTACGAATGAAAAATTTCAATGCTGGCAACATTTCTATCAAAGCTGCAACATTGCTGTGCCGATGTCCAATGGGCTATTCGAATTCGAAGACGATTTGAACGCGTAGCAGCCATCGGTCGGCGCGGGGGGGGTATCACCGCGCGCTGGGCGACGCTTTCTCTGGCGGACTTTGAGGACTCTTCACGTCCTTAGAGCTCGCGTCCAGACTCTGGTCTCGGGATTCTTGGACAGGTTCTAGCCCAAGGTCAAATGAGGATTGCCTGCTGAAATAATTATTTTATTAAGTGAAGTGTATCTAACCATCCAGGAACTAAAGTTACGTTGAGTTTTCATTCATTTGCAATAAAGGTAAGACAGGTAAGGTAAGGTTTTTAAGTAAGGTTTTCTGAAGAAACAATGAGATGTTCCACATCACCGTAAGTGTAATCGGTAACCTGAGTTTCTGAAAGTTACATGTACGTTGCATTTAAACTACCAAAATTGACCTTAAGATTCAATCTTAAATAACTTAAGGCGAATTTCACCAATAAAACTGAACCGCGTTCAAGTGCTGTCAGTGTCAATATTCAACACAGACAGCTCTTGAATTCAGCGAGCAACAACTTATTTGTTGACTCTAACTACTCTAAATGTGTAACCAACCTTTCAGTCAGATAGTTCCCAGGAGCCGACAGCGAGCGGCCGGCGCGCGCCAGGCCGCCGCGCTTGGCGGGCGCGGCCGGCTTGTCGGGCTCGCCGCGCGCGCTCGTGGACTCTCTGCGGGACGTGCTGCCTTCTCGACTGCGGAGGAACGGGTTCTGGGGACAAATGTTTAGATTAGCAGAAGTCATAGTTTCTTTTGTGTGACAGTTACATTCTTTGTCACAAACTAGTCGTTACAATAAAGTTTGCCAAACAAGACAATTGAATTCACGAACATTTCAATCCTCGGGCTTATTTTATCAGCACACAGGTTGTTCAGGAATAGTTTATTACGATAGAAGATTGTGCAACTATACTGGATAATTCAAATAGTGACCTCATAAAAAAAATCATGCATTTCGACTCACTGTATCAGATCAGTCGAACGAAAAATTCTACCATTTCGATCGAAATTTTTGTATCTTGTATTAATGATAGGAATATGATTATTTTATATCTGAAAGAATATTCCATAACAATGAAAATTGCAAAAAAAGAATGTGAAAAAAAACGGTTCCCACATAATTTTCAAGAGATAATAAAATAAAATAAATTACTCGAAAACAATCAAGAATCGCGGAACATACATGGGGTATTTTCGGATACCCCTGGGCATTAGGAATCAATTTTTTTTATGTCGTCATTGTTTGTACCGGCCTGTATAACTTACATCCCGCTCTGGGTGGAGCGGGAGGGCGTGTCAGACTTTTACTGACTAAAACCCACCCGTGTTCCTTCCGTTGCCTGTGTGCCGAGGTCGCGATATCCCTTTCAGACAAACCCGCAACCCCGGCAGAACACTTTCAGACCCTGAGATGCATATTCTACTAAAAGTTAATAAGTACGTTTACGGAAGCGTACAGAATAGTTAAAGTGACAGTGACCCAATGTGGGTCACGGGATTGGGAATTTAGCAAAAAAGGTTAAACTCGAGCAGTTCTCACCTGGAAGCTGTGCTTCTTCAGCATAGTCTTGATGAGTATCAGCGTGGACAGGTTGGGGATGGAGGTGACGACCTGCGCCATGTCTTCCTCCGTCACTTCCACCAGCCGGCAGTTCTCCTGTTCTGACGGCAGGGGATCCTTGCCTCCGTCTGTTATCCACTCGTGATCCTGGGTGAAAGAAAGTTGAAGTTACCAAAAAAATTAAGAAAGAAAGCACAGTGTAAAGTTGGCTAACACACTAAGTGTGAATTTCACCAATTCTGACTGAATGCGACCGGCACATCTAAGCCGCGTTCAAGAGCTGTCACTGTCATCATTGTTGTGGAATATTGACATTTGAACGCGGTTTCGAATATGCTGATTGCGTTCAGTTTTATTAGTGAAATTCATCCTAATTGGTCAAGCCTGTTTAATGGGGGGCCTAAATGCTTTTTACAATAGAATTTTGCCTCAACGATCGACGTAAAAACATATTAATTAAAAACAATAAACCAGCATGTTGCTCTGGAATCTAGATTTAAATACTCGTAGATTATGTGGGTAAGGGCTCGTGCAGACCAGCGCGACGCGACGGCGCGGCGCGACTCGAACAATACAATTGTTACGGCCCCGCCGCCACCAGGTGGCGCACGGCGGGTCTTACTGTAGCCATGCGCCAGCCAGTGCTCTTCGCGTCGAGTTTTTGAAAAAAGCAGACTAGAACATAGATCGCATGGCGTACGTATCGCTTTTCATATTATTCAGAAAAATAAAACAGATTCATCAAATATCAGGCCTAGTTCATTATTTTCGAAGATTCACAGCGGTAACAGTCGAAACAACAATTTCTAAGAAAACTTCACGGTATAACAATAACCGGTGTCGAAGTTTTACGGATGTTTGTACATTGCGCTGAAAGCTACTACTTTACTACGCTACTACTACGGTACTAATTGGTGAGCTCGTGATCACCTTGGAAGAGCGTAATGCGTATAAGGCAACTATGAAAAGCTAAGTAGAATGAAAAAAAATTGTCCAAGGTTGCACTTTTTATCCCCTGTATTTTTTTAACCCCCTTAATATTTTTACTTTATTTTATTTTTATTGTTTGTTGTTATAGCGGCAATAGTACACACTATGTGAAAATTTCAAGTGTCTACCTATTACGGTTCAAAAGATAAAGTCCTGTGACAGGCGGACGGACGGACAGCGGAGCCTTAGTAATAGGGTCCCGTTGGCACCCATTGGGTACGTGTTTGTAGGTCGGACAAAGTGTTATTGTGATTTTCCATGGTGTCAATTAACCCATTAGAGTGTAGTGTACTATAGCTACACCCTTTAATGATTACAGGCGTGCTGTTATGTTATGTAGCCCGACCGAGTTAACACTGTCCACTATCAATTTGACAATGATTCCAAGCGTGACATAGGAAAAATATATTGCTGATAAAAGCCGTAGCTAATTTGTAAATGTCCAACTGGCGTTACTAGGATTAACATAAAACCAGAACCAACACAAAAGCAAATAATATTTCTCGTTCAAAGCGATTTGCTATCGTTCCTAATCCAATCAGTGCGTTTGAAAAGGTCAAATTGCTCCACTAATTGCGTTGACTTAGATAATTTGATTATTCTTGGACGAATTCGCTTTATTACAGCGTGGTGGATTCGAATCATTTGAACGTTGACCTTTTGAGAGACATTCTCATCTTAGAGTAATGAACTAATATATATTTCATTTATTTCCGAACGCTAAAAACTATACAATTCATATAGTATTAGTAACAAAGACTTAAAAATTATGTTAGTCAAACTACAAATTAGCCTAACAACAACCTACCTACGTGACTCAACACATGTTGGCACGTGCCTCCGTATCCAGTGCCTAATAAAGGGGCTGTCCACCTTGTCGAGCAATGTTTTTTACCTAATGAACTAATGACATCTTAGCACTAGATCTGTACACATAATATAATCAATGGAGTTGATGTTGTTTTCTAGGTTTGCTTGTGTAACGCAGCTTAGCATCAATAAAGGCGAAAAACAGGGATGAAGGATCTTCCTCGTACGTAACTTAATTAAACTCCCAATTTATTTAGGCTTATTTGTTGGTTCATAGTTAGTTAGTTGGTTCTTATTTAGCCATAATAGCCATCAAGGTGATGAATTGAATTCTGGTGAAACTTAAAAAAATATATTTAATATATAACAGGTTAAAGAAGGAGTAGGTACAGGGCGTAGAGGTTGTTGCTTACACAGCTGGCAAGTTATTCAATGATCACTTTCGTATTTTTTTCAAAACCACATCTTTAATATTGTTTTGCAAATTACATAAACTCAAACTCAAACTCAAACTCAAATCATTTATTTCAATTAAACCATTACAGGCACTTTTGAATTGTCAAGGAATCGGTCAGTCAAAAATATGAAGCTAGTTGCCCATTCCAAAGCGTAGTAGGTACATAAGGAGAAGAACGGGCAAGAAACTCCACGGACACTCTTTTAAATAAAATAAATTGTTACAAAGTATAATCATCAGAATAATCTTCCTACCTTAACCTCCTGCAGGTTAATCCTCGTGACCGGCTCCTTATCCAGCATCCTACTGAGCAGGTGTCGCAGCTGCTTGGAGGGCTGGATCCTGCCAGGGTAAATCAGGGGTTCTGCCAGGACCTTCCGCTGCAGTTCCACCGCCGAGCTGCCGACCCACGGCACCTTGCCGGTCACCATCGCGAATAGGGTCACGCCGAGTGACCAGATGTCTGCTGCCTGGGGGTAAATAAGAAGTATTACAATGCTACAAGGATCGGAACTGACGCCGCCATCTTGTTTTGTCAATACAATTTCTGTGGCAATTCCAGAAATGTTTACCACCAACGCCCCCCGGTTAATTTCACCGGTAATAGGTACACCAAAAGATCCTTGTAGCACTCTAGCTATTTTTTTTGTGTTTACGACATAATGTGCCAAATAAAAATGTTCGTTCTTCAGTCATTGGATTGAGTTTCAGTCCGTTTAACTTTGATCAAGTTTGACGTATTCCAGCAAAAAGATCTTTGGAGATTTCATCAATTAATTATTCTACGAAATTATGTCAATTAGGTACTATAGGATTATTTGGCTGCGCAAGAGGGCAAAATTCTGAATTTTATAAAGCATTACTTGAAGATTACGTCATTTATACATGATACTCGCCAGATTTTCAACAGCATACAATATTTTACGAACGTGTTTGCAATGCTAACTTACGTCTGTTTCGTGTGTCTGATCTACTTACTTACAGATGTAAGCATCCTTTTCATCTCCTACTAACATCATTTACAAGTTCTTGTTCAACTCACCTCCCCACTATACCGATCCGCGGGCGCGGCGGCCTCAGGGGCCCGGAAGGCGGGCGTGCCCACGGTGCCCGACACCCGGCCGGCCGCCGCCAGCTCCCCGCAGGCGCCCAGGTCTGCCACCTGCACGCGGCCCTCGCCCAGCAGCAGGTTGGCTGGCTTGATGTCCCGGTGGGCTATGCGCTGGTAGTGTACTGGGGAGTAAGGGATATGGTCAGGAAAACTTTAAGGCTGCCTGTCCATTGACGCCGAGCGAGGCAGCGGAGTGGAGCAGCAGAGCGGACCGAGAGAATAATGCTGAGCGGAGTTGCGGACTGTGTCTGTCCATTGATGCGGAGCGGAGTTGCGGACTGCGCGGAGCTAGGCCGAGTTCACGCGACGAGTAATTTGAGCGGGCTGTAATATTCCGGCGCCGGTTTTCCCGCTTCCCCGCTCCGCTTCCCGGTTTTGTATAAATTTTTAAACTTGTTTGTAAATCTCTGTCCACTCTGTTAATATTGGCACAGGTCCGCTCCTCTCCTCTCCTTCCCGCTCTAGTGGGCAGTCAGCCTAAATGGTGACGCTTTTGATCTGGATCTCGCCTGAGAAGTGTCATTTATCTATAGGTAGGTTTTTATACGTACAGTGCGCTCCAGAGAAACCTCATCCCCTAGCAATGTAAAAAACAATACAAGGGGTGAGGCTTCTCTGGAGCCCACCGTACCTAGCTCAGTGTGTTACCGAATAAATAACGAGTGGTCGTATTTACCGGCGTGCTTAATTCGTCGTGAATTTTTCAGCATATGGTTATCCATCTGCTGAAAAGTTCAATTCAATTGTGTAAGAAATTATGGACTTTGCAACTACCTATTCATGGTGTTTTAACCATGAAAAGGTAGTAGAAAAGTTCATTTTCATAAATCCAGCTTTATAGTAAAACCAAGTGCACGATGCGTACGTTTTTCGTATGTAATTTCTTATCAAATAAACAAAACGATAAAATGCAAGGATTGTGCTGATAATGATGCGGAATGTAAATATTATTTTTCTTGGAGTATGAACAGTACCTAAACACTTTTTCAATCATCGTTTTATGTACACATGATTGGAGGATAAGGAGCTCGTGGCTAAGTAATAACAGCCGCACGGGTCGATCCATCAGGTTAAGCTACGCTTGCTGGGGTTGGTCTGTGGATAGGTGACCAGCTTTACATGCCGAGACTCCTCCGTTCCTCGGAAAGCACGTTAAGCCGTTGGTCCCGGCTGTCATTTGTAGATCTTTGACAGTCGTTACGGGTCGTCAGAATCCGAAAGTCTGACAACCAGTACTGGTATTCAGCTGCATCCTGTTAGACTGGAAGCCGACCCCAATATAGAACGGCTATGCAGATTAATTTTGCTTTATGTAGGTACCTATTACAGACATGAAGCACAGGAAAATATAACCTGTGGTCTAGGACAGAACAGCCCGAAATATGTCTGGAGGTTTTATCCATATTATATTCAGGGAGAATCAATATTGTGTGGAGTAAGTAGTGATATCTATGCACGTAGTTCATCCCATGATCCTGGGAAGGACACGTTAACATGTTTTCCATACAAATGTTTGTCTTGGTCGAACCAATCTTATGTATTTACTGAATATGTATGTTGTGACAATCAACGACCAAGAATACGTAGTACAGTCAACAAAACAGTTATGTGTAAAGGCAAAAAATGGTCATCTTTCCACTGATTCTCTATTATTTTAGCGTAGAAACATAAAAACGATTATTTATTTCAAAGCTCATGAGTATACAGTACAAATTTGACTCTGTAAGGTAAGGTGTTAAGGCGACAATAACCGACTTTTATGATTTGGAAAAAATATATGTATGTTAAATTAGAGCATTTTCTTAATAATTTAATATATGAATGTTTAAGATTATGTATAAATTACATAGTGAATTTAATTTGTAAAGTTATGTCTTTTTATGTTATGATAAAAAACTGAATCACGCAAAATCTATCAAGCGTATTTTTCTAAAACGTTCATTCACCATTTTAAAAATAATTTTATTATTGACCTTTTAGTATACGTGTTTTATTAAAATACCTTTTTTTATGTATAATAAATTAATAATACGTCTAATTTGGAACAGCACTCCTTGATGGGCGAGTCCTATTACTGGCTGGACGTACGACGCGTTGTGTGACCTCAGTACAGAACACGCAAGCTAACCACTCAAGGTCATTGGCATATATCTGCGTCTTAAGTTTTAAATAATAGCCTCCACGTAATAAGTAGGTATCAGAAAGCGATGTCAAAGACTTTAATACTTAGTAGGATAGTGTACGCGCAACATTAAAAGCAGCTGCTAGTTGTTGCTTGTCAAGTACTTACTTATACTACTTAGTCTTGTTACTTACTTATGTCTCTTGTTGACTGTACGCCAGGAGTTTGAGGAAAAAAGATATTTTTAGTGAATCGGATATTAGGGGAGGTTCGTAGATGGACAGCTACATCCTCTTCTCTGTCAATGAAATAAGGCATAAGTCATTTATCTATAAGATATTTGTATGTGTTCGTGCTCCGCAAGGCGACGTTAGGCCTGCACCCTATTGTGTTCCACGCACGCCTCAAAGTGATGTCAGCACAACAGAAGGGGTCTGCTAGGACTTATGCCTGCCAGGGACGCGGGAATGTCCGTAAGGGATACCGTGGCCCCTGGCAACGTACAGGCAACTGAAGGAATACGGGTGGGTTTTAGTCAGTAAGAGTCTGACACTCCGCCCAGAGTGGTAGAAGGTTTTAGTTATTTGATAAATTACAAATCAAAAAAAAAAAAAAGGCTGCTCCCTAATTGTGTAACACACGATCAATCATAATCTGAATAATTTTAAAGGATATTGCTAACCCATTGCTTCATATGTTCGAAAAATTTGTCTGGTAACGCAACGAATGTTGTTGAACTGTCAAAATGAAACAGATTGTAATTGATCGTGTGTTACACAATTAGGGTACTGGCTATAATATATGTAGGTAGTGGTGAGATACAGTTACCTACAGTTCATATTCCGTCCAAATCGCATACTTTTCAGTTTGCAACAATTGTGTATTCAGTTTTCAATTATTATTCAGTAGTGAAATATTGTAAATTGACGAGCACATGATAATTGGTTTCAACTGCCAATTCTCACAGTATTGGCACATTTTACGCAGAAAATTACCGACCCATTATAATGATTGGTTTGAGCAGTTATTTCATGTGAGTTACGAACTGGATACTTTATACAAAATGCATTTCACTACCTACCTGAACAATGACACTGAACGAGACACAAAGTGTTCTTGTTACCACGTCTATGGGCGTTAAGTGTCCGCCAATGCGATTGTCACCAGTCAACTTTAAGTGCTTACCTTTAACTACCGTCTTTAAAACACATTTTTCGCATTTCTGAATCACCTTGCATTCAAAGATAAAGCTGTGACCAAACGCTTCGCTTCCTACTTAACCTCGTCTGGCGGGTTGTTATTAAAATATTACGACATTTTTACGACTAGATAGCGAGTGGGGAGGGGGATCGAATCACCCTCCCCCCTTCATTAGCCGACACGAGACTCGCATAGATAATATTGATTGTAATATACGGAGTAAGGTGATTGTTACTGAAACTGACAACCAGTCTTACCAAGGGGTATCGTGTTACCCAGTCACGGGCATCTCTCCATGTAAGATAACCAAGTTGGGTTATCTTACATGGAGAGATTCCCTATCTACTTGGAAAAAGGCAAATTGATTGAAGTGGAGGTTTACATATTTATGTACTTAATTGCTTTGCATGTGCAATTATGCAATGCATGTCAACTATGGACTATATCCTATTAGATAAACATCATCCTTTTCGTGTGGCTGACCTAGTGTCAGAGTGTTTATGCCGCCGTCCATGTAATAAACAATAAACATAAAAATTATGAAAGTCATTCTCGTAAACCAGTTTAAAGTTAGTAGGAACATGTTTAAAAAAAATCCGAAACTAACTTCACAGTTTTACCATCCAGTGAGTTTCTTAGTAAAAGTAACAAACAAATTGTATTATTCAAACAATAATAAACACCAAAAAATTATTACATTGAACTTAGGTAATGACTTGTGGCGGTTGAGAAAGGTCACAAACTAAAAATAGACTTTTCACCTCTCTTTTCTTCTCCTTCTGTTACGCTAGCTACAAAGTTCGATACACGTTGATTATAAAAATAATAATAAATAAACATGAGTGAGTCCAATGACGAACGGCCACGCTTTTGAGGGGCCTACCTCACTACATTAAAGCGACACGGGCGGATGTAGGTGGAATGCGGTCGCGGAGGGATATATTGAGGATTCGATCCAAAATAAATCTAAAATCTGTAAGCGTATAGTATAGACCATAAGTTTGGAAAATACCTCAGATCCTTGGTCTCGCCAGTCAGCTTCCAGAGTCACGCATACCGTAAGTCACCTACTTTCACTATCCTCCCGTTACAATCCACAAGTAAGGAAGCCAAAACTTCAGCGAATACTCAAACTCAGGTCGCTAACACAATAATATCGGTTTCAAACAAAACTCTTACTTTTAATTTGCAAAACTGCAATAATTTTACTTTAAACTTTTAATTTTTTGATATTGTTTGTTTTACAAATACATGTAGTTAAATTTTTACCATTTTGTATTTTTTTACCTTTAGGTAATATGTTCTCGCCGCTGAGGTGAAAAGTTGTATGTGTTACGAGACCAAAGTTATTTGCATCTCGTGTCTTTGAATCCATCGCTGCGCTCAGGATTCTAACCTAGAATCACTCGCTTACGCTCGGGATTCAAAATCACCACTCGCAGCAAAAACCAACTTTGCTTTGTTGTTGCACAAATAACTATTAAACTATTCTTGATTGTCGTGAAAGGAGACAGGACCACAGGAGGGGATCGTCACTTCTGAAGTTGTAACATTGTGCTTAGTTTAATGACCCTGTGGGGAACAGGTGACCTTTCTTAGAGCAGCCATGCAGGTACGGAACTTGGTTTCCTGGTCGAGGTATTGTAATTGAGACTTCCCTGAATGTACCCAGAGTTCAAATGAATTAAAAACGCAGTGAAAACATTTTATTTTCCGAACAAAAAAATCTGATGTAAAAACTACTTCGCACAACTTTTAATTGACACGATGCTCTCCACCATTTTTTTTACAAACCTATTCGTTTTGCCGGCGTAAAAATGTACAAAAAAATATGTTGACACAGAGTCACTTTTGCATTTAAAACGAGGTTAGTACATATTTTTACCAATCTAAGTACCTATAATTTTCAAATGCTCGAATTATCTAGGAACGTTGATTATTGAAAGTCAAGTTTCACACATAACAGCTGTAATGAACTGTTAACCTGAAGTCGCGAAAAAACCCATTGGTATCTTAGATATAGCAGAAAGGCGGTTACTCACGGTATTCAACCCCCAACAAGGCATCCCTGATGTACTTCCTGGCGAGGTATTCACTCAGCGGCGTCTCCGTGGGGATGTCGATGACGGGGCCGCCTTCCAGCAGCTGGAACACCAGGTACAGGTGGTCTTCTGCTGGGTCGTCCAGCACCTGGTGACCAATTATTATTTATTTATTAAAAAATATTATGCACAATTAAAAATAACCGTACGACATTAAGTCCGCCTTGACTTAATGTCTTAGGCATTTTCTACTAGTCTAACTTCCTTCCGTAGGGAGATGTAGAGATAAAACATTTTACGGTTTATTAAGATATTGTTTTAGTGAAACGCGACGATAAAAGGCTCATTCTCAACGGTAACTGGGAGTCTGGGATAGTGTATGACGTTGCGAGTTCCATGACAGTTGAGTGTACTATGAACGGTCGCATCATCGCACGGTTTTCACGACTTGACAGAACATCGAGATTTCTTAACTATTTGTCAGTTTATATTAATGTCCTTCCGGAATAAATTCTCTATATGCGTGTAAAAATCGCATCAAAATCCGTTGCGTAATCAAATCAAATCAAATCAAATCAAATCATTTATTTTTGCAAACATGGGTAATTCGTACATAGTTGTTTTCTTAAAAAGTAGTCCTCCATATTCTACCGTCTCATGGGCATGCAAATAATATTCAATTCCAAAAAAAATCGATTGATACCGAATAAATATAAATGTCAAATCATTAAAATTACAAAAAAACAGACTAATTCAGTAGAAACATTTTCACATTAATGTCACAAAAATATAATAAAGTATGTCAAAGTATCAATCAGAATAAAAAGTGTCAGAATAGGAACATGTATGTCAATCATAATAATAGTTTATCAATCAGTGCAGGGATTTATCATTAAGGAAGTCGTCAATTGTGTAATAGCTTTTCTCAATTAATATTTTGTTTAGTGCCCTTTTAAATTTTATTACAGTCATATTTTTTATTACATCAGGTACTTTATTATAGATATGTGGGGCAATACCAAAAAAACTTTTCTTCATAAGTGCGGTTTTACATTTCACTTGGCATAGTTTGTTTACATATTTAGTCCGTATCGGATTTTTTCGAACTGCTGACAGTTTTACAAATAATTGTGGATTGTTTTTTACAAATAGAGCTGTTTCCAAAATGTACAAAGAAGGAAAAGTTAAAATTTTTAGAGACTGATAATAGGACAGACAGCTATCTGTTGTTTTAAGAAGAAGTTACGAAGACCGACGTGGTCACACAGACAGACACGACAAGCGACTTTAATTAATAATACGCATAGATATAGATATGTTAAATTTCGTTGTGTCTGTGAATGTTCATTATACAGCGCTATTTTTTTCGCCAAGTTGGGAAATCGCTGGGGTGTCCCTTGTCTTAAAACATCACAGCGGGATCTTACTATCGCAATGATAAGAGACAAACGTGCACACGAAATCTTAAAATCTTCTTACTACAAAATTTTGCTAAAATCTTATGGAAATATGGGCTCATTCACACGACGACGATTCGTGTTTTTTGACGAATCATCTTTTTTCACGATTCGTTTTTTTTTCTGACGTCGCGTCGGTAATGCCGCCGTCGTATCACGAATTGTGAAAAATGACGGACACGTCTTAAATCACGTATCGTCTTTTAAAAATATGTTCGTCAAAAAACATGAATCGTGATTTTTTTTGTGACGGATTCGCTGAAGCGCTCGTCCAAGACTGAACTCTGAATCACGAATCAAGTGTGAACATCTATTCGGATATTTTGACGAATCGCGAATAAACTCGTTTCTGTATGCAACGTGAACGTGCATCCATCATGACGTATCGTATTTTTTTTGACGAATCGTCAATGACGGGTCCCGAGTGAATGAGCTGTAACCCGTGTGATATTTTATTTTTATTTTTTCTCTTTCATTTATTTTTTCTTTCTCAGTTAATTTTAATAATGGTCTGGCAGTTTGAGTAGTTGATGCGGCCTACCCAAATATCTTTTCTTTGGTATTGTTCGTCGAGTTGAGCTCCTTCAGTTTTGAGTTGAACTCCACGATTACTGACAAATGCTTGCACTGACTGGACAGGTCCACTCAAATCTGTGTGGTTCTTTCCTCAAAAGACCATTTCAGACACTAATCCACATGGTCCTCATATGACTTGACCAAGATTATGTCTGGACTTTAAAAGAGACTACGACCTCTGAGTTTGTTTCGGCCTTTCTTCTCAGAGTAGTCAGATAGGAAACACCGACCCCATCTAGCTTATTTTTAATATTTTTTTATATGACGTGTAAAAGTGATTCCGATATCCTATTTACAGAATAAACAATTTCATTTCATTTCCCGAAATATGTTTATGAACAAAAAATTTTTGTGTTCTGTGAAATAGTCCTGCTGAGTAATCATCTGCTAACGTAAAGTCAAAAAGGCGAAGAAAAGAAAATAGTACACATTACCTTAATACAAGAAAAGAAAGTAAGAAAATAGACGCGTTATTTACCTTCTAATAGAGAGAGTCAATATGACGAAAGGTCAGTTCTGTTTATGAGCAATTAACAGAACCGTCATCCTTATTGTGTTTGTCGTTCATTTGTATTACTAGCAGACGTGGGGATTGTTTATTATTAAGTAGTAAGTAATTATTATTGTTTTAGATATCTATTGTTTCCTCGAAAACTTTTTAGCATTGATGTTTACAAACATAAAGAGATATCGAAAAAATTAAAATAAATGATCATGGAGAATTTAAAGGGCTTCAAAATGCCATTTTGGTTTCAATAGGATTATAATTAAGGGTACCTAGATGTTTACGGTGTTCACCCGTTTCGGAGACCCTTTTTTGATGATTTCACATAATTCTTTCAGAATCTGGCCATTATTTTGTCTTTTTTTTATGTGCCGTAATGACATAAATAAAGTCATGTTCAATGCGCCGGAAGGTCATGGGACTATAAGCTTTGTGGATTTTTTTTTGTAAGTAGGTACGCCTTATGAACTTTCCAAATTAAACTTCGTCGAATGTTTTGATAGAATTACATGATATTATTGAATGCTTAAAGTACCTAAATCTGTTAACATTTTTCCCAATAAGGTAGTGTGTAATGTATAATAATAATTATGCTGTTGGCGAACCTACCTATTCTAAATAAATAGTTGTAATCAGGATGTCTCTAGATCATCGACATAAAGAAAAGATGTTGTTTTCATGTTGATGATGTAAGATAATATAAAAGTCATATTTTCCTCTACCAGGGTTCCGTACCCAAAGGGTGCCAACGGGACCCTATTGTTAAGGTTGCGCTGTCCGTCTGTCACAGGGCTATATCTTTTGAACCTTAATAGGTAGGTACACACTTGAATGTTTCACAGAGTGTGTATTACTTTGGCCGCTATTAAAAACAAATAAACTAATTGTACGGTGGTACGGAACCGTTCGTGTGCGAGTCCGACCCGCACTTCGCCGCAGTTTTTTAGCTCAAAATGTGCGCCGTTTTCAGTTTCTTTAAATAATGGTGTCAGAGAAGAATCGCCTTAATCAATACCATGGTAATTAAGTTTCAATTGTGGAAAAACGACAGAGAACTTTAATAAGTTTTAATTTAATTCTTGTCTAAGGTTGTATCCCTCACCTCAACCAACTTGACAACATTAGGGTGGTCCAGTTTCTTGAGCACAGCTATCTCGCGGTACACCCTCTGCAGGGGGTCGGGGGGCGGGCCGGGACCTGGCCTCCGAGGTGGCGCCCTGCCGAACAGCCCCGCGCGCCTCATCAGCTTGCGTTTCGAGAGGATCTTCATCGCCTGTGGAAAGAAAGTGAATTAGAAATTGAGGATATTATTATATTGTTCTTTCAACTAATATAAAATGGTCTCTGAAGAGGGACTGTGACGACTAACTATAAAAAAATATGTATAAACATTTTTGTTGAGGTATGTTTAGTAGTGCTTTAAGGCGACGATAACCGACTTTTAATGATTTTATACTAAAGATCGCGTCTAAACTAACACTACTCGTGCTAATGCATTGAAAAAAAAAGTTAAATTAGAGTATTTTCTTCCTAATCTGTGAATATTTTAGAATAATATGTTTAAATTTCATAGTGTAAATGATTTGTAAAGTTATCTAACAAGGATAAAATACTGAGAATCGCGCAGAAACTAATAAGCGTATTTTTCTGAAACCTTCACTATTATAAAGAAATTTTAATTCTTTAGCTTTTAGTATACGTGTTTTATTAAAATACCCTTTGTTTCATGTATAATAAATTAATAATGCGTTTAATTTGGGACGCCTTGATGGGCCAGTCCTATTACTGACTGGACGTACGACGCGTTGCGTGAGCTCAGCACAGAACACGCAAGTGGTCAGCACCACTCAAGGCCACTGGCATTTAATGTCCAAGTTTTGGGGTCAATACTTATTGAAGTTAAGTTTTCATAATTTTACAAGTAAGTATGTAAGACTTCATGGTTTTCAAATTACTAGTAAGGCTTTCCTTTAGATTATATTACATAGATACTAACTAGGACTGTAATGATTTCCGCTTGGTAGAATTAATGCAGTAGACGAAACTTCTCAGTTATCATATGAGCCGTATATGAAATTACTACCTTTTTTCTACCTAAGTTTAAGGTTTTTTTCCTTCACTTCCACACTGTTGACTGGGGATAAAAATCTATTTAGTCCGTCAGTCAGATAATAAACAAATATTAGACAAGTTGCTTTAACATATTAATAAAATATGGTTTAGATAAAACGCATTAGAGTTGGGGAGTAGGGGCTCGCTACGTCACAATTCAGTATAAAATCTACCGGAGAGTGACGTCATGCCAAATTTTAACTCAAAATATTGCCGTAATCATTCGATTACGTAAAAAAGGAAAAAATACGTGTCCAATATTTTTTAATAATTTATCTGACGGACAAATAAAAATCCCCTATTGAATTAATTATTCGAACAGTCCATGAATCGGTCGAATTGTTTTGTTTTTATGTTCTATGAACGCAAACAGCCACAGGCCTGTCTTAACACAACAAATCTGTACGCGTCATTAGATTTCCTCCCCCGTCGCTCGTAGATTGACGTTGTTCAAGGTGGATGCCTGCCCTTTGACATTCAACAGAATACTCAATACTCAATACTCAATACTTTATTGCATTCCATAATGTGAGATAAAACAGTTGGTATGTTAGACATTGTATCAATCATGGACCCTGTCGGGCACAGCAAAGTTAATTAAATGATAATAGGAGAGAGGATGAAGGCGCTTTTTGTTTAGAAGAATTAAATGAAAATATATTACTTTAAAATGTTATGTAGCTTCTTTGGTATTTATATTTTGTATCATAATTATATTTAATTGCGTAATTATAATCCTATTTGTATGAGTCTATGTGTATGAGTCTTAATATTTGGGTTTAATTTATTGCATGGTTATACTAAAATTATAAAAATATTCAAATTATTAGTGTGTCTTTATTATTGAAATGAGATTTAATTAGTTATTTATTATAATTAATTTAAATTTATAGTATTTACGCGTTTTTAAAATAAGTTAATTTATTAATTTTAATTGAAAATTAAAAGGAAATGTCGGTATTATGTCAAAATATTTTTATTGTTGTTGAAATTTATCGTCAAAGTATTCGTCAATAGTGTAGTAGCTTTTAATTATTAGGAATTGTTTCAATTTATTGATAAATATATTATTGTTATTAGTATTTTTAATGTATTCTGGTAACTTATTGTATACTTTAATAGACATAACAAATGCACTGGAAGAATGCATTTTTAATCGTGAAGTGGGTATGTTAAGTCTATTTTCATGTCTGAGTGATATTTTAGTTTGAATATCACCTCTTTTAGTATAGAATTGAGGATATTTTCGTACAAATTTACAAATTTCAAGTATGTAGAGGGAAGGCAGGGTTAATATTTTAAGGTCTTTAAAGTGGGGTTTACAGGAGTCAGTTACTTTGATATTCATTAAAGTTCTAATCATTTTTTTCTGCAGAGTGAATAGTGTCGGTGCGTCTGTGCTATTTCCCCATAATATAACTCCATACTTAAAAAAAAAAAAATAAAAAAAAAAAAAATAATAATAAAAAATAAATAAATATTAAAATATAATAATAATAAAATAATATAATATAATATTATAATTGAATATTTCATCTTTCTCAATTGTTTCCGCCCCAAGCGGATGTTGTTACCAGCGATGTGATTCCTTTACATATCAGACTAGGTCTTGTTGTTATTGTAAGCGTAGCAACATACTTGCCGAAAATTACTACGAATATGCTTTCTATGATAATTACGCGACGTAATTTCGGCCAGTCTTACCAGGGTATTCAGCTGCATCCGGTTTGACTGGAAGCTGACCCCAACATAGTTGGGAAAGGCAGAAAGATCGATCCGAAAATAATTAAATAAATACCTAATTATATTGAGTGGGGTTTCTAATCTGTCGTATAGATCCGTTTGCCTCAGTTATGTGTGGGAATTGACATTTGATGTATTGATTCGATCACTAATGAACAAACACTGCTACATGCTTATTTCTTTGATTACTTGATTGTTAGTTCTTTACATAACATAGACCCACGACTATAATCCCCGAACGCTTATGCAGAGGTGTACCTATAGTACAGCCACATTTCGCCAGTTATGTTTAAGTCCCATGTAGTAGGGGGCTAGCCTATTGCCATCAACCGGGCACAAATCTGGACTCCGGGCTGCTACTGAGAAATGGAAATTTTCAAGATGGAAAACCCAATAATACTTTGCCCGACATGGGATTCAAACCCAGGACCTCATACTATGCAGTAGTGCTTGTGACCACTAGACTAACGAGGCAGTTACTTGTTTACTTCTGTTATAATGTAGCTGTTGGACATTAGCGTCAATGGATGACTTTAATTTTGGACCTTAGTGTAATAATCATAAGAGTGGCACTTCATGACAACAGCAGAGCAATAAGAGCGACGTGTAGAAATATAAATAAACTGAAGAATACTTTTGTGTGGAATATCAGTTCGTGTTGTGGAGCAATTAGGTACAAGCTAAGGTCCAATTTCCTGTGTTCACAGCACGAACATTTAGCAATCGTTACTACCGTGTCGCCAATTTGCCGATTTTGTGTAGGAATTGTAATTGGCAATGTATGCGACAGATTCTTTGTGCGATGCAGACTCAGTCGCACAAAAAGTAAGTCGTTGACGTTTTCCTAGTAGTATGTGTTACATACAATTGATTTCCAAAGAAAAGATGGATGTATTGTGTGAGGAATGATATGAAAGAGAAGAGAGTGAATGATAGCGTGACGGTTGGCAGGGAGAGTGGCAGAGGAAAACGTGTTGCGCCGACCACGAGTGACATGAGACAAGGGCAGGTGATGATGATGTGTTCAGAAAACGAAATGAATTCCGTTCCGTTACACTAAATGTTATCTTATAACGTTCCAAAGTTTGTAACGATACTGGAACAAAAACGTTATAGAATATCATTTTTGTTGAACAATATTTTAAGCTACGTTATAGGTATCAGTGACATTATGCTTATAATCCGCTTGTAAGAACGTTACAGATTCATTTTGTAACGTTATTTTTAAGAACTTTTCCCGCTGAGCACCGCTCCGTCGTCGCCCACCACCACCACCAGCACCGGCCACCCCCGTACCGGCTGCTGGTAAGCCACCGCCGTATTCAAACATTAAGTTCATTCGAAAGTGCGTCTTTTACAGATAGTGTTGTGAATGAATTTATGTGGTTGTGTAAAATTTGTTTTGTCATCTTTGCGTATCGAAATGAATAACGTTATTATTTCGTTATACCGATATATTGTTATTAAACAGTTTAAGATTTCATTCCGTTTGTTATTATCGTTTTAGCCTAGGAATTAATTTTCTTACGATCCAAGTCATCTACTTCACGTGTGTGCCAAATTTAATCGAAATCTGTTCAGCCGTTAAGGCGTCAACAGACGGACAGACAGAGTTAGTGTGGATGTATTTAAAAGTGTTATAAACACATACTTAGTTCAAAACAATGCTATGGAATGACAGAATGTACGTGCAATTCGGTTTATTTTTTCGCCAGAAACTCCACGGTCTTTTTCTACAGGATAATTTTATGGTAATTAGGTTTACTTACATAATGCGTATCATCCTCTTCATTGTAGGCTAACTTGACGATCCCGTACGAACCCTGAAACAACGAGTTTACATAACTACCAACTTATTAGCACAGTTAGCAGAATTACACTTTTAATCATAATTAGTGGCTGAACTGGGGCTCGCGTTACATACGCGTAGGTATGCTGGGGTCGTTGACCTACTTATTTATGTAGATGCAGTTGAAATATTAATGGATGGTCTTTCCATGCCTGTTTGCATGCATATTTTCAAGTTTTTGGAATAAGTAATTAATAGTAGGAATCACATGAAAAAAAAAACAAAAATATGTAAAATTAAACTTTGCATAAGGTATTGAAGCCATTGTTATTTTCTAGATCTTTTTAGTTATTGAATGACAGACAAGCCGACGTTCGGCCCACTTGTTCGTTAGTGGTCACCGCGCCGCCATGACATCTGTTATACCAGAGATTTCACAGATGCGTTGTTATCTCAGACCTCTAGAGACAAAGCCAAAATGTTCATTGTGTCTGTAATCACACCGGCCTGTAACCCACCCCTTTAAACTAGACGCAGCAACGTTGGCGGGAGAAATAGTATATTGTGCTAACACTTCCCCGGACGGGCTTGTTCACAACGAGCTCCTAACTATGTATTCATGAATAACGTTTCCAAACAAAAGGTCGTTCACAAACCTGTCCAATAGGCTCCAGCAGCCGGTACTGGTTAAGCTGCACGTACCCCGAGGCCTGCGCCAGCGACACGCGCCGCGACTCGCGAGGCGCTCGTCGTGGTCGCGGCGAGCCCTGGCCGCTGCACTCCGCTGACTTCGCTGCGTGCGACCGGAGCAGCGTCGAGCGGTCGCCCGTCGCTGGGTATGTGGACAGCCTAAGGTGGGAAGTAAAAATATTATTTGAATAAAGAAATACTTATCATGAAGCATCGAATACATCGACGGGTAAAGGCAGAGGGGGTTGTTAGTACTCGAACATTTTGCCAGTTATGTTTAAGTTCCACGTAAAGCTTCGTGCATTCTAGCGCGACGAGACAGCGCGACGCGACAGCGCGACGCGACACCGGTTATGGTTATACTGTGAAATTTTCTTAGAAATTGTTTTGTTCGAGTCGCGTCGTGCCGTCGCATCGCGCTAGTCTGCACAAGGCTTAAACGGGCACAAATCCGAATTTCAGGCTACTACTGTAAAATTCTTATTAGACAAACCGAATAACACTTAGCGCGACCTGGGGATTTAGATTGAGAAATTATCAAATAACTTCTCCCGTTCTGGGCGGAGCGGGAGGGCGTGTCAGACTTTTACAAAACCCACCCGTGTTCCTTCCGTTGCCTGTGTGCCGGGGTCGCTATATCCCTTTCGGACAAACTCGCAACCCTATTGTCAGCAGTAGTGATTGCGACCATTGAATCAACCAGTTGTTTCTGATATCAAGATTTTTATTGTAAAAACGCGATTTTTCTAATTTTTTAAATATAGTTTGTCAGCAGTAGAGCAGTGGTGGCTCAATGGTAACTGCTCCGACTTACGAGTTGTAAGTCATAGGTTCGAACCTAGACCACAGTATACCTAGACAGGCGCTTTACTTTGTGTAAATTATTTCATCACCACAGTTCTCAAAACGGTGAAGGAAAACATCGTGAAGGAAACCGGCATGTCCTAGAACCGAAAATTCAAAGACATGTGACATCTACCAACCCGCACTGGGCCCGCGTGGCGGATTACGGCCTACTACAGAGAGGAGGCCTGTGACCCAGCAGTGGGAACATTATAGGCTGATTATGCACACGTGCACACTATAACCGCCTAGTTTAACCATAGAGTGTGAGTACACCACAAATTGATCGCTACTCAGTTTGTGGTCGAGCTGTGCACGCGACAACGCGTATGGCGACCTAATCGTTTTGACACTTGCACTACTCACTTCGCGGAATATTGTTATTAAAATTAATTGAACATGCTTTGCAATTAGAAGATAATTTTACGACAGTAAATTGTATGGCATAGCTAAAATTAACGGACATTATGTTTTATAAATTGTTAATAATTAGTAGTAGGTATTTAGATTAGTGAGCGAGGATTAGTAACGTCCAAATAGGCTTTAAGTACCTCATTCCTAGGTTATGTAAAGTAAGGTACTTATTAAACGAAAAGTCGATGTTACTCTTGTACAATTTTAGTTTGCTGTTGCTTTTGAAAAAAACTTATTTCTAAATAAAATTAAGTAAGTAGGCGAGTTTTTAATTCTACCGGAATTAAAAACTCGCCTACCAAAATAATACGACCAAACATAAACCCCTTGGTAACCAATACTTAAACTATGATTAAGTAATAGAATTAATGCCAAGTCAATATGACGTCATCCTGCAAAAATTTCATGCTTTTTATAGTCCGGAAAAAAAATCTTGACACTTGAACATGACCTGATAAATGTGTGCCTATAATTAAATGTCTGACATTTTTTGCGGTTAAAATAGGTGAAGAGATTTATCTCTGTAACATCCTCGACAGACTTGTAAAAACATTCTTTAGAATTTATATTTTTTGTTAAACTTGAATATGTTAGGTACTTGGTCATAAATTATATCTTCTGGACCTGTTTGGAGCAAAAACATGAGCCTGTTTGGTGACAGCTTTAATAAACGATCTTAAGGCTCGCGCGCGTTACAGGTCAAAGGGCACTTTACTGATGGCAAAAATATGCCCAGTTTAACGTCAATTACATGGACAGGATAGCCCAGTAAAGCATCCGACCACTTCCTAGGTTGACCTGTGAGATGCCATTAACAAAATAAAAAATAAAATACAATGATATGGTACTTCGAAACTATGGGCCCTACAATATATTTTTTTAAATAAAATTTTAATTGCAATTACAAAACTACGTAGAACATTGACTGTTTCTATGCTTGCACCCTCTAGAATTAGGTCTAAAGAAATTGATGGCTCATACAAAACCCTCAAGTATAATCTAGAAATCTATAATCTTCATAAATATAGGTGATCCCTGCTAATAGAGATTTGTACCCAAACAGGGCCTCCCGGCAAATATGGCCGTTGATAAGTTTCCTCTGTATTATTGTGGATAATAACATCACTTCATATGTTACTGGCTTAGCGCGCTCAACGTGTCTTACCTTTTTCCTTATTTACTTTGTCGGTAAAGAAATATTGGTCAAGTTTTATACCGAAAGTCTGAACAGTAAACTGGATGTCAAACACGTACCTACCTAAGCTGTTGTTATTCACAACAAGATCTACATGATAAGTAAGTGGAGTTGAGAATTTTGTACGAATCTGATTCAATTTACTTTCAAACTCTGATTAATACGAGGTTTAAGTTTGGCATTACCCTAACTCTTGAGTTTACCCATAAGGGGTCAGTGCCTGGCTCTATAACTCTGCACTGTGTTCTAAGTTTTAACCTAACGTTCCCAAACTTTCTGGCATATTAACTCATTAGTAGGTATTACATTGTCATCAAAAGTATCAAGACTATTTTTTACCTGTCACCATCTGGGGCTCTCTCTGTCTGCCACCGACTCCTCTCATGTTCTCTGTTGCCACCGTTCGACACGTCCACTGCTGAGTGTCTGCAACAAAACATTACATAGGTTAGATTCCATGAGAATCTATAATAGACCACTAACTACTATTCACTTGTTTATTTTATTTTATTTGTTAATAACCGACTTATATTTACAGTTTGATAGATGAATGGTATCCCACATCGCAACTTCTAAATTGCAGTTTGGATGCAGTTCTATTGCAATAAACTGCGTTTAATCTGTTATTTTTAGAGTTAAGTTTAGTCAAGATGCAGTTCCTTTCATCTCGTTATCAGACGTAAATAACAATTAAATGCTATCTCTGATTGGTCTGCCGAACTTGGAGGTTAAGGTATTTTTTTCTTTAAGTGTGTGTACGTCATTAGCAGCTCATATACGGGGAACTTGAAATAAACGCTTATTTTCTAATAACATTAAAAATAACGACACAAACGTGCAACATCACTAGCGACACCAGTATTCCAAACCTATTATTTCTCATAAAAACAATTTCTTTCCACATTTTGGCGTCACAACACATAGATATTAACCCGGGCAGCACGTGCCAGTGAATTAGATTCACTTACACGTTACTTATACAAAGGGGGGTAGGCAGAACTGGAGGTACGTGACTAAGCTACGTGATAACTACGGACGAATTCTGGACAGGACAGAATAATATATCATGTTTCATAATTTACGGAGGTTGTTTTTGTAGTAATTGTATTGTGTGGTGGTTTGCCTGTTTGTTACGCTTTCACGCTAAAACGGCTGAACGGATTTGGATGAAATTTGCCATAGGGGTAGACCTTGACCTGGAGAAGGACATAGGATAAACTTTTATACCGATATTACTACGAGCTCTAGATTTATGCGGGCGAAACCGCGGGGCGCAGCTAGTTTTAGTATAGTTATAAGTTGTCACTTCTACCGATAGTCCCCATGACGGCCTAAGTTTTTTTTTAATTTAAGAACAGTAGACTTACAGTAAAGGAAATCTTCGTTTAACTACTTGATTTTAACGCAGTGAGCCAGCATAGCATCCCTTCAAGAAAGTGCCTTTGCTTTCTATATGAATCAATCGAGTTCGTACATAAAATAATAAGCTGTGTACATAAGTGACGGAAGAAATGTCAAATAAGACATAATTTGAACAGGACCTTAGGGATCGTCCATTAATCTCGTCATGTGTTATAGGAACTTCTTAACCCCCCTCCCCCTGGTGAAAAGAGGTGAGTTTTTAGACCAACCCTTCCCCCCATACCCAAGGTCACGTGTATTTTTTTGGTGCAAAAAAAAAAATTACAGATTATTTTATCTTTATATAGACAGAAAGATACGGTTTATAAAAGCGCGTTAAAAAAGCAAAAGAAAATACGCGAAGACGCTAAATATCACAAGTGGTAGTAGTGACTTCCCTTTGTGATATTTCGTGATTTTTTTGGAACCCTGTCCCCCCCTTTCGAACCTCACGTGATTTATGTACGACCCCTTACCACACCTAGAATATGCAGATTCAAAGCATCTGAACTGGACGTTTATGATCCAACAAGCAGTGTGCCCGATGAGATCCCCGTCGGTGAAGAAGTTTCATACTTTCATCGTTTTTATATTCCCTTTAGGGGATTGAATTTTCGTACAAAATTTCATGCTATTAGACGCAGCGGCTTAGGAGTTGTCTGTTGCTAAAGCTATGGCATCCTAGGTAAGTGGTTTCGTCATGTTGTAACAGCGGTCATTAAAATGTGTCATTTTCACCAGTATTTGACATTAAGGAGTGAAAAAGCGCTCTGTATTTAGTCATCCGTTATTGTGTGACCGTCCCCGTTTTCTTAGGAAACCAAAGCGTAGACCAAGTACGTAATATATATACATATTACGTACTTGGTCTAAGCTACAACATATTATTATTATATAATAATAGTAATATGTTGTTAACTAAATCGACAACAATGTGCTTCTAAAACTAATGACTTTTCAAAAGTGCTAACAAGCTTTTATATCAGAAGCAGAACGTTGTAATACCCCCCACAAATATTATCAGAAGCACTTATTCTGTCCCGCCCACATTCAGTCAGAAATTGATATAGCACGTACGTAGACGAGGGTTTAGTTACATGTCGCCCTTGCATTAGAGGAGTAGGCAGGGATGTAAGTGACTGACAGACGAACAAACATCTTTGATATAAAGTGGGGTAAATTGAATAAAGGGTTGTCCATAAATCACTTGCGGCTCGAAAGCGGGGGAGCGGGTTCCGAAAAAATCACGAAATATCACAAGAGGTAAGTAGGGGGTTTAGTGAGATATCACGTGTATTAATTTTTTCGTTCAATGCGCATTTCTAAACCGAAAAGCGGCTCCCTAAATAAAATGCTATTTTTCTTTCTATTTAAAGATGTGCTTTGCATGAAAAAATTTACAAGTCTTGGGTAGGGCTTAGTCTAACACCTCACCACGTATCATTGCTAAAAACATCACGTGATTAATGGACTACGCCTAAGCAGTGTATTTTGTTTCATGAAAACAGTTTTGTGGTTTGTCTAGGTAAAACTTATACAGTCAGGATCATTAATTTCTAAGCAAATTGACACCTTACGTCATCTAGCCGTGATAAAGCCATTTCATATAACATTTGAATATACTTAAAATTTAACTTTGCAGTCAATTTGTTAAACAATTAACTTCCCTGAATTAATCTACACAATCATGAAACCCATAACTCTCGTATTAGCTGTTGTTAGATACAGAGAGATTATTAGGGTTATCAATCTATCTAATCTAGCCAGTGTTGCCTCAGTGCAGTCTGCAGGCATCCTTCACCCATTTCTACACACTTCTATTTCGTTACTGCTGTGGTCCCAGGCGCCTGTCCCGCCGCCGACGAGGAAGCGACTAGCTTTCAACGCTCTCGTCCAAAAAACGTACAAAAGATTGTCGGTCCCGTGTAAGTAAAAGAGATACATATATTAATATATTATCGCTGTCTGTACACACCGCTAGCCAGTACTCGTTTGTCGTAGCAACAAGACCTATGAAAGAGAGTACTCTTTCAGCGACGTCGCTCGCTTGGCGGGCAGAACACTCGCTGCGAGAGTCACGCTTGTTACAGACGCATGGCAGCCAGTAATCGCTCGTCATCATAGCGCTCTCGCTGTTCATTTTTAGTTGCTAGCACTACTCGCTTTTCGATAATCGAATGACGATAATAATGATGGATGTCTAAGGAGACTAGGACCTCCCCTCATCTTCACATCGGTAATTTTTTGTTGTCATGTAATTTGGGAAGGACTTTTGTAAGCTAAATTGATTGAAAACAGCAAAAAAAATAACAAATAAATGTTGGTCGAAGTCAATGTTCCTGTGCGCACTGCAGCCACTGTCAAGCTAATTACTCTGGACCAACTACATAGGTCAACAGTCGGTCTGCATGCGGCATGCAGGCTGATTGGGTTCGCTCCCACAAATACCTACACAGAGGAATTTTGACCATGTTCTCTATACACAAACTGTACACAGAGCTGGTAATTTGTGTTTCTATAGTATTGCCATACAGACAGTTTGAAAAGTTACATACATACATAAACTCGGCCCTCCCATGGTAGCCAGAATAAGGTGTATAATAAGTAAAAATTACGGTATCTTGATTCCTTCACCAAAAATCTCTTTTAATTCATGCACGCCACAACCGTAGTATTGACCATAATCAATCGCTCTCCTTCACTCTTTACCGACACATTGTATTCTAAGACACGATTTGAACAAGAACAGCTTTTTCCCTTATTTAAGTGATCGAAAGAATAGTGGACAACACATGACAAAGAAGCATGTTTTAATAATAAATTAGTAGTCTTGCTCAATTGGTAGGAAAATTATTTAGGAGCGCCAAGTCATCATCATTCTACTGCTCTCATCTCAATTTATTACTGGTCGGCACAACATATCTTTTTCTTCCATACTTCTCTATTAGTCCTCATCTCAGAAGTCCCCCCTTTCTAGCCATATCATCGTGCACACAGTCCATCCATCGATTCTTTTGTCTTCCATTACTCTTATAACCATCCACATTTATACTCAAACCTTTCCTCACGACATCTTTCATCATTCTTCAAGAGCCAACTGACTTGGTAAAATTGTTGCTGCAAGTATTTGAAGAAAAAAGTGTATCATAAAGGAAACAAAAGATATAAATACTTTTTTCCAGTTAAATTAAAAGTCATATAATTGCCATCAACCGGGCACAAATCCAGACTCCGGGCTGCTACTAAGAAATTCCAAATAGAAAAACCCAATAGCAGTTTGCCCGACCCGGGAATTGAACCCAGGTCCTCATGCTCAGCAGTAGCGCTTGTGACCACTAGACCAATGAGGCAGATATGAGCTGCGAACTGTGTTTTAGATATTTTGTAATCCAGATACAAAGCTCTATTAGCTTCGTCTTGTAAAGATAGAAAAAGAATTTAATGTATCGTACACATTCAATTCTTTTTCTATTTTTACAAGACGAAGCTAATAGAGTTAAGACTAAACGTTCAAGCCATTTAACCGTGAGTTTACTGCAGTTTTACGACCTCACTGTGTGCTCACACCCCTAAGATGACGTCGTAAAGATATTTGAGACTCAACTCGGTTTTATAGACAGAGGATTTTAAATGTTAGATTCTTGAAATACGAACATGAAAGTAGAATCGTTTGAATATACATAAAACGTCGAGATTCCACAATCTGTTATATGCACGTCAGTATAAACTTTAGCAGTTGTTGAGCCTAGCAATAAATGGTAAAAGAGTACACGAATTGCAGATCGCAGTGTTGTCAGGATAATGCTGTTGCTTATTCCTCAATCCCTCCATTCATCTTAATTTGATTCCTAAGCAAGCTTCTTGAAATAAGTATGCCAAATAAATAAATTAAGCAAATTGACTACCAAGTTAAATTCTCCGCATTCAAATCACAAACTGACATTCTTCGACAGTTGTATGAAATGGCCATAATACGGCGAATTGGTGTGTCTATTTGATAAACAATTACACAAATTATTATAATAATAACTTTGCCCTGACTGTATTTATACAATGTGAAATTTAATTCGTTTGCATCCTCTTAAGGGGTCATTGTACTCATCATTATGAACAACTTTCACTATGGGGCCAACCCAGAAATCGCGAAAAAAAATCAGCTGTTCCCTTAATTATAATGAGCTATGCGAACATAAATGTATGGAACAGCAGATTTTTTTTTCGCGCCTGTACCAATGACCCCTTAAGAGGATGCAAACGAATTAAATTACACATTGTATAGATTACAATACATATAGACAGTACCAGACATGACGATACAGCTGTTTTTATTGAGATTAAGATCTGTCCCCGACATACAGACCCATAGGTACCTTGTTAGGGGACCAACGTCCAAACAAATATGTTTTTAAGATAGTTACAGATAAAATAATTATAGTTGTAAGGTCATTTCTGTACCAAATGATTATTATTCTTATTTTGTGATTTCTAAGACAATTTCTACAATTATGCCTCAGTTGTTTACTTATACCAAACCAATTAACAAACTTAGCATATATTATAATGTTCCTTTGTGGAGTAAAGCAACAGATGCGCACACGCCTCTTAGTCAGCAATCACACGAGAACAAGGAGTACAGACATCGCTTGTGATTGAACACGTGTTCACAAACACGCATTGATGCAAGTGTCGATCTTATCACATTAGTGTGGCAATAAATTAGTTGTTTATGTCAATCAAGATAATACGATGACCTACTAGCTAAGTTGTATTTGTGCTGGTAATACAGACATAAAAATAATTTGTTTTAAAACATCTAAAAATGCCAGCAACATTGTAGCTGACTACGCCGTGGAATGCCGGCTACGTTAAAGTTGACTACGCTCTCGTGCGCCGCAGGGCTCTCGCTACGCCGTAGCAGACAACACGTAGCAACTACGCGCAGGATGCCGGCTACGTCGTAGAAAACTCCGCCGTGGGGTTCATATTTCTTTACTTCCTTTTTTCCTTTTTTTACATATTTCACCATCATTATTCTCCTGCCTTTATACCAAATTATTTAGTGTCGGCGCAACATATGTTTTTCTTCCATACTTCTCTATTAATCGTCATCTCGGTAGTCACCCCGATTCTCGCCATATCATCTTTGAAACAGTCCATCCATCGTTTCTTTCATCTTCCTCTACTCTTAGAGCTATCCACATTAAGATTCATCTTTATACTTCCGTATTTTAATGTTTTGGTAACGGTAATGTTTTCACGTTTGATTTTCTGCTGTTTATTAAGTATTTTTTCTTTACACAAAAGGTTTGTTCCAAATCCTTTAAAATATAGAGCTAACCCATATTTACAAAAAATCCAAGATGTAGAATACCGGGACCGACTGCGCGAGGCACAATACAGCGAGGATAAACTACGTGAGAACCGTATTAAAGTTTAATTTTCTACGAAATTTCAACAGACTACTTTTCTCTACAATCTTTGTATTTACATATTTTATTATTTCAGGATTGTAGTACAAAGTAAAATGTTGCTGAATTATGAAATGTGTTCATTCGCAACGGAAATTAGTGGTGAATATGTTAAGAGATGTGTAGAGTGTTGTAAAATAAGGGTTTTAGAGGGTTACGGATTTATAGAGGTGAATTTGTTTTAATTCTTTACAGTTTAGTAGTAGTATTATATTGCATAGCACATGTGTGAGTACTATTTACTGAAGCGACCATTTACTGGGTACGTCTTTCATGGCCTTGAATGTAACTTGACAGTTGAGAGTATGTCATGCTCACTCAAATGTCTCGCTGATGATGGCGCATGTGTTGGATCATTCCGTTCCCTACAAAATGGTTGAGCTAAATGCTACTGATTCATGCGTCATGTTCATGAACGGCCGCCGTCAGTTAGGACTGGTCATCTCTTAGCTGCCAGAGCATATTTTACTTTTATTCTTTTGTTTAACGTGCATGTCTTTCTACATCGTCTTAAATGTATAATATTAACTTGAACGATGTAACCAATATTTTGATTTAAATTAAAAGAGTGTCTGTGGAGTTTCTTCACCATAGGAATCTACTACGCTTTGGAATGGACAACTAGATTCATCTCTCTGACTGATCGACCCCTTGACAATTCAAAAGTGCCTGTAATTGGTTTATTTTAAATGCTTTGAGTTTTAAGTTTGTTTGAGTTCACTTTGCAGGAATAATAAAACTATCGTTTTTTTCCATCCACCTCAAAGAAATTGACGATGATAGTTCTACATAACATAACATCACGCCTGTAACCCGAAGGGTTGGGCAGAGATGTACCTATAGTGCAAACACATTTCGCCAGTTCTGCCCCCGATAGAAAAAAAGGCGCATCTGTTAGATGCGTCTTTTTCGTCTTTTTCCAGATTGATGTAAAAATACAGGCAGATGCGCCTTTTTGTTCTGATTCCGGCAATATATATAAGTCAAATCAGGAAAAATGTTAGATGCGTCTTATTTTCTATCGGGGGCAGAGTTATGTATAAGTCCCATGTAATAGTGGGCGAGGTTATGATAGTATATGATTTGATATGATAGATCTGTGATTGGGTATTTTTGCTCAGTGTATATTTATAAAATGTGTGTATCAAATGAAACTCTATGTACTCGTATGTACGTTTATGTTAAGCTAGTTTGTCAGAAAAGCTTAAAAACGTAATAATTTAATATATTCAGTAGTGTGTTGTGATAAATATTAAAGCATCAGACCTATAATAATGGTGGTAAATAACAAGACGAAATTATATGCAGCCGCCATTAATCCCTCAAGTAAAGCACCTATAAATACCGACCTCATTCATAGATACCTCGTTCCTAAACACTCTGTTATCTATGGCAACCACCCATGGGTGGGTCACAATTACCCACATCTCATTAGCATGCCCCAGATTATAACTAACATTTCACATAACCTTTTGATCTGTAGGGTAACCGCACCTGTTATCGACAGAATTTGGGATCCGGAAAATGTTGGTTAAATTATTTCGGCTCATTTTGTTTTGTTCATTATTGTAGCTGTAGCGTTGATGTTCTGATTTCGAATCTTAAGCTTAGCAGGTGTTTGGTGTGTATGCACAAAAAAAGCCTTATTTCGTGGTCAACTATTTAATTTAACTTTGTCGCCCCACCTACTAACTAACCTAGGTAGCTTAAGCTTAAACATCGGTTGTATTGTTTTACCTATTAATAAAAAAAAAATAAAGAAATAACGTGATTTATAGCGGCTTAAATAGTGTATATTGAATTATTTACAAACACGCAGCCTATTAGATAGCTGTAACATTAATAATGCACAGTATTCCGTCTGCTAATTGCGGTGGAATTACAAACGCATTAGATGGATTACTCCCCGCGGCTGATTGTAATACCTGGTGATGGTCAATTAATTACTTGAATGGTGTTTGTGGTAGACCAAACAAAGTGGGGTCAGTAAATAAAAGTTATTTTTATATAAATCATAGTCAGTTAAATATACTAGCAGTTTCTAGCGATATGTTTTTACAGGGTAAATATTTTTGTTACTTTGTTTTAAAAAGCTTGTTATCTTTGGAATCAAAACTACTAATCAATAACTAAATGAGAAAAATATATTCACCCAAAGCTATTTACCGCGGTAAGTATAGGTATCCCGGAACAACTTTTTGACAAGAAACTTTGTCCCAGAAATATCGCAGGTCCCTAATAACTAAATTAAAATAAAGAATTAAACATGAACATAAGTGACTAAAATATTATTAGTTGATGTACGGCACTCAACAGTGGCTGTCACCCTACTTCACGTATAATTACTGGTAAGTGTTACATACAAGTACACAATAATTTGCATGAATATGTCCTGCATGAATATGTCCTGTAATCATAGCTCCCAGCCTGACAGCCGCTCATAAAAATTTACATACAAAGCGGTGTGAGGCATGGTATATGATCATGAAGGTGGAAACAGTCCATGTTGTTAAGTCAGCCAGTAAGTGGGCCACTGCAGGGGTCAGGCCTCTTGGCAGACAACAGGAATCTGCAGTGATCACCACGATGATGTTTTCCTCAAAATTGAATCGGTTTGTTAAGTAGCAAGTTCATCAAGATTAATCAATATTTCTTGAGTAGGCATTGCATTATTTTATTAAAACATCGGGGTCCCTCAGTAGTCAGTGGGTTGTATAATAATAAATGTAGAGCTAGGTACATACACCTCTATACTCAAATATTTAAAGAAGTTCATTCTGCCTAGGCAAGTCTATATAAGTACATCGCAGGCAATCAAAAGGCGAGGGTTTCAGTATTAAACGTTAAAGCGGGTATATTATAATTGCTTTATTGGCGTGTCTCAAAATAACCTCCACGTGTGGCAATATTTACATGTAACGACCAATTGGACCCGTGCACCTAGGTTCTGACGTTTCATAAGAGTACCCATGTAGGTTTATATGTTTTTTTATTTTTATTTTACCTACATCCGTGGCATTCTGGACATTCAGCTCCACTATCCTATACTGACTGGCTAACAAGTGTACCACGAGTGTGAGCTATTGTCATGATAGTTCATGCGAATACGAGTGAAGAAGAGCATAGTTCAAGCAGTACTTATTTAAGGTACTTCGTTTTGAATTTCAGGATGCGGTGATGGGTAAGACAAACCATAATTATTTTAAGTTTTTAAACGTCGTAGAGGCCCAGTATTTGTATGACAAACAGGACCAACTCTGTACGTGCTCAAAGGCACAAAGGTTCTCTACTCTGTGTATAAATCTCGTTTTATCTCATAGGACCGAAATTCTCAGAACTCGCCTGCACGCAGCAAACCTGCAAGTTGATTACTGAATTCCGTGAAGCCAGTGAGATTGACATGTTGTATTCTGAACTGTTTTCCGTAAACCCAGAAGAATTTAGACTGGCAGGACTTGTTGCTAGTGATTTTGTTGAAGTAATTCGTTTATAGCCTCGTATTTCGGAGTAGTGTGATTTTGGTACAATTTATGTAATGTTGGTCACTGTAGTGAACGAGAAAGCATTTTCAAAGCGCAAAAGCGTTGCCTGAGAGCTATATTTAGTCTTAAATATCTATATTTAAGTCTCATAAATTATTAACCTTCCCATGCCTATATATCCTTGAATTAGCAATATTTGTAATAACAAATCGATGTCTATTTGCAACTTTAGTAGAAACTAGAAAAATATGCATTTAAAACTAGTTTATTAAAAAGAAATGTTATATGTATGGCTCCTGTAATATTTATTAAAATACCTGACCAAATGAAAAACCTACCGTTGCATAAATTTAAAAAACGTTTCACAGAGTTTCTTGTGGATAAATGCTATTATTCTGTGCAGGATTTCTTAAATGATATTTTTTTGTAATATCTTTAGTTTGTATCACATTTGCATGCTATATTAAGGCAGAATGTACTCGGATCCTATTATATAATTTAACAACTTATTTTTATGTACCTACATTCTAAGCAAATAAAGACCTATTCTATTCTATTCTATTCTATTCTAATGTGACTTTCGTTCTGATCCATATACCATCGGTACATCGGTCTTGGAACTGCAGATAATGCTGATATATTTTTTCGAATTGTTCTCTCCAGGTTGTACTGGAATTACAGTCAGGGAAACTAATTGTTAAGCAAACTAACACCCTACGTCAATTTGCCGAGTTATAGCCATTTCATACTGTAACTGTAGAAGAATGGCAGTTGTGATTTGAATATCCGGACAATATAAGTTAGCTCGTATGTCGCCAAGTTTAATGAGAATATGCTCTCCAATTTCCTGGATAAAATATGCAGCTCCCCACCGTTTAACATAGGATCGGAATCAAGACCGCAAACGGATACCTCTGCTAAATATTTAATGGAACTACCCCCATTCTGTGATGTTCATTGTTGAGCAGGTATTCTGCGGTGAGGATATGGATGGGTGGATGGTAAAATTAAATGTTGGGTAGCAGGTATTTTAGGTCAGCTGAAATTCAATTTCGCAGTAATTAATATCTTTGTATCTATTTTGAGTCTATTTATACAAATTACAACAGACTAGCCGTTGATTTGTATAACAAATGAAAATTCATTACTAAGTAAAGAAAGAAAGAAAGAAAAATATTTTATTTGGGACACGCACAGGAAATACAAACAGTAAGTAGGTAATAACAAAAATAAAAATAAAAATAAAAAAAATTACAAAATAAAAACAAAAAAAAACGAATTATAACGACCTGTGCGAGGCCAAAAAGGCTCCTATCTCAGCATAATGCGGCGATATTTAAAAAAAGTAGTATGTAATTGTCAAAATATTGTTACTAAAGTTCATAATATTCTACCGTTTCCGGCATACAAATACATTTTCAGGGTTACTTTGTTAGATATAACATTGAATTAAATAAATTAGGATAACATTCAAATTGCAAATTAGTCAAATATGTTTTATATAAATTTCAAAAAGATTAAATTAAGTTAAAGCGATTATAAGAAGAGAATATTATAATTATGTCTTAATGGCAATGCCGCCAGTCTCTTGGCTAGATAAATACATTACCAGTCGACAGCGCTGCTGAGGATATTTTCGACGCCATGATTTAGTTTGTTAATAGTTTTATTTAGGGTAGGTTATTATACTTTTCATTCATAAATCTTTAGTGGAGTAGTAGTCTATACTAATATTATAAAGAGGTATGTGTTTATTTGTAAGTTTGTATGTAGGGGGTAATCTCCGTAACTACCAGTCGAATTTGAAAAAATCTTTTTGCATTGGATAGCCTAATTCTTGAAGAAGGTTATAGGCTAGAAGCTAGTATAAAATATTATACATTTACCTTGCTGCCAAATACTAAGTGAAATTGCATCATAACTGCCGGGCGCTAATCTGAAGCTTTCGTACGAAAACTAATCACTTTGGAACGTCATCCTTACCCTGTTGAAATGCAAAGCAGTGAATAATCGAAGGTAAACAAACCTCGCTCCAAGCCTTAGCTTAGAACGGAAGTAGTGTCATTGAACTAGAGATTATGGAAAATCTTGAGTACCAAATTATAAGCATGCTTGTGTATGTACAGACATACATTTACGCCTCCTGCCCACGGGGGTAGGCAGAAACTACAGAACGCCATCTTCTACGATCCTTACATACTTCTTTTGCCTCGTTTTCGTTCATACATCAGGTCATACACGCACGCCGGTTGTGAGTACTACGCACCTGCAGTGCTATTTTGTAACCATCTCACCGTGAAAACTTAGGTGAAGTGAGCGTGGAGTGAGCTGTCATTCCACAGGGATTGACACTATTGACAGCTCACTTCACCCAAGTTTTCACGGTGAGATGTTTACAGAATAGCATGGCTGAGCTTTCTGAAGAACATCAACATGCTTTTGTTTTTTGAAATACGTAGATACAGTCAAGAAATTATTTGCTTCTCAAATTGACACCCTACGTCAATTTGCCATGTTATACCCATTTCATACAACTGTCAAAGAATAATTTGTGGTTTGAATATACGGGAAATTTAAGTTGGTAGTAAATTTGCTTAAAAAAATCTTATCTTGACTTTACATAAACGTTTTATACTATAGGGGTAGGCAATAAAGCTACAGTTTCCTAGAACAGCGGTTCTGTCATATTATAGCGACCGGCATGAGAATCTGACATATTTTCACCAGTACTGGAATGTGTGACATTAAGGTCTCATAAAACGCTCTGTATTTGGGCAACCGTTCACTGCTTAACCTTGGGAAACCAAAGCATATAATGCACAAAATGCATACAAAAAAAACGCTTCGTGCTACGATCTTAACATATCCCTTTTTTTGAGCACGTTGAATACATAACAAAATACAGTTTAGCGCTAGTTGTGAGGACTACCTACACTTCTAGACTTTTTGATGGACATCACCAATAAATATCTGAGTTTATCTTGGACGTTACTGACATTGGTGAAGGAATATCGTAATATAAATCTGAAATCACCAACCCGTCTTGAGCAGGCGTGGTCATCAATGCTCGTGCCTTCTCTGTATGAGCTTTGCCCCGCAGTGGGACAATAATAGGCTGGTATTATTATTTATCACCACTATTTCCGATATTTATCCTTACACAGCCTAGGGCGTCTCCTCCCATCTCGCGTCTCCATTAACATCCGATTTAAGGCTTTGCGAACAGGTGCGACTGAAATAAAACAATTTCTAAGAAAACTTCACGGGTAGATCAATTACCGGTGACGCGTCGCGCCTGTTCGCGAGAGCCTTTATAAATTCGTTTTGTTAATCGCCTTTCATTAAATTTGGTGCGCCTCTTATCCTCAAATTGAAAGTAAATGGTTTCCTTCCTCCACAATTTAAAAGTTAATATTATGTGTTTATGCTAAAAGCCTAAAAGCTGTAATATCCGACCGGGATACTTTATACAATATTCTAAATATTCCTCCAGGGGAACATTTCACAGAGCTTTTTATGAAAATTTTATAGTTACTGGGTTTTAAAAAGGTGAGACTTGAGGTGAAGGTTTTCGAAAATGGTTTGGTTTATCTTTGTGGTTGCAAATTCCAATGACGAAAATAATATTATTTGTATGAATATGTGGGTCCACCTTTAGGGCTGCTTCCATCATCTATTATCTTTTCGACTTCGCCTCAACAACATTATTTTTACGTACGTACTTATAAATATTATTTTTATTACTCTTTCGTTCTATTATCAGACAGAATACGATCTGACTGAAATAATTGCGTTTGTCTTTTGTTATATTCTAAAAATAGATTGGAATCGTCTTGTTGGCCCGAGGGTCACAATATTTTGTGTCTTATAATAAAACCGAGTCGTTTTTTCTTTTACAAATATCTTTTGAGTGGGTCGGATTGATATTTATAGAAAAGGTAAATAGTAGCATTGTAGGTCGTTGTTTTCGGGTGACAACTGAAAATCAGCGCTGTGCTGTGGCCCCCATAGCACAGCATCATGCTGAGAGGAAGCCTTCTTGTCACAGTCACGGCGTGCAGCTGACGACTCTCTGTTCTGAGTTCGTGAGTATAAATATGTATTTTTTTTTTCATTCGAGTTATCTTATCTTTTTGTGCACGTATGTTTGTGACAAATAAATCTATTTTTCTTTCTTTCAGGTAACTAATTACATTATAAATATTCAAACTCAAACTCGTACTCTTTATTGCATTCATGTGTACATTTAGGTGTTACATTTATATAAGTAAGTTCCAACATGAAACCCGGTTAGGGCACGGCAACATAATATACGTAGGTATTTATTTATTTATTTATTAATTACCAACTTGCACTAACAGTAGTAAGACACCAAACATACAAGTTATAGGCTAATAAGAGACAGTCATGAAATTAAATTAAAACAAAACAAAACTAGATTTACCCGTAATTATACAAAATTATATAAAATTATACAATATTTAATAGGATTAAACAAATAAAATAGAACTATACAAAATTAAATAAAATATAATTAGGATGGAATTATTAACAGTGTTTAATTAAAATTAGTACACAAATATCAATATATAGCAGCTTTGGTTAATCAACGCAATGAGATGGTACTAGGTGCAGCTATGGACTCAAGGTAACGTGCAGCAAAGACAAAGACAAAGACAAAGACATTTATTCGTCGGATATGGTACGTACAAGATGGTTAGGTTAGGTTAGGTTAGACATGTATATAATAGATTGGATAAAACAAGCACCCAGTGCAAGTTTGTTAAACAAATATGATTATTTTCGAAGATATTACTAGTATTAAGTTTATGTAGTTTTTTAAATTAATATCATGAGGTTATTAAAATATTTTATTTGTGTATATTAATTATAATATTTTATTCATTTGTATTTATTATTTGTCTTGAAGTAGAAACTACACCATGTCGACACTTCGTAGGTAATGTAGTAGCAGGTTTTTTTAAATAAACTACTTTTCTTTGAAGTACCTGTTCGAGTTTCACAACACTTTATAACTTTTAATTTACCTCTTTTCTTGTCAGTCTGTTGCAAGCACGAAGTGTTCGTTGTTGCAAATTAATTTGAAGCTTTACCGAAGAAGCTGAACTATTGTTTTTCCTTAACATATCAACATAAACTATATATTTTTCTTATATAGTAAAACAACAAACAAGTCTACAATTCAATACAATTATGGATATTGAAGCAGACCTCCATTGTCACATAGCTAAATAATTATGTTCCACTCAAATATTAAGTTGAAAATGGACAATATTTTTTCAGCAAAATCAGAGCATGGGAATTTAACTGTACCTACTAGAAAACTGTTTCTGCTTTTTTTAAGCCAAGATTTAAAATTTTATCTAACGCGGGCCGTCAGTGTCCATAAAATCCCTCCCATCCCCCCTCCTCACCCCCTTTCATCCCCGTTTGACCCCCGCTTTATTATTTAAAGTTGTATTCAATCCCGAATACTGAATTTTAATTCTCTCATGTTTTTAGAGTAAATAGGAACATTTTGTGAGCATTTTTACGAGTGGTTGGCGTCTGCAGGCAAAAGTAGGGTTTAGACTTTTGAGGAGGTATTTGACTAGTTTTGAAATGTTTAGGGAGATTTTCCTTAAAATAGTATTAAAAGTTGCAAAGTAATTTAAGTTGGTTAAAAATCTATTTCTAACTTTATGAGTTTTTCTTATTCTATAGAGATCAATTTTCTGCAAATATCAAGCTGCATTATATCATATGCATAGATATATATCTATAACTTATAAAATTATAAATTAACTCGCTTTGAGTGTATTTCTGTGTGACGGCGTTGTTCGTCTACACTACACACCGGATTCTGATGTGATTTTCAAGATCACTTATAAAATTGATTCCGGAAGGTTTATCTATATATTTAATTGACGTATGTAATACAGAAATATGTATTCAAAAGTCATTTATTCAAACTAGGCTGATAATCAGCACTTTTCGAACGTCAAAATTACATAAGACAGTCCCCCAAAACGCCCACCCACCCACGTATGTGCTTATGGCTAAGTTATAACAGCCGAGAGGGCTTGCCACGGTTGGTCCGTGGATGAGTGACCATCTTTACATACCAAGACCCTCCGTGCCTCGGAAAACACGATATGCCGTTGGTCCCGGCTGTCTTCTGAAGATCTTTGACAGTTGTTACGGGCGTCAGAAGCCCGAAAGTCTGACAACCAATCTTACCACGGGTATCGTGTTACCCAGTAATTTGGTTGTGGAGGTCAATTAGGCAATCGCTTCATGAAAATACTGGTATTCAGCTGCACCCGGTTAGACTGGAAGCCGACCCCAAAATAGTTGGGAATAGGCTAGGCAGATGATTCATGTTTTGTCAAGTCATAAAAACCATGCGAAGCAAGGGCGGGTTGTTAGCCATAAAGCGATTGTTATTTCTGAATTGGATACCTCAGATAACAAGGACAGAAACTAAAACTTAGGAAACTTTAGGGTTAACTTTTTTTATTGATGAAATGTAAAAAGTTCTTAATTCTTTGCATGCCTTAAATTTTGCTACAAGCAAACATGCTTCTACTATATCAGTAGTTATGTTAATATTACTGCTGGTAGCGCGTGTGAGTGTGTATTGTGTAAACGTTTGACAAATTACTGCACATTGTCTGTAGATATAAAGGCTGTAATATACTAATGTTATCTGACAGGTTATTAACTACATAAGAGGTTATAAGACATGGTATTAGTGCCGTGTCATGTCTTGTGAATGATTATAGCTCTTACATATGAATATAGTCTGTTGGATAAACGAAGGTATATGTACTTCAAGGGAGTGCAGTACCTCATGAGAATTAACCAACATTGATAATAATAATAATAAAATTGTTTATTTATCCAAATAATACACACAGACACAGTTCAAAGGAAAGTGGCAGAAATACAATGAGCATAATAATATAGCTTTGAGCACAAAAGATTTAATTGTACAAAAAATATCTAAGTATACAAAAATAATATGAACCCTGTCTCTTAAACTAGGAGGCCTGTATCTTAAGAGACAGTGATCGGTCAAATATGTATTAAAAAAAAATCCATACATTCTAATCGTCTAATCGTGTTAGTATTAAATTTTTGTCTGAAACAGCTGTTTTTCTATATTTCAGGGTTCGTCCTATACTAAAAGTTGTTCATTGCACAGTACCGCACAGTACTGCATTCCCTTTAAAAGTATGTCCCTTGGTTTACCTAACATACTGTAACGCTTGTTTCCAATATGGTGATGAACCTACTGATCGCCACGTGTTTTGATTCTAGTTTACTCCTAACTTATTGATTTATAATATAAGCTGAAAAAGCCTATACATATAAATAGCATATACATACATTTAACACGTTCAGCGCCGGGAGCCCTCCTAGGGGGTTAACCTAGTCGCATATGGAATGGCGGGAGCCCGCGCGCAGGGCTCATTTTAAATGTAGGTTTTTCTTAGCGAATACAGCATTCTAAATCGTGAAAATTTAATCTGATGTATATTTAAACAAGATTTATTATTAGTATATGCGTTGGTTTTAAAATCACAGCATTTTTATGATTTTTTGTTCACGGTAGCAAATATTCACAAAAAAATTTAAAGGTTGAAACTACGTATAGCGACTAGACTACAACTACAATGGGTGGAGTCGAAAGTCTTAATACGTACATACCTGCCATCGACGAATGTTTTGTTGTGTCCCAAAGATTATTAGCAAACTAATTTTTATGTCACTAGGAAACCAAAAAAAATACTTGGACTGTCAGTACAAGCTTCTGTGAGCGAGAAGAGGCTTGCAATATCCAAAGTCATAAACTCACTATTTCTCGCCGGAGCGTCCAAAGCCTTAGCCGTTGAGTTATGGCCGCTTTGAATTTAATTTGAACAAACATTGTGACAAATTGCCGTGATATTATTCCACAGAATGATTTACGAACTCCTGCGGTTAGACATGATATATTAATAAACTGTTTATTGCTTGTTCTTGCTGCCATATTGTCTAGTTAGTGGCACGGAGGACGGGGAAGGACTACTTAAGGACTTTTTAGGTAAGGACTACTAATACTTTTGATTCTGGGTATGTTTGAATTCAAGACATGAAGGCATGCATTTGTCTAGTCATTTTATTTTATTTGTGACATTTTAGTTAGCAAAAAAATTTTAAGTTTTGACAGACTCATTCATTGTACATTTTATCATACATTGTATATTTTATCAAAGATTACAAAATTATGAGAAGTGGGTTAATGTACAATCCATGAAGTTTCCACTTATTATTACGTAAAACTCGCAGAAAGTCGACTTGCTAGTCAACTCGATTTGATAATGGTTTAATTTTTTTTTTTAACTTTATCGCGTAATGAAAGTATTGGTCATTCAAACTGGATGAAAACACATCCCAATCAAGATTACTCGCATCCATTTTCAAATTACTTCGATACATATCGTTTTCCCATTACCACAGGGTATCAGCACTCATATTCGGCTCTGGATTAACGATCTCGAAACGTTAAACAAAAGCTTGATTGACATGCAAATTATTATTTCAGTGGAGTTTAAAGCCTTTGTCAATAATTGGTTCGTTCACCCTACGCAATAAATTGTTGAGTGTATTTGGATAATCATTTGAATTATTATTTGGATCAGCGCTTGTGATATGCCTCGCGGGTCCGGAATATAAATAATAATTAATTGAATTCATATTGACAGGCTTAACGTACACAAAATATTGTTTTTCAAATAGATAGACACATTATTATTTGACTAGTTATTAGAATAAAACTGGTCAAGTCCAAAATGGGCTGTTTGTAGTGTGAATCTGCTATTAGTTACCAAGTAGACATTAATGGCTTACGTTAAAATCGTAACCATCCTTATTGAATATTTGATAGAATATTTTTTCTATATTTTATGTACCTATTTACCTACACGACTATATTTTGATTGCATTGCGTTGGATCACCGCGCGTGTCACACCGATATTCTTATCTCCACAGTAATACAACTGCGCCTCTTTGATCCCTAATCAAAAGGCTCCAAATTATAATATGATCTCATTTCATGGCTCACCACCATTTCATAATTTTGTAATGATATAACTCCAAAATATGATTACCTACTGACTTATTTTATGAGATTGTTTTCGGGAAGGTACTACGCTGTCTCAGGAAATTTCGTAAAAGGAAAAATGAAAACTTGCCTGCAGCCTCTGCCTAACCCTTCGGGGAAAACGAGGCATGAAATTATGTAATTTATGTTTTAAAAATTAGATTTAGAGTTTTTAAAAATAACTGCAAAAACTAAACCGATTACAGGTAGTGATTACAAAAGTGGTGTCTGAAATCGCCAATACACAATGCTGCCCATGTGACCGTCCGTATTTTTCTGAATATTCATGAAAAATTATCGAAAATTTACTTTAAAAGGAAAATTTACTTTTATCTTTAATATGTGTCATGTTATTCCATTTTTTATTTTTTGAGTAGCGTTATTGGCTCGATTTGGGTTCTGTTTATTATTTCTAAAAGCTTATGAATTACTTTATCGTTATATATTTAAAAAAAACACGTGTATGTCCATAAAATCACCCTATGATTAAAAAAAACAATATATTGAATAAATAAAAATATATCTTTAATATTTTGCAACATGCAAAACCCCCTTTTAAAGTTAATTTTCGAGAATTTTTCATAAATATTCAGAAAAATTCGGGCGGTGACATGACCATGGGCGGCATTGTATAGTGAGTAGTGAGCAAGAGGTATCGTGGTAGCCAGTAACTGGGTTGTGGAGGTCAGATAGGCAATCGCTTCATGTACAATACCTACTGGTATTCAGCTGCATCCGGTTAGACTGGAAGCCGTGATGCAGTGAGCAATTAAGCGTGGTGAAAAATGCTCGTTCATTCTCTGTATGACAAGTAGGTTTGCCATGTATGTAGTTAGACAGTTACAAATTGTTTTTATTTAGAAAAAAAACATGTAATTTATCATAAACAAAAAAGCGTGTATCGTGTATCAATCAAACAATGTTTTACGCTATTCATCATGTCGGCTGATAGTTTCATTATTGTATTATGCAAATCCTCTGCCTTCGATATTTCACTTTTTTGTTGAACCCAGAGGCGTGATGAGAATAGGGAATTGTTGACGAGGTCCGAACATGATGGGCGACGATGGCTGAGGGGATGGTCAAGGGTTTCAGTTGCCTCGTTTAAGTAAAATTATTTCAAGCATTCACGGTTTGGGTTACATTGAAAGAGCCACTAGTTATTGGGCTTTTGCTAGCATAAGCATAATAAACTGTTCTGAATATTGCTCTTAGATCTGCATCTACTTATGATTTCCTATCGTATGATGCGAAAACCACAATAAAACTGAAACTAGTGTAGGTTTTAATCCTTGGTCTGCTGACGTTCCTTACGTAAGCAGACAAAGGATTAAAACCTCAGAAACGTCAGCAGACAAACGTCTACCCTCTCCGGACTTTGTTCAGACAAAGACTGTAGAAAAGTATTTTTGTTTTTAAGTTTTGTAAGTAATGTTGTTTGAATTATTCGAGCGTACATAGTTTTAAAGGAGAGCTTTCTTTGAGTTTTGTTTCTGCGGTAATGTAATGATTCAGTTGAAGGGTTTATTTTCCCTAATTTTTTCCGGACTAATTACGCGTTTAACCTTAACATTGTAGTGACCGGAATAAAATATCCGATGATGTTTTTTTTTTTTTCATTAATTGGCAGATGATTACTGCTGCGTAGGTATAACTAATGATGTTATTTCGTCTCTTGATGGACTTAAAACTCTTAGGAAAAATGTCTTGTCGCAATTAGCAATGTCAGAACTTTTTTCACCACCCATCCGAATAGCCAAAAACTTCTTAAACACGTACATATGTATGCTGCTCATTTTCACCAGTCCCTTAATAAACAAATAACAATCACTCGCAAGATAAAATCAATAAAACACACGGAATTACATACCGTCCATAAGAAAACAATTCGACATCCATGTCGTTCCAACACACCTTGCATTGGGTCGTCTCTGACCCGCCCCCCGAGATGAAAGGAGCCGGCAAGTTAAATATTAACACAGCGCTACAGAACGCCGGCTACATACTGAGCAAGACCCGAATGTCTATGGAATGTACCTAGATTGAGTCTCGACACGGAAATCTTGATCTTATTGTGTGTAGATAACAATAAATTCTATGGCAGTTTTTTTGGGTAATTAGGAATCGGAATGTCTGTAACGGGCCTACCCTTACCTGTAAAATTCTAATGTTAACTTTTCTCTAAAGCAGTCTTCTCAAAGTGGGCGATAACGCCTCCTTGTGGGCGCTGGAGGCCATGAGGGGGGCGGTAAGGGACCCAGAGAAATTGGGGGGTGTTGAAGTGGTTTAAGGGGGTGATGGCTGATTTGTAATTTCATCTACTTAATATTTTAAAATTCACTGAAATTAAATCTACCTACTACATAACATCGATTATTTAGTTCATATTTCTGCCCTGTTTGATTGTATAAAAACTAAAAATATTTAACATAGATTTCGTAGGATAGCCTCTCCTAGAGAAACTTGATTGCTCATGGCAATCAAGTTTCTGTTAAATAACGCGATTTGTGCAATTCTGTATCAATCGATTGGTTCATCGATACTTGTTCTTACTTGCTCAGTACGATTGAGCGTCGAATGAGATAAACGAGTTTGCGTCCTAATTGCTCTCACTGGTAAAAATTAAATAAAAAAATAATTAAATTCATGACTGTCATTGTGGTTTTTAAGATGTGGTGAAGTAAAAAAAATTGGGGGGCGCTCAAAAATAATTGATTTTCAAAGTGGGTGGTAGATGAAATAAGTTTGAGAACCTCTGCTCTAAAGGGAAGTAGATTCTTCTTCTTTCGCCATATCAGCACGCACTATTTTGCCGATGCGGAAATATGTGATAATAGCTTTTTTTTTGTTTGGCCTATTCTGTCCCACTGCTAGGCAAATGCCCCTCCTCCAGGAACTCTTTTCCCGCGCCACCTCGAAACAGCTCTTGCAGTACGCGTCCAGGCCTTCTTGCCACCGCTTTCTGGTCCGGCCTCGACGGCGCCGTCCATCTTCAGGCACCCATTGTGTGGAGGCTTTTGCTCACAAAATATAATCCTAATCCTAACTATCCTAACTTAGTATTATCCATGCGAAAGTGAGTTTGTTTGTTAGTTACGCTTTCACGCTAAAACGGCTGAACTGATTTAGATGAAATTTGGCATATGGGTAGACCATGACCTGGAGAAGGACATAGAATATCTTTTATCTCGATATTTCCACGGGATCGAGACTTATGCGGGTGAAACTGCGTGGCGCAGCTTACTAGCTTATACTTGGAAAATGGTAACTAGTCGACAAGGTATCAGGGCTGTCTGACCAGGGGAATATCGTCACTCTTGGAGGCTTTAACGTTATGTGTAAGGCCTGTTTCTAAAGTCACTGATGAAAGTATAAAAAAACCCTGTTCAGGTTAAATTCTTACGCAATCACTCACCGAAGGGAATTAGTAACACATTCATCTGTATTTAGAAGGTTTCAACTTTATATATCTTTATATAACTTTACTCTTGTAACTTGAGCATTACGGATTAGGAAAACTTGCGCTCAGTTTAATAAATTCTTATTTAAATGATAGACAGCAGCAAGTTCAAATTAATGGGGTCAATTCACTCGGTCTAAAAGTAAAAATGGGTGTTCCACAAGGCTCGATATTGGGTCCTTTCCTCTTTTTAGTATATAAAGACGCGCCGCGTCGCGCTGTGTGTTGTGTGTGTTTTTTTTTTTTTTAGTTTGTGTCTTTTTTGTTTTTTGGTGTGTGGTTTTTATATATTAATGATCTACCCCATTTATTAAAAAACCAACCACAAATGGTGTTATTTGCTGACGATACTTCCCTAATTTTTAAGATAAATAGACGTGCATCAAATTTTGACGACGTAAATAACGCCCTACTGCAGTTTCAAAATTGGTTCTCTGCTAATAATTTAGTATTAAATGGGAAAAAAACTAAATGCATAAGATTTGCTTTACCGAGTGTAAAAGTAGTAATTGTGATATAGTACTGAATAAGGAGAAACTAGAATTCGTAGATAAAACCGTGTTTCTGGGGATTACGCTCGACTCCAGGCTACAATGGGGTCCTCATTTAACATCTCTTGCAGGACGGCAAAGTTCAGCAGCATATGCTGTAAGAAAATCCGTCAATTTACTGATGTAGATACCGCGAGGCTAGTCTAATACAGTTACTTTCATAGTATCATGTCTTACGGTATTTTACTATGGGGACGAGCTGCAGACATCGACTCTATTTTTATTCTGCAGAAAACAGCCATCAGAGTAATATATGGCCTTTGCAGGTGCGATTCTCTTAGGGAACTGTTTAAAAATATTAACAACATGACGGTACCTTGTCAATATATCTATGAAAACATCACGTACGTAAGGAAAAATCTGAATCTTTTCAGTAAAAGAGGTGAAAGACACAATTATAGTACTAGAAATGGGGACCAATTAGTTCAACCTGGTTTCAGACTGGCTAAAGTAGACTCATCCTTCATGGGGTACTGTTTAAAATGTTACAATAAAATACCTCCCCACATACTCGAACTAAATAAAACTAAATTTAAATCTTGTATAAAACGCACACTATGCTGCCAAGCATATTATAAGTTGGGGGATTACATCGCTGACAAAAATGCTTGGCTCAACGCTGGTCCAGCTCCACAAGGGCGCATGAACTAGTTGATTAGCATTGTAAATATTGTTGCGAGCTGCTGAAGATTGCAAAAAATATCTTTGCATTGTATAAATTCAATCTCTTAGTATTGTATAATTGCATAGCACATGTGTGAGCACTGTGACCATTACCTTCTACAAAACTACCATTTACTGGGTAAGTCTTTCATTGACTTGAATGAGCCCTGGCGGCTGAGAGTATGTCATGCTCACTCAAATGTCTCGCTGGTGGTGGCGTGTGTGTTGGATCATTAAGTTCCCTTCAAAATGGTTGAGCTGAATGGTGCTGATCCATGCGTCATGTTCGTGAACGGGCGCTGTCAGTAGGGACTGGTCATCTCTTAGCTTCCATGGCTTATTTTAGTGTATTTTAATTTTTGAATTTGTTTATTATCTTTTCATTGCAGACGCTTTTAACGTGCACGTCTTTCTACATTGTTCTCACATGTATAATTTCAACATGAATGATGTAACCAATATTTTGTAAGAATATTTTGATTTAAAAGAGTGTCCGTGGAGTTTCTTGCCCGTTCTTCTCCATAGGAACCTACTACGCTTTGGAATGGGCAACTAGCTTCTGACCGACCCCATGACAATTCAAAAGTGCCTGTAATTGATTTATTTGAAATAAATGCTTTCAGTTTTGAGTTTTATCACCATTTGTTCCAACAATTATACTTTTTGAGTAACATTATTAAATAGTACCTAATTGAAAAATAATCGACGAAAATTGAGGTTATAAAATTAACCCTAATTATCAAATAAAAAACAAGTTTAGAGTGAATTAAAATTAAAATTTTGGTAAATTGGGGTTAAGTTAAAATAAAAATAATTATCAAATCAAAGCACTCAATTTGTAAGAGGCACTGCAAATTGGCAACGACTCACAGTACGTTTTCTAATCCATTTGTTTACATTTTCATCAGTTACTTTTGGAACTCTTGTGTAGTACGTCCTAAACCGTTTTACTTCTATTTACTATGTATATTTCTGTGAGCATAACTTTGTGGTTTTTATATAAGTACAGAAGCAGAGATTTATTTATTCATTTTGTGTGTCTGGATTAAATTGCAGGTTAAATATTTTATGAAGGAAAGTGGGTTTTGTTTTTTTAGGATAGAATTAAGAACTTACTTACTTAATTGAATCTACATGGGAAAAGTAGGTGGCAACGAGAAAGTACAAAAAAAAGGACACATTTCCGTGAATCTATGAATGGCTTTTTTATATTATTATTTTTATTTTATTAAAAGAACTATCTATATTATGTTATCTACTCTATTAATGAAAGAACATCATTCATTTAATTTCAAAAAGCGCCTGCCAGAATTGTGACAGCAATATCGCACACGAGCAAAATTAAGGCGCTCTTATTTCGTCGACTACGCCTCGGGCAAAGATACCGCATTACACTGACGAGAAAATAATTCTCAGTACTCTCATCTAAAAATAAATATGGTAGGTATGTTTTTAATGAAGATCTTTTGCATTTGATCAGTAATGTTTAATTTAAAATATGTATTGTGTAAAATGAGAAGGTTGCCTAGTCTTTTGGGGCAATGTTTTTTCAATTATTTTTCAAGTCAGCTTATAGTCTAAACATACAAATTTTAGTAGATACACACACTTAATCCACTTTAGGGGATATATAGTTAATAATTTATAGATAGGCATTATGAAAAACACAGGCAATGGGAGAATAGAAATCACCTAAAATTCTAAAAATATAACATTACATAACATTACTCCGTGTTCCCCAGGGGGTTGGGTTGAGGTGCACCATACCACAGCCACACCATACCATACTACAGCCACATTTTGTCAATTATGTTTAAGTCCCATATAATAGGGGGCGAGCCTATTTGCCATCAACCGGGCACAAATCTAGACTCCGGGCTACTACTGAGAAATTCCACATAGAAAACCAAAGAAAACTTTACCCGACTAGGGAATCGAACCCAGGACCTCATGCTCAGTAGTAGCGCTTGTGACCACTATACCAACAAGGCGGTTTAGAAATATCATCACCGGGTAAGTAATATATGATATAATTACAAAATCTCTAATATTTACAAAATATAAGAACTGAATCTATAATTTTATTTGATATAATGATCAGTAATGTAATAATCGATTGATATAATTTTAAATTAAAAAACATTAACAAATTTTTATAAGCTTAAACATATTTATTTTATTATTTATGTACACACAGTAAAATACATATAGAGACGACATAGTCATAGTTTGAGTACAAAGGTACTGATTATTTCTTTAAAAAATTCTTCCAGCAGACCTGCGAAAGGAGAAGTGAAAAAGAAATGTAGACAATTGTGTGTCTCAAACTCAAACTCAAAAACTCAAAATATTTATTTCAATTAAACCATTTACAGGCCCTTTTGAACTGACAAATAGTCGGTCAGTTAGTCAGAAAGTTTTAAGCTAGTTGCTCATTCCAAAACGTAGATCTTTATGGAGAAGAACGGGCAAGAAACTCCAAGGACACTTTTTTAAATATAGAAAATTATAAAATCCTGGGTACTTTATTCTTGTTGCTTTTAAATGTGAGAACAATGTACAAAAAATAATCAAAACAATTCAAAATATAAGATCAAAAATATGGTAGATAAGAGATGACCAGTCGCAACTGACGGCGCCCGTTCACGAACATGACGCCTGATCACCACCATCCAGCACCGAATGTAGGGAACCGAATGATCCAACACACTCGCCACCATCAGCGAGACATTTAAGTGAGCATGACATACTCTCAATTGCCATGCTCTTTCAAGTTAACATAAAAAAAAAACGGCTCCATGATACTCACATTTACAATTTTTTTTTAAATGCTTCTAAATTATAAAAAACTATAGTTTGCAATGTATTTGAGAGATTAATAGAATGTTACTACCAAAAAGATAATTTTTTCTTGTCATACCTACATGCAATCAGTGAATTATAACTAACTAAATAATTTGCGTAACTGTCATCATGTGCCCATGATTATTGTGTGTTATGTTTAAGTTGTTAACAGTCATAAAAATATCCCTTTAAAGATTTGAAAGGTGTATCGCTAGCCTCATAAAGTGAACATAATTATAGTGAGTTCATGTGGCTTAGGTTAAGTGCATTTTTGTTTATTGTACTGATGTGAAATAAAGATATTTGAAAATGAAATGAAAATGACTACCAAAAAGAAAGAAAATTAGTATCTATTAGAGTATTCAACAATTAAAACTTGTTTAAATAAAAAATAAGTTCGTAATGTCAGAAAAAATATAAACGGGAAGCAACTCTTCCAAACATTAACATTTTTAATTAGTGAGCCCAAGTGGCTGTGGAGCAGGACCAGCATTAAGCTTCGTTCAGACTAGCGCGACGCGACACCGGTTATTGTTATACCGTGAAGTTTGCTTAGAAATCGTATTGTTCAGGTCGCGTCGCGCCGTTGCGTCGCGCTGGTCTGCATGAGCCTTTAAGCCAAGCATTTTTATCTACGATATAATCAACCAACTTATAACATGCTTGTCTACATAGTGTGCGTTTAATGCATGTTTTAAATTTCTTCTCATTAAGTTGAAGAATATCGAGTGGTATTTTATTATAACATTTTACACAGTACCTCATAGAAGAAGTGTGCACTTTAGACAATCTGAAACGTGGTTAATCTAATTTGTTCCTATTTCTTAACGCGAATGTTATGCATTTAGTTTTCTTCTCATTTAATACCAAATTATTTACAGTAAGTAAGTACCAATTATGGACCTTAAGCATAGCGTTATTTACTTCGTCAAGCTCCTGTGTAGGTATGTCTGTTTTCATTAAAAATCAGTGATGTATCATCAGCAAATAACACTATTTGTGGTCGGTTTTTCAGTATATGAGGTAAATCATTTACATATTACTTTCTTTTCATTTGTATTTACTAAAAAGAGGAATGGAACCAAAATCGAGCCCTGTGGTACACCCGTTTTTACTTTTAAACCCTATGAATTTATACCGTTTATTTCAACTTGCTGCAGTCTATCATTCAATTATGATTTTACTAAGTTAAGCGCAAGTTTATCCAGTCTGTAATGCTCAAGTTTCAAGAGCAGTGTTTCGTGATTCACGCAATTAAATGCCTTGGATAGGTCGCAAAAGATGCCTATTGCATCTTGTGCCTCTTCCCATGCGTTAAAGATGTGATTTAATAAGGTGACACCGGCGTCGGTTGTGCAACGTCCTTTGGTGAAACCATACTGTTGATCGAGTAGGATATTATTACGATTAAAATGATGGAGCATCTGATTTAACATTACTTTTTCAAACACCTTGCTGAAAACCGGCAAAACTAATTAATAATTAGTGTGGTAATTATTAGTGTCTTTGCTGTCCCCGGATTTGAATAGGGAAACAATTTTACTGTTTTATTAAATCCGGGAATACCCCTTGATCTACACACAAAATTAAATATTAAAGCTAAATAGGGTGCAATTGTGTCAATAATTGATTGACAAACTTTAGTAGACAAATTTCTTACCGAAGATTTGTGGGGTGCAAATCTTCGGTAAATTTGATCTTGAGTTGCTTAAAAGACTTTACAAAGACCACTGGGTTTATATGTTTAAATTTAAATTCCACGGGCTGAAACATTCGCTCTTAATAAATCAATAGCAAGGGGGGGGGGGGGGATTTAAAGTTTCTGTAGTTTTAATTGGAATATTGGTAAAGAAAGTTGCAAATTCCTGAGCAACATCGATGTTATCGCTAATGAGACCGCGGGAAGAGTGAAGTGTGTAATCAGTATTATGTCATTTGTTCTTGTTTGTTTCATTGTTAATAATTTTCCAAACTGTCTTTATTTTATTGTCTGCTGATTTCGCACTCGGCGGCCGCTCCCGCAGCACGCTCGCTTCGCTAGCTCGCCTTCGCGCGTTAATGGTCACTGTTCTAACCTAACCTAACCCAAATAATTCACAAACAATGGAGGAGATCTGGTGCTCGGCAGCCGCTTTCGCTCTTAGCCTTCTAACCTAACCTATCCGAATCGGATTACTTTGAATTAGGGTGTTAACCATAATGATGGTATCAATATATTATATTAACGATAAATGAAATTGTTTATTCTGTAAATAGGATACCGGAATCACTTTTACACGTCATATAAAAAATATTAAAAATAAGCTAGATGAGGTCGGTGTTTCCTATCTGACTACTCTGAGAAGAAAGGCTGAAACAAACTAGTTCTTTTTTTATCATATTCCCTTAGTGACTAAAGTTAATAGGTTAAACCTATTTCACCTCCCAAACCACAATTGAGATCCGAATCTAAACCAATATTTAGCCAATTTGAGCCGAAATTACGTTCATTTGCATATCCAAACATCGTTTTCCTAACATAACTACTAAGCATTTAATTAGCAGACAGTTGGTAACCCGTCAGGGACTCAGGGTTGCTAAGAAAATAACCCGAAAAGGGTTAAATTAATGTAGGTTATCACAAAAAATATTATGAGTACACGTAATATGTTTTTGCAGGGACCGTTTCAGACAGGGGCGCTTTTGAACAAGTATGGTAGGGCGATTGTGTTTTGTTATTTATTGTTTTATGTTTTGTAGGTGCGGGTCTAAAACGTCCTGTGCCGAACGTTGGTCTGCCAATGACCGCCAAGGGAATGTTAATATCACCACGCATTAAAGACTGAATAGAAGACTCGAATATGTATCAAATCAAGTAAAACTTGCTGTAATTATCGAATTCCAGTCTGATGAAAAGAAGAAAAAAAAAAAGTTGTTACATTTTAATTTGAAGCCCTGACTCCTGAGCCAGGTTGTACCTGTGTTACAGGAGTCAGGAGAAAGACGAGAGACAGAAGAGGCAAACGTTTTTGATATGATTTGAGATGTGAAGAAGATACAATGGTAACTGCTAGTCGATGTTGTATCATTATTCTTAGGCATGTTCAGCCTAAATTATTCCCACTGCTGGCACAGAGGCCTCCTTTCTGTGAGAGGGACTGGGCCAAACTACACCACGCGGACCCAGTGCGGGTTGGTGGATGTCACAGTCATGTCGTCGAATTTTTGGTTTTAGGACAGGCAGGTTACCCACGACCTTCGCCATTTTGACAGTAGTGGTGCAGAAATAAATGACACAACGTAAAGTGCCTGCCTGGGTTCCACCCACGGCCTAGATCACGTAAGTCGAGGCCGTTATACCATCTCTCATCATCATTTGTAATCCGAGCCTAATTGTCTCAGCAATAGCAGGAATGCAGGCTGATGCTAATCGATATCGTCTTCAGAGTTTCTAAACAGTGTCCGTCTATTCTTGGTTTGTAGCTGAGTAGACTAAACAACACAGTTGGTATTTAATTGTGTTGACGACGTACGGTCGGCAAATACGTCTTTTTATGCATCCTAAAGCTTTGCACTGATTGTCTGAACGGACTATCTAGAGGGCTTGGCTGTAATTGTTACTGCTTTGCAAGGATGTCCTCTACATCTATGTACATAAATATGACAAAATCGTAGGTGCGTCATCATCATCTGCCTAGCTAGGTGCGTCGCTATTTTTAAAAAGATGGCGTTAACTGCACGCTTCGGGGACAAGGCGTGATGTTATGCTACATTGTTATTAGCGACTTTTCTTGCTGCCAGTATCTACTTAATATACTTAACAAACGGACCCATGTCCGTGTTCTGCTCGTAACTGCATCGTGCGCAAGCGGCGCTACAGTTGCCACAACCACGTCGACCGCATGTAAACACCATGCGCTGCATTGCTAACGTTTACAAGCTTAAAACAAACTGTTTTGTTTAACTGTGATTTGTAGCACGACGATGTTGGCACGTTGTGTGCAATGTACAACAGTTTGTTCATGTTGAGTCACTACTTGTTGTCATTATTTCAGCACGTAAACATGTTGAACAAAAGCTGTAGTTCTACAAAACAACTTTGACCTATCGGTGTATAAAGCCTGAACTCCACACCTTTCATTTACTACAAATTCGTCTAGCCTCCATAGGTACGTTCAAGAGATCGCTTTGTTTATAGTTTATAGCATATAGCGTAGCATCGCGTGGCGTTTAGTACATTTGGATAAAATAAAATAAAGTAGGACTTCAAAACCTCCTCTCATTCAGAAGTCGGTTAATTATTGACAGTAAAAATAAAACGTCGAGGTTAATTTTGTATCATAATATTCATATTATAAATTCAACCATTCCAAATTCTGCTTATATACTGTTAAAAATACACCGTGATGAATAAGGCACTGAACGACCTTTCATGGCGCTATTCTCGTCTCATATACGAGTAGGTACGTTTCGTTTGCTCTTCTTGTTACAAAATGTTCTCGGAGTTTAGACTAAGCTCCTATATGGATTCAGCGGTTTCACAACCGGGCAACAATTTGTCAATTTTGCAGTCGCTGGCTTTTACGCGACCTCTTCTACTTTGAAACGGATTGGTATCTTTCCGGGTTAAATAATATCTGTGAGGTTATTAATTCAATTTATAGAAAAATGTATTCGCCATAAGTGACTGCTAAAATTATCTGGAGAAAATCTGGATCCCAGAACTAAGGTTTCCTGAAATTATGCTATCACAATAGCAAACCACGTTATAATCTATTGCTTATCGATTGATATAGGTACATTAACTACGTACCTATTCGTTAACATGGAAATTACATAAGTCGACATCACCAAAATATGTGTTCCAGAAGTATCAACAAAGTTGCCCGTCTGTGTTGCCAATTAATTCGCATGTGCTGTTTGTTTACGTATACAACTGTTTGTTCACGTACAACTGTTTACTTCCTCTCCTCGCTAATTGCCGTGTTCTGTAGCGAACAACACTCTACGCGATGAGGAAGAAAAGCCACCGAGTGGCTGTCATGAATTACAGATTTGTGAGGAGTGATAAGAATCTACTCAATTTACATGAACCATTTTCTTTTATGCCTTTTGATAGTTTTATGTTGGTTACCTACAAAGTTGTGTAGACTTTAGTTTTGGCTGTCAAAGTCGACTCTTAGGTAAATCTTATCGTTGATCTTGTAATATGTAATTATTTTATGGCAAAATAAAGGGTCACTGCTTGGGTTTTATTAGCAGTCAGACTTGCTGCCAATCTCGTTGACTGGCAACATACATACAAACATAAATTCACGCGTTCATCCCATGGGGTGTAGGCAGAAATTATGTATGCTACGGTCCTTACGTACTCCTGTTGCTTCGTTTACGTTCATACATCTGAGCACGCATCGACCGCGTTCGACGCTGCGATTGGCCCTTCACTGGCCTTCACTGCTAAAGGGCCAATCGGAGTGCCGAACGCGGACGATGCGTAAAGTCGAGATGGTTGAAAAAAACTCACATTTGGGCTTCAGGTCATACACGCACTCGGTTGCGAGTACTACGCATCTGACCTTTCTGAAGAACATCACCTATAAGGCTTTAAAATGGCAATATTATTCTCACATAGCTCGACACGAAAGAAGAAGATGGGATAATCTATCAAATTAGACTTCTACTTGTAATGTTACAAATGGGAGAGGATTTCATACATAAAAAATCCATAGCTAATACCTCTCAGCAGCCTCCTTCGTCATAACTAACGTAGCAGTTTTCTGAACTTCACAAAGTTATTCTCAGCCGAGGTCTCACTGCAGGTAGTTAGGGAATATTTCATGAATTTTAGTGTGCAACATAGTCAGTATTCTCGCTGAAACTACGCCGTGTTCGAAATACTGCAGTGCTGGGTGGAACATAAATCATGACTTGAAGTGTTGCAGTGTACTTTGGTCAAGTTTATAGCTCCCTGTTCTGAGACATTGGTTCAGGCAAGTTATACCTTTTTATAAGCACTGGACGGGCAATGCCCATACTTTTAAGAACGGTCGTATTCTAATCTTATCTCAATCTGTCATTATAAAATTAAAACCCAACCACGACAACAAAGTCATATGAAAAGATGTAAACAAGACATCACATACAGACAAATAAAAATTTAGTTAATTAAAAATTAGTTCATGGCTTCATGTCCACTAGAGGGCGTCATATTCAATTAAATGCGACGACACATAGTCTAAAACCAGCGGACGATCAAGACGCTTCCAATGATACCTCAAATTCTACTGATTTGTCAAATTTAGAAGTTATGAGGTAACAGATGAACAAACATACATACCGTTCAAAAACATAACCCTTTTTTTTGCTTCGCCGTAGTCGGCAAAAAATACCTGTAATTTCCTTAGATTTTGACAAGTTTTTGACAGGCGGAGATGAGATTGCGAGTAGATTTGAAACGTTTTTAAATACGAGGAACAGCCTTCAGGTTGGGGTTTCAGAACCTGCAGTATAGCGAATTGTACTTTTTCAATGTCATTATGAAGTTTTTACAGCACCGAGTAACGGTAAAGAAAAATATCGTGCGGAAATTTGGAATTTTGATAAAATCTCTTATTTTATGTTATATGAGAAAAGTCACATTTGCTATGCAGTGCAATGGGGTTGCATAGGTAGTGAGTAATTTTTTTCAGTTTGGATGAAACTAAGTAGTTCGATGAGGGCATAATAATTAAACATAACCATTAATTTTGTTTAGCACCTTTTACAGTTATGAAATATTCAGGTGTAATTATTGTAAGAATGTTTATAATCTTTAACGCGGTGTGTCATTGAAGCTATTAAAATCAAACAAGTTAACAAGAAAACAAGCGAAGGCTGTAATGTAATGAATACATACCATTGTCGTATTGTTAGAGGTGTGTTGTTAAACAGCTGAACGTACCTGAAACATACAATAATAGGTTACAATGTGAAGTAATGCTATGTTATAGTAGTTGCTAAAGATGGGTCTATGAAGGTAAGATGGGACTGTGAGCGGAGAGCGGGCGAAAAAGCGTTTAAAAAGGTAGATTGTCGATTAAAGGTTGAAAAACCTGCCATTGGAAAACATAACCATGCATTTTCAGAAATCAAATACGGGTATAAAACGGGATCCGATCACTTTTCCGATTATTTTTTGTTTGAATTTCATTTTACCGAAAACTCTTGACCGACGTCTTTTTGCTATATGCATTATTTGGCATATTTTTAGATCATCGAAGTATCAGGTGTTATTTTATCCATTTACAAAATAACTTTTTGCTATGGGCCAAAGAAAAAAAAAGCAACTAAATTTCCACGCAAACAAAATCGCAGGAAACAAACAGCGTTGTGATAAATATTTTGATATTTATAAAACTAAAATTCACCTGTCTTCTCGCTGTCAGTAGGACCATGGCCCACACGTCCGCACTTGGTCGGCCAAGTGCGACAGTGTCAAGAGCGAGGAGGCCACTACACGCAAGATGAGCACAACATGCCACAATATACCATAGACATGGTGTTAATTCTATTTATATCGTCTTTAAACTGCTGTTTGTGAAGCGTAATAATAGGGTTAATGAATGCCCGGCTCTCTTGCACTTTATAAGTCGTTGCGTTTTTCATAAATTATGACCAAATTCACAATAGAGAACCCATTTTAATGATTTAGGAGAGTAGGCGCTTTGTGTAGTCGATCACCTTTTGACAACAATTGCCTGTAAATTGAATCTTCACTAAGGTTGATATTATCTAACTGTCTCATAGACAAACAGACCTTATCGTTTAGTTACCTGCAAGTGACATTCAACCTTAGGGTGATGAAGCAATTACGAAGTCAACTATACTAGGTTCTTGATGTCTTGGACTTATGCCCGTTTTCAAAACAATGAAATCAATGAAGTCCACCGTTGGATTTTCAACTCTCAGCGCTAAGCCTAGCGTTGAAAATCCAACAGTGCAGTTTTATTTAGGGATTCATTCAAAAGAATTTTGACATTATTTTGTCATTATTTGAGTTTATAAGCACCGCTGTAACCGTAACGTGCTTTCAAATTAACATACAAAACATAACATAACATCACGCCTGTAATCCTCCAAGGGTTAGACAGAGATGTACCTATAGTACACCCACATTTCGCCTGTTATATTTAAGTACCATGTGATAGGGGGCGAGCCTATTGCCCATCAAGGAACAAATCTAGACTCTGGGCTGCTACTGAAAAATTCCGGATAGAAAACCGAACAACATTGCCCGGCCCGGGAATCGAACCCAGGACCTCATGCTCAGCAGTAGCGCTTGCGACACTAGACCAACGAGGTAGTTTTTATTTAATGTAACCTTTAAAAATAATAGTCCATTCTCTTTTCTGAATTATTTGGTAGATTTCATCATCATTCATCGGGTTAGACTGGAAGCCGACCCCAATATAGTTGGGAACAGGCTAGGCAGGCAGATTGATTGAATTCATTGGTAAAGTGAAATACGTTGATAATGTGTGCATCATATCTATGGCTCCTCATATAGAAACAAACGAGCAAGTTTTATCGAGCATAACATGCTCAACGTAGCGTCAAAACGATTAACAATGAAGGCGTTGTGTGAAACCTATTTTCGGAAGAAATTATAGACGGATATTCTGAATTGTACATTGAGAAGAAGTGAAAAAAATTGAGCATTATTATTGTAATGGGCTTGAAACATGCTCGTTGCTGCTGAACATTAACGCTACAGGCCAGCGCTGACTGAAGACTTTTTGTACGATTTAGGGCCTGTTTCTCGAACGAATGCTATCGCAAAATTAATGTGACTAATTGACAAGCGCTGCAACAGCTGCAATTTGCTGTTGAGAAGTCATTCAATCAATCGCAGCACGGACAAAAATGTATGCAAAAAGTTATTGGACGTTGATACACTCGTGAGGTAATATTTTACACAATTTCCACAAATTCAGCTTACACTTCAGACACGGTATGAATATCAATTTAAACCACAGCGCGCAGCGGTATAATTTTATTGGCGTCACGATACATTACAATAATTGGGTCGGCACAGCCCTGCGATTAGATAACGCAAATAAATTCAATCTGCGAGCCTCATGCATTACAATTATGTGTATTGATTTTATATATTCCTAATTTTATTGAGGCTGAATTTGATGTGGTGTTTGCTGAAATATTATGTTCAGTACCTACATATTATTTGGTAAACCTGATACTTTATATGGCATTTTCCTTCTTCTTTAGTTAAGTTCTTTCCGACCGGGAGGTCTTGTCGGACTTCTACCACTTAAACCACAAAAAAAAGAGTATAATTGAAAAATAAACTCCTATCACTTTCTTAAAGAAGTGGTTAAATACTTCTTTAAATAGTGTTCATTTGGGCGTTTATCGATTAGAGATGTGAATCACTTCACATCTCATCCCACAAGTGGTAGGTAATTTTATACGAAATAGAAATGTAATACTTAAACAAATCTTGTACGAGAACGTGCTGAAAAATCTCAACAGAAAATCCGTCTTCAAAACGAATGTCAGTATTTCCACTCTACATGTCTAGCTAACCCTCTGAAATCTGGCTACAAGATTGTACAACGTACAGACTACGGTTAGCATGTCCATTTGTAGCCCCCAGACATGTAGGACCCGACCCGAATGGAGTTACAGGCACCAATGTAACTTGGTACTTCATGTAGACGGGAGATGGCGCTGCTTGTCAAGATAAATTCGACCATCATCATCAGTTGCCTAGCCTTTTCTCAACTATGTTGGGGTCAGCTTCCAGTCTAACCGGATGCAGCTGAATACCAGTATTTTACATGGAGCGACTGCCTATCTGTCTCGGTAAATTTGACCAATCATGCCAATTCCAGTACATTTGAATTTATTTCTGTATTCCACTACGGATCAAGATATATTGGCCAGTGTAGACATCTTTGAGTAGGGTCGCCAAAAGTAAGTTTTTTGATGTGCTTAAAATATGATATTTTTTCTGTTTCAGAGCGAGCGAGGTCTGGAAATTAGGTCATACGTTTTTGTGGATGCTATTAGGCATTTAGGGATGAAATTAGTTATGGCGGGTGAAGCTTTTTCGACGCAAGCTAATGGAGAAGAAGCAAGAAAATCTACAGGTTGGGTGATTTATGGAAAACTGCGTTTGCGTAAAGTTAAAGTTTTTCATTATTTATTTGCTGCGAAAATCTTCATTTTTCAGTTTAATCATAAGGAAGTACCGAAAGGTTTCTGGGTTTTTATTCAATTTAACTGTAGCTATGCAAATAACTTTTGTTTTTATATAAATAAAAGATTCTTCCTATTTTCAGTTTTCAGCAGAGCCCTCGGATTCCATTTCACATTCGAACTCAACAACACAATATTCATACGTTCGGAATCCGTAGATTTGTAAAATAAAATCAAATATAATAGGAACACCTGTCGGCACTGAAATGCGGCGCAAACTGACATTTATTTAATAAAACGCTCTTTATTACTACATGGCGAAATATTTCCGTTCCGCTGATTCGGAATGTGAAAAGTGCAAACTTAATAAAATATAAATTGTGTTGGGTCACGTATACCTATTAAATACGAAACATTATTTCGATGTTTAACTAGGCTATTATTTATACTCGGAAACCTACACTAAACTTACAAAGAGGTTTTGTGAGTTTGTATGTCAGAAACTTCTTATCATCCGATTTAAAAAATCTTTTACTGATAGACAGCTACACTATAGCCGGGTGTAAAAGGATATATTTTGTGGTAGATTATAGTTGACTTCCACGCGGACGAAGTCACGGGCCGAAGCTAGGTATGAATATTACTCTACAATATTATGGAGATTTCAGCATCATATATGCTGGGTCGAGCCACGCACGAGACACGGGCAAGCTAGGCTTTAAGACGGTACGAATATTTTGAATTAATATAGTGCAGTTAATGTTACCACTTAAATTGTGTTTTAAAACTATATTTTTAAAACACAATTTACCACCAGGTACTCAGAGAAGAAAGACCGAAATTAACTTAGAGATCGCAGTCTCTTTTAACACTTTCGACTCCACCCACTTTTCATAGAACTCATACGCCATGCCGCCATACATATTGGAAGTGAACCCTCCTGGAGGGTTGTCGGCATTACGTTTGCGCTAAAGTTAACCATTGCGGACGGACAACGGCATTAGGTTTAAAACCGTGTTATAAAACACTGTAAACCGAAGTAAAATTGTGTTTTAAGGGGGTTTAGTCGCCAAACTTAATTTTTTTTTCTGAATAAATATAACCGTGAACAAAAAAATATGCTTGGATTTAAAACCAACGAATATATACTAATACATCTTGTTAAAATATACATCAGATCTCTTATTTTCAGGGTTTATGATCCTGTGTTCGCTAAGAAAAACCTATATTTAAAATGAGCCCTCCGCGAGGGGTCCCAGCATCCCATATGCGACTAGGTGAATGTTAAAGTCAAGACATAATCTTGGTCAGGCTTTAAGAGGATTATGTGGATTAGTATGTGAGATGAAATTTTGAGGAACACAGATTGTTGAATTACTTATTAATAAATTCTCGAGAGTCGGTTAGAAGATTAGTTAGTTAGTTTAAGGAGCCAGTTAATGAAACCTACCTAAGTTATAGGAATCGGTCTAGTCTTTGATCTAGAATTACAAAAAAATCTATCAGTTAGTGCATAAAGCGGCCAAGTGCGAGTCTGACTCGCACGCAAAGGGTTCCGTACCACCGTACTGCTATTAAGATCAAGCATAAAACGAAAAACGAAAACAAGTTTCTTGTACTGGCACCCTTGGTACGGAACTCTAAAAAGTAGTAGATAGATCATGCGACACGAGGCAAGAAAACCAATTTAATTAACAGAATGTAAATTATACTTCGAACGTGAATCCGATATACTAAGTAATGGGTGTCGATATCAATATAATACTTCATTCATTGATTGATTCATTGTTATAGCCTCTTCGGTAATTTTAGGGTTAAAATGGGGGCAAAACCCGATTTCAAAACTTTATACTGGGTGGCAGGGACATCGGCGAAAACTGTTTCATGATTCTGAACCCCGTGCGTTGAAATTTTTCGTCGGTTATTTAAACAAAAATCAGCTGTTCCATACATTTCAACCGCGTACCTATTGCACTTTTTTATGAAACAGCAGATTTTTTGTTTTTAAACCGACGAAATATTTCAACGCAGACAGGTTCAGAATCATATACTGAATCCATGGTAACAGTTTTCACGTCGATGTCCCTACCACCCTGTATAGTTTTTGTGATAGCAGTTGGAGAGTTAACTTAATAAATGCTTGGTGATGAAGTCCTGGGATATTCTCCCAACAGCTAAATGACGAGATGTACCTAATTACATCTCTATATATCTACCCCTTCATAAGGCGTGATGTTAAGTTTAGTAATAACAAATGAAAATAAAACGCGGTCTAGAAACAGTGTAAAGAAATCAATCTATCTGCCTAACATTTTTCCGACTATGTTGGGGTCGGCTTCCAGTCTAAGTACCAGTATTCCAGTCTAAGTACCAGTCTAAGTACCGCAGCTGAGTACCAGTATTTTACATGGAACGACTGCCTCTCTGACCGCCACAACCCAGTTACTGAGTGTCACGAAACCCCTTGGTAAGACCAGTTTATAGACTTTTTGGGCTTCTGACTACCCGTAACGACTGTCAAAGATCTAATAACAGCCGCGACCTACGATTTAATGCGCTTTCCGAGGCACAGGAGGTCTTGATACGAAATGGATGGTCACCCATCCACGAACCAACCCCTGCAAGCTAATCTTAATCCTCGATCGACCCGTGCGGCTGTTATTATTAGCCACGAGCCCCTGAACTGTGAAATGAAATACAGAAACATAAAACTATATGAGCTCTCACAAACCGCAGATACAACCAACTCTTAATAAAACTTCCAATTTTCTAAAAAAACCAGAGCTCGTTCTAGATATTGCTGATAAAAAGGATAAAACCTATGAATATGAGATTGAACAATATCATGTTGATCTAGAAAGGAGCAACCGCTAGATTTACATAAGAATACTTCTAGTATTAGTACAGTCTACCACACGTAAAACCATGGAAATGAATTGTTTATCAAATTGACTACCAACTTAAATTGTCCGTTTAATCAAATCACAAAAACTGTAATTTTTTGACAGTTGTATGAAATGGCAAATTGATGTACTGTCAATTTGTTAAACATAAATTTTCGTGACTTTGCATAGTCACGAAAATTACGTGGTAAAAAAACCAGCTCGGGCCACCCCTACTTATTTGTTTCGTAGTTTCGTAGTATTATCTAATTTGTTGTATTAGTGCAAAATAGTAGTAAAATTGCTGTGCGACGTCCAGATGGACTGGCCGAGGGACAGGCGGACATGACAAATTATAAGTATTCCGTTTTTCCCATTTAGCTACGGAACCCTAAAAATTACATTGACTATGCCTTTATTTCGTAGGAAAAAGCGGTTTTGGTAGTTGTAGTGTAAAGCCTTGGTTTCCTAAGAAAGCGCTGAAATTGACAGATTTTCATGACGGCCGGGCCGTTTTATTAAGACGAAACCAGTTTCCTAGGAAACCCTGTCACTACTGACATAAGCCTGTACTACTTACTAAAAATAAAATAAGAGTCGGCAAATCGTTGTGGTCAAGTAAGTAACAAAAAAAAAACTTGGTCAAGTTCTTCTCCAGTTGTAATTGTTACTAGATAAAGCTTTTCCCTTGATTCTAGTTTTAGTATTTATCAGAAAAGTGAGTTTATATTTGTTTTATTTTTCCGACATGTGGCATCCACTGAACTTAGGTACTTAAAACTTATTTTCGATTCTTTTGAAGTATTGTTTCGAAGTTCTAAGTTACAGAACTATTTCTAAGTGAACCTCATCAATCAAGCTAAGGTAAATAAAAAATAAATTAAAAAAATATATATTTGCTGATACCAACTATCAACTAATTAATATTAATTTCAATTCAACTTGAAAGTGCACTCATTTGTTTTATTAGTGTTACCTACACTAAGGTGGACAATGGCAATGGTAATAAGGTTGAAAAGTGGTTCATCGCCAGTGTCCGCGATGGTACCTTCTGCAGTTTCACTCGCGTCCAAAGGAAACTTCTGCAAGTACCGGGATAAAACAAAACGTAAGTGTTAATTGAGGTCTTGCTCTATTTGTGTGCCGAATTATATCCTAATTCGTTCAGCGGTTAGCGTGCTTGAGTAGTAAACATTTTTATTTTCACGTTTTATTACCGCATTATTTTTAGATTCTACAATATATAATATATTTCGAGTAGTTACAGTGTTATTCAACTCAGTTTGAAGTACATATGTGAACCGCGCGTGATCGGACAAAGTTACCTATATTTTAACACGTTCGTGTTTTCAATACATTTAACACATTGTTTGAATTAGTACAGTACACTGGTTATAGTTAGTTCTAGAGTGTGAAAATGTAGTTATTTAACGGGCCGTGGTTTCTGTATCTATAATTATAGATAGATATTATAATTTCAGAAAGTATTTCTTAAGACCTATTGTTAGATACAAAGCACGGTATATGTTTTTGAACACTTTATCAGCAATAAGCCACCATGTTGGATTTTATGTGACGTCATATAGCCTTTAACCCGCGGAACAACAGAACGCTTCCAACGATACCTTGTTTGTCACGACGACGAGAAGTTTATGAGTTATGAAGGAACAGGTAAAACGTACATACGTACATACGAGTACATAGCCTGATAAAATCATAACTCTCCTTTGTCTTTGCCGTAGTCGCGTATATAAGGTAATCGGTCGGGCAATACTGCTGTGCCCTGAGAAACCATCTGCCAGAAAGATTCGACATAAAATGCTGACGTCACTCAGCTAAACCTCCGTACAGAATATACCATCTCCTGGATTAACACATAGATTTTTTAAGTGGTTAATCGGAATGGTATCAGTATGACAAGAAGATAGATCCCGAAATTGAAACCACGAGTAGTTACAAGGTTGAGGAGGTCAGATAGGCAGTCGCTCCATGTAAAGTACCGGTATTCAGCTGCATCTGGTTGCACTGGAAACCAATCCCAACATAGTTCTGACAAGACTAGACAGAGGATGAAGTAAAGTGAAGGGGATTGTATAGCAAAAACGACCGATTTTGAACCGGACATAGCCCATATTTGGCCAGTCAACAAGACATACACAACAGGGAACATGGAAGTCTGGCATCGTATTAAGCAGGTTTTTTTTTGTTCTGTTTCGTTTCAAAGGATATATTTATTTACTTACTTAATTAACAATTATCTTTCATGCATCCGTCTCATTTACTCATTTATTTATCAAATTGATTTGCAATTTTATGCACATTCACTCTATATATATGCACACACGGTTACATATCAAGCTATACATTGCCAGTATTAGCTGATCTCGCATTGTACGGAAATACTATACAATGCGAGATCAGCATAAACTGGAAATGTATAGCTTGATGACATATTCTTTATTTTTTTTTTATCTGACACAAATTTATTTTATTTAAGTATGCTGCATACACACGTTACATTTTAAATCTGATTTACATCTGTCACATCACACTCTCAGGTCCTGTTGAAAACCAGCGTCAGGCACTTATAGTTGTCTGGCATTTTTGCTGAACTGGGCTTTCATGGCGCAGCCGTGAGGCACACTCCCCCATTCTGCTGTTAATTATTTTGTTTGTGTTTTAGTCTGTGCTAAATAAATGTATTTTCTTTCTTTATAAAAACAAGATACGTATTAACACAAATACCTCCCTACCTATACCGTTACTGACCTGCGTGATATACTCCACTAAGTACTTGTTAGTATGTTTGTGTGTTACCAACCCGGCAACGTCTCGATCGCAGGTTCATCGACCCGTAGCAAGGACCGGTTAGACTGGCGTGCGGCCGCCAGGCGGGACGTATCCGGCTGGATATCGGCGGACGTTCCGGTGATCCGGCTTGTTTATAACGCTATTTGTCCCAATCTGATAAAGGACTATAGATAGTTATTTTAGGTAGAGCATATTACGAGATTATAACAGCACCGCCTGACTGCTAAGTTATAGGTCACGAGTTCAATCCCAAGGCACTCATCTCCGACTTTTCGGATTCGTGTATGTATTGTATAATATATATATAATAATAAAATTGTTTATTTATCCAAATAATAATACACACAGACACAGGTCAAAAGAAAGTGGCAGAAATACAATGAGCATAATAATATAGCTTTGAGCACAAAAGATTCAAGTCTACAAGAAATAGTCTATGTATACAAAAAATTATATGAACCCTGTCTCTTAAACTAGGAGGCCTGTATCTTAACAGACAGTATAATTATCACTTGCTTCAAAAACGGTGAAGAAAAACATCGTGTGGAAACCGGCATGACTGAGAGATATTTCTCGACGGTGTGAAACCAAGTCAGAGGCCGGTGTAAAAACTCCGGCAAAAAAAAAAAGATTTACGAGATTTGTGCTACGTATCTTTTTGTATGGCATGAATTTTTAATTAAACAAGCTCAAGCTGTGTTCAAAAGTCGGTAAAGATTGAGCTGTGTTGAGTCAAAAAGGTGGTTCTTAGTAATTGTCTGACGCATTCATGTTGGAATAGAAACCTTAGGTTGACTCACGTCTTTTTTAGGCATTTTGTTATACACATAACAGTATTGTCTATTCACTGGGTTACGGAGGTCAGATGGCAGTGATTTCATGTTAATACTTCTATTCAGCGGCATCTGATAAGCCTGGTAGCCGACCAATTCCTTAAGGAGCGACAGTGTCGCGACATATCTTGTGACAAGTCGCAAATGTTAGCGAAGGCTTTAAGTCGACCGGCCACTACTACGTAGGATGTCTACGGAGAGATTATCCCCACGTTATCTGCCTGGTTAATTTTTTTGCCAGCCACGCATTCGAGCTAGGGCATGCATTCCGGAATTCCGTAACCATTTTTCTGATATTTCAATTCCGGAGTTGAGAGGAGTAATATCTTGATACCAATATTCATACATTTTTGATATTTTTATCATTATTTTTACCTTTCCTAAACCCAATAATGACGAAATTTCTAAATAAATTTCATAATGAAAATTTTAAGACTGCATACTATAAGTATGTTGGCACGTGACACGTGGTTTACTACGATGCAAATATCATATTATGATTTTTATTCATAATATTAAATTCTATTGTGTGACAAATTATTATTGTTGATTATACTGTTTATAATAAGGGAGGATAGAGAAGGAAGAGACACCAAAACAATTAAAAGTTACCAGTTCCGGAATTCCGGAATCAGATTTCCAGTATTAGAACTCAGTTCCGGAATTGAGAATCTTCCGATATTGCATGCCCTAATTCGAGCGTAGCGTGGCCGTGTGTTGCAGTGGACAATCCCGTCATCATTTTCATACAGTAATGTACGCATGCGTAGCTAAGCCGTGGGCTGCTGTGGAGCGCCGCCTTTACTTCTGTATAAAGAATTAATACATTCGCTTTCAATGACTCATGATGTAAACGCGAAATTAAAATAAATGTCTTTCCTTTCTTTCCTCACTTTAATGACTTGCCGCTGAATAATCTACATTTGTTTTACATCAATATACTTGTTTATTTACATAAAACAATCAGATTTATCGAATTCCTTCGTTTTCTACGTAAAAGTCGTTTTTACATTAAACAGTTCAGCTGTTTCCGAGGCTAACACGCATAAGATTAAATAAAAGAAAACAGCTGTTTATGTTAATATGTTTCTTGTTCACAAACGTGTATTATTTAATTTTCCATCATTTGGTACGTTATTTACCTACAAACTGTGTAAATTTAAAATAGTTGTACGATGTAACATGAAATTCAATGGAAGACTTGATCAAACTAGTCTAATTATTATTATTGAAGCCTTCGAAATACTTATTCTATTGTTCTATCGTGATAAGCGCTATTGACAGCCCGCCATATTGGAACGATTTAACTGTCAAAATTTATTTTGATTCTATTGTCTAACTCGAATATTATTGCAGTATTTTCTTTCTTTCCTCCAAGATGATTTGTGTCCGTTGATACAAATGTTCATAGTGTTTTCATGAAACGCTGCTCAAAGGATCGCATCATAATTGCATAGATAATTATTATCAGTATGGTTTAAGGTCTATGCACATAGCGTTTTTCGTCACTAGTTGCGTTTGCAGCGCGTATACGCCTTGACGGGGCGTAGAAGCCCTTAATCTTAAGAGGCAGATATATGCCAGTGACCTTGAGCTTGCGTGTTCTGTACTGAGCTCATGCGTACGTCCAGCTAGTAATAGGACTCGCCCATCAAGAAGCGCTGTCCCAAATTAAACGCATTCATAATTTATTTTACATATAAAACGGTATTTTAATAAAACACATATACTAAAAGAGTAATAATTAAGTTATCTTTAAAATTATAAAGGTTTCAGAAAAATACGCTTGATAGATTTTGCGTAATTTCACTACGTAAAATAAAAATTGTCTAAAATATTCATATATTAGGTCATTAAGTAAGTGCTCTAATTTAACATATTTTTTTTCCAAATCATTAACACTACTCGTTTAGACGTGATCATCAGTATATAATATTATTGAAAGTCGGGAAGTCGGCCTTAAAACAATAACCCGTCTCTCACTCATTAACTATGAGAATAAATAAACGTTTTGATTTATTAGATGTTTTCATAGTGAATATAATAAATTCTAATCTTGTGCTACAAGCGTCGTCTAGGCTGTGTCAGCAAGCGGTATTAGCTTTTCTTAATTTTGGGGCAAACAAATTTAAAAAATATATAATTATTTAATGTGTTACTCGTATTTTGCCATCGACACGCTAAGAATAATAAATTGGTTTTGGTTTTTTGTACGATAACCGCTGTCTGACAACTCAAGCCGTGTCAAAAACTAGTTTTTACACATACTTAATGACATCATTGATATACAGGAATGCTGCTCTACTTGTTGTTTTTGTGAGATTTACTTACTAGTTTGGTTAAAGAACTGGTTCACCATAGATACTGCTCACCTTATGTCACCTTATGGTCTACGAAACTGCATTAAAAATAAAGTTGTGTTCGGGAATTCCTTCTCTTTTGTACGTCTACCAGATTTCTATAGCCTATGTTACCTATGCTCCAACCATTTACTAGATAGACACTTTCGACTCCATCCACTTTTCATAGAACTCATACCATGCCATGCCTCCATGCCTACATATTGGAAGTGAACTCTCCGGGAGGGTCACCGGGATTACGTTTGCGCTAAAGTTAACCACGCGGGCGGTCAACGGCATTCGGTTTAATTTAATAAAATACTGTAAAACGAAGTAAAATTTTGTTTTCAGGAGATCATGTCAATGAACTACCAACCTTTTAAATTGTTTGTGAATGTATTTAACCGTGAATAAAACATTTTTGCCACGGATTTTAAAACCAACGCATATACTAATAAATCTTGTTAAATATACAACAGATTTTATTTTCACAATTTAGAATGCTGTATTCGCTAAGAATAACCTACATTTAAAATGAGTCCTCCACGAAGGCTCCCGGCATCCCATATACGACTAGGTAAACCCTCCAGGCTTTCAAAGGTTTTTAGAAAAAAAAAAAACGCGGCAACAAACATAAATCGACGGCATAGACACAGGGACGAATATAGAATCACTTTTTGAACATAACATAACATCACGCCGGTATCCCCGAAGGGTTATTCAGAGGTGTACCTATACTTAGTACCGACAGACTCACTTCGCCAGTTATGTTTAAGTCCAATGTTATAGGGGATACGTAAAAAAATCTTAAAAGAGATGTCAAAGTCAAAAGAAGAGCTCTTACATAAGACGTAGTTTACTAGAAAAGGCCTTAGCAGATTTTCACGTCACATAACTCAGATAAATAAGCACACAATTGCTTAGATAAGTTCCGCATTACGTCACTATTTGCACATCCTAAGCACTGACACTGACATTTGACATGCAGCGACTCTGTTTACCTATAATGTAATCACACATCATATACTTACATAGTGAATGATGTGTATATCAGAGGTTGTTATTGGTCGAGACTTGAGTGAGTATTATTGTACAATATTACTGTCGTGAAGTAATTATTAAAGCTATCATTATTTTAGTATACACGTCTCTTTTTCAAGGTACATCTCTGCTTAACCCATCGGGGAATACAATCGTATATTTCAGAGTCAACATATGGAGAGTACCATTTGTTTATTTTGATGATATTTTGCTAAAATTTGAATGCAATAATTGGATGAAAAAGGGGCTGAGGGAATTACAAAGCGACGACTGACAAGAGAGAGTGGAGCAGAAAAACATTTTGCATTGGCATCAGCATTTCAGCCTTTAATGTACCCACTGTTGGGATACAGGCCTCCTCTCGGTGAGAGGGAGTGGGCCGTAATCCACCACGCGGGCATGTCACATGTCTTCATATATGTCATGAAATAATTTACACAAAGCAAAGCGCCTGTCTGGATTCGACCCTACGACCTACAACTCGTAAAACGCGGCTGTTACCATTAGGCCTCCTCGGCCGGCTAGTTGAAAAAAAAAAGAATGAAAAATGATGACGAAAATAATAACAAACAAAATCGCCGTCAAATTCTCCGGGGACGGCGAAATAGGAGTTAGTATAGCTTTAAATGCTATATCATTTGGTGGTTTGATTTGTATGATGTCGTGCGAATGATATGTATTGTATTCAGTACCTACAGTAATTAACTCCTTAGGGATTGTATACCTAAATATTTTAACTTTTAACACAGTTTTCTCAGAAGTCCTTTTAATCCCATTTCCTCGCGTTATTTCAGTGTCTAAATTTATCACTTCTACATTTTTTCAATTACAAAATATGATCTGTCTGAAACCCGTGCGGTAAGTACATTGTAAACGCTCCTTAACCACTCATATTGGGTACTGTTTCACATTTAGAGGTCAGACCCTTCAGTCTACATGAGAGCTATTTTTTGTATGTGTCAAAGAATGTGATAGAATTTGTCTTGCAGAAAAGTGGGCTAAATTTATGATTTTTTACATAAGAAGTTGAGTTTTAAAGGATAAGTAAAAACTTGTAAACAGTGGCAGTTACAGGTTAATTGAAAGGACTTTTAGCGCGCATATATACTTATATATGCGCGCTAAAAGTCCTTTCAATTAAAGTCCGCTAAATATCGGCTAACTTAGTGTTGGACATACTTATGTCCAACACTAAGTTAGCCGATATTTAGCGGACTTTATGAGTACTATTATGATCTCTCACACATCGCACTTACACCCAACTCCTTTCTTGCCGACTGACTGCTTATAGGAAAAACTTTTGTAAAACAAAAACTTCGCGTTGTTTATTATATTATTATCTCTTTGCTAACATAACATAACATCACGCCTGTAATCCTCTAAGGGTTAGGTAGAGAAGTACCTATAGTACACCCACATTTCACCAGTTATGTTAAAGTCCCATGTAATAGGGGGCGAGCCTGTTGCCGTCAACCGGGCATAAACGCAGACTCCGGGCTGCTACTGAGAAATGTTGTTAAGGAAAAACCCAATAACACTTTGCGCGCTCTGGGAATCAAAACCGCAAGCCCAGAGTAGCGCTTGCGACCACTACATCAGTGAGGCTGGCGAGCTTCTTTATGTTATTTATTGTATTCTGAGAGATAAAAATCAAAATCCAGTATCACTTGAAACTACGCTTTGATAAACTTTCCTTGTAGAACACTTCTCTTTGACTGAAAACTTTATAGCACACATTTTTTATTAGATGCGAGCTCGGCTGTTCTAAGAAAGGTACAGGGATCAATTCTCAGGTAGAGCAAAGTGTTGTAATTTTTTCTATATTAAGTTTTTTTTTTCTGTTATTCGCCTTTGATAGTCGCCAATGGCATTATCTTTTAGTAAAATAGTATCGTGACACCGTCAAAACTAAAATTTAAAATTATAGGAAACAGCGATGAAATTAAAATGTTTGTAGGTCAATATGGTTTTATTGTAATCACCGTAGACAGCCTGAAATCTATATTTATGTTCTATATCCTCTATTATATTAATAATGGTACCTAGACCCGTAATGTTAGTTCTATGGCATTTAAATAAATAAACAAATAAATAAAATATAGCAGAAGAATTTGTTTGTTTGTTTGCCCACGCTAATCTCTAAAAATTACTCATAATAAAAGTATCTACAAGTACCTACAGCACGGCCAGTACTGTGGCACATCAAAAATTAACAGATTTGTATACGCACTAAGAGAACTACGTAAAACAGCGAATGAAGAAGCTGCACTCAACGCCTATCACGGCTACGTAGCGTCGGTATTGAGGTACGGCTTACTCCTATGGGGTAACTCGTCACATATCCAAAGAGCATTCATAGCGCAAAAAAAATGTTTGAGAGCAATAACTGGGGCGCCTCTATATGAGAGTTGTAGGCCAATTTTTCAAAAGTTGAAAGTTTTAACACTAGCTTCTATTTATATTTTAGAAATAGCCATATTTGTTAGGAAAAATTCACACTTCTTCTCCACAGTAACCGAAAACAATAGATTTACAAAAAGGGACCCCACCAAGCTAAAAAACCTATTTTGTAACAGCGCTCTCCACAACAGAAACAGCTACCTTATGTCCATAAAAATTTACAACCATATTCCAAAAGTAATAAGAGAACTACCATTTAATTACTATAAAAGAAATCTAAAAACATGGCTTCTCCAAAATAATTTTTATACATTAAAAGAATTTTTTGAATATAAGGGTAATACACTATAGATTTATTTAGTTTTATAATACTTACAAAATATTGTTGTTGTTGTGTTTTATCTTAATTTTATATTATAATAGAGTCTAAATGTTATGTCTACCTATAGTATAAGTTTTTTGTATTGTTATTAGAGTTTATGTAGTAATAAGTTAGGTTTTATAACCATGTAAATGTTAATATTCGTATGCCGTTTTTAGCGGCGGATGTGTCCTGAACATAACTATACCTAACCATCTTGTACGTACCATATCCGACGAATAAATGTCTTTGTCTTTGTCTTTGTCATCGAGTATTGGACAAAGATCAACTTTATAGAGCGTTGCGTTAGCACTGCCTGTGTTTGTCCCTTTCGAAAGCTCAATGTCCCATATTTACGCCCAGTACTTAAACAGCTAAATAATAACAGCCGCACGCAGTCACGTTTGCCAAGGTCGGTCCGTGGATGGGTGACCATCCATTATATTTCGAGACTCCATCGTGCTGGATCCCGGCCGTCATTTGTATCTTTGACGGTCGTTATGGGTACACAGAAGCCCGAAAGTCAGACAACCAGCCTTACCAAGAGGTATCGCGTTCGCGTACCTCCACAAACGAGTTACTGGGCGTTACTGGGTTGTGGAGGTCAGATAGGCAGTGCCTCCATGAAAACTACTGGTTCAGCTGCATCCAGTTGCACTGGAACCAACCCCAACATAGTTGGGGAAAGGCTAGGCAGATTGATCCATACAAATCAATCTGCCTAGCCTTTTCCATAATGTACAAATAGAGAGAATTCTATTATATTATATCAAGACACACGTTACTACTTACTGTAACGTCACGTAGATAATGTTTGTGGTAAGGGTAGTGGATACTAACGTCACAAACACGTCTGGCTCAGGTAGTCAAAGCAAGCGCATGTCTGTGGTGACGTCAGGTGCCAATTCCTCTATTAATTGGATCCTCACTTTGTAGAAATTTAGTCGCGAGTTCAGACATCGACGGAGAATTGGGGAATGTTATTGAGAATCCTTTGAGATCAGTTACAGCGTGTCATTTGATGGTTAGTTCAAGTCGTATGGTTTTTTTTTCATCAGGAGTTACTCAGTAGCAGCCTTGAGTCTGAATTTGTGCCTGGTTCATGCTAATAAGCTCGCTACCGATTACATGGGACTTAAACATAGCTGGTGAAATGTGGGAGTACTATTATAGGAACACCCCTGCCTAATCCTTCTGGGTTCGATCCTCAGCCTGAGGAAAATGTTTTAGGTTTCTTCCTATTAGGATATTCTCAGTAGCACTCCGGAGTATGGAATTTTAAGGGCAAAAGGCTACAGGCATGTTTTTATGTTCTATGCAATCTTATTATTTTCGTTTGTTTGTGACTTTTATGAAAGAAAATTGTGTTGTGAAGTTCTTCAATCATTCTACGATAAAAAGGTGTATGTATGTATTGTGATTCCATCGTCTGTACCCACATTTTGAATAGATTCGCTCAAATCTTTACAAACGGTTCAATTTATTTCATTCTTAAATTAAACTTTAATAGATTTTCTAATCTTAACTGCATTTTATTCGATTATGATATTTTCTGTAGAATGGTTTCCGCTTCATACAAGATCATGAAACTATAATACACGTTACATAATATTACGCCTGTTTTCTTCAAAGGGTATGGCAGAGGTAGGTACACCACATTTCGCCAGGTATGTTTAAATCCCATGTCAACCCATGCAATAGGGGGCGAGCCTATTGCTATCAACGACTGACAAATACTACTTTCACGTAAGTAATTGTGTAGAAATTGATTGAAATCTAATATTCAGAATATTGAGTCACACGCTCAGTTCGTCACTGATAAAAAGGGATCAAATTTTATCTGTTTTCGAATTGTAAATGCTCATATAAAAAATCAAAATAAACACGAATGGTCCTAAAATAATTAGGTAAGTAAATAGTTAAGTTCTGGCCATACGTAAGTTATAGGAACCGCTCAAAATGCAAAGCTTCAATTGTGTACAAGTCCCAAGTCTTTTAGTTCAAAGGACACATCAGGTGGCTTCTCTGTATCGAGTTATTCGACATCTAAAGGAAAGACGAAGGAAATAGTCGTGCAACTAATGATCCTTTGGCCAGCTCCTTTGAGAGAGAGGGGACACTCTCAAAGGCTAGTCAATATTCCAGGCAGAAGGAAATGTAATACATTTTAAATGTATTTCCAATTATTGAAGCACTTTGATTGTGAGATCGAGAGGAATCAAGTTCCGTTCTGTCTTTGAATGTCAAAAGAGACAAAGTGTTAAAGGAAAAGGTCATAATGTCAAAGTCAAATATACCATACAAGGCGTTTTGAATGTCATAAACAATAAATTATAACTGATTCTAGTTCTAAAAGGAAGTTTCGTGTTTAGAAGAAACTCCACAGCTACCTACTCTTTTTTACTATAATTTATTAAAATAATAATATCCAATGGACATAATCCTCAAGTTTAGTATTTCATCGAACTTTAGATAATTCCCACTTCTGAAAATTCTAATATAATAAATGCGCCTCTTTCTATGAACCTCAAATAATTCCTATTTTGGGGTCCTAAAAACTCATCAGAAGTTCATTTATTTAAGAAAGCGTACATCATTAGGAGGTCAATAAGTTTTTAGAGGAAACTTAAATATTTCCCTGAGTTTATTATGACAGTCTGAAGAGAAGCCGGGAAGATTATTAAAAGTTCAGTACATGCTGATTATCTGTTTCGTCTCTTACATATCTAATGCCTTAGTCAAATGTTTAGCCATCAAGCAAAGTTGATAGCGGTACTTCATCCCACGTACTCGTATGTAAGTATTGTCACAGATAGAGGCTACAGCCTGATCTTTCTTTTATACTGCAGTATAATAGAGGCTACAGCCTGATCTTTCTGTTATACTGCAGTATAATAGAGGCTATAGCCTGATCTTTCTTTTGTACTGCAGTATAATAAAGGCTACAGGCTGTTGTTTCTTTTGTACTGCAGTATAATAGAGGCTACAGGCTGTTGTTTCTTTTGTACTGCAGTATAATAAAGGCTACAGGCTGTTGTTTCTTTTGTACTGCAGTATAATAGAGGCTACAGGCTGTTGTTTCTTTTGTACTGCAGTATAATATAGGCTAAAGGCTGTTGTTTCTTTTATACTGTATTACCACCGTTGTACAGTCGACCGCACGTCGGTGGTACCGAGGTAGCACTTTGACCTTGAGCTAGCATAGCGTAGTACGGAGTTTCAGTGGAATGAGAGGCCAGCTTGTACTGGTTTTTTACAACTGACTTGTGGCTTACTCGGTACCATTAGATACTTACTTACTAAGTATTCATTATTAATGGTTTTAAACACATGATTGTTATTAAAGATAAATAAATAATAATATCAATTTTGTAACCATGTTATATCCATTTTAGCAATAAGATTATAAACTCAAACGCCTAACTACAACATATTTTCGACTCGCATCTAAGCCTATCCAAATTCGGAAATAAAAATAGATTTTAAACCAAAAACATTATTCTTAAACATCATAAAATAAAACGAAAATACACTCATAATATTTTCGTTCTGAAACACCGCATTCCTTTGTGTGAATACATTACGCTAGTGTTGTATTAGTTCACAAAGTTAGTTACTTTTGGAAGAACTAGTTTACTGTCGTTCGGTTGTTACGATACCGCACTATTACATAGTACAGTATACTACACTATCGTATTAGTTTTAGGAGTTCTCTAAAATTGTGGAATCGATTTTATAAAAAAAAAAAAGGATATTTATCTATCAAGATAGGCAGGTTGACTACTTCAAACACACAAATTAAAGTATTAAACCAAGTAAAAGAAAACATTGCAGTTAAAATAAGCATAATATCTGCTTAATGCAATCTAATAAAATCAGATGAGGCATTTTTGTAGGATGCAAGCTTCTGCAGACATTTGCCAGACATTTAGAGGTAAAGGTTTATTTACCCAAATAATGGTATTAATAACACGATTCTCTTTTAGAACACGGCAAGTAGTATACCATATAGCATAGCTATATCACGCCAGACTCAGTCAGGCCAAGTCTCTCTCAATTCTTACCGAACTGTCAAACTCAAATTCAATGCATTTATTTCTATTAAACCAAATACTGGCACTTTTGAATCGTCAAAGATTCGGTCAGTTAGTCAGAAAGTTAAAGCTAAGCTAGTTAAGCAAAAGCAAGCTAGTTAAGCTAGTTTAGTCTATTCCAAAACGAAGAACACACTCTTTTAAATCAAGATATTAGTACACACTGTTAGGAATCTTCCACTAATATACGGAACTATATAAAATACCAGATACAGGGAACTGGTATCCATACTCTAGTAGGTATACTGTTCTTTGGTACCACCTCGGTTCCAGTTTAACATCGTACGTTTATTTTACGATCGCCTCACCACTGGGCATGACGGATCGGCGCCGGCGGCAGCGGCGGCGGCCGCGTGAACTATTGATAAGCCGCCTTCATAAACGTAACGCACATTACTACGTTTAGTTAAAGTGTGGGCTAAACTGGGATTCCGGCTAACAATAGCCGACTGTATTCAACTTGTGGGTGTTGAAAGGAGAATAATTTTAGACGAATTATAGTAGGAGCTGGTGAAATGTGGGTGTACTATAATAAGTTCACCTGTGCCTAACCCTTTCGGGGACTACGGGCGTGATGGTATGTATAGCCGGATCTTTGCTAAAGATTTCTTCCGGAAAATTTTGACTACGATAAATGTCCCACTGAGCAACAAATTTGTTCTGTCGCAGTCCACTGCTCGACATAGGCCTCTCCAAAAGACCAGAATAACCCGTTAAAATAAATTTGGGATTTTAGTTAGGTTAGGATTCAAACAATAAGTACCTACCTAATAACTATGTCACGAAATCAAGAAGCGCCTGTAGGTAGATGTCCAACTGTTTCCTATGGCATTTTTTTTACATAAAGGATTCTTCCAATTTAAAATGATCTTAGGGATTTAAGAAGCCGTTTATTTTTCTCCACTAATTAGTTACTCCAAATATTTTGCTAATTATCAAACCTTTATTTGATGCGTGTACAAAACAAATGAATTAGGCGTTGGGAAGCCCCTGAGGGTGCGGCGCACGGTGGATCGAAAATCGGCTGTAGAAGACATAGGATCTCGATGTCTTAAATGTTATTTTTTTTGCTGGAAATGACTTCTGCCGATCATTACTGTTCTATAAAATGTCATATGAAGTAATTGTGTGCACAAATGGAAGAGTTATAATTTTTATAAGAAAAAAATGTATGGAGCTGACATGAAAAATGAGGATATCTCTGGAATCGCTAGGATTGCCATTATATCCTTGCACATTGATAAAGTACTATTTATTTGTGAATTTTTGACATACTTAATATTGCGGCATCACTTGCGATTTTTTTTTTTAAATCGTCAAAATTAAAAAATTAAAAATGTTTATGATATGTACATTTTAATGCTTAAATATGGCTATACCAAGTGTAACTTACAATATTTTTTATGCTTAGACCAAAACATTCTAAGAAATCACAAAGTCGTATTACCTACTTATTTGAAATGACATGGTAATTATGAATTACATAATATGTAATCTTGTCTAATGCCTCAAGTCCACATTAGCTAATGATTAATAAAACTTAATACCTATATACCTGTTAAAAGGATACGTACCATAATGAGGGTAATTAGATAAACGTGATCATTAGTCAATAACAATAAATGGTTAACTATTGTATGATTAAAAATAAAAGCAAATTATTAAAAAAAAATATTAACTTAACCTAACCTAACATAAACAATAAAAGTTAACTTATTTTATACTTCGTCACCATCAGAATCCACTTCAGAATCAGGCTCTACAATAGATATAACTTCTAAGAACTCTGTCGGAGCTTCCTGATCCTGAAGTTTCAGTAGTTCTACTGTTTCCTTAAAGTATGTCTGCCTCTTGTGGGCATTTAATTTTGGTCTTGTGGAAGAAATTAGAGGATCAGAAGAGACGATAAGCATATTGAGGATATCCTCGTTTGATGCTTGTCTACTCTTTTTCCTCGAATGGTGTTCTCTGAACCTCCTAAAGTCTTTGTTTCGGGCCTCTGAAGCTTCTTCCGAAAGACTCCCAATTGGTACAATAGCATTTTCTGCAATTATGTCCCCTCCGTGAATCAACAATTTGTGGACGGTTGATGACATATAGTACCAATCGTACAGTTCCACGTATTTTTCAGCGGTTGTTCTAGCGTATTCTTTAAATTTCGGCACGTCTACAATCTCTCCAGATGTGATAGCTTGCAGAATCACAGCAAATCTGCGTATTAAGTCTTCATCTAATCCAGTGATCGCTGCAGTTTTATCAGGAAATTCAAAAAACCGCCTTGCTGTGTTCCCGTCGTTAGTTGTGCCTGATCCTTGCTTAACGATGTCAATCAAAAGGTTGAGATCATCTTTGAATCGATCTTGAATGAGTTTTTATCGTGAATGCAATAACTCTTGATGACCTTCTCCTCTTGCAGACCACTTTTTGAAGTCGAGACGATACGCTATGTGTAGAAGACATTCCATCACATTAATGCGGGCATTTTTTTTTTTTTTGAGGTTGGGAAATTATCAAATAACTTCTCCCGCTCTGGGCGGAGCGGGAGGGCGTGTCAGACTTTTACTGACTAAAACCCACCCGTGTTCCTTCCGTTGCATGTGTGCCGGGGTCGCGATATCCCTTTCAGACAAACTCGCAACCCCGGCAGGCATTGGCCCTTCCGGACCCCGTCAGTTGGTGCTGACATCTCTTTGAGGCGCGCGTGGAACACAACGCGCCGTCGACCCGGGCCTGGTCCCTATCGGACGGCGAGCTACCCATTGCTCACCGTCCGCAAGCCCGTGCCTACGGTGGCCGGAAGTCGGCTCGCGACTCTCGACGCGACCCAACGCGGCATGAAGTGATGATAATCCGAACTCATACGCACCAGAAGAAATGGTTTTTGACGCAATGACATCTAACTTATTCATTTCTGTAGGCTTAGCCAAACACAGGTAGCAGGCCGACTTTGTGATTTCTTAGAATGTTTTGGTCTAAGCATAAAAAATATTGTAAGTTACACTCGGTATAGCCATATTTAAGCATTAAAATGTACATATCATAAACATTTTAATTTTTTTAATTTTGACGATTAAAAAAAAAAAAATCGCAAGTGATGCCGCAATATTAAGTATGTCAAAAATTCACAAATAAATAGTACTATAACAATGTGCAAGGATATAATGGCAATCCTAGCGATTCCAGAGATATCCTCATTTTCATGTCAGCTCCATACATATTTTTCTTATAAAAATTATAACTCTTCCATTTGTGCACACAATTACTTCATATGACATTTTATAGAACAGTAATGATCGGCAGAAGTCATTTCCAGCAAAAAAAATAACATTTAAGACATCGAGATCCTATGTCTTCTACAGCCGATTTTCGATCCACCGTGCGGCGGTCAGGATTACCGAGCAGATCAGTACGAAGCCAGGGTCAGCGCCAATCACGCGGAAATTAAACATTAGGAGGTGTCACGTGTGACTGTAATTAAAGATAAATACTAAGGCGATGTGTTAGCAAAATGGACAAGGCATAACGACAATGGCTCGTCTTATTTATTTATTTATTAAATCGGTTAAAAAACAATGACAATAATTAAAGAAATCTATAGACAAAGACACATACACATACAAAAAGGAAATATAAAATTAAAAAGTTGAGGTTTGAAAACATATTTTTTTCACAAAACTTTCATGAACCCCTCTCAGGAACTTCTGACATGTCAATAAAATCTTCGTCCATTCATCTGCAAACACATCGTTTGTTGGGTGTTTAATTAATTCTCTACAATTTAACAATACTATTAGGTAGGTATAGGTTATTAATGAGTATTATTCTAATGAAGTATTTACTAAGCCTAAGTTAACTTGTATTTTTTGTATTGACAGTAGCCTTGGACTCACAAACCGGTCTGACATTCCTTTGTTTAGCTTCACGCACGATCTTCATAATGGACAAGTAGACATTCAAGTAGGTAATGTGACAGTTGAAATAAATGTTTTTTTTTTGGGAAACGTCAATAAATAGGCAAAATATTGTTGGTCCAAAAAACCCGTTGGTTTCCCAAGGGTGTTGCAAATATAGGTAATTAATTGTGTCTCATTACATTACTCATTGGTCAATACTGGATAGGGTATATTGATCCCTAAGGGCACTGACCAATTACCGAAGTAAATACCTACCTAACAGGTTAAAAAAAATAAGAAGGTATATAAATAACGAAAATAATACATAATTCGCGTGTTCGCACCGACGAATTGGGTCCACGACCATTTTATTTGTTCTGGTCACACGAAAACCATGGAGGCTAAATATTTGTGTTTTAGCCCCACGCGAGCCACCGCCCCTAGCTTTGAATTAGTACATTAAACATAGGTATAAACCTAGTTTTGTTGATATAAAGTGGATCTTATAGCTACAATATTTGTGTTTGTGGAATTGATATGAAGATTCCTTATCGTTTGAAAAGATCCAATTTCTTTTTCAGTGCCGATTTCGGCTGCCAAACTTAAGATTGTTTTTACTTCTGGGGTTCAAAATACGACAAAAATGTTCATATTCCAGCCCATTTAAAATCAAAATTCAAAAGTTCAAAATTCAAAAGTCATTTATTCAAACTAGGCTGAGAATCAGCACTTTTCGAACGTCAAAATTACATAAGACAGCCCCCCAAAACGCCCACCCTTCAATTAATTAATTACCTACCGAACATGGACCTCTCAATTATCGCTAAAACCAGGAAAACATTTTTTTTTCAGTGGGTACAAAACTGAAGTCAAAAGGGTAACATGACTACCAAGCTTGGAAAACGGATTTGTGATTGTATTGTGCACTAAAGCAGATAGGGGGACGCTGCATCCTCTGTCATTTTACGGGTGCAAAACTCGCCTTTTTGTCGAGAATACAACATGCATTGAGCAAGAAAACTAATTTAGAGAATTGAGTTCTTGTGTAAACTTTAACAAATTAATCAGTCCGTAGAAGTTTTTGTTTGAAACAAACTGATTGGATGTTTTATAAAAAGTATTTATTAAATTAGAACTTGAGAACCGATCTATTTAATTCAAGAATTTTCGATACGAATACCACTTTTCAGTTTTGCAAGCATCGATCAATAAAGTTTACAAAGGACAATAGAATAACTTGATGAACCAGTGAAATGTGGGAGTACCACTTTAATACACCTCCGCCAACTTCTTTGGTTAATATAATGTTATTGTAGTTAGGTCATCGAATCATACCTTTAACATTGCTATTATAGCCTCTGGAAATAAGTTATTATTGTGAAGCATTATGAAGCAGCAGTAAACACCGGTTAGTTTACCTCGCAGGCGGATGGCGGTGACAGTCATAAAATGCCTTTTCCGTCCTTTGTAATGAGTGATGTGGAAAACAATCGCCTTCTAAAGTGGCTGAAAATATTAGTTCGAATTGTGGCACTCGAGGTCGTAAATTAGATTAAGATTAGGTGTGAAAAGATAAAATTATCATCTTTCTTCTATAGCATTTTTATTACGTCGAAACGTCATCCTTTTTGGAAGTCGGTTAAAAACGATTTTTAACCGACTTCCAAAAAGGATGACGTTGTTTGTATGTATGTATTGTTATGTAGGTATGTTCATCGATTTTTCTGTGATTACTGGACCGATTTACGTGCTTCTTTCATCATTTTGTTAACTTTGCTTGCGTAGTTTTTGATTTAGCTTCAATAATACGTATTTAATCCATTTGGTGTATGTTGATGATGTTATAAAACTTCATGTAACTGTTGTTTATATAGCAAGTAGTGGTATATTAATTGGTGTGGGGTACGTACCACAACTAAAACGTTAAAAATTAAAAACTTTTCACAAAAAAAACACTACAAAGGGAAAAATAATTTTAAATACACGTATATTTAGAGTATAGTAAAGAAACCCGAATGCACGTGAAAACCAAACTCACCCGTGGGCTGTAATTAAATTATTTGTAATTATACCAACGTTTATGTATAACGTTGGTATATTTTAATATAATTTAATTATATCACGATGTTAAAGAACACAGTACTTAGTGCGCTGCCTCACCCTTTTAGTAATAAGCGTTGTCCGAGCCACTGAAGCGATGCCAATTAACAAGCCTGAAGCTTCAGGCTGTAACGTACCTACTTGTGTTAGGATTTATATTGAGAGGTACAGCAGCTGCTACACAGTACTGACAACTCGGTCACATTCAATTTAGACACCTGGAGCTCGCTAATCAAAAAACACCGTAGTTTAGGCCGTAGTTACGGCCTATTTATAACCCGTATCAACTATTCGGACATAATATTGGTATGGGGCCCGACCTAAGAATGAATGAAACCACGATTTGACAGTTGTCCCTACTACCGATGTGTTGTCACCCGTCTGAAAAAGTTAATTAATCAGGTGTAGTGTTCGCTCCAAAGTTTCAAACTATACTTTCGGACGGGCCCGTATTTTCATTGAAGGGCTTGGAGAGTAGGTCCCTGGACCCTATTTAATATTATTATGCTACAAGGCTTTTGGCACTCGAATGACGTTCTGTTGGTAAACATTTGTGGAAATTGTTTTGTGAAATATTTGAAAAAAAAAAGATGGTGGCGTTAGTTCCGATTTTGTCCACGCGCCAAAAGATTCTTGTACTGCTTTACCTATTGTTTTTACCAAGTATTCTAACTCCGGTCACTACGTAGGTGTAAACAAAGGTTACACCTATATATATAGCATACGAATCAGGTATTTATAAATTTTCCCGCACCAGAATAATCACTAGAGGTATAAATATTTTCAATCTCACTTATATATATATTATAGAATTACTATATAGTGACTTGCCTCTGATTCGCACGGTTTTTATGAGTACTTTCGACTTGACAAAACAAAAAGATTTCTTTATTATATGTGAGTATAATGTTAATGTATTATATACATAAATCCTCAGGGATAAATTCCCTAAATCGTGGTGAAAACAGCAACAAAATTCGTTGTGCAGTTTAGAAGAACAACGCGCTCACACAGACAGACACGAATAGCGACTTTAATCTCCTATAATTATAACAAAATCGTAACGAAATACCTGTACATAGAATCTTTTTGAAAAAGTAATTAGAACGAGGTGTGGCAACGAGTCTGATGCCGAAGATATAGTTTGTAGAATTTTTGTTGGTTTGTCTGTTTCTCTCGATGCATGTTTCAGATTGGCACAAAAACGGCTGAACGAATTTGGATGAAATTCGGCGCACAGATAGTTTATAACCTAGTTTAACACATAGGGCGCATATATAGTTAATAACTTAGTTTAACACATACTTTTGACCGGGATTAAAAAGATGAGATAATAAGATTAAAAGTACGTTCAACTGAAGCCGCGGGAAAAAGTTAGGTTACAATATGTATTGATAGATATAGTTAGACGCATTGTCATTACAAAAATAACATCCTGACGTCATCATTCCAGAAGTCATAGGTTTATCGATAGGTTATCGGCTGATATTAGACGGCCGATTTGCGTAGCAGTCCTATAATGATAAAAGTGGTACAGGAGTGTGTGCGTCTCAATTCGGTCGGGTTGTTACAGCGTTTGGCTTTAAAATAGGTCGTAAGAAACAGGATATTAATGTACTGATGTATTTTAATGTGTTGAGTAGATTATCTTGCTTTACTGAAAAGTGTGATGAGTATTTATAAATCTTTATTTCTCCATAAATGCATTTACATTATTTTGATCTAAAACTGGCTTAAGTTAGTGCTCCAGAGTGAAAACCCCTAACTTCTAAACTAGGTTTATGTACCTATATCTTAGAAGTGGAAGGTCATTGTGTGATGAAGCCAGAAAATAACACAGTTAGTCATGAATGTAATACTTACTATTCAGTAAGGGGCAGGCATCAGCGTTATTACTGTAAGCCCTATGAAACTTCCTGCATTTGGCCATATCAGCGTAAACTTCTTGCCATAAACGCCATGTTTGACACACAGATTGCTGATTACATTTCTTAATATTGGAGAACTTCAAATATCATAGGATTGTTCAAAAGCATGCTTTATAATCTCTTTAACATTACTTACGAGAAAATGAACGTAGTTCTATATTAATAGCAAGCACAAAAACGCTCTATGATTTTTTTAAATTCATAAACATTATAAAACAGTGCACAAATAAAAACCAGAACTGAGATTAGGTAGTAATTATAATTAAGATAGTAATTAAGACTTAGTTAAGTGTCTAACTTAGATAGTTTCTAAGAACTATTATTTATTCTATGATTTGTACACTTATAGGAATCTGTTACACGCTCAGTTTGGCAGGGTGGACCTGAGGGCACTGACTCCAGACGTACTGGAAATGTTAGATTCGGTTGAGAATGTTTCTCTATAAGCGGCAACGACGCGCAAACTGTAACCATGAATTAAGTAGGTGATTCTATAATAGGTATGTTCACTAAACATCTTTTTGGTCTGTCAGATAGATTATTAAAAATATTGGACACGTATTTTTTGTTTTTTAACGTAATCAAAATATTACGGCAATACATTGGGTACTCAGTACTACCGGGGAGTGACGTCATGCCACATTTTATGTGGCATGACGTCACTCCCCGGTAGATTTTATACTGAATTGTGACGTAGCGAGCCCCCTCTCCCCAACTTTAATGCGTTTTATCAAAGCATTTTTTTATTTATATGATAAAGCAAAACATACGTGTATACAAATATTCTTTTCTTTCTAATTGACGCGGGACTAAATCTTCTAGACCCGGTGAAATTTTTCGTAGGATGTTGAGGTCCCTTACACCGTATATTATTGTTCTAAAACACCTACGATACAACATAAATAATTCTAATGCGAGACAATATTTTCTTAAAACAAACAGATAAATCAGATTTCCATCAGTCTAATGTGACATGAGTCTAACCTGCAAATAAACAATATTTTTTTAATGTTTGTGCCATCTTATGTGCTAACGCAAGGTGGCACAAGAACTTATAACGTTACGCAAGTCTGTCTATTGCCACATAAGCTGGCATTGCGCAGCTAACGAAATTATAAATTCGGTAGGTATAAATTACACATTTAACACGGTAATTTAGAAAAATTTAATTTAAAGCTGCTTTATTTACATAAACATTTAGAATTAAGTATTGTGTATTTATTTTAATTCTTATTTTATATCTCATTGTATGCTGCACCAGTCGAGGTCATCATGTCAACGCCGGCTGTCGCTGAAAACGAGCGCTGGGGTTATGTCTAGCATAGAGTCGCAGCATTATGCTGAGCGATGGCTGTTTTTGCGTGGATGTGACGCATATTTTCCCCCTACTCGTTCTTTCTTTGCAACATATTTACTGCAAATAAACGTATTTTCTTTCTTTCTCTTATTTCTTTCTGGTTGAGCACGCGGTTGGCAAACAATCAGATGGTAAGCGGTCACCGCAGCATATGGAAATATTGCAAAACCAGAGAAAATACGGATTGCCTTCCCGGAGACAAAGCTGAAATGTGTCATCATCATCATCAAGCACAGCCCGATTTCACCTACTGCTGGGCATAGGCTACGCTTGTGTCAATCCCCACGCTCCTAAAAATGTGTCATGCGGTTGTGCAGATGACACGTGATTTGGGTGCGCACTGGCACCCAAATCAAAATGTAATTTACGCACTTTACACTTTTTATTTCATTTCTTTCTCTTTTTATATTTGTTTTTACTTTTGTAATTTGCTTTCATTATGTTGTGTTGTGTGCCTTTTAGTCTGTGCTTAATAAATGTATTTTCTTCTTTTTCTTCTACAGAATTACCGTGGCGGTCGCCAACCCAAATCCTTCAAACAGCAATACAGCATACTTGGTGGTAGAAATATATAGGCATGGTTGTATTGTAGTACTTCCACGGACGAGCGCCTTCACAGAGAGCTCTTCCTACTAAGTGGTATTAACACAATTTCCGTGAATTTAACAAAAATTTCCGTAAACTTCAAAATCATTATGTTAATTGAAATATAACGCGATTATTGCGTTGTTAATGACGACTAAATTGCATTTTTATTTAAATGTCAATTTACTTAATGTTTATTTTTGTATATTTACTGATCTATATTAAACGTTGATGTGGTAGTGGAATCGTACCGTACTGAATTCAGGGCCGTAGGGGTCAATGTCCAGAGGAAATACAGAATCAATGTTTTGTTGGTAAGAGGCTTAAATTTTTGTAAGTTATATAATCAATGGATTTCTCATGCTTACTTTAATTTATGTTATATACAGTGTCAAAGTAAATTAACTAGCGAAACTCGAGAAATGTGATGGGTATCGTTATGAAATAAGACAAACAAAAAAATTACAAAAATATGGCTTAATCGATTCGTTAAATAATCTGTTTTATTTAGTTTAATTATTTATTAAATTTCTCGCACACAATAAGGTTCAAAGGCGGACTTAATGCCTTAGGCATTCTCTACTAGTCAACCAAGGGTGGTGAAGAGATAAGATGGTAGGTGTTCCGATTGAGATGAAATAATAATAAAAAAGATAACAAAATGCATAATAAATAAAATAAGTAGACAAGTACATAAATAGGTTATAAACTTATAATACACATACATACATATATACTATAATATATACCTACATTATTAATGTTAAATGTTTAGGTTCGATATTCATCATGTCTGTGAAATTTCGCAAATTTATTGTGACAGTCTTCAAATCTAGAAGGAATGGTTACTTATTGGCGAGCATCCACCATCGTCCACCGCGTCGTCGCTTACCATCAGTGAGGTACTTGGTAAACACGATTGTTCTGTATTTGTGTGTTCTCCACATATGAGTTAAGGTTGCTCGAAATAAATGTATTTTATTTTTTATTATTATGACATAGCATCACGCCTTGTTCCCGTGAAGGGTTGGGCAGAGGTGCACCTTGATTATTATTAATTTAGTTAATTAGTTATGCTGCTACTGGACTTGTTTAGAATGTTAACACTGTGCAAGTCGGTTGTGTGCGTCAAATCGTGCAATATAACTGAAGTAAGCTTTACACGTTCGTCGTTTTGTTTATTGCCTTATTTGATATTCATTGAGTTACTTCATTTACGTATGTGTTAGCTACCTATAAAGTAATTTGTTTAACAACAAACAACAAACAAAGTTTTAATATTGTTGTGTGATTAAAATATGACGTTATTTACTGATATAAAAGTTAAATAAAGGACAAAACTAAGAATATTTAATTTGATTTAGTTTTAAATAATTATGACTGCGTTTTTTATTTCCGTAGAAATTAAATTGCAAATAATTGTGTATGTATAATCTTGAATTATTAAGTTCTCCTTTAGGCACTTTTTAAAATTACCTACGTTTAAGTCTGATAGCTCATTTTAAAAGGTACAGACACTGACCAACTCGGTGGTCGAACCCAGTGCCCCAAGCTCGCCAGGCGCGCTTGCGATCACTACACAACGAGTTAGTCATCAAAACAAATCATACCTCAATGATTTTATAATTTTCCTGTTATTGTTACTTTCAAGACTATCATTGCTCATTCAATAAGTTCTGAAAATACTGAAACTTTCAAACTTTAGTGTCGTAAAGTGTTGAGACAGTTTAAGACTTTGTTGAAGACAGTGTCTACAAGAACGTTTATAAAGTCTGGATTGAAAACTTGTTGGTCGAAGTTGTATTGTTATTTGTTATCTGCACGTGTGTTGTAATTTGTTGTTGTCTTTATATGTGGAGATTTTTATAAAACTTCCGAGTAGGTACAACAGATTGAAAAAAAAAAATACTGTTTTGCTTTTCATCTTAACTGAGCTCATGATAATTTTTAGAGTTTCGTATACAAATGATGAAATCGTCACAGTTCAGTCACAGGTCGTGATTTAATGGTAATAGGCAGACAGCTGAAAATTTCACAGAATACGTTTTATTATGGGCTCTATCATCGTAAATAATAAAAAGAAAGGTGACCATAAGTTTTGGTTTTACGGAACCCAGTGGCTTTTGTCCTGCAGTTCCATTTCAATTCACCCTTAAAATCATAGGTCATTTTGCCCACTTTAAGTATTTATCATGTTTAATCATGTTATACCAAGTGGCATAATATATAAAATTGTAAACTGGAAATAAAGATACTATTATTTATTTTTTCTAGAGACCCCTAATTGGTTTTTCAGCTTTCGCTAATCTGAAACAGCTATTCATGCATTTGATGCATTTGAAGTTGTCAGAATTTGTCAATATTAGGCTCGATTTGACAGTCGCCGCGTTCAGTAGCATGGAGCCGATTTCTCTTTTAGTTACCGTTGCTCCAGCACTAAATCCACGTTCAGCTAAATAGGACGATGGAACCGTTATTCGCATAATATCAGATTCAAAATATTATATTCTCAAAGTAGCCGAAGTACAATCAAGCACCCAAAATATATAAAGCCTTTGTTTTGACTATTTTATTTTATAATATTTACACAAAAAAAATGCTATCAGAAATCGTTGAACAATCTACTATTATTTTTTACTGCATTTTTTTATTAACAAGATTTTATTAACTTCACTTATATTTACATTTATATGAGACATTTCACGTGAAATCGGAATAGAATAGAATAGAATAGAATTTTTTATTTCGCAAATATGGGTAATACATACAGGTCTTAAAATTAAGTACATAATTATAGCTCAGCCACATTTTACCAATCGGCATGCAAAATTAGATTAGATTATTTATATCATTCTTATCACAATTAGGTATATCAATTTATAATTTTTGAATTAATATTTAAATCATCAAATTAATTATTAAAAAAAAATATGTGTAACAAAAGAAAATATATAAATTATTATCATTAGAATATTTGACATGTCATTACAATTAACAATATTATTATTACAATTCGAATGTCAAGAACCAAAATTAGAATGTCAAATATCAAAATGAAATGAAAAAAAAAATGAATGAATGAAAAAAAAAAATAACATAAATTTATATTAATTATAGTACCACAATCAAAACTCCCATTAGGAAAAACTTTTATCATCAAAAAAATCTTTAATTGAATAGTAACATTTTTCTAATAAAAATTTAGTTAACTGTTTTTTGAATACTGAGATGGGTAATACTTTTAGATTTATTGGTAATTTATTATATATGAGAGGACCCATGGAAAAAATATTTTTTTTAAGTAAGGACGTTTTGTAACCGCCTGTATAAAGTTGACTTTTATATTGAGACCTCATTGGTCCTTTGCGTATTCTCTTATCAATCATTGATGTAAACAAATTACTGTTCATCTTAACAAATAAGGCAACTTCAAGAATGTACAAAGAAGGTAGTGTTAGAATCTTCAGTGATTTAAAAATTGGTTTACAGCTTTCTATGGGTTTAAGCCCTGTCATTGATCGAAGACAACGTTTTTGGGCCCTAAATATTTTATCTCTCTCACTACAGTTTCCCCAGAATATAACACCGGAGATTTTGATGTTTTTTAATTCAAATGAAAAAAATCATATCATCCAATTTAATGTACTTAGATCTAAATGTAATGGAATCTTTCACTTCAATTTTCATCCACTTCCCGAACTACCGAAATATGTGAATTTTCGCACCCGTGATAAAAATGATTACAATACATACAACAAAAAATAACCAATATTAAAGTTTACTTTACTTTAGTACGTCATTAGCGTGTTTTGTTTTTGTCTTTTTAGACTATATTTTTTTAACCAGCCTTCGCCCCTCTGTGTCATCTGGACGTCTACTAATTTTCACTGGGTCTTCTACTGCCCCCTGAAATTCCCAAACGTCCACGAGAGGGCTTTATCGCCCACGAGGGAGCGTTATCGCCCACGTTGTGAACCTATGCTTTAAATTCTTAGAATGTCAATATTATTATTATTAAATCATTAATTTCAGAAATTAAATTTATGTTTTTGTAAGAAATGGTCTTAAAGCTACATAAGTGAGCACATAAAGAAAAATACAGAAAATATTCTTCAAAGCTAAACGTTCGCTTAACGGTCGATAAGTGACCGACAATTATAATGTAAAAAAAAAACCATAGAGCCGACATACAACCGACCACTCACCTTGGGCAAAAAGTCCCAATTACCGTACTAGTCTTTGAGCTAAGTTTTTATACGGCTAATCATAATAATGTAATAACAGTAATTTGTAACAGAGAGCTCTTGAAAATAATGTAAGATCTTTGAACTCTGGAAAATAACTTCATAAAAAACGTTGCGTCAGATTTGATTAGGTAATGTGTAGTTTTTGTGGTGCTTTAATGTAGATTATATCACTTATTATGACGTAAAAGAGTAACACAAAAAGCGTTAGGTTTATTGTAAACTAACGCCCGGTTTCTGAATAGACAATTTAAATTTGAGAACTTATCAAACAAACTATTGCAAAAACAGTAAGAAGTTTCGAATTTCGCGGGCTGTTGAAAGCATCACCTTAAATAATTTGTTCTAAAGTAGAGTTTCACAAGTTCTCAATTTAGAAGCCGGGCGCTGTCGCATCGCGACTGTCTGCGGGAGCCTTAATATGAACACTGTGTTTAAGTATTTTTGTTTTAGCTTTATGTTGTTATTAGCGCGCCTGCTTCAAACCGTTTTTACGACTTGACAAATCTTCGAGATTTCTTTATTAACAGTAACTGTAATATTAATGTTTTATTCACATAAACTTTGTAGATATATTTTATATGATGGTGAAAACTGTAAGTATCAAAATTTGTGGCGTAGTTAAAAAGAATAACGCCGTCACACGGACAGACACGAGAAACTAATTTAATTTATAATATGTGTAGATAATTATGGTCTAGGACGTTGTTGAGATATGCCAGCCAGTGTCACTATCTGATATATTTCAGCAAACCTTGAAAGAAATCCAGAGTTTCACTCTTTTCAAATTTTATTAAACTAGCTTCTGCCCGCGAGGAAATCACCTACCTATTTGTACCATAAAACGTAATATCCTATGGCACTCGGAAATAGTGTAGCTTTCTATCAGAAAAATAATATTTGTAATCAGATCAGAACCTCCAGAGATTACTTCTTACAAACACTTTTACCTCCTAATTATAATACCAGCAGCGCCCCGCGGTTTCACCCGCATAAAGCTTTGTGCAGACCAGCGCGACTTGTCGCGCGACGCGACACCGGTTATTGTTATACCGTCAAGTTTTCTTAGAAATTGTATTGTTCGAGTCGCGTCGCGGCGTCGCGTCGCGCTGGTCTGCACGAAGCTTAAGTCTCGAATATCGGGATAAAAAGTATCATATGTGTTAATCCAGGTTATAAACTATCTGTGTGCCTAATTTCATACAAATCTGTTTAGTACTTTTTGCGTGAAAGAGTAACAAACATCCATCCAGCCATCCATACATCCATCCATCCTCACAAACTTTCGCGTTTATAATATTTTTATTTATATATATATATATATTATATTATATGTAATATATATAAGTAGGAAGTAGGATAGTAGGATTAGCGACCCGTCCCTTTTTTGCACGGGTGCAATGTACTAATACTACGTCAAAATCCCAATTTTTGTACGGTTAAAATCAAAATGCAGTATGAAACTGCCAAGAAACTGAACTTTTATAATATTTGGAGATAGAGATAGAGATAGAAATTAGTTTAGATTCCTGGGTTTTACATGAAAACTTCTAAAACAAAACTGTACTATACGGATTAATCCATGAATTAATCATTATAAATACCTAATGTACTAGCTAGTTAACTTTCATTTGTATTATCAACATTAACCGTAATAATTTCCCTTATAAGCTAGAATAGTAATAATAAATATATTCATAACAGCTTATTTATTTAATGATTGGGTTTTCAAGTTGTATTTGACGTAAAGGTTAACTCATTCAAATTTATTTTTTCGTTTTCGAATGAATATGATATTAATGTGTCAAAAATAACGTAGCATTGCTTATGCATATTAAGTATATCTAATGTAGGTATGTTTTTATTGACTGGGTTTCAAAAAACATTTACTTAATTAAAGGTCAATTTAATTAAAATTCTTTATTTTTACGATCAGTTTAACAGCTGTGTATCCTGGTTTAAGTTATCCTATATTATTACAACTAACTATCTACACTAGGTAATAACTTAATTCACAAACTACATACATTTACTTTTTTTACTGTCTAGAGTAAAAAACAAAGGAAGTACGACCTAAACCTTTTTTTTATTTTTTTATTCTCTAACATCCACGTAGACGAAACTGTATGGAAACTCTAAATTTATACAGTCCGACTTCGAATTTATTCGCCATTTTTCAAGGGTTAAAGGACCCATAAAATATATAAAAATCTTTTACTGCACGATGAAGTATCTACAATCAAATCTGCTGTTTCATACAAAAATGCAATAGCCTCATAAAATTTTATAAAACAGAGTCAGATCGACGATTTTTTTCGCTAGTTCAGCATTGGGCCCATAGTAAAAGATATTCGATTTCGTAAAAACTTTCGTCCCCTGAAAAATTGCCAGTGAATTCAAGGTCAGCCCGTATAACAACGTACAGTGAAAGGCCTCCCCTTTACAACATCCCATAGGAAATTGTTGGCTGATTATAATTTAACTTTTTGATTTGATTTTGTTTTTATATAACACCTGTATTCCCTAAGGTGGTTGGCAGGCTTATTGTGACCTCCATATTCAGTCTCATGGAAACGTGCAGCCATTTAACATAGCCTAATCAGCCTATTATACAATGCCACCCATAGGCATGTCATCGCCCGTATTTTTCTGAATATTCATGAAAAATGATCGAAAATTTAAAACTTTAAAAGGGGGGAAAACTTTTTTTTTTTGTGTTTGTTATATCTCCGATGTTATTGGTTCGATTTGGATTCTGTTTATTATTTATAAAAGCTATATATATATATATATTTAATCGGATTAACTGCCACTTCTTATTATAATTTGTCGACTATGAAGAAAAACAGACGTGAAGACATTTTATCGTAGAAGTCGTTAATTCGAACCTCACCTGTTGCATTTTGTCGTGAGTGAATCCATTTTGTACATAGACTACACATTATTTAGCTTGGCTTAGAAGTTAATGGGGATTGCAATGTTTTCAAAATAAAGTTGTTCGTGAGTTACATTTATTTCTTTAATTCGTATTATACCATACGAATATAAAACACACACCTACATATTAAATGTAGAAAGTCAATATTTTAAAACTAAATGGCGCTGGCATTTCCTAGCTATCTGATCTCTGAGAAGAAATGTCGAAACAAACTCAGAGGTCCTTTTTAAAGTCCAAACATTATATTATTAGGATTTTATGTAAGTCTAATAATGCAGGACCATGTCCAGAACGGTCTTTTGAAGAATTACAGGTTTGATCTGACCTGTCCCAACAGATAGCATGCATGCATCAGTCATCGTGTAGCTCAACCCGATTTTAGGGAGCTCAACGACCCGTCACACAACGTTGACAGATCTTAATGACAATTGCGTAGTCTTATACAAAATACATAAATGTCCGGATTGGACCCGTTTAGCAAGAGACAGGAATACGTGGAAATATTTAGAGGAGGCCTTTGTCGATTGACAAGCTGTTCCATACAAACAACCAGTTGCCGGTAATTCAAATGCAAGGATAAATCAATTTAGTATTTTAGTAAGTAGGCATTTATTTATTGTAAGAAGAAAACAACAATAAAGGCTATTTTATTTTATACAAAATACTTTAAACTGCCAAACAGTTATAAAGTCATGTATTCAATCTAGCCTGCATGATACTCATATTCAGTCAGTTTTATTATGAAAAAAACAGGTCCACTTTTAATAGAACCCTTTAGTGAGATATGCACACAATATTGTAGCAACAAAAACGCATTAAGCGTTCTAGTTAAATACTTGAAACACAGAACATACCTTTACGTAATGTTAAGTAATTACCAATAAAAAAACATAAACAATATTGTTGATGTAATGCAACATTACGCGACAATTGCCGATTGCTCACGGAAACACCCGATGTCTCATTAATATGATTTATGTATTGCATAATGTAGATAACTTTATATATTTAGGTATTTATACAAGTTGACCAGGTAATATATTCAATACGAGTTTAACAGGAAATTGAACTGTGGTTGAAAAAATATGATAAAACTTTGCTGCCACTTCTGATTCTGTAACAAAATCACCTGGTAGGTCGTTCAAAATTCAAGTTCAGACCTCTTATTCAATCTTGCTTGCACTAACTATAACCTAGGAGGGTTTCCTAAAGACTTATACCACAACATTACAAAAGTTATTTGTGATTTTTAAAAGCCAAACAAATGCAGATTGACGTAAATTCTTGGCTAACTCAAGCAACGTCGTAACGGAGCGCCATTTTTAATATTAAAACAAAGTAAGTTCAAGTTGGAGTAATGAGGAAACTCCTCTAAGGGAAATACCGGATTGCGTTGTGGGTAAAGCTTTACGAGGTGCATTCTGTTGCAGATATTCTGTAAGAAATTATATTCTCTAAGTTTTCAAGGATACCTCGGGAAAATTAATTGTTAAGCGAATTGCCTACCAATATTTAAATAACAACTGTCATTCTTTGACAGTTGCACGAAATGACTATAACACGGTAAATTGACGTAGGGTGTCAACTTGCAACACAATTAATTTCTCTAACAATACATTATATTTTAAATAGGGAATTAATAAAGTACATTTGTTTTAGCAGATTATCCAGGCCAGTGTAATCCTATATTTGATAGCAAATATTTCTACGGTCACGTTTAAACAGATGTAGAAACTATGCATGTTCAGGTTGGTAATTAAAAAGGTTTTTCATGTAGAAAATAATTTCTAAAACATAAACCTTACTACGTGCATGCTTTCTGTTTCTGCTACTTCCAATCGTTAGTTCTACATTTAATCGCTTAGTGTTCGTGTTTACAGTCAAGCAGTAGACCGGCCAACCACAAAGCTGGATAGAACATAAACAAACACATCTTGATGTACGTTTCTGTCATTTTTCACGATAGGTAATTTTACAAGTGAACTCCTATGAACTAGGTAGTGTTTTTGCTATCTATGTCGTATGCACTTGTCGTCGTTATAGAAAGAAAGAAAGAAAGAAAGAAAGAAAGAAACAAAGAAAGAAAAATTATTTATTGAGACTCGCACAGGAAATCACACATTAAACTAAAAACACACTAAACATAAATAAAAAACAAAGTAACATCAAAATTTAAAGAAGGAAGTCCCGTACGAGGCCAAAAGGCTCCTATCTCAGCATGATGCTGCGTCATTAAAAAAAATAAAAATGTTTATATAAGTCTGCACTTGTTTTTCAGTGGGTGAAACAAGTCACCTAAACCTTATTGTGATTGCAAAACCAGTTCTTCTAGAGCTTTATTTGAAAGCCATTTTTTAACCAAACTAGTTATCTGGTATATCGTGTTTAAAGTTTTTAATACGAATGTGACCTTGTCAATTCGAAATTGAGGAAAATTTTTGCGAGTTTTAAATTTTTTAAGCTTGTAACTTGTTTTAGAGCGTTGTCGAAGTTGGTTCAGAAACTTTTTTTAAACAGTTTGCGTTTTTAGCATTTATAATTGGGCGAACAACTTTAATAACAGTGGCTCATACCTATTACAAATAGAAAATAATAGCAAATAGGTTTTATTTTATAAAGTGAAGGTTAATGTTACGTAGACAGGTGACATTAACTCAAAACTTTGCTAATTATCGGCTAAGTTTTAGCGATGAACAAGATATTGGACTATGAAGTCTGAGATCAGTTTTTTTTTATTTCACTCATTTGTTATACGTCAATCAACATTAGTATGTTCATGTATATATGAACGAAATGTATATTTCCTGTGTTGTTCTTTCAAGTTTTGTTTCGAGCTAACTTTAGATAAGTATTAAGTTGTAGGAATATTTAAACATCTTGACACGATGAAGATATATTTCATAATAATATCGGTTAGTATCTACAAATAATATTCGTAAAAAAACAATCTTACTTAATTTCTAAAAGTACGAATTAAAAAGAAAAGGTTATTATCTAACATGGGCTTGATCTTGACCTCGATCGTCTGATGGAAAGCGATGCAAGAAGGTTATGATATTTAAAAAATAACATTTCAATTCTAGATTGAAAAAAAAAAGTCATGCATACAGATTAACTTGTGATTCATTCTCACAAAACTTCTTGCAAAAGAAACCTCATTCCTTTTAAAGTAAATACTTACTTAAACATTAACCCGCGTAACCTGTCGTTGCGTAACTTAAAAGAAACTTCGATTTCGATAAACGTGTAGGTATTGTTTTATGTTAAAAACCGTTAAGATTATTTCAGTAGGTATTGATAACGCACTGCACTTCTATAATGCACTAATAATTACCATATTTTAATTAATAATTGACAAACTTACCTTTCAATAAGTCCAGCATCTTTAGAAACATCAGTATTGACGATAACACCATTCATTCTGTATCACATCACTTTCAAAACTATCACTATAAAGGCACTTCTTCACTATAATCTTCGAAATATAAAAATATTTTTTTGTTTTTGTAAAAAGAGTTTTGTTGTAAAGTTTGTAAACTTCGCGGGAGTGGAGAGCGAGAGAGTGACACGTCTGTGCTGGCTGGATGGTTTGTACCTACTGCCTCTTACAGCGGGTAACGTGTGGTACCAAGACATAGAATATTGTATACAAAACAGATGGGACACAGCTCTCAGGCAGCTTAAAACTAATCTATATTTACATAATATTATAAATTAAAGTCTTCTTTTAAACTGCGAAACCCAATTTGATGCGATTTCCACCATAATTTAAAGAATTTATTTCGGAACGTTTACGCGTATAATAAAAAATCTCTTTTTTGGCGGTTCACAAGTAACTTATAAAATGTTATTAATTTTTATTTGCAATAAATCGACATTATTGACCTAATTAATAAACCTATTGAGCCAACGCATGTAGGTAAAGAGTATTAGAATAGGGAAAAAATATTACAATAACAAATACCTAATTTAGAATTCACAATAAATATAATCTGCTCTTAACCCACATAAAATAATAATTTATAATATGATGTATTTATCATATACAGGGTGGCAGGGCTGGTATCAACGCGCAACCTGTTAAGTGGATTCAGTATATGACTCTGTTCACACCATGATTGAATACATCGTCAGTTATTTAAAAAAAAATCTGTTGCTACATTTTGACCGCGTAGGTTTTGGACTTTTCTATGAAACAGCAGATTTTTTTAAATTATTATGTTTTTTTTTACTATAATGTAGATACTGAATTCATGGATATAGTTTGCGCGTCGATGATGCCATACGGTACGGATGAACCCTTCGCGTGCGAGTCCGACTCGCACTTCGCCGGTTTTGCCTCCGTAACTGTCGTGTCTGCATACCTACAAGTTGCTCTATGTTGAAACCAGTTGCTTGTGGAGCGAGTTGCGCGCGCAATCTCCGCACGTTGCCACAATACGGCCATTCATGGGATTGTTGGGGAGCTTACACACCTTCCGATCAGGTGCCAAGAAGCGGCTGAGAAGGATTGACTGGGTAAACGGTCTGTTAGGAAAAATAGTGTGGTGTGTCAGGGGTGTGTACCGTGGTGTGTCTTAGAGAAATTCTTAGTAATTTAGGGATGAGGTATCAGATAAATCCTAAATTGGAATTGAAACAGAATTTGTATAAAATCATCTGCTAGATAATTTAAACGGAACTCATTTGGAGACGGTGCAAGAGTCCGAGACTATAAATGTTATCTATAAACTAAAGTTGTTTTTTAAAGTTTTATTTATTGAAAACAACATTACAAGTAGGCCGGTAGCGATAGCGCGACGCGACTCTAGTAGAATTTTCTATGAAAACTTCTTGGAAATTGTTCTGCCAGTCTACGGCAGCCTTAAACGTAAAGAAATTGCAAAGTCAGAGGATAATTATAGAAATCTTGAAATGTTTATCATATTATCTAATCTGCAATAACAGATAATTATCAAGCAAAACGCGTTCATTACATACCTAAATAGGTTATTATGATGAAACTACAAAGTGCATAATCATAATATTTTAATATTAGGTTTTAATCAGCATTTTTTTAGGCTTGTAGCTAAGTTATAACAGCAACACGGGTCGATCGATCAGGTTAAGCTACGGTAGCCGAGGTCGGGCCGTGGAAGAGTGTCCCTCAAAAAACACGTTAAGCCGTTGGTCCCGGCTGTCATTCGTAGATATTTGACAGTCGTTACGGGTCGTCAGAAGCCAGAAAGCCCGAAAACAAGTCTTACCTACTAAGAGGTATCGTGTTACCCAGTAATTGGGTTGTGGATGTCAGATAGACAGTGTCTCCATCTAAAATACTGATATTCAGCTGCATCCGGTTAAACTGGAAGCCGACATCAACACACACACAAACAAAAACAGAAACAAACCTATACCACAGGAAGTCAAAAATTAAAGTTCATAATATATTATTCCAAAATAATTGACATTTGGAAATGACTTATAATTTATAATCTTGTTAACATTATCTAACCTGCTCGTTGACAAACCAGTTGTTACGAATTAATTGGTCGGTTGCATGAGCAATATTGCGAGCTGCTTATTTACCCATTATTAATTTCCTGCCAATATACAGGGTGTTAAAGTAATTGCGTGCCATAGCTTCAGGGTAAGTTCAGAGTAGATAAAGGAACCCATAAAAAATAAAAAATAAATACATTAAAAAAAAAACCAAAATTATCATAAGATGAACCTAATGTAGTACCTACTAATTAAATAGAAATCGTTTAGAATTGATTAAAAAATTGCTTAAAATAAGTTTTTATTTTGTTTAAATGCTAATAAATAATTTCCTAGAGTTACTACCTACTATCGAACGCAATTAAAGTAAGTAATTAAAGTATTTAAACAAATAAAATAATTTTACTTCTAAACGATTACTATTTTAAGTTAGTAGGTACTAAATTAGATTGATGTTGCAATTTTTTTATTCTTTTTTTGTCCTGGGTTCCTTTACTTTTTTTTAAGATATTTATTTTTTTCCTGAGTTCCTTTATCGACTCTGAACTCACCCTGAAGCTATGGCACGCAATTACTTTAACACCCTGTATAATACGTCATAGCAATATTAGGATATTTTTATTTAAAATTTGTTTTATGACTAGCTGCGCCCCAAGGTTTCTCCAGTCGCGATCCCGTGGTAATCGGGATAAAGGTATCCGATGTCCTTCTCCATTTAATCCAAATCTGTTCAGGCGTTTTAGCGTGGAAGCGTAACAAACAAACAAACTCACTTTCGCATTTCTAATATTAGTAAAGATAAAGGTTTTATGGATGGACTGTGTGAGAGATGATATGGCTGGAAGTGGGAGACTACCGAGGGGACGACTGTTTTTTTTTTTTTTTTTATTCTTGTTAAGTTGTAATTTATATTGAATTGCATGCTTTTTTTTTAATAATAATATTTGAACATCGTTATTTTGTAATATTTGTGTATAATTATGTTTCATGTTGGATAATTTCGAACACAATGTAGATGGCATGTATTTAATGCGGCAACTAAGTAAAATGAATATAGGTTTTAAAAAAAAATAGAGTGGGTACCATATATAATGGGTTGGCAGCTAATAAGGAGTATTGTAATAAGTAATAGGTAGCATATTAATATATCAGTAATAAGCTCCGTTTTAATTTAAACTAGCATCAAGTTTTTCTTTTGGGAACAGAATTAATATCTAAGTGGAAACTTAATGGCGAAAATAAAATAGAAAATGGGCATTCATAAATAATATACTATTATTGTATTATTAGGGCAGGTTTAGATTTTCTATATAATCTAGTCGTTTCTGGCACTCCCCGGCCGCTATCGCGGCACCGCTCGCTTCGCTCGCTCGGCTCGTGCGTAGGAAGTCACAGTTTTAACCTAAACTAACCTAACCATTAAAAAAAAAAAAATAACCTACTCTAACTAGACCGGTAATATATTATCTTTGCCACCCTACTAACATTATTAGTCGCCAAGTCGTTATTTATAGCTCCTCGCCTAATATTTTATTTGACTGGTATAGTTTATTTGCTACCTAAACGCAGCTGCTAGTTTTTAGTTTTTATAACACCTTTAATTTTGAACCTTACATAATATAATAGTCGCAAAAATATTTAATCGCTGGCAAGTTATTTTATTTGTTGCAAACATTTAGTCGACTTTTAAGTTATTAGTCACTCGGAAAATAATAAGCTAATGTAGATTGTTACTGAATAAATTGAATTGAATTGAATTAATAGAAAGTATGCAAGAAAAAACATTTTCCTCAAATAAATAGGGATTATAAGATGATTATAAAGGTTTGCAAAGAAATTGTCTCAGTCTCAGAATGGTTAGTGGTTACCGTGTCCACCTACAGTCGCCTAAAACTGTAGAATTAATTCTAAACCGAGTGGGTTTAATCTTTTCCTTAACAGAGAGGTTGATAAACGTTAATTTACTTCGCAAATAATATTTGTGTAATCTTGTATGTTATAATAACCAATATCTAATACTGCGGAAATATTGACTTCCTGTTAGGTATTTGTCAGCGACATTATCCTTGACGTTTGTTATGTAAAGTAACGATAGCCAAAAATGCGATTTAATAACATGGAACTTAAACTTATTCATTAATCAGCGTATTGTAGGTGCACCATACTTACATCTTTCCCTACCTCTTCGAGAAACATGCTTGATGTTATGTTACCTACGTTTAATTTTATCATGGACTCCACTTAACTTCTCTTCGTCGTGTCGATGGCACATCAGTGTATTAAATGTTGCCTGCAATTGCCACTTCCGCGCCATCGTCGGTGGCAGCGCAGAGGTCGCTATGGCTGCATTTATAGGGCACAGAGGAGGACATGATAGGAGGTAGGAGGTGAGACATAGTTTGCGGCACAGCTCCACATCCTTCCCCCTTCTGCCGTATCACTAACTTACTGAAACGAACGAAAAAAATCGATCGCTCTGCAACACGCTGCGAGCAGTGAACAGCGTAGTGACTGTGTACATATATATCCCTTTTTTTCTTTTCAGTATAAGACAAGCCATTTACCCCGCAGAGCCATATTTTTCAAGGTATGTATTAAATGCAATAGTTCCAACGTAATCTAAAGCAATCTTTATCAAAGATTAGCGTTGACTCTAAGCTGAAATAGAAGGAGTTCGTTTAATCCGCTGTCCGCCCACGATCACCCACGTACTGCGGTTAACGGTAACTAGCGATTAAGTTTAACGTCTGACCTTATATTTTGACTTACGTACCTTAGGCACCTGTCCCGACGCCAACGAAGAAGCGATTTTCTCGCTCAAAAAACGTACATAAGACTAGACTAAACGTATAAATAAAATAAAATAAATATATTAATAGTTGATCGCTGACTGTTCACACCGCTAGCGAGTGCTTGTTTGTTGCAGCGATAAGTACTATCAAAGAGAGTACTCGCTCAGCTACGCTCACTTGGCTGGAAGAACACTCGTTGAGAGCAGCGAGTGTTCTTCCCGCCAAAAGAAATCGCCCACGCATGGTACCATCGAAGAAGTTCATATGTAACCACTGTAAGGGCTATTCTTGCTTGCAGCGCTCGGCGGCTATAGCACCGGGCCGGTAACAGATGTGGTCATCGTGTTCACGGGATTTTGTTTTGAAACTGGTTAGGTATGAACTTCTTTGATGGTACTGGGAAACTAACGAGTAATGGCTCGTCGCCGTCGCGCTCTCGCTGGTCGTTGTTCGGCAACTCGTTTTTAGTTGCTAGTTCTACTGACTTCTTGTTAATCGTCAGCGGTGGGACATGTGCAGCAGGATAAAACCTAGGTATAAATAGAAGCAAAATTCGAAATATAAATGAACGCAAATAAGGAGGCGTTCAAAGGCAGCGTTCTGGGAACTGTGCTCACATCACATAACGTAACGTAATATCACGCCTGTAACGTCCGATGGCGTAGGCAAAGGTGGTGTACTCATAGTGTTGTATATCACATATGTGATAATAAATAAACTATGTATGAAAATATTTATAATATGCTTGGATTGCTAATAGAAAACCAGACTAGTGTCAATTTTCAATTTATTTTTTATTTTTAAAATCTGTTGTAATTGGTTGATTAGTTTCTGAGAAATTTGTGGATTTTTATGAAAAATCAAAGCATTGTAGCTATCTCAAATTCATCCCTACAAAACCTATTTTTACAGGGTACGCATAAGTACTACTAAATTCTACCAAATTTTCAAAAATATCCGTGCGCTTGTTTTCGAGTTCTAAGGTGGCTCCTCAATTCAGACCGTCAGGATTGAGGACCTTTAACGACGTATAACTTTTTAAGGGTTTTACTATAAATTCCAGGAACCGACCTACAAAATCGGCTAATTTACTACTAAATATTGGTATTACCCTCGTTCAAATATGAGACATGGCTCTTCAATCCATACGGACACAGTATGTACATTACATTGTAAATAATTCAGAACTTCAAAACAACAGCCATAAATTGCGCAAACAGTTGATTTACTTACTAATCTTGTTAAAAGTAAACGGATTTAGGTACCTATTTGACATTTAGCAGATAACCTTTACTGATAGGGAGGTGACACGCAAAATGATGCGATACGAACTTGATACTCTGCCTACTCGAGCGACGATTTATGTAGCTACGAATTGAGCATCACTAATGTATCCCCGGGGGTGTCGTTGGTATGGAGTTTTCGTATTTAAGGCTTGTAATTTGGAAAATAAATTCATCCATACTTCCATCCTAATAAGAATAAGAATAAAAATATCTCATACGATTATATAGGTACCTATATCATCGTATCGGTTGTATTGGTCAGCAACAAAAGTGCTACTTTTACACATCATCAAAATTGACACAAAGTGATTCGATAATCTGCTTTTTTGCAATATACAATGTGTTACAAAAGCGCTGTCCGATCTAAAATAGGCCCTACTGCAATAATATTACCAAAAAGTAATAAATAACTTATTATGTTTCTTCAAAACATAACATTTGATTTGAAGAAGCTGTCTTAAATTTTACCGATAATAAGCATAAAACGTACTTACGGATGCCAAAAGTTACCTGTGCACCTTTCACTGAAGCAAGTTTCGGCTGCGGGCTCGATCTGTCACTCATGACAAGTGTCAATCATAGCGTCTAAAAATTTTGCCGCTAACGTACGGAAAATTTTTCTTTCGATAATTTTCTTTAAAGAAAATTGTAAAGTTTCAGAAAAAACTTATAGAAAGTGAATAATAGTGCTTGTGGTAAGTGATATATAGTGTTACGCTGATAGTTGAGCCAGCGAAATGCCGAAATGGAGATCGAAAGGTCACATTAAATCGAAATTGTCACCGGTGCCTGCGGATTCTCCTAAGTGCGATAGTGGTGAAGAATGCTCTTTATCCTCGGAGGAAGAAGGCACCTATTCCCACTGCCGAACAACGGCAAAGAGATCGAAACGATTTCCTGTAAGTCGGGCCCACGCATTTACAATTGAACGAGTAGACAAGTAAGTGTTAAATCTGTTAACAATGACACAATTTCTACATTATATCACTAATCTTACTCAGAAACACTATCAACTAACTTCTAAATTGCTTCTTGCTAGTATCTACTTCAGAAGCGCATTGTTGTTTTCTAAACAATCCGGTCATGTCTAAAGAGACTTGAAACACTACAACTTAAAGGTTTCAGTGTAAAATATTGTGATTAGGTAATTCCTAACGCAAAAACAGATTGTCTTGAGGAGGCAAAACTACTCAAGCAGTTTTATTTTTATTTTGACATCCCATCTTATAAAACAATCCATTATAAGAAGACCTGTAGGTATGCTCACCCAGCCCATGTGTTTCACACACTGAATTAGAAGTAAATGAGTACTTATGCCACTAAATAAAACTAAAGACTATTTAGCCCCTGCGGAGGGGGGTTTTGGCTGGGATCTCTAATATGGGTCTAGTGCAGATGGAGCTAGCTGCTAAAGCAACGTCCACAGGGACTTGTTAATTGGGCAGCAACCTACCCACTGAGATAGTATCCTACTTTCCATTTTGGAAATAGTCCGGACACACCCATCCAGAAGTGTATTTAAATTAAAATAGAGTGCAATACTCTCATGTGGTATGCAGTTGTTACATTAAAGAGGTTCAGCACCTCTTATGAACTCTAATTTGCATTCAGAACATTAAAATTACTAATTAAATATGACATTAAGTTCTATAACTATTAGGAAATACTAAATATTTAAACAACATTATAATTTATAATGTTAATACTGTATTTTTCTTTGCTGTATTTTGTAATAATTAAGAAAATCTTATAGTTATGATCATCAGGACCTAGCTTGCTCTATCAAAATTAGAAATGGAACAAATACAGCCACTAAACAATTTAAAACTCACAATATGTATATTTAGTTAAAGCTGGTTTTATAAGAATTAGTTCTTTTATATTAAAAAACATGATAAACAGGATCATAGCAAGAATAACTAGGCCTAGATTCATATTGTTGACAAGATTCAGGCCGTCTAAAGAACCATGTAAAAGCTTGGGAATGATAAGATCCTAACAAGAAGTCGAATAAATAAATTAATAATATTCAGTACAATTCTATTTTTAGCAAATTCCACAAATTTCTATTGCTAAGTCAAAGACCGAAAATATTAATATTCAGAACAATTCTGGTTTCAGAAAATTCTGCAAATTTCTATTAAACGCAAAATATTAATCTATGTGGTTTTCTAATATTATGATATTATAATCAAATAGCCTATTGTTTATACTCAAGTAAGATGATGACAATTGAAAAGTAAAATGGAAGCAATGTTTTATTAATGAATGAAGGGTAGCTGTTCATGAAACAGTTCCCTTGTTAGGTCTTTTTGTTTATAATATAATACCAGCCTGTTACTGTCCCACTGCAGGGCAAAGGCCCCTTCTCATACAGAGAAGGCACCAGCATTGATCGCCATGCTTGCTCGGGACGGGTTGGCGATTTCAGACTTATATTAACTATAAGTCCAGGTTTCCTCACAGTGTTTTCCTTCACCAATGTCAGTAATGTGCCAGATAAACTCAGAAAATACATATGAATTGAAAAAGTCACATTGGTACTTGCCTGAATTTGAAACCTCAACCTCATGCATGAGAGTCGAGGCCTTAACCACTGGGCCATCACAAAATTAGATTTTTGTTTGAATAGAGAATTTGCGAGCCTGTAAATTTTTTATTTCTATGTCTCAGAGACTGGAACTCCTAAAAAAGCTTGGATGAGAAGTAAATTTCCTAAGCAAATTCTAAATCTCAATCAGGATTTAGAAGATTTAGGCCTTTTTGTGTACTGATACTAGTCACAAGGCCCTGTCTGCAAAATAGTTGAAAAGGGCAGACCAAGAGAAATTAAAAAAGGTTGCTCCATTGGTTTGCCAAGAGTTAATGTGGTGGCCAAAGGCTATTGATAGACCACAGCTCAGTTCCTCTACACAGGGTAAGGTAACCCACTTCCTGTCCACACATGCCGTGGAGGAAAGGTAAGCCCACATAAATGGGCCACTCTATACATCCAAAAGATGCTTTTAGGGATAATACCGCCCATTGTGTCACCGTATGTACAATTTCTACATTTATATCTGTAATTCGTATGGTGTAAATTATAAAGAGTATTCTACTCTTGTCAGGAACTTGACCAAACCAGAAAAAAAATGGCACTCGAATTTGCGAGAGATGTTTGCCATATACGCAGTAATAAGCAGCCACAAAAGCCAGTCTTCAGAGTGCAAATATTCTAGTAATTTAATTCATTCCGACAACAGACCATTTGTCGTACATTCAAGGATGAGCGAGGGATACATTTTCCTAGCTCTCCTGAACCTATCTTGCAAAACGACGAAGTTAGCTTAACATCACTCTGTCAGCGGTTTACCTCCCGGGGAGGTTAAGTGTTATAACGGCTTAGCCGACCGCTTTTAAGAACAGACCAGCCTGATTGGCTCCTGTTGCTCCAGGCCCCAGGCCTCGGAGGCCATGTTTCAAAGTGGGGCGTCCTCGACGTTTACGACCTTTTCGTGTAAGATAAGTCGGCCGTTGTGCGACAGTACGTCACATGGGACTCAAACGATGGCTTGGCAAGCTTCTGCGATGCTTCTACGATGCTTTTAGTCAGAGGTGACAGCATTGACTAGCATGGGTGTTCTCTCTTCGCCCAATTTAAGACCGAGTGTTCAGCCATCTGAACTCGGTAATGGGATGGGGACGTACTATATATAAATCGCCCCATACTAGACCCAGTACCAGTACAGGATCCATGTAAGAACCTCTTAGACCTGACAAGCTGCAACTCCTAGCTTGGAAAGTTGGGGGAGGGGGGCAGTCAGGTTGCAAGGGGCAGTGGTCGATAGAGGAACAAGGTACTTGCTAAAATTTATTTGGAGATAATCCATACTACTTACTTATAAAGCTCCTATTCAGAGGTGAATTTCATAGTGTAGATTGCATGGCATTAGCCCTTAATAACCTGATAGCATCTAAACAGATTTTGTCCATTTGTAAGTTTCAAAAGCATTACCCAGGCACCCATATGGGATAAAAAGATACCCCTTGCTTGGCGTAGATTTACATGCTTAACCTAATAATATAAGACATCTCACAACTTTCAAGATTTTGAATAATAGTGTGACCAAAATAGGGTTCAAAGACACTGACAATCAAGATGTTTACTTAAAAGCTACCATAATCCTTGTTGATTTTGGTTTGCAATAACAGGTGTGGTTAAGCTTGCCTTGAAAGACAACACTGCCTCTCCTTAGAATGGACTAGATTCATTTTTAAACAAACTAAGATTGAGGAGCCTCTAGGAAGTATAAGGTCTGTGGTAGCCTTCGGAAGGCTGGCTGGAAAATAGATTATCAGATGAAATGAAACTGGAAGAGCCGCTAGAGACAGAAAAATTACTTTCGTAATGTAGTAAAAGAGAGGGCTACCTCTCAAGAGAATGTATAATGTACTAGTATGTATGTTGTCCGAAAAATTAAGAATTATTATTATTGTAATGCTCAGGCTATTATGATCCCACTGAGTGGACAAAGGGTCTCTCTGTGAGAGAGGAAGAGGATTTATTATATGATAATTTTTAATCCCCTAAGAAAATATTAAAATTATGTTTGTGTACATGATTCACATTTCAAGTTAATTTAATTAACAAATGATGAGACTTCATTTACATGCATCACCACTTGACTAACCTATTGACCATTTTAATAAAAGGTCCTAATTAAATTTCAGTTTCAACGAAATTTTAACTTTGTCATGTATGTATGACATTGAGTTTGTGTTTCCACATCTTTATAAAATTGCTTACTATGACATTCAGAAATGTCTGTACATTTGATTGATCTCATAATTTCCAAGTAAGTAACTAAACTTATATTAATTAAGGATATGAGTGATCCAATTCTCCTTTATTGATGAGATTATTATTCAGTTTAGTCCCATTGATTTTCTATTATCAGTATACTGTAGCCTTATAATTTATATTCACCTTAAATAAGGCAAATAAATTTGCCATTAATCTTTAACATCATAAGGAAGATGTGTTCATTTCTGCATCTACTAAGATAAATATATTGAAAACACTTAATTGTTTTATTGGAACATTTAATTAATACAGACTGAAATATTCGTTCGTTCCATATAATATTTAATTCACATAGCGTCTACATCCTTCGGGTACTCTTTCACCAGCAGATACCAAACAGGTCTTCAAATCAAATGTTATGTTTTGAAGAAACATAATAGAACTGTTTTGCATTAAAACAAAACAGTTATTATGTTATGAAAAACATAACATTTGAGCAATTTGCTTGCTGTTGAATTTTTGAAGACTTCTATGATTGACACTTGTCATGAGTGACAGATCGAGCCCGCAGCCGAAACTTGCTTCAGTGAAAGGTGCACAGGTAACTTTTGGCATCCGTAAGTACGTTTTATGCTTATTATCGGTAAAATTTAAGACAGCTTCTTCAAATCAAATGTTATGTTTTTCATAACATAATAACTGTTTTGTTTTAATGCAAAACAGTTCTATTATTATTGAAAATAAAAAAGTTATTGCTATTTAAAATGCTCGCTTTTAGTACCAAAATTATACGGATTCAATAAAAAATTGCCAAATTTTCAACGGGGACCCGCTAAACGACGGCTGCCCGGGCCCCATGTGATAACCAGGTAAAATTTCCCATTGAAAAAAATGCAGAGAATTTTTTCTTGTTAAAAAAAAAAATAGTTCTGTTGTAATTCTGATTACATATTATGCAATATAAAGTAATGAAGACTAGGTACAGGATAACTTTAAAAAAATAATCTTGAAATATCGGCACTTAAGTTACACTATGGAAATGAGTGCATTATATTGTTTGAATTTACAATTAGGTAAGGAAGTGCACATGTATGCATTACATTGCTTTGTAGGTACCTATTAATCGTGTTTTAACCAAGCTTGAAGAATATTAACGTTATTTTCCTAAGCGTTAGGCCCATCGTCCACGGGCCGACGGTCCTTATCCTGAATGGAATACAATGTACAAAAATCCCTAGTTAAGCAAATTTTTCTCACTACAATAAATAAGTTCTGAATCATCTTACCTAGAAAAAACGTCGACCTAGGGCCAGATAATATTTGTTTTTCTCTGGTATGTATTAGTTCTTAGAAAAACTAATCTCTTATCTGACAATCAGACCCAGTCTATTAATGTCATAAAAATCTTTTTGTTACATGCGGGAATGGAACCTGCTGGCCGCAATGTCAAAACCAATCACTTAGCCACGGTGCCAATCGAGTTAACCTCGACAATTCTCTCGCTGAGCAGCTTTTATGTGATCAACAAATTAGAGTCAATAAAATAACTTCCCCGGGAAAATCCATGTTTTTATTTTAGTAATAAATCACCATCACCATCTTTTGATTCTTTGGAATTTCAATTATTAATGCAATAAAAATGTTACGTATGTACCTATGTAGGTAGTATTCGTGGGTACAGTCACGTCCGCCGGTGGATATTTAATAAAGTGAAATAACATCGACAAAACATGTTTTATTATATGCTAAAGGCATTTTTTTTGCCTTATTTGGACCGTAAAAATCTAATATCTACACTAATCTAGATAAAACAAAAGATTTGTATTTTTGTTTATAATGAATAAACTCAAAAACTACTGAACCGATTTAAAATATTCTTTCACCAGTGGAATGGTATATTATCACTGAGTAACATAGGCTGTAACTTATAAAATAATAACGCGGGGGAAGCCGGTGGCGGAAGCTAGTATTACATAACATAACATAAACATAACATCACGCCTGGAATCCCCGAAGGGTTAGACAGACGTGTACCTATAGTAAACACACATTTCGCCAGTTATGTTTAAGTTAATAGGGCCTATTCCCATCCACCGGGAATAAATCCAGACTCCAGGTTGGTACAGAGAAATTTCTTATGGAAAATGCCAATAACACTAGCCCGACCTGGGAATCGAACTCAGGACCTCATGCTCAGCAGTAGCGCTTGCGACTACTAGACCAACGAGGCAGTTTACCATAATAACTATTCAAATAAAGTGTTGGTATATTCTATATTAGTGAAATAACTCAAATACTATGTACCAATACAAAGGAAAGTGCCTGTATTATAAATTCAAGAATATTATATACGAGTATACAACAAGTTTGTAATAGGGTTCTCGCCAATAGTGCAACGATCGACGCCATCGCCATGTTGCACCGTTTTACAATTTATTGCATTTAAAAACTCGACGTTTCTTAACGAAACTTTTTGAAATGTTGGGCTATCAACGTTTGTATACTTACTTTTTTCTTTATCAATTCAATTTAAAATTCAAATTCAACTCAAAATTCAATTCAAATTCAATACAAAACTGTTTATCGCGACTGTACCTAATATTTATATCTATTGGTATTTCTTATTTATCCTCGTGTCACGTAAATCAATGAATATAAATGCATTGTTTAGCAAACGTGTGCGAAAACACTGCTCATCGACGGGTTAAGCTTCGTACAGACCACCGCAACGCGACGGCGCGACGCGACTCGAACAATACAATTTCTAAGAAAACTTGACGGTATAACAATAACCGGTGTCGCGCCGCGCTGTCGCGTCGCGCTAGTCTGCACGGAGCTTTATTGTGGAAATGAAAGACTGTAGACATACCTACTTATTTATAATTATGATTTGTTAATAAGTGGGTTCGCTTGCAACAACAATCAATAAATAAGTTAAGCTGTAAGCGAATTTAAAAAACGTTCTGCTGCCAGCTGTTGTATATAATAATGTGTTGTAAGTAAACCTATGTAAGCTCATTCAAAATTATCGTGAATTTAAAAAGTTGAGAGTGACAAACTTGTTATGGTAAAATGTTTTTAGTCATTTACCATATTTATTTATTTTATTTATACAATGTCGCCCATGGGCATTTACCCGACCGCGGTTTTCTGAATATTCATGACAAATTATCGAAAATTAACTTAAAAAGGGTCTATCTTTATTTTTTCTTATTTTTTCAATATCCCGCTATGATTTTATCGACTTACACTTGTGTTTTTTTAAATAAATACTGTTTTATTTTTAAAAAAAATGTCTTCACCTCCGTTTTTTTTCATAGTCGACAAATTTTACTAAAAAATATTAGTTAATCCGATAAAATAACTCAGAAGCTTTTAAACAGAATCCAAATCGAGCCAACAACAGGAGATATGGCAAACGCTACAAAAATTGAATAACATGAAAAATAAAAAGATATATATTAAAGATGGACCCCCCTTTTAACGACGTAGTCATCTACCGAGTACATACTTCTGAAGCCCGCCTATTCTATGGGTTGGTGTTCGTGTAGTACAAATAATATTAGCAAAAACTTTATATAAATTTGTCATTAGATTTCTTGGACGGTTGCCTACATCGCTTTGTCTGCCTTTTTATGGGTAAGAATTATAGTGGACGTAGTCCACCGCAAAGGTATGGCTTCTGTTTCTAAAACATCGTTGAAAATAGACACCAGTGGCGATGTAATTTTACCTTATTACCGAAGTATTAATAGCTAGCCAACATGCGCCAATTAAACCGCTCCAGTTTGAACAATGTCATCATGATCTGTCTGCCCTTGTCCCATGTTTTCCTCTTACAATCTCCCTGTCAACCGTCACGCTGTCATTCACTCTCTTCTCTTTCATATCACTCCTCACACAATCCATCCATCTTTCCTTCAGCCATCCCCTCCCTTTCTATCCATTGATATTGTAAAATAAGGTTCATCAGATGAAAACCAATATTGTATTACATCTTTGGCTATAAAATTAGCACAAGTTTATAGTATCTAGCTCGTAGTGTGGCGGCACTTTTACTGACCCAATAAGGAATGGAATCAGCATTAATATGGATGTTCGTAGTTAACGCGTCGAAGCTATAACTAATGGCAATTAAATACAGAAACTAATTAGGGTCTTCATTAAGATTCTTTAGAACCTTTTTTGGGAAACCTAAATTTCGCTTCGGTGATTATATTTATAAATTGTGAACTTGTTTTAATACCGATGCCATATATGGGTATCTTAAAACTAATGAACGCCAAAGTGATTAAGTTTTAGTGATGTTGTGACAGAAATTGGAAGGGTCCGTCATTATGTCAATAGATTTTGATAGACGGTTAACGACGACACGACGGCTGCGAACAGCTTTTTGGCAATTAGGTATACTGACTGCTCAAAGTAGACGAACATAATAATACAGGGTTACATTAAATTAACTAACAAAACTCCTCAGACGTGATGAGTATCGATATCTAAACATGATATATATCTATACAAATGAAAAGAAAGAAAGAAAATACGTTTATTTGCGGTAAACATGATGCTAAGAAATAACACAAAACAAAAAAAGAACAAGTTAGGGAAAATATGCGTCACGTCCACGCATAACGGCCATCGCTGAGCATAATGCTGCGACTCTATGCGAGACAGAGCCCCTGCGCTGATTTTCAGCGACAGCCGGCGTTGACTTTATGACGAAACGATATGATTCGATATAATATGATTCGATGATTTTTTGGGGTCAACGACCGCAGGCAGTTTAGTTCGAATATGAGTTTAGAAAATCCGTTTTTTTTTGTGTAAACTTCATATAGGTACGTGATAGGTATTACATGTAAACGTGCGACAAAACAAAAAAAGTAAGAGATACCCGTTACGTCTGCGGAGTTTCACTAGCTAGTTTGACCCTGTATTTTTAGGGATCGGTAGGTAATGGAGGCTTTTTTAATGCACCTGATATACTACTGTCCATCAGGTGCATTAAAAAAGCCTCCATTACCTTAACCTGCATTTAGTTGTGTGCCGATGAACTTAATATTACAGACAAAGCCATGGATAATAAAAATATGGAAAGCTGGAATAAGATGCTGCTTGTCGGTTGAAATAATGTTATTTAAAATCTGAGGAAGCTATCCGGAAACAGTATAGCCATCACCTATTTACAACTTTAAGAATCGCCTTTTCTATATAACATAAAAGGCCGTTTACATTATCATCACAGTAAAAGTAATTACAGATGTTTATTTTGTAATTAACAAATGTTCAATTAAGGCAAGATAATAACGTCATAATATTATGCACGAGAGTATAGGTTAGATTATGGTTACTTAACTTAGTGCAGTATTTTGTAATTAGTAAGTGTTACATTTGTCTATGTCGTGATAGCCCAGTGGTTAAGGCTTCGACTCATGTGCGAGGTTGTGGGTTCAAATCCGGGCAAGTACCAATGTGACTTTTTTCATTCATATGTATTTTCTGAGTTTATCTTGGACATTAATGATATCGGTGAAGGAAAACACTGTGAGGAAAACTGGACTTATAGTTAATATAAGTCTGAAATCGGCAACCCGTCTTGAGCAAGCGTGGTGATCAATGCTCGTGCCTTCTCTGTATGAGAAGAGGCCTGTGCCCTGCAGTGGGACAGTAACAGGCTGGTATTATTATTACATTTGATTACCTATGAAATTGATTATGGTGCAAGCTTTACAAACGGCTAGGCAGATTAGTTTCGAGACCTTTGCCTGTTTGAATTTGAATATTACAATGTCATCGGAGACGCTAATGGAGAAAAGTTTTTGACGGAAAAGTGGCATTACAAATTTTCAAAGTATTTTGATAATGTTCATGTAATTCATTTAGTCGACTAAAGTTTAGTGGTGTAGTGTTACCTACATATTCTAGTCCTTTTCTATAATTTGTATTACTCAAGTTGGATCGGGTACCTAAACAATTTATCTTCGATAAAAAATACAGGATCCAACTTCACGAGGATCGCCGATGCGAGGGTTTGCGCCCCGCAGAACTACGGATCTTCACTGATGGATCCAAAACAGGTAGTGGCACCGGTGCTGGAATCTTCTCTGAGGACTTCAACATACATATAGCCACACCATTGGGGGTCCACAACACAGTATTCCAGGCCGAATGCATGGGTATATCCCTTGCCGCTTTAGCTATCACGGCCAGGGATGTTAAGGACCACTCGATACGTATACTCTCAGACAGCATGGCTGTTCTGCAAGCGCTAAGCAGCCACACTGTTGACTCTGGGCTGATATACGAGTGCCACCAGCGCCTTAACCAGGTGGGTAGCCTCAATGATATTACCATCCAATGGATCAAAGGACACAGCGGTTCGCGGGGCAACGACGCAGCCGACGAACTGGCCAGAAGGGGGTCGAGCATGGCACCAGTGGGGCCTGAACCCATTGTGCCACTCCCCTTCGGTTACCTACGCACTCTGGTAAGGAAACGAACCAGGGACAAACATCACAAACTATGGTTGGACCACGGTGAGTGCAGGCAGGCCAAGGAGGCACTCCCTACAATTGATGGCCGCCTCACGAAACAGGTTCTCCGACTAACGAAACAACAGCTGCGTACAGTCACTGCAGCTGTAACTGGCCATGGGTCATTTAATAAACACCTCTTTGTCATAGGAGTCACAGACAGTCCGCTATGCAGAGCCTGCATGGAGGACGACGAGACAGCAGCGCATGTGCTGTTATACTGCCCGGTGGTCGCCACATACAGGGCAAAGTACTTCGGTAACCCAGGTACCCTACGTGAGATTGTCAGTGACACCAAGGCGTTGCTGGCCTTCTTTGAGGAGCTGGGGTGGATCGAATAACCGAATTTCCCACCCGTACGCAAAATACGCGCTTTGACGTGGAGTTGCGGATACCAGCCCGTATTACCTATTACCTATTACTCAAGTTGGATTGCCTCGTTGGTCTAGTGGTCGCACGCGCTTCTGCTGAGCATGAGTTCCTGGGTTCGATTCCCGGGTCGGACAAAGTGTTAATGGGTTTTTCCATCTGAAAATTTTCTGTGATTTTCGGGGAATTCAGGCGTGATATTATTTATTTATTTATATGTATAACAATTTATTGTTATATTCATCAAGTTAAAATACACAGCACCCTGAACAAAGTTCACCATCTTTCTGACCGACGGGCAAATATTTTTACAAAAGAGACAGAAAAGAAGACATAATTTTCCCAATATTTGTCACAACTTTAATATTTTAACAAACAAACGGGCTTCATTGGTTTACCTTTTACGATTCCCAAGGCCTATTGTCTGTGTTAAAAATAAACTAGTAACAACATCAGGGATAAACGGCCTATTTTTAGCAACATTGTCCTACTATCCTAAAAGCGTAAACTGAAGTAAATATGATAATGCGTGCGTGGGTGAGGAGGTAAATCGTGCCTGACTGTGCAATGATGTGACCTTTCGACGTAATGTGTCGTCTCTGGGGCCCTTATGTTGTAGTGGTGGGGCCTGTTATAACCACCTTTAATACCATATTTCATACTAACTATAATTATATCTACTTGTGTCTGTAATGGTGCTCACGTGCTATCCCAGGTGCATTTGGGTTATTGGAAACTAGGGTATTCTAAATATTATATATATACGTAAGCAAACGCCTATTGTACCTCCAGGTACCTCCGCCTATTCTACGGGTTTTGTCGACGGAAGAATAGACAAAATGACAGTTTATCTGTCATTTTGTCTATTCTTCCGTCGACAAAACCCGTTTCTATGGTGTTCATGCTACGCGTGCAGTTGTGTATCTCCCGTGACGTTATAGAACGGTGCGATGTACCTACCGACATCACATCGTCCATGACCATTTACTGGGTACGTCTTTCATTGACTTGAATGTGCCCTGGCGGCTGAGAGTATGTCATGCTCACTCAAATGTCTGACTGATGGTGGCGCATGTGTTGGATCATTTATCTTTCTTTAAAATGGTCGAGCTGAATTGTGCAGAGGCCTTAGTGTGAGTTTCTTTTAACCATCTCGACTTTACGCATCGACCGCATTCTGCGCTCTGGCCTTTCACTGGTGAAGGGCCAATCGGAGCGCCGAATGCAGTAGGATATAGAAAAATATAAATAAAATAAAACATTAATTTAGCAGCTCTCGGTGTATCTGTGTGTGTGTATATGAGAGTGGGTGTGTGTGTGTGTGTGTGTTGGTGTACCGCTTTTAATTCTGTTTTTTTTTTTAACATATTCTTGTCAGATTTTTTTCTGTTTCTTCATATGTTCCTATTTCAACCATTCTGTTATTGTTTTTTTACAGCCATATATACCCTACATATCTAATTTACGATTTAGTTTATAATAGATGTAACATACTGACTTCTAGCATGAACTCAAACTCAAAGCATTTATTTCAAATAAATCAAATACAGGCACTTTTGAATTTTCAAGGGGTCGGTCAGTCAGAAAGATGAAGCTAGTTGCGCATTCCAAAGCGTAGTAGGTTCCTATGGAGAAGAACGGACAAGAAACTCCACGGATACTTTTTAAATCAAAATATTGGATACATCATTCATGTTGAAATTATACATGTGAGAATAATGTATAAAGACGTGCATGTTAAAAACGTCCGTAATAAAAAGATAGAAACAATAAAAAAATAAAAAGAAATAAGATGACTTCCCTACTGACGGCGCCCGTTCACGAACATGACGTGTGGATCAGCACCATTCAGCTCAACCATTTTGAAGGGTACTTAATAATCCAACACACACGCCAAAACCAGCGAGACATTTGACTGAGCATGACATACTCTCAGCCGCCAGGGCTCATTCAAGTCAATGAAAGACATACCCAGTAAATGGTAGTTTTGTAGAAGGTAGGTAATCGTCACAGTGCTCACACATGACAGATCCAATCCTGGGGAGTGGGCTACTATATCTCTGTGCCTTCTGCTCTGAGTTGCTGAGTCAAAAGGAAGACACTTAAGCGTTAAGAATACGTTTAGAACATAGAGTTTTCTAATAGTAATTGTAATACATGAGTAATTGTAATTCTATAAATTATTGTAATACAGTAATTATAATCACCACATTTTTACGCAATTTTGATCCTCAAGTCTAAATGCAATCCCTTAGCCATTTTTTACGTGGTGACACTTGCTGGGAAACACGAAGAAAAAAAAAACTACAAAATATATATCCTTTGCTTGCTTTAAACTCACATTCAATCGGTGTAGTTGACGTTTCGATGAAACAGACATTTTACAACAATAAGAGAGTGCGATTGTCAAACGATTCTGTCTGCATCGCGACTCGCTAGCCAAGGACGCTTGGAAGTGTCAATATTTGTGTATGAACCGGCATGTAGTTGCGTCAATAGACAGCTGTATTGGTATTGCGATTGTTGTGTCCTTTGAGACCATTCCAGTCGATTTTATCGATTGGTATGTGTCACGTAGGTTGGTTATGAGAGTACCAAAATAGTACGCTGAATGAAATAAGATGCATGGTTTTTTGGATTTTTTTTTAATGAATGGAGAAAAAGAATCAAAAATAAATTACTACGAATGTGCTGAAACGTCACAATCCTACCTACTTTCAATCAAATGTTATATTTCAATAATAAAATACAATAGACGCTAAGTCACGCCTGAGTCAATTAACTATCTTTCAATAATCTTAAGCTTCGTGCAGACCAGCGCGACGCGACGCCGCGACGCGACTCGAACAATACAATTTCTAAGAAAACTTGACGGTATAACAATAACCGGTGTCGCGTCGCGCTGTCGCGCCGCGCTGGTCTGCACGAAGCTTTATTAGGTATAATCGGTCTTCCATGCAAAAAGGCGTTTTATTGCCTAAATTCTTTCAACAAAAACAAAAGTGATCAAAGATGCAATTGGTAACACTTAATTTAATTCAATCAGATTTTATGCCAATTGCCTGAGATTGAACTAATATACTCGTGTCACCAACTGCATCAGACCAAATCAAAAGTGAGATTGTTTTGAACTTTTTAGTTGCAGTCGGGAATTTAGATTTTTAAATTTCCGTTTTATATCAACCCTTTAGTATCTTATATTTTTTTAATCGTCTCCTCAAGCTCTTTATTTTGATACCCCACATGGTCATCATGCTCATAATAAATATTTTCAACACTTCATAATGACGTATAAGATCCGTCATTAACAATTATTTTAAACAAAACTTTGCCTATACCCATCGCACGATTTAGACGAATCGATAGCTCATTGATTAAAATCCATTTAGCCGTTGGGATACTTCGATGATATAAAGATGTACATATACATAACCAGATGCGCGTGTAAAACATAACTCTGTCTTTACTGTCGCGCAGTCGGGTGAAGGTGAAAACAGGACGCTCTTGTCATTCCGCCAGACGAAATACCTTATTTCAGTTTACCGTTACTGAAACCCCATGAAAACAGAGAAAATTGTTTTTTTTCGCAAATCATATGATCATTCTCCTAAACTTATCCCTGTTTATTTATAAATTTAAAAATACATTACTTACTTACATCTCAAAATCACGCCATCTGAATTAATATCAATGACGTATCTCATACTAGAACATGGTAATAAATACGCCATAAAGCCTACAGTACATATTGTGTGTAACGACACAATTATAATTAAATAACCCGTCATTACACAATCAGTGTCTCTGAACTATAACTGTTAATTAACTAACTCTACAATTACTTTAGTGATGGGAATTTCATGGAATCAGTACTGAAGTCGGCTCTATGCAGAACATGATTCTTCTTCTGTTAAACCGACCATACTGGCACGAACTACGTAGAAATAGCTCATCATCATCATCGCTGGCAGCCCTGTTCCACCCACTGCTGAGTAAAGGCCTTCTCCCTTTTGTGCCATGCTTCCCTGGGCTGTGCTAGTCTCATCCAGGTGTTCCCCGCGATGTTCTGTAGGTCGTCCACCCACCTGGCTATTGGTTGGTGAACGCTCCTTCTAACCGTTTCTCGGCAACCATTCTGTTAGAAGCTCATGTCGTGCTCAAAATATTAGCCAGTTAGCAAAAGTAGCGGGGCTGAAAATCTAAGTCATTCATTCAAACTAGGCTGAGAATTAGGACTTTTTGAACGTCAAAATTACATGAGACAGCCAGTCAGACAGCTGGGAAGAAGTGGCGCAACAAACTGTCCCGACGTTCATCTTCGGTAAGTTTCGTTAGTCCTATAGTAAATATATATTATATGCGGAATAAGGGTATACACAGCCGAGCCCTTCGAGGAACAGAGACGCGATGTAATGTTTAGTTTTAAGAGTAAATAACTAACAAAGGGTCATTACGCTTGTGTTCCTAGAAGGGTTAGGCGGAAAATGAGATATGCTATAATAGGTAGGAACACTTCTACCTATATAACAAGTAAATCCCATGTAACAAGAGGTGAGCCTATTGTCGTCAACCGGGCACAAATCCAGAATCTAAGAAATTCCAGATGGAAAACTCGATAACACTTTGCCCGACACGGGAATCGAAACCAGGACCTCATGCTCAGCAGAAGCGCTTGGGAACACTTTATCAACGAGCCAGTAAATAACTAAGTGCTAATACAATGAACCGTATGGCTCACACGTCAATAGTCTACCAACACTTCAAAGCACTTATTGTATCGTGTGATATAATATAAATACAAATAATTAAATAGCGATTCATCTTACGTCTGAGCTCCGGAACGGCTCTAACAAGAATTAATTAATGAACTCAAATAGTGATGGGACACGTTACTCACGCGAGTTGTGTGTGTTTACACAACAAAATAATAAAGAGAGATGATGTTCAGAATTTCTCGTGAAGAGAAAGAATTGAATTGAATACAAATATTTAAGCTCGTCAAAATATAAGAGATCAAATAATCACCGTTAAAATTATCTTCTTCATCATCATCAGTCATCAAATAGTAGTCCACTTCTGAAAATAGACATCTCCAGTGTTACTAATACGGACACTACTCAATATATACGTACATAACCTCACGCCTTCTCTCATGGGGGTAAGCAGACACTACAGAACGTCACCTGCTACAATCCTTACATACTCCTTTTGCCTCGATTATACTCGTTTATACACTAGGCTGGGCCACGAATGTATGGAGAAAAAGAAAGTGGTTAATTTAAATAAGCAATAGTGATAAAAGGGTGTTATAGTACGTGTTTAGTTTATATACAAAAGATATTCAAGATTGGATATCATGTTCTTCCTCCGAATTGATCTCGAAGTTTTGAAAAATTTAACAAAAAAAGCTATTTTAAGAATCTTTTAGAACAAAAAAATACAAGATTTAATGTACTTTTTTTCTAATAAAACGCAAAGTAATAGGATATATTCATTTATAAAAAAAAAATAAGAATCAATACGCAGTAAAAGGATGTTAATTATTATTTTTAAAATCCTTCTTGTGGTCACCTCACTTCATTCCGTAAATAATCAAAACAATGACGCTTATGGTTTTAAGAAGCTGATTATATTTGAATGTAAATAACATGAAAAACGTATTATAAGTCTCAATTTCAGTTATTCTTATTGGTTCTTGAAAGTACCCCTAAAAAACCAAAATTTTAAAACTTCAAAGCTTATCCGGAGGCTGTTAATCAAAATAGAAATCTATAATACTTTGCTTATTTCATTTATACTGCATTTAGCACCCTTTTATCACTATTACAATTTAAAAAATAATAAAAAAATTAAATGACCCACCCTATTATACACGCAGTCACGCACGCCGGTAATATTTTTTATCAATTTCACAAACCAACCCTGTCAAAAGTCATTATAATTGTATCGATATTTTTTATAAAAACTAGGATTCCCAGTGATTTGCTCGTTCACAAACTCAGGCTTAATAAGTTAATTTCGTATCTTCAAACTCCAAGAATCCAAAAACTTTAGAAGTAAGTAGGTATGTTTCACCTACTTCTAAAGTTTGCAGACTTTAAATTACTAGAGATTTCGTGGTGTGTAACTCTGTGTCCTCCCGGTGGAGGATAGGTATTGGAAAACTTCACAAAACCCCTCGAAAGTTCCCGGGACTCTCGTCTCGCTATAAAGTGAGCCCCGACTTTAACACACGATCCTGTCGAAAGACTCCGATATCCAATCATTTAGTGACACCTGAGAACTTCAAGTGCTCTAGACAGACACCCTCAACATTTTGGGACCGTACTTAAACCTCAGTTGCTAGAACATAAACAAAGTTAGAAATTAAGTAATACAAGTGTATTTTTTTGTAGAATTATCAGAACACTGGTTTTATGATTGCCAATATTATTTTAATGTAGAAACACAAGGAGAATTTCTTTTATCTATTTTAAGGCCCGCTTGCACCACAAATCGCTAAGTTAGTTTAGCGTTAAGCAATTGAATGAAAAAGCACAACGTTTTTAATTCGTTAAGCATTCAATGTATTTAGAGATTTATGGTGCAAATGGGCCGAAATGGCAGAAAGAGCACAATATATTTAAAAACAAATCTAAGAAACAAAGAAGAGTGATTGAACTATCAAAATGCAAAGGATGAGCCCGTGCGTTTTGATAACTAAATTCAGCTTATTTGTCACGTCAAATAATAAATAATTTTAGGTTTGTACAAATTACAAACACACGTCAATCATATATTTAAAAAAAATAGATGAGGGCGGCGTTTCGTATCCGACTACTCTGAGAAGAAAGGCCGAAACAAACTCAGAGGTCGCAGTCTCGTTTAAAGTCCAGTTATAATGTTGGTCAGATCATGTGACTACCATGTAGATTAATGTCTAAAATTTAAGATTGAGAGGATCTGTCCAGTCAGTGTACGCATTTGTCAGTAATGGTGAAGTTCAACTCAGAACTTTTGGAGCTCAACGATTCGACGAACAATACCAAAAAAGGACATTTAGGTCGGCCGCATAAAGTGCGCAAACTTCTAGACCATCATTAAAACTAACTGAGATAAAAAAACACAATGACCCACATAGTTCAATTCAATTCAATTCAAAATATTTTTATTTCACATAAACCTACAAGGGCACTTATGAAACGTCAGAAGCTAGGTGCACGGTTCCAATTGGTCGTTTCCTATGGAGAAGAGCCGGCAAGAAACTCCACGGTTACTCTTTTAAAAGTAAATGGTTTTTACAATGTCCAAGTTACAGTGTTAAAAGGTAGGATAGTCCTCACACTCATACACTCACCCATATTTTTGATAAATACTAATATATTAATAAGCATTAAATGGTAAATAGATATATATAATCGATACTTTCATTCGTGTAAAGCTCAGTTTTATTAAATACAAATTTTAGCCGATCACTGTCTCTTAAGATACAAGCCTCCTAGTTTAAGAGACAGGGTTCATATTATTTTTGTATACATAGACTATTTCTTGTAGACTTAAATCTTTTGTGCTCAAAGCTATATTATTATGCTCATTGTATTTCTGCCACTTTCCTTTGAACTGTGTCTGTGTGTATTATTTGGATAAATAAATAATTTTATTATTTTTATTATATTATTCACAATAATCAAAATAATATAAAATAATACTTTACAAAGCAAATATTCGTCGTACATAAAAGTTATGGCTAGCAAAGAATTTCCGCCGGGGTTGAGCACCTCTGGCCTACTTACCAAGCGTGTAAAGTTGGTACACTTAACCCTTTGAACTGCTAACTGGCTGTAAGCAGCTCTTTTTGCCTGAAGTTAATATTAAAGTACGTCTAGTAGGTTGTAATGTCGAATCGTGTTTACAAAGAGCTTTCGAACTGAGTAGAAATGCTTTCATTGGACACGAGTGGTCAATGATGTACTCATGAACTAGTCTGAAAGGCTAGTTGTCAAGAGGAATTAATGATACTAGCACAAATATATTTTTATGGTATAATGTATATCTACCACTACCATGTCCCTACTGACATGGACTGCCAAGTCATAGGTCTCGAGTTTGTACCCAAGGCACGCACAACCTCTTTTTGACTTTGACTTGACTTTTTGGATTCATGTGCGTATTGTATAATTATCATTTGCTTCAAAAACGGTGGAGGAAAATATCGTGAGGAAACCGGCATGCTTGACAGATATTTCTCGACGGCATGTGAAGCCAAGTCAAAAAATTCCGACACCAATTTAGTCACTAAACACACGAAAAAAACCATGTCCCTATCTACGTTTTGTCTTTTGGCGTAGGTAGGTAATTAAATATATTAATTAACTTGGCATTCCATAATGTGTTTTCAGTTAGTTGTGGATGGTTTAAAACTATTCTCTGGGGTACATAATAATTAACTGAGTACGAATCAACGACCAAGATAACCGACAAAGCCTGAAGAATTGCCAAACTTAAGTGGCAGTGGGCAGGGCACATTGCTCGCAGAACAGATGGCCGATGGGGCTGAAAGGTTCTGGAGTGGCGACCGGGTACCGGAAGACGTAGCATTGGAAGGCCTCCTTCAAGATGACCAATGACCTGGTGAAGGCTGTAGGAATCCGCTGGATGCGAGAAGCACAGAACCGGGTGATGCTTGGGGGGGAGGCCTTTGTCCAGCAGTGGACGTCTTTCGGTTGAAATAATGATGATGATGACTTCGGATCTACGGATCTGTCAAACACCACAACGCCGTTATTAATAAAAAAATTGCCAGTCAGCAAGGTGGTACTTACCTGCATGAGCTGACTATCCAGCGTGCGCCGGAGTCGGACAAACAATTATGTATTGCCAGTTGTGGAGGCTATTTAATTTGCTTGATCTATACATAACGAAAATAATGGTTTCTGAATCTCTTACAAGTCGCCTATAAGTCGGATGGTCTTGTCATCCGCTTCCATCCATTCGTCGGTATACTTATAGTGTTTTTTTTAAATTTATTATTTATTTCTCTAAATATGTACCTCTTTTTTTATTTTTTGTTTTCCTTTAGCATGCGTTCGTTTTCTTACTCCGATGTCATTTCGTGGACAATTGTGGGTTATACGTTTTTTCGACTGTAATACAACTACTTTTTGTAAATGCTGTAATGTATAACTGTTTATTGTCCCAAATAAAATAAAATAAAATAAAAAAATAACATCAGGCCTGTTTTCCCCGAAGGAAAAGCAGAGGTACCGTACACCCACATTCCGCTAGTTATTTTAGTTTAAGTCCCATGTAATAGGGGCAAGCCTATTGTCATCAACCGGGCACAAATCTCGTCTGCGGGTCACTGAGAAAGAAAAACCCAATAGCACTTTGCCCGACCTGGGAATTGAACCAAGGACCTCATGCTCAGCTTAAAACCTTTTATAAAATACCGTTGTGCGTAAGCACATCCCATCCCTAGTGGTAGTTTACGCCGGTGATCTCAGCGTGCAGTAAATAGTAATAACATTAACTGCGCCGGCGACAGTCGGGATCCAGTTTCATTTGCCACACAGATTCAAATTGATAATAGATGCAATATTGTTATTTATGGATTGTTTATAAGTTGTTAAAGGTTGGCTATTAGACCGACGATACACAAGATGGGATGTGATCACTGCTATCTTTTAGACAAAACCAAGGGCCGCTACGGTTGCCGTGAAGAGCGGCGGCCGCCACATAACGGACAGGAAAATGACAGCGGAGTTTGACTTTACGGTGTCAAAAAACGCTTTCTAGAAAAACAATTACTTGCATAATTCATGTTTCAGTGACGTCATTCACCGGTTAATTGTGGACACTATATGGCTGCCATCGCTCTTTAGGAAACTTTTTCTTTGCTACATTATGGACACAACAATATTGACTAAGGGCTAAGGGCCACAGCAGACTACCTACTTTTAGCATCGGCGATCAGCGATTTTGTGACTATATCGATGCACTTAGCTCCTAAAAAGCGGCTAAATCGCTGATCGCCGATGCTAAAAGCAGCTAGTCTGCTGTGGCATCGATTGTTAAACAGTGGTCTTGGGTCTATTGGTATCGAAAGCGAAGAATTGGATGTAGAGGTTCCCAGCAGACAGGCGCGACGCGACTTTAGTGGAACCATTTCTATTAAAACTTCACGGAAATTGTTCTACCGGTGTCGCGTTGCGCCTGTCTGCAGGAGCCTTAATGGCAAATTGAAAGTTCCATGCGTATGTGTATAAATAAATCCCGGATTTAAGTAAGTAATAATGAATCTTAGTTAAGTTGATCCCCTGAATAATTGTGTAACATTAATGTGACTCGTGAGCTTGTGCTTCGTCTGCCTTGATTAGTCAATTAGCAACAGGTTTCTAATCTAAACAAATTAGTTGGGTGTAGTATCTACGAGAGAATCATATTAATTATTTTTTATCTTTTTTTCTTCAAGGAAATAGAGGCGAATGGAACAGATGCCCAATTCTAATATATTTAATCTGTGATACTTAATATGACCAGCTGTTTAGTCTCTAGAATTTATCCAAAATCTTTGAGAGTAAGAATCTTTTATTAAGTAATTAAGAAGATGGACCTCGTTGGTCTAGTGGTCGCAAGCGCTACTGCAATTTCGTCGCCGGCAGGGCCCTCCTTACGGTGACCGGAGATCGTTAAGCGCCCTTCGGCGCCCAGCTGCAATTCTAGTGCGGGTGGTGTGAGAGGCATGCTCTCTCTCCGCCTCCTTTGCATGCATCACCTCCTCACAAAAAGAGACGTCAGCATCCCACGCGTTTTCGTTTCTGACCATGGGCTGAACCACGGCCGGAAGCGAGAGATCACCCGCACCAAGTGTTGAGACGAGGCCAAGGGTACAAACTCACTTCACCTAAGTTTTCATGGTGATATTTTTACAGAATAGGCCGGCTGGTGTTGGCAGAATTATTCGTATTTTCTACCCTTTCTGTTATTGAAACCAGTTCTGTATCTATCATTTATAGATAATACGTTAAATAATAGTTTAAACAAAGTAACTTATTACTCAAACAAATATTGAATATCTTACAGAGCGATCGTTATTATGATGTTAAGTTAGCCGCAGTATGTTAAGTGGTTGACCACGAGATGGCGTTGTTAGGCAATCAATAGAGTAATGTATCAAATAAATACGCGTAACACTTATATGTGTATTGCTTTTTAAGCCAGTTAGCATTCTTTTTGTAGACTTAATAAATGGCTAATTTATTCATATCTCTTGCATGTCTTTACACCTTTGCTAATTAAAACTTGGCAAAAATCCTGAAATTAAAGTTACTTCTGCATTTCCTTCTTAACTACACTAATATTTAAAAAAGAAAAGATTTGTATTTTATTTTTGTAATGAATAAACTCAAAAACTGGATCGATTATAAACATTATTTCACCAGAAGAATGCTATATTGTATTGATTGCACAGCAATAGAAATACGTAAATAGCAAAGTCAATGTGAACAAAGCTATAAACAAACAAGCATGTGATCGACAAGCTAAACAGCTAAGAAAATAAACCCAAGTTATTTGAACGTTGAAGAGGACTTTAGCACCTCTTTGCTGTAAAAAACGTTTGTAGATATTGGGTGATGTATTTCTGATATAATAATGTATACAATCCTTATTCAAGACTAGCTCGTGCCAGTGGCTTCACCCGCGATGTGATGGGAAATTATCCCACGAGATCGTGCTGCTGGTATAAAAAGAACCTATTGTACTAACCTAGGTCATTGTCTACATGTGTGACTTTCATCGAAATCCGTTCAGCCATTAAACCGTGAGAAGGTAACAGACAGACGGACAGACAGAGTTACTCTCGCATTTATAATATTGGTACTTATGGGTATGAATGTCGTGATGACTCAGTGATTCCAGGGCCTCGCCTCTCATGCACGAGGTTGTGGGTTCAAATCCGGGCAATAACCAACGTGACTTTTTCAATTCATAATTATGTACTTTCTGAGTTTATCTTCGACATCGATGAAAGAAAACATTGTAAGGAAACCTGGTATTATAGTTAAAATAAGTCTGAAATCACCAACCCGTCTTGAGCAAGCGTGGTGATCAATGCTCGTGCCTTCTCTGTATGAGAAGAGGCCTTTGCCCTGCAGTGGGACAATAATAGGCTGGTATTATTATATAATAATTTTTAATGGCTGGGGGATTTAAGGTGCGAATGTGTGACGGGGCTTGACACGACAAAAATTATACAATATCCTTTTCTATACTATTAAATGGGCAATATTTGTATATTTATATGTATTTGTAATCACGTTCCCGAAAACGGCCCTAACTGAATTCGATAAAAGTTGCTATATAGGTGTTTACGGGGGCAAAAAATCGATCTAGTTAGGTCTCATATCTGCGAAAATTCATTTTCTCCGTATTTTCACCCGAGCAGAGCTCGGTCGCCCAAATTATAGAACAAGATGGCTACCTTAGAATAATGACATGGCAGCATGGAATAAGTAGGTTCAAACTATCATGGCAGCATGGAATTAGTATGAACTATCCACAGAACAATTATTAAAGTTATTAAATAAAATCAGCTGTTCCATATATTTTGACAGTGTAAGTATTGCACTTGTGTATGAAACAGAAGATTAAAAAAAAAAAACTGACCTTGATCCATATGATATTGTTAATATACACTACTTATAAGCATGTTAGTAACTAATGTAATACAAAATTTATTCCATATATCTGCACTCACCTGACGCACCAGGTACATGCACATGCGAATGCGCATGTACCTAATGCGCCATAATTGCGCAACATGGTTATCACTGATGACCTTCAGAATGCCGTTGCCGCTCCCACGCTCCTGCGCATCACGGACGTATTTCTTTTTCGCAGGGTGGTATTTAAATCATCAGTATCTGCTTCAGTAAACATTCCTGATGCACTGTAGTAACGTGGAAGCCCCAACAACATTCTGAAGGCATTGTGGCGGCAACTACATCGCCACATGCGAACTATGCATCAAAGACCTGACGTCACACAAAGCCTGCATCGCGCAATTAGAGTTTACCGTGCGAACTGCATGTATATAACTTCCCCGACATCAATCGTTGGGCAGTTGCTCGCCAGACACGACACCCGTCTGGTCGGAGGATCCTCCCTTTCCTAATGAGGATGAGTGAACTTTACACCCTGTTTCTGATGCCTCTAAAGTATTATTATACTGAACTCTGAGGGCGTAGTATGTCCTTTGCGTACTCTATGAAAAATTTCTACGCTGGGGGACTACTCGTAGAATCCCGTGCTGAATTCACGGTAAGTTAGCGCGTTCCTTACACTGTGTAAGTATATTTTTGACGAGGCGGCCGCTGCTGTAAAGCCACGTGCCAACCCGTTATAATGCCGCAAAATAACGCAAAGGTCACACAATATGTAGCATGACCTTTTACCCGAGAAATTTACGACGTAAAAAGCCGAGTTACAAGTGAAATACTCATTTATATGACATAGGTACCTACTTAGGCTCTCATAATGTCACAACTTGTCAAAGTTTCTCAATTTATTCAAAAGCAAACTTATTCCATGTATACGGGCATTTCGGAGTAAGTTTTAATAAGAATTCTGCTTGAATATTATTATCCAATAACGAAAAGGACACTTCTAGACATACAACTTTAGTTATATCAGGAGCTCGTTCGGAGCCGTACTACCCCACCTATTCACGCCGCCATGCTTTGTGTCTGCCTCAGTAAAGGATAGGTAAGCCGGTGTAATTGATTGATTGATTGACATTATGAGATGTTACACCTCATTACACAGCTTTGTATTTCGAATGGCTACGAACCTGTGATGCCGTTAATAACACCAGCCTATTATTGTCGCATTGAGGGCAAAGGTCTTTTGTCAGACAAAGAAGGGACGAGCATTGTTAACCACGTTTGCTCAAGACGGGTTGGCGATTTGAGACTTATATTAGCTACACGAAGTTGGTCCTTCACCAATGTCAGTAATGTCCAAGATAAACTCGGTATCATCTATCTATCCTCAGAAAGTATACATTGGAAAAGTCGAGTGAATGACTAATTTTAGAAAAAAAAAAGGTTAAAACAACTACAATTTAACATTAACCAGAAGGAAAACAGGAATACGTAAGTATGGAATGAAGCCAACGACCACGTGACCGCGTTTTCTCCTAATAAGTGTTAAAAATCATTAGTACCTAGTTCTACACCAGGCAGCTATAGCAACCCATAGCTACGAACTGTCGTAGCGGATAAACCGCTACGATGAAGATCGGGATTCAACTATCGCTACGGGGCGTAGCTAACGTGCTGATAATGACACAGCTACGCCGCTACGCTGTCGTTGCCGATGACCTTTCTGCTACGTATCGAGATTTGGGTATTATCAACCAGGGCGGTGAAGTGGGCCCTGGAGACGAAGTACACTGCTACAAGGATCTTGTGGCGTTTGAAGGATATTGTGCTTTTTTTTCTTACGAAATTTTATTGAAAAAACAAGATGGCGTCGTTAGTTCCTATTTTGGTCACCCGCCAAATGATCCTTGTACAACTGTACCCTTTTGATGTCACCAATGTTTCAATCAAAATCCCTCATAAAACTTAGTCTAAATTATTATAATTCACGTCACAATATAAACACACGTTTCATAACTGGCGAATTGTGGGTTTACTATAGATACACCGCTGTCTAACCCTTTGGGGCTTACAGGCGTGATGTTATGTGTGTAAATTCACATCGCAGTCAAACTTTAATATCAAAGTCAAACAAAACTTTCTTATTACAATAATATTATCACTGTCTTTGTTATTCAGTGTTATGATTATGGTTAGACAACCATCCTAACATATCTATTACCCTCCCCCCCTACCCAACCCCATTCACCCATTTCTAAAATTTATTATCCCCATCATTCCTTTTCATTCAAAATGGTATAACTTACTAACTATAAATTAGTCTAATTTGTGAAATACGTCCCTGAAACGAAGGCTTCAGGGAATTTCATGAATTTGATTTGGAAAAGGGTTATATTGGGTACTCGTGTGTGAAAGATCTGTCTCCCCAATAAGTTGGAAGTGTTACAATGTTATTGTGATTACAATTACAGTCAGGTCATGAGTGTACTAGTACACTAAGTATCAATCAATCTGCCTAGCCTTTTCCCAACTATGTTGGGGTCGGCTTCCAGTCTAACCGGATGCAGCTGAATACCTGTATTTTACATGGAGCGACTGCCTATCTGACCTCCACAACCCAGTAACTGGGTAATACGATACCCCTTGGTAAGACTGGTGTCAGACTTTCGGGCTTCTGACGACTCTTAACGACTGTCAAAGATCCACGAATGACAGCCGGGACCAACGGCTTAACGTGCTTTCCGAGGCACGGAGGAGTCTCGGTATGTAAAGATGGTCACCCATCCACGGACCAACCCCGGCAAGCATAGCTTAACGTGATGGATCGACCCGTGCGGCTGTTATTACTGAGCTCCTGAGTACGCGACTACATACGCACTGAGTATACGATACCTATTTAAATTGCAGGTGACCTGGCGTCTGAAATAAACCATACACAGTATCACTTGTTAGTTCAGTGGTCTGAAACGCGAATGAATTTAGGTTACCAAGGTTTTTCCGCCAACGAAAATATTGCGCTTTTTACTGGTTATCGTTGAATGTTGAATAAGGCTTTAATTCTTCTTTTTCGGTGTGCGAGCTCTATCAAATATTATAGCTTTTTTATTGTAGTTTAATATTATATTATAGTTTTATTGTTTCATTAGCCACATAAATTATAATGACCGTAATCACCATATTTATTCCTTTTTTTATTCTCTCTATATTTTAGAAAAACAATTGTTTATTATTAATTTATTCTTCATTCATTCATTTATACTTACTTTAAAAAAAATGTTTCGATTTATTTAGGACCAAAAACTGTAGGTTATAAAGTTACGACACATTTTTCATCTATTTAGCAATTTTTTTATTTATTTTTACTCGCCTGCACTGTCCCACTGCTGCACAAAGGCCTCCCCCAAATCCTTCCAAGCATCCCTTTCCTTTTAATAATTATCCATCTTGAAACACTCACCTACCGACTTTCATTTTCACATTTCATTTGTACCGAGTATGTACCAAGAATCAATTTACTATTTTTTTTTTTTTTTTGTGGACATCACAGACGTTAGAGGTATCGTTATCTAAACGCGGTAAAACAAAAATACAACAATATTTCGCAATTCATACTTCAAGTAACTATTTATACTGCTTGTGGTTGTTGACGCCAAAAAAGAAGATACCTCTTTATTTGTTTTATCGTGTTTAGATATCATACCCATTACGTCTGCGGAGTTTATCTAGCTACTTAAATTAATGTAACCCTGTATAGCTCAGGGCAAGAAAATAATGAAGAAAGAATGAGTTTATAAAATAATGTACCAACTAGTTACTAGTTGGTATGAACTTTATAAATCTAAATGTATCATCTCTATAGTTACGTTAGTAAAGCATAAGTTCTTACAACAAGTCTGTTTTTTTCCTCGCATGTGTGTTGAAAAACATCGTATAAAACGCGTGTGCATTGATCATTACACAGCACACTTGTAGCATAATGTACTTATTATAAAACAGAAATTCCTAAACAGTTAACATTTTAAATCACAATAAGACGTTTTCCGAAGCATTTTTAACAAAATTAAATTCGTCTAAACTTCGAAATTTCGACAAGTAGCACATAACAATTTCCTCTCTCAACCAAAAGAAACTGGGCACTGGTATTACATGAAACTTTTTCTCGTAAAAGCAACACTTATTTCTACCCTACGTACCCTCACTGGTAAATTGTTAACTAACTAAGTTTCCAGCGGTAACAAGTTCCAACTTTTTATATTATTTTCGGGCCAGTTCGGAAATAAGATTAGGTATTCGTTAAGCGAACAAATGAGTATATAAAAAAGTAGATAAGCAGTCACTACGTGAACTCAGAAATACGCGTAGTAATATAATACACAAGTAATAAACGAAAGAAAGAAAAATAGGTTTATTTGTCACAGAAAAACGTGCATACAAAAAGAAAAGTAAACCCGAATAATAAAAATAAAAAAAAAAACAAAATATATAGTATTCACGAGCTCAGAGCAGAAATAGTCGGCAGCAGCACACCGTGACTGAAAAGAAGGCTTCCTTCCACTCAGCATGATGCTGTGCTGTGCGCTCAGCACTGCGCTGATTTTCAGTGGTCACTAATAAGCGTTGATGCTTGCTTAATGCATGTCAGGACGTACATCAATTGGTATCTATTTCGTCATCAAGTCAGAGTGAGATGTTCATGGTCAATGCACCTAAGCCGTATGTCACGTATGGCGTATGTTATCTTTAATCTTTTCTCCGCACGAGTTATTCTTGTTTGAAAGGCACCTACAGGTCGATTTAGACCTAACGAGCGAATGCACATTTTCTATCCTCTATCAAATTACTCTACTCTATCAAATTATTTTTGTCCAAACAGAGAAAGAGCATTCTTTCATTAGTCTATCCACATATTAAATGTCAAGAATATCAAGAAAATAATGTTCTTGGTTCAATGTCGTGAGGAAAGTTTACAGTAAGAATGTGAATGGCTATAAAAGTAGGGGAAGACCAAAGAAAAGATGGATGCACTGTGCGAAAGATGATGATATGGCTAGACAGGGGGTGACTACCGAGATGACGACTGATAGAGAAGGATGGAAGAGAAAGACATGTCGCGCCGACCACAAGTAAATTGAGATAAAGGCAAGAAGGACTCTGGCTCTGGACTGAAGCTCTTGTTCTATGTTCGTTTGGTCCAAATCGACCTTGCACGCTACAGGTTCATGTTAGGAATTTTCTCAGCTGTGTTAGACTAAGTAAAGTAAGTTACATAGGTGTACTAGTAGTAACTTTTTACATTACTCGTTCCTCGGAACCCTGGCAAACTGATTACGTATTCGTTTAGCTGGAGAGCTAGAAAATGAACTGCTAATGTTATTTAGTTAGTTTCGTGTTAGTTTAGTGTCGGTAGTAAACTAAGTTTGGGAGTTTAACTTTTAGTGTAGTGAGCTTCGGGGTGTGATCTTATTAGGATGCTGTGAAACGTATTTGATGGATTAACTTCATTAAACTTACCCAAAAAAGGAGTGTGAGGTTTTTTTTTATTCTAGCTTCTGCCCGTAACATAGTTTGCGTAAAATTTATTGTTTTAAAATACTTAAAATAAGTCCTATGGCACTCTGCAATACTCTAGCTTCCTATTTGTGAAATCATTTTCGGAATCGGATCAAGAGTTCCGAAGTCCCATGATTAACTTCCTACATAGAAAATATTTTATATACAATGTCGCCCATGCGCATGTGCCCGCCCGTATTTTTCTGAATATTTATGACAAATTATCGAAAATTAACTTAAAAAGGGGGTCTATGTAAATTTTCTTTTTTTAATTTTTTCTTTTAATTTTTTTTTTCAATATCATTTGGAATTTTATGGATACTTATGTTTTTTTTAATAAGTACAGATTTTTTTTAGAAATAAATGTCTTCACCTCCGTTTTTTTTTTCATAGTCGACAATAAAATAATTCATAAGCTTTTAGAAATAATAAACAGAATCCAAATCGAGCCCATAACATAGGAGATAGCAATGGCTAGAAAAAAAAAGAAGTTAATTTTCCATAATTTTTCATAAATATACAGAAAAAAATCATTGTATTAGTATAGTCTTCCAGACTGGATTTCAACCATGGCGGCCAATCTCAGCGGAGAATGTCCATCTACGCGCGAGATATAATAGTGCACAATAGTGTGTGCGCAGACACAGGTGCAATCTCTCTACCCTCACTCTCACAGTGCGGTGGGACGGCGCGCGGCGTTCCGACATGTCTGGAGAGATATCAGGCGCAGGACCAACGGGTTAACGTGCTTTCCGAGGCACGCATATTAGTATACATTGGGTGTGTCATGTTACATGTTTTATTTTGTAAATAAGGTCATTTGAAATCATAATAACATAACAAAAATAGAAAAATAACTGTTATTATGTATTACGATAATAGCAGGTATAATTACTTCGATTGGCAAAAAATATAAAGGTATAAAAGTGGCATTTTATTAAACTGATAAATTCCACAGTTTAACTTAACGTCCACCATAACTAACCTTACACAAGGTTTCCTTGTTAACTTAGTAACCCTCAAGATCCAATACCTAAATATTTAGTACCAACACAGCCTCTTTCGTCACTTCCGCTCATACCGGAAGTTTACAGACAGCTACTTTCATTAAAGTAGGTACCTACTAACCTTTCTGACCTTATACATATTGCTGAGTATTTTGAGAAAGACTGTTTATGACTGTTTTGCATTTTATGACATAACTAGGTAACCGCACGGTTTTTACGACTCGTCATAACATCCAGATTTCACTGCTATATCTAACTGAAATATTAATGTTTTGTACACATAAACCTTCCAGAATAAATTCTCAAAATTATAGTGAAAACTGCATCAAAATCCATTGCGTGGTTTCGAAGATCAACGCGGTCACACAGACACACGAAAAGCGACTTTAATATATAATATGTGGGTATATATTCCATATCTATAGAATATATAATTTATAACCTACAAAATATATTTAAATTCTGACCTTATATTTCGGAGTGTTTTGTAAAGACTTGCATTTTATGGCTTTTGAATGAAATACCTATAAAAAGACAAATTAAAACTTGGGGCTTCATGTCGGGGGTTTATAAGAAGAAAATGCTCAAAAAAGCTTATAAAAGAAGGAACAGTGTCGAGGTGAGATAATTTGGTATAAAGGCTTGTGCAGCGCGACGCGACGGCGCGACGCGACTCGAACAATATTTCTAAGAAAACTTCACGGTATAACAATAGCCGGTGTCGCGTCGCGCTTGTTTGCACGAAGCTTAATTCAAATGAGTGAGTTTGCTTATGAATTGTGTGGGGGGGGGGGGGGGCATTTGAGTGATGTTCTAAGTGACATTTACAGAATAGTACCTAATATTCACTTTAATCTTACAATAGTGTTATGTCAAACTCAAAACTCAAACTCAAAGCATTTATTTCAATTAAACCATTTACAGGCACTTTTGAATTGTAAAATAATCGGTCAGTTAGTCAGAAAGTTGAAGCTAGTTGCCCAGTTCCAAAACGTAGATCTTCATGGAGAAGAACGGGCAAGAAACTCCAAGGACACTCTTTTAAATATAGAAAATTACACAATCCTGGGTACATTATTCTTGTTGCTTCTATATGTGAGAACAATGTACAATAAAAAAAATTAAAACAATTCAAAATATAACATTAAAAATAAGCCCTGGCAGATAAGAGATGACCAGTCACAACTGACGGCGCCCGTTCACGAACATGACGCGTGGATCAGCACCATCCAGCTCAACCATTTTGTAGGGAACCGAATGATCCAACACACTCGCCACCATCAGCGAGACATTTAAGTGGGCATGACAAACTCTCAACTGCCGTGCTCTTTCAAGTCAACAAACATCTTAATAACATAAAATACGGCTCCATGGTACTCACATTCACAAAAATTGAAAAAATGCTTCTAAATTATACAAAACTATAGTATGCAATGTATTTGAGAGATTAATAGAATGATACTACCAAAAAGAAAGAAAATCATTATCCATTGGAACATTCAACAATTAAACTTGTTTAAATAAAAAATAAACATTAAGTTCGTAATGTCAGAAAAATAAAAACGGGAAGCAACTCTTCCAAACATTAAATTTTTTAACTAGTGAGCCCAAGTGGCTGTGGAGCAGGACCAGCATTAAGCCAAGCATTTTTATCATCGATATAATCATCCAACTTATAATATGCTTGTCTACATAGTGTGCGTTTAATGCATGTTTTAAATTTCTTCTCATTCAGTTGAAGAATATCGAGTGGTATTTTATTATAACATTTTACACAGTACCCCATAAAAGAAGTGTGCACTTTAGACAATCTAAAACGTGGTTGATCTAATTTGTTTCTATTTCTAGTGTTAAAATTATGCCTGTCACTTATCTTACTAAAAAGATGTCGATTTTTTCGAACATACATAATGTTTTCATATATATACTGACAAGGTACCGTCATGATGTTAATTTTCTTAAACAGTTCCCTTAGAGATTCGCGTCTGCGGAGGTTATATATGGCTCTGACAGCCCTCTTTTGCAGAATAAAGATAGAATTAATATCTGCAGCCCGTCCCCACAGCAAAATACCGTAAGACATGATGCTATGAAAGTAACTAAAATAGACCAGTCTCGCGGTATCCACGTCTGTTAGTTGGCGGATTTTCCAAACAGCGTAAGCGGCTGAACTTAGCCGCCCTGCAAGTGATGTTAAGTGAGGACCCCACTGTAGTTTTGAGTCAAGCGTGATCCCCAGGAAAACCGTTTTTTCGACGAATTCTAGTGTCTCCCTATTCAGTACAACATGACATTCACTACTTCTAACATTTGGTAACCCGAATCTTATGCGATATATACATCAGCTTTTATCGAAAAATGTTGTCTTATAAGACGAAAAAAACACGTGTCGTTGTTTCACCAGCATCATTTCATCATAAAAATATTTCCATACCCCAATATCTTATTTCTTTTCACACAAAGAAACTCTCAAAGAAGCCAATCAAACTCCGTGAACTTGCAAAAAACAAATTTTATTCACAAATTCTCCCCTTGGAAGCTTACATCAGCACTCTAATAGGTACCTATAAGGACGCAAGAATGATGCCTACAAAATGAAAACCGCATGAAAAATTTCTTCGGTCCTTTGATAATGTATAAGAGTTTTTGTTTTACAAATTCATCTATATTTTAAAGAAAGAAAAAATATTTTTCAGAAAAGTTAGGTGCGTAATAGTCGCTACGACCGTGCGTGAATGACCAGCTCCCTAATTGCATACGATCAATCACAATCTAAATCATTTTGGATTGTCAATCACATTGGATTTGCAGACAAATTCGAACATAATAAGAAGCAATGGTAATCCATTCAAAAACATCAAGTCAACAACGTAAATAACGCAATGAATGTTGTTGAACTGTCAAAATGAAACATATTGTGATTGATCGTGTAGTTATTATGCAATTTGGGCGCAGAATATGTATGAACGTAAGCGAAGCAAAAGGGGTTTGTCAGGATCGTTGCAGGTGGCGTTCTGTAGTGTCTGCATACTCTCATGGCTTTAGTTTATTTATGTATGTAAAATATTACATGTTTCGACGGACTACTAAGTTAATGAAAACGATCCGGAGGGCCTAGGCTAAGTGGCATTCTAACAGAGATAACGATGATGGAGAAGTCAATGATTGTATGGAACTGACATAAGCTACCGAAAAGCTTATGTCAATCCTGTTGGTAGTCGTTGTAGAAATACGAAACGTTTTGACAGCGGTTGCTACTTGCCTGGGCCCTCTGGGTTCATGGGGTGGTGGGGTAACATTTTATCGAGTTGTTTCCTGAGAAAATTCCTCAGTAGTATCTCGGAGTCAGGTTAGCGGCAGTAAGCTCGCTTCTGCACGAAGCTGTTCATTGACTTTGTAGTTTGCGCCCATATAATTGGGGTTGTATTTATAGGGCTTGTATATCGAGCTGATGTCCGCAACTCTACATCCAAGCGCGTTCAATGGGGCGTTTAGCAACTTTGGTTATACACCACTGCCCATTACTTTAGGGGATACAGCAGAGCATCGAATAAAAATAAAAAGTCAAATATTCAAATTACGCTAAGAATGAGCACTTCATGAACGTAAAAAATACATAATACAGTCCTTCAAAACGCCTGCCCTTCACCAGCTCCTAGTGCTTTCATCTTGCTATCAAATGGCTGGTTCCAAAAGTCACGTGGCTTCTTATTTGTCAGCATCTATTTCCATAAATGGTACATTTGCACGCCAACATCAGATTTCATCAGAAAATAATATAAAAATATACACAAGCTCTCAAAGAGCCCAATGAAACGCAAAACTCGGAAAATGTGAATTTACTCGTAAATTTTCTTGGGAGCTTACATTAGAAGTTTAGCATGTAGGTCGGTAAAGTATACGGACGTACAGAGGTACGTTCCTACTTTGTGAGTTCAATCATTTTTAGTTAATTTCCTTCACTTTCCTTTGATGGTGAAATCTCTTTGAAATATTCTGTTCGATTTGGTTTAAAATGTAATAATGGAGATTAAAACGAGTTTACAATCCATTTTGTTTAACAACAGATATCGAACTCAGAACAATCACTAATGAAGCAATTAAAAACTGATAAAACGAGAAATGGCTGTTCAGATAAAGTAGATTGGTAACAATAATATTTTAGTTGTGACTTTAACCTGCTACTGATATCCATACTAATATTAACATGTGATATAATCATAAATGCAAAAGTACCTGTCTGTTGCCTTTTTACGCCCAAACGACTAAACCGATAGTTATGAAATTTAACAGATAGGTAGCCTCGAACCTGGAGAAAGACGTATGCTTCTTCTTATCCTGGATATTTGTACAAAAACTAACTCGTTTGTCTACTGGTCGCAAGCGTTACTACTAAGCATGAGGTCCTGGGTTAAATTCCCAGGTCGGGAAAAGTGTTATTGGGTTCTTGGATCAGGAATTTCTCAGTAGCAGCCCGGAGTCTGAATTTGTGCCCAGTTGATGGCAATAGGCTCGCCCCCTATTACATGGGACTTAAACGTAACTGGCGAAATGTGGGTGTACTGTAGGTACAACTCTGGCTTACCCTTCGGGGAATCCAGGCGTGATGTTATGTTTTGTTATATTTGTATAAATAAATTATGAAATACAAAATACACGCATATGGAGTCGCACGCTAGTGCTAGTTCTTCTAAATTCAAATTCAAATTCAAAATATTTTTATATCACATAAACCTACAAGGGCACTTATGAAACGTCAGAAGCTAGGTGCACGGTTCCAATTGGTCGTTTCCTATGGAGAAGAGCCGGCAAGAAACTCCACGGTTACTCTTTTAAAAGTAAATGGTTTTTACAATGTTTCCAAGTTACAGTGTTAAAAGGTATGAGAGGACAGTGTAGGCCCATCAACAAGTACCAGGTACTTAGCAAAATATTAAATGGTCCACAGATCTACAGTCTGTTATGTCTACAACGTTCTCTCATTCACAAAATTTAAAAGAAAATAAGCAAAAACATGAAGAGGTTCAACAACATTTTGTTGAACCTCGTCTGTGTTGTCATTTGTCTGTGTGCTTCATACCTTTAGGGACTTCAAGAGACATATACATCCAGAAAGCATTCCGCCATTACTGTGAGAGCTTTCAATATCTAAGTTTGATCTAGAAACCTACATTCCTTGAGAGGTAAGACCTTATTGTGAACTGGTCTGAAGTTAGATAGTTTGTCGATGATACTACGTGTTCTGTTTACAGAAAGGTATTATTTTCTAGCAAGTAGCAGGTTACAAAAGACAGTTACGGGATGGAGAACAAAATCCTACTTCTTATCCCTCCTACTGTCCTAACTATAATAATAATAAAATTATAAACGCGAAACTGAGTTTGTTACGCAAAAGCGGCTGAACGGATTTTTAGTATCGTAATAAATTTGGCAAATCGGTAGATTGGGACCTCATCTTAGATCATAGACGAAGTCGCGGGCAACTGCTAGTAACATTATAAATGTAAAAGTTTGGATGTTTGTATATTTGTTACCTCACCACGCTTTAACGGAGCAATAAATAAGATGATAGCTATATTTTGCACACAGGAAGACCTGGACTAAAATATAGGATAGTAATAAGGAAGATAATTATTATCTTGGATAATGTATAAGTTTTCCTAAGATGCGAGCTAAACCACGGGCAACAGGTAATAAAACAATATTTCAGGAGTTTTCCACTCAACTCTGAACATTATTTTTAATATCCTTAATATGATTATAAAATCGATGACGTAATATTGAGCCTCAAGAGACAGGAGAGTAATGTATTACGTTGAAGGTTACAATTCCATCAATTTTCGATAGAAAGTTATAAACGATGGGTTCTCTTCTTCCGTTGTGACGTATGAGGATTGTATTAGATTTTATAAGGTTCCTTTAATATTGACATGTGTAATGTGTGTATATTCATTTTAACTTAAAATTTGTTTTAATTTAAAATGTCTACTAGAAAACAGGTATTTGCATATTCTGTATATTTTACTTAATAAGTACCTATTATACGAACCAGACACTATCAATGACATCAATATTACTGTTATTCCTTCCAATATTGACGTAAAACTATTAAAATATTTAAATCACATTATCATTCCAATCACCACACTGTCATTAGTAATGACATTACATGAATGTAATGTCATTATTAATGATAGTGTCTCGTTCGCTTTATTTATGTAAACTTAATTTGCATGCCATAAACAGGCAAAATATGGACTGTACTGTAAACTTTTACAACTGGTAACACCTACATTTTCAGCAAATCAATAATTCTTATTCTTGTTTTGACTTCATTCAATACCAACAATAGCAACACGTCTGTCTATTTATTTATTTCTTTTGAATGAAGTCAAAACAAGAATAAGAATTATTGATTTGCTGTGAAGGGGTGTGTGTGAAGGGGTCCCAATATGTTAAACATTGTAATTGTACAATGTTTAACATATTGGGACCCCTTTGAACTCCGGATATTAAACTGTTGGTCCTTGTTGTCATATTAATATTTACTCGCAGAGGCCGATTCGAGGACCCATCCACGTGGACCATCTTTACAGATCGAGACCTCTGCGTGCCTCGGAAAGCACGATAAACCCTTAGTCCGACTATCATTCGAGGATTTTTGATCGTCGTTATGGGTCATCAACAGCCAGAAAGTCTGACAACCAGACTTACCAAGGGGTATCGTGTTAGCTAGTAATAGGGATGAGTAAAAAAAAATTAATTCTAATTAGTCCGCCAGTCAGATAATAAGAAAATATTAGACACGTATTTTTTGCTCTATCATATTAATAAAAAAATACTTACATAAATCGCATTTTAAGTTGGGGAGAGTGGGTCGCTACGTCACCTCGTATGTATAAAATCTACATACTCGTGACGTCACGGGTGACCACTGAAAATCAGCGCTGTGCTGTGGGTCTCCATAGCACAGCCTCATGCTGAGTGGAAGCCTTCTTGTCACAGTCATGACGTGACAGGAAGCTGCCGACTATTTCTGTTTAGTGCTCGTTATTGTATTTAAATCTATTCTGTTTCATTTTCTTATTTTCTACTCGAGTTTATCATCTTTTTTTTATGCACGTGTTTCTGTGACAAATAAACTTATTTTCCTTTCTTTCTTTCTTTATTTCTTTCACGGCACATTTTACCTCAATGTATCGCCGTAATGTTTAGATTACGTAAAAAAAAGAAAAAATATGTGTCCAATTTTTTTTTATAATCTCAAAGACGGACTAAAAAAATTTTTTTTGTCATCATCCCTATTGAGTTGAGGTCAGATAGGCAGTCGGTCCATGTAAAATACTGTTATTCAGCTGCATCCGGTTAGATTGGAAGTCGACCTCAACATGGCTGGGAAAAGGCTAGGCAGTTGTGTGTTTACAAAAGAAAAACATTGTGACAGCCGATGGAACCTTAGAATATCAATAAGTATATCTCAGGAACAGGTATGGAGGTCAGAAGGCTACCATTGTAAAGCTTCGTGCAGACTAGAGCGACGCGACAGCGCGTCGCGACACCGTTTATTGTTATACCGTGAAGTTTTCCTAAAAATTGTATTGGACGTGTCGCGTCGCGCCGTCGCGTCGCGCTGGTGTGCACGGGCCTTAAAGCTATACTATTAATGTTATTATTATGTACCTGGGTATATCTGCGAGGCGCGGTGGACGTGCGCGACGCACGGGCGGCAGTACGCCCACCTGTGGACAAACAGACAGATTTTATAGCACATTTTAAATGAGGGTTGTTCTCATGATGAGGTGTAATACTTAATAGTTTATTGTAAATTCAAATCGCAATGGCGAAGCGGACTGGCGAGCGAGAAGTCTTGAAAAGTTTAGTAACACAGATAATTAAATAAATGTAACCTAGTTTCCCTGAAAGACTTGGCATTACGTAATAACATTAATTCAGAAAACAAGAATCTCGCGATATCATTCGCTCTGAGAGTATCCTCGTCCTACAGATATTCATTAAAATACTGTTATAACTCTTATATTAATAGCCATATGAAAGAGTCATTACCTATACAGGGTGTTTGGCAGAACGTTGAACATACGAAAATGGTGGATAGGTGGGGTCATCTGCTACTTACTCAGCCCTAATTTATTTGGCTCTGGCCCCCTGGATATGTAAAAAAATTTTTTTTGTTTTCTTCTAGTTTCACCACTTCCTTAACTTTACAGTGTAATTTTTTATTAAAAATGGGTAAAATGCTTGTTTTACCCATTTTTAATAAAAAATTACACTGTAAAGTTAAGGAAGTGGTGAAGCTAGAAGAAAACAAAAAATTTTTTTTTACATATCCTGGGGGCCAGAGCCAAATAAATTAGGGCTGAGTAAGTAGCAGATGACCCCACCTATCCACCATTTTCGTATGTTCAACGTTCTGCCAAACACCCTGTATATTACCTAACAAACCTAGATACAGTAGATCCATTCTGTAAACATCTCACCGTGAATAGTGAGGTGAAGTGAGCATGAAGTGAGCTGTCCATAGTGACAATGGCTAGCTTTAGGTGCAATGACAGCTCACATCAAGCTCACTTCACCCAAGTTATCACGGTGAGATGTTTACAGAATAGCACGGCTGTTTTATAACCGACTTCTTTACACGCTAAACATTTAACTACCATTTACCACTATACAAACCCTGTTTTAGCACTTTTATTTATTAGGTACTTAAAATTCACGCGCAAAAAAAAGGTAAATAGGCGGACTTAATGCTTCAAGCCTTCGTTGTTGATCGCAGCTTCAGGCATTCTCTGCCAGTTAACCAAGGTTGGTGAAGCGATGAGATGGCAGCCCTGCTTAGGAGGAAAAATTATAAAAAAGAGATATTTTAATGACTATTATTATAAATAAAATAGGTACACAATTATAATAAATAAATAGGTACTTACGTATGTATTAAATAATGTAATAAAATATATAAATAATGTAGGTATGTAATAAATAGTTAGTAAAATTATAATAAACATACATAAATATTTACCTTTATATATACTTTTCTTTAATATCTTCCATTTAACGTATTCCAACTACTGAAAGACGCATATTATAACAGAACAACATATTTCAGTTCACACGAAAACGTTTACATAGCGTGACAAAGAGAATAAAGGGCTCGCTTTCGGCGCTAGCTCCGTGTCTACATGTGTTGTGCATGAGTGTCGCGGAATGTTCCCACGCTCAGCGACTATATTGTGAGTGGGTAAATGTGTTTGAAGTGGAGTGGTGATGTTTGTGGGCTCTTTTTGTGGTTCGATTTTAACTAAAGACGGATTATCTATACAAGCTTACTGGCTTGAATTATTATTTTTCTGAAATGAAATTATTTATTCTGTAAATAGAGACTCGGAATCACTTTTACACGTCATGTTAAAACATATTAAAAATAAGTTAGATGGGGTCGGCGTTTCCTATCTGACTACTCTAAGAAGAAAGGCCGAAACAAATTCAGAGGTCGCAGTCTCTTTTAAAGGTCAGACATAATCTTGTTCAGGCCATATGAGGACCATATAGATTAGTGTCTGAAATGGTCTTTTGAGGAAAGAACCACACAGATTTGAGTGGACCTGTCCAGTCAGTGCAAACATTTGTCAGTAATCGTGTAGCTTAACTCAGAAGTTAAGGAGCTCAACGATACTGATTCCAAGGTCCAGCTGATTTTATAAGGAATATATGGATCAGTGTCCTTATCGCGTAGGTCTTACACTCATTTGACAATTCAACGATATTTTTTGCTTTAATTTTGGTCCACGCCAAAAATAAAGCAACAAATATCGCAGACAAATTTTTCACGCAAATGAGGTAATGTGTTTTGTTGTTATGACAGTGTTATAATGAAGCACATTAATATAACATAACAACACGCCTTGTATCCGTGAAGGGTTGGGCAGAGGTGTTGGTTTGGGAGGGTTGACCTACATTTCACCAGTTATGTTTAAGGCCCATGTTAAGGCTCGTGCAGACTAGCGCGACACCGGTAATTGTTCTACCGTGAATTTTTCTTAGAAATTGTTTTGTTAGAGTCGCGCCGCGCTTTCGCATCGCGCCGGTCTGCACGACGCTTAATGCGGGGCGAGCCTTTTGCCAGCAACCGGGCACAAATCCACACTCCGGGCTGCTACTGAGAAATTCTAGATAGAGACATCCAATATCACATTGCCCGAACTGGATCTGAATCGAACCCAGGACTTCACGCTGAGCAGTAGCGCTTACGACCACTAAACCAACGAGGCGGTAACAATTGCCTACAAACAGGAGATACTTTTATAATGGTGGCGGAAATAACTAAAAATACTGTCAAAATTTTATAAAACCTTAAACAAAATAAACGTAAAAGTTAAGTAGTTACTTAGTACCAACACGAATAATTGTCAGATAAAAACATAAAGTAGGTAAGTACCAACAAGAATAATTGCCAAATAAGCTTATCCTCTAAAAGAAGTACCCCCCTTAATCTTAAGTTCTGAAATGTAACTCAAGAAAACCGGCCAAGTGCGAGTCGGACTCACACACGAAAGATTCCGTACAGCGATTTAACAAAAAACCGCGAGCAAAAACGCTTGTATGGGGGACTCCCTTTAATTTATAGCTTTCTTTTATTTTTATTATTTGTTGTGATAACGGCCTAGCTCACACTCTGTGAACTGGGCCGTTATCTAAATTTCAAGTGTATATACTTATCAAAAGATACAGCCCTGTGACGGACAGACGGACGGACAGCGGAGCCTTAGTAATAGGGCCCCGTTGGTACCGTTTGGGTACGGATCCCTAAAAAAGGGCAGGAGTACTCAATTTTTTCGATAAACTCGGCCTGTCTTACTCTCACTAAAAGGTTCGTTGCATTACGAATAAGGTCTGAAATGTATTGGAGCCGTAAGACTCCCGCAGACACGCGCGACGCGACTCTACCAGTAGAACAATTTCTATGACAACTTCGTGGAAATTGTTTTACTAGAGTCGCGTAGCACCTGTCCGCGGGAGCCTTTAGCCTTCAGTCCTTCAGTGTTTATTTAGTTTAAAAAAATTGAATTAGATGTAATAGTGTAATAAAAAATTGCATTTAAGCCACCATCCGTGGCTTAAATGCAATTTTTTAGGTACAGCTGTCTGTTGGTAGCTTTGTAGATAATTAAATTTTTATTTATAGATTCCAGTTAAGTTATTATTGGGAAATATTTAACTGATCCTCTAAAAACTTGTTGAGCTTCTAATGATGAATAATTTTATAAATAAATGCCTGAATATCAACCTCTAAAACATTTTTGCGCTTCTAGCGAAGCAGACTTTTTAAATAATTGAGACTCTTTTTTAACTGTCTGGCCCTTTCTCACAGTTACTTGGCTATTTATGTAGTATGTTTAGGCCCCCAAAATAGGAATTATTTGAGTTTCACAAAAAGAGGCGCAATCATTATATTAGAGGGTTAAGTTATAAGCAAAATCGAAATTATTTTGAAGTTCCATAAAATAAATGATATTATTATTTACTTAATTCTAGATCTAAGTGGCTCTGGGTGTATAAAGCGACTTTTTGACATATTATTATGTTTATATTTATCTAGAAATTAATAGTAAAAAAGAAAGATATATTATGCATTTTCATAATATCACATAACCTAGAATTCAAGCCCCCTTCTAACGCTTTATTCAAAAACGAGTGAAATGAAATTGTTTATTCTGTAAATAGGATATCGGAATCACTTTTACACGTCATATAAAAAAAATTAAAAATAAGCTAGATGAGGTCGGTGTTTCCTATCTGACTACTCTGAGAAGAAAGGCCGAAACAAACTCAGAGGTCGTAGTCTCTTTTAAAGTCCAGACATAATCTTGGTCAAGTCATATGAGGACCATGTGGATTAGTGTCTGAAATGGTCTTTTGAGGAAAGAACCACACAGATTTGAGTGGACCTGTCCAGTCAGTGCAAGCATTTGTCAGTAATCGTGGAGCTCAACTCAAAACTGAAGGAGCTCAACTCGACGAACAATACCAAAGAAAGGATATTTGGGTAGGTCGCATCAACTACTGCTACAACTACAAAACTGCCAGACCATCATTAAAACTAACTGAGAAATAAAAAATAAATAAAAGAGAAAAAATAAAAATAAAATATCCACATAGTCCTCACATTCACAATAATTAAAATAATTTAATACTTTACAAAGTAATCGTGTGCAGTTTGAATATAATTTTCAACAATGTCAATATGTATATAAAACTGGTTTATTGTGATGAATAATTAAAATGTCAAGTTCTATGGTTTTCACAAGGCTTAGCAGAGCGAGCAGCTCAATCCCAAGCTTTTTTATCTTCTAAATAATCTGAAATTTTATAGTACCCTTTTTTACAAAGTTTGGTTTTAATACAGCTTTTAAATCGTTTAATGGGTAAGTTTTGAATGTCAAAGGGAAGTTTGTTGTAAAAGCGTATACATTGACCCATGAACGAGTTGCCTACTCTGTGGAGACGAAAACTTGTAAAATATTTATATTCTTCAATTACGACGCTTCGAGTTCAAACCAAGTATAGCAAGTATATAGACTAGGTTTTAAAACGAAGTTATTCATTTGCATTTGAATACTATACTCTACCAGCCATTCTCCACAACATACATAGGTACCCTCCCAACGTGAACCCGCCCTTATATTTTCTTTCATTCCACGTTACATCGTTTTATCAACATGTCCCGCATTCTAACATGTTCTTTATTACAACATGTCGCTTAGGCCGTGATCACACGAGGACGGGGATGTTTAAATGTGATGTCGGTAAGTTAATTAAGTAAGTCTTTGTGCAAGCAAAACTTAGGTGTATATGTTTTTGGTAAGTTTAGGCAGTTTGGTTCAATTAAATCATTTTTGAAATTGCATTATTTTAATGATTAAGACATTTAGAAAGTCTCTTTTAGCTTATCTTGCTTTTCAGTTGCTTCGAGAAGTCTTCATGACACTACATTTTTGACGAGCCTTAGAGTCCAATAAAATTCTGTCGTTCCTTCCAATTTCATTAAATACAAAGAAAATTCCCAGCAGTAAAATCCTTCTATCCATATCTGATATATCTTGTTACGCGACTCTAACTCTCGCACTAACATAATACAAGTAATAAAGTCTCACTAACTCCGTGTGGACCAGGTTTTATGTAGACAGCAAAATTATTAGACACATAACAAATTGAACATTATCGCAGGAGAAAGGGCTTTATTGATAACATCTTACTTGTGTGCCAGTAGGGTGGCTAGCATCGTCTGAAATAGCGTTTATTGCTTTTGAAGAAAATTGTTTCAGAAAGTTATTGATATTGTTCATGTATGAACATTAAGTGGAGAGTAAATTGGTTTATTTAATGTCCTATGTTCTAAATTTATGTTTATTATATTAATTATTGTGAATGTGAGGGCTATGTGGGTCATATATATCTTTTTTTTCTCTCTCTGTCTGAGTTACTTTTAATGATAATCTGGCAGTTTGAGTACTTTATGCGGCCTACCCAAATGTCCTTTGTTTGGTATTGTTCGTTGAGTCGTTGAGCTCCATAAGTTCTGAGTTGAGCTACACGATTACTGACAAATGCTTGCACTGACTGGACAGGTCCACTCAAATCTGTATGGTTCTTTCCTCAAAAGACTATTTCAGGCACAAATCTACATGGTTCTCAAATGATCTGACCAAGTTTATTTCAAGTTGAATTAGATCTTTGACAGTCTTTACGGGTCTGAAAGTCTGACAACCAGTCTTACCGAGGGGTATCGTGTTCTCCAGTAACTGGGTTGTAGAGGTCAGAAAAGTATTCATTCAGGTGCATCCGTTTAGACTGGAACCCTCAATCGACCCGTGCGGCTGTTATTATTTAGCCACGAGAAAAATAAAAACGTGGCTAAAACAAATTCTTCAACATAAAATATAAAATATATTGAGTCTTACAGACACTTTCACAGTCAGGCGGCAACCCTTTTCTTAAATATGTATCAGAACAGTAATTTGATTGTGAAATGGTTTCACAAAGGGGCTAATGTTTCAGAGTGACTTTAAAGTTGAGATAGCTTTGACGGCTACAATGCGATAGAGATTGTGATGAGAATTCAATCAAGATTGTGAAAATATGATTCTCCATTGGAAAGCTATTGGAAGATAATATGAAGTAAGAATTTGCGTATTTTTATTACGTACCTACCTACTTTAAAATTTAGAATATTCTGTGAATTGATCCAACAACATGTGCTAAATCTTAGTTTTTTTTACTAGCTTTATTTGTAAGTACCAATAATTAAACTACTACTTTATCAACACCATAACACTTTATATTCTAACGTTTTTTGTTTAAATAAAAGTATGTTTCCTATCTTTACTCTTTCTCATATCGACGACATTCTTTTAGAGCAACTTATAAAGCGGCGGTGAAATTAATTATATTTTATATTTTCTCATTCGCTACTGTCATCCTCCATTCATTCCTATTCCTCCATTCCATTCATTCTTTCCCTCCCGTCCATTCCTTTGTGAACGGGGTGATTAATAACTCAATTTTGTAGCATTCTGCACACGTCCACTGCAGAAGATAAACTGCGCAATTACGCAACAATATGTACAGTAAACCAATAATATCATTATTATGATTTCAATAGGCATTCATAGACCGGATTCATTATAAAACGGAATAGATTCGACCATTATTCACAAATTCAATCGACTGGTTATCGGAAAACTTTCCGTAGAAAATTGAATTATATTCCGAGTTCCAATCAAGCTTTTGTAGATACTAGTTGAAAATGGTAGATCTCGTCCGGGGACATTGCAATCAGAACGGAATTGAAGTGGTGAAACAGGCATTTTGATATTTTAAAACTGTTAGGGCACCTGTCCCACCTCCGGCAATTAACGAGACACGAGTAGGCCACTAAAAACAAGTTGGCGAACAACGAGCAGCGAGTGCGCGGGACGGCGACGAGCGACTATTCGTTGGTGTGAGCATGTACCAAACGTGAATGTCTCAGCGAATGTTTTGCCCGCGAAGCGAGCATCGCTGAGAGAGTACTTATCTTTGATTGATTTTGACAAACGAGTAGTCGCCGGGCGGCGCGGTGTCGTCGTCGGCTCACTCGACAAATCATTTCTTGCCGTTTAATTATGTAGGTGTCTCATCATCCTCCTGCCCTTATCGATATTTGTTGGTGGTCGGCGCAACATGTCATTTCTTCCATACTATTACTACTATCAGTCGTCACCGCGGTAGTCCCCCCCTTTCTAGCCATATCATCTTTCACACAGTCCATCCATCGTTTCTTTGGTCACACATTCATACTCAAAACTTTCCTCGAAACATTTTCCTCATTCCACCGCTATTTAATTATGTATGTACTTAAAACACGAAAAGCAAATTATTTTTTTAGGACATAGTACCTTTCCTCTTGGCACCACCCCAGTCTTACATATTTATTTCTGTTTTTCAACCCACTTACGCCTAGTTACATATTGGGGCTGAATGTTTCACCCCGAATACAGAAACTAATAGTCAAGTCATAACGTTATGCTGTCTGGTGGAGGTCGTTCAACTTAGTGTTTTGCTTGTAGTACCTAGATTCTTTTTGGCACAATTTCGGCCTAGATTTACCCTTAGGTATTGAAAGTCTATTGAGATTTATCTGTTCTCATATCTCATGTTAAAGTAGAATATGGCAGTAAATATGAATGCTGTCCAGGCGAATTATGTACCGTCTGCAAACTTGTGTATATATTTAAAATTATACATAAAGATAAACGAAATCATGTTGAATATAGTTTTGTTTAGCAGGATAAGGGGTACCTAAGTTCAGTTTAGTTCAAAAAGGCATACCTAGGTTTTACTAACTATGAATTCGTAACTATCTGCTGGAAGGCAGTGGATTACTCTGCGATCGACAGCTTTGAATTGATTTTTTGAAGTAATCAGATTTGACATTTATATTTCTATGAGATTTGAGAAGAGTTTTATGTCCCTTCACGAAGTTTTACGGCGAACAAAAATATACAGGGCTATGAAATACTATTAACGCTTCATAATACATTTTTTTTCATTTGAGTTCATGTCGGGCCAAGCTTGTATGGGACCGTTATCCATCTCCTTTCTCCAGCCTATACCGGTTGTCAAGAAGGCTCTTAAATCATGTAATTAAAATGTGTCTGTCCTAGGTCAAGAGGTTAATCACCTTGTTTGTTTCATAAACAGAGACAATTTGAGAACGTTGACAAAGTTTTATTGTTCCCTAAACTAGGGAAATTAAGGTTACCAGACATAATTACAATTTTAGTGTTATTTGTCTAGTATCCTTGTGCCTAATATTAAAATCTAGAATATAATAAGAATTGTAGTACTTTTTTATCTTGTCGCCGAGCAAAATTATCGTCAGTTATAAAAAGAACATAGAACTTTAATTGTGAGCTTTGTCACCTTTAGTGATGTCATGATTTCACGCAAAAGTCATTCAATAGATCAATTCTAACTTAGAGAGATGTATTATTATTAAGGTTTCCAATGATTATTATTCTGTAAATACATATTTGTTATCGTCGCGAATCATATTACAACATTCGTCATACTGACTTGCTTATCAAGCTAATACGGAAAGTATTAGTTTAGCTGATCTCGCATCGTATAGGATTTCCGTACAATGGCCGGTCAGCTTATGCTGGAAATGTATAGCTTGATATCCAGCCGTGTGTACCTATAGTACACCCATATTTCGGCAGTTATGTTTCAGTCCCATGTAGTAGGGGGCGACCCTATTGCCGTCAACCGGGCATAAATCCCGACTCCGGGCTGCTACTGAGAAATTTCAGATGGGAAAACTCAATAATACTTTACCCGACCCGGGAATCGAACCCAAGACCTCATGCCCAGCAGTAGCGCTAGCGACCACTCAACCAACGAAGCAAAATAAACAGGAAAACAAAAAAAAACATAAAATTTGTAATTTGAAAAAAATTTACTAAAAAGTAGTGCCTATTTGGTTTCCGCATCACCGATGTAAAAAAACAAAATTGTATTACAGAAAGAGAAAGAATACAAAATATTAAGAGCATAAAGGAAGTAAACATAACTCAACACGCTCAATATAATCACAAAATGGACACAACATGCCAAAGTGCACGTGTCAGCTGTTAATGTGTATACAGCCTAACTCACTAACACAAAGCGACAACGAAAGAATGAATGCTGTTAATTAGTACTCTGTGTCTCACGCCAGCCATACGTCCAGCCACAAACGAATTAGAAGCAAATCAAAAGAGGTGTAATTGACGGGAAGAGGAGGCAAATTAACAAACATAACGCCTGTATTCCCTCAGAAGGAGTAGGCAGAACATACATCCAGATGTTATCGGTTGTTTGGGACTCATTTAAGATAGTGCGATTAACCGGGCACAAAGCCAGACAATACATTTTTGAGAACGAATACCCGAACATAAATACACATATGGACTGTTAAGCTCATTACTTTTTCTTCTTAGAAATCGGGTAAGTAGTTGGAAAGTATTACAAACTAAAAGTAAATATTGTAACTTCCGTAAGTGCTGTGTCCCAACTCGTTTCTAATGAAGAAGAAAACAAAAGAAACTCTACAGTTACTCTTTTACATTGAGAAGAAGTTACTAACAATAATTGTTAGTAACTCCTACTCAATGTAAAAGAGTCATTAGGGATTTATTTCCTACTTATTGCTGTTACAGGTTAACACAAGTTGTAGGTAAAAATGTTACCTACAGATAGGTTCATAATCAGACTATAATGTTCCTGCTGCTGGGACACAGGCATCGTCTCTTCGAAAGGGCTACAATATGTTATTTGGGTGGATGCCCGATCGCCCCAAGTTCCAAGTTCCCCAAAGCTTTTATTATTAACTAAAAGTTGCACGAGGAAATATCAAAACTTGTTTTTGCACTTGTGCGAATGAGAGGGAAGGGCAGTATCGAAATTTGTTTCACTTCCATCCTGGACTAGGAAGTTTTTATCTATCAGGCACGTAGGTACAAGCTGTGACTGTCAAAGATAGTTTTGGTTCAATATGTGTTCAAATACTGTGATTGTTATCAGACCCAGAAGCACTGTTATACTTTTACTATACAAATATGATTAATAGTCTACATGATGTTTTTACTTACAATTTTACTGAGCTAAAGAATTGCTTGCTTGATGCACCTCCAACACACTTTAAATTCTTCCCTGAAACTATATTTTTTCCTAGAACAACCTGGATACATTCCTGATTCGACCCCTGGATACATCCCTAACACACCGGATATATCTCAAAACACCTTAAAACGCGTTACACAAATTATACGTAGGTCTATAAAAATAAAAATAAACTTCCAAAATAAGGTTAATTTTAACTAGGTACTGATTTTATTTTATTCAAACACTTTTGGACACAGGATTGGTCAAGTGTGAACTTTAAAAATAATTTAATTTTATGTTTTGGGGACGTTGGGAATGAATGTATGAATAATCATTTTGGGGAACTTGGGGACATCGGGCATCACCCTATTATTTGCCAGTGAACCACAAACTATACAGTTAGTCTGTATCTTGGGGCTCGGGGTACGAATTCGAGAGTGGAAACCAGAGAGGTGATTTCAAGTGTGGTATGGTATGTGTGATTTTAAAATTACAGGCTGATTATGAAGCAATAGTCCAATAATAAATGTAATGCTTAGGCAATTTTAATGTAAAAATATAAATCTTGCAATTATAATCTTGGATGAAAGACGTGACCCAACCGCCCCTAACTAGCGGGTCTTGGCAAGGGGCCAAGAAGTCAAAGATACAGATTTATATCATGTAGTTTATAGGCCTATACGTTCAAAAAAGTATTAACTACGCTAATTTATATTATATGAAGTGAAACAATGTTGAACTAATTTCGTTGTATTTTAATACTCGCTTCTTCTCGTGGCTTAGCTTGGAACAACAAAGAAGGCATAATAATCACCATAGTTATTTATCACCGCCTAGGAGCACTGCTGTGAAGGGGAAGAGTGCTGGGACATTACCGGTATAATCACAGGGGCAAGAGACATTTCAGTTTTGTCTCTGGGATGACAGCGCACCCGCGAATCCTGCGACAAATCTACTTGGTGTAGGCTTCTTTAGGCGTTGGGTCATTACATTAGGCTGTAGGCATCAGGTGGACCGCCTACTAATTTTTCACAAAATTACATACCCAAAAAGAGTACGGTCGTTGCCCTGCAGTAAAGTTTTTGAAGGGGCAAAATAAAAAGAGACGTTACATTTTTATTTACAGATTATTTTCCTTAGAACACGGATTTCCCAATACAATAGCGTGATGTACCCCCATACATCACCGTTTGTAGTTTATTTAAGGCTAAGCACGGGCCTGCCAGTTACTGCCACGTTTTAAACCGGCAATGTAATGCGGGGTCATAATTTAAACTGTTGCAGCAGTGTATAAAGGATTGCATGGGTTTAATTGCATGTCTCGGGCAAATTGTGTGATTTATTGGTGCTAATACACCGGTGAGGAGGGGCGACGTAAATTATGCATGTGAAAAAATCTTTACACACATTTTACATGGTTGTTACTAATTGGAATGTTGCCTACAGCGTGGGAATGTAAGAATGATTTATGTATGTTCCATACAAAAGGAAGTATCAATGACATCGAGTAAGCTGAAAATTAAAAACAAAATACAGTAGAACAGTGAAAGGCGTATAGAACTCTTCGAGTGAAAAACGACTTTCTCTTATCAAGGTTTCTGTTTATCACTTATAGAGGTTTTAGGGGGCGGTTTTTTTAATATGACGGGACCTGGCAATTACTCTCATTTATAGAGTCTTCTCGCTTACCCAGTTCTCACTTACTAAGGTTTGACTGTAATTATATTAATGTATACAAAATATTCTAAAAGATTTTAAAAGAGTAACGGTGGAGTTTCTTGCCCATTCTTCTCCATACGAAAAATACCTTTTGGAAGGGGCGTATAGTATATGTAAAAAGAAAAGAGAAAGAATTTGGTCCAAAGAATGATACAAATTAAGATATCGTTTCACATATGAACATCTACAGAGAGTGCTAAAAACAACCGCATCAGATGATTATAAGAACTTTCTTAGAAACGCACAAAAGCTAGTGCAAACTGAACCGTGTTTGTTCAAACGCGGCGGAAGACGATCGAACGACGCGTTAATCAGAACAAAAATATGAAATTTCATCAAACATGCTCCAAACCCGTGTGAATGTTTGACAAAACTTTCACTAACTGTGTTAACGATCAAAATAGTTTAAGTCAAACCGTTTGACCGTCTCGGGGGCGCTTTTGATGTCACTGCTTGCGGTAGCGTCGGCGTCGGGGGGCGGGTTGCCTCATTCCCTCAAATATGGCGAGGGGGATAGTGGCTGATCTTTACGTTATTCTCGTGAACGGGTGCTGCTTGTGGTGACTGGTCGTCTTGCTGATCAAGGTTTTGTTATTGTTTTACTAATAAATGTTTATTTATTTTACCTTGACGGTCCTAGTTTATCATTTATAACTTCCAGTTACAGCTATATATAGCTATATGTAAGCGGGCACGTGCTTTGTGCCTGGAGGCTTTTATTTGGATATTAAAGTTTTGTTTACGTTTAGTTTTTAGGGTTCCGTAGTAAACAAGGAACCCTTATAGTTTCGCCATGTCCGTCTGTCTGTCCGCGGATTAGCTCAGAGACGGTTAGTACTAGAAAGCTGTAATTTGGTAAATAAGTGGTAAAACAAAATCAAGTAAAATAATTTCACACGCACTTGGCTGGTTTTTATTTTTTATTTCTGCCTAAGTATAGTTCTCGATATGTAAATTATTTTGCATAGTATATTTTTTTCTAACTGAACAGACAGCTGTGCCGCTGGGGAGTTTGTTTCGCCTTTTTTCCCAGCTAAAGCAGTAAGAAGTGATGAAGGGTAGGCGTTTTGGGGGACTGTCTTATGTAATTTTGACGTCCGAAAAGTGCTGATTCTGAGCCTAGTTTGAATAAATGACTTTTGAATTTTGAATAATAATAAAAAAAGCCGCAAGCTTTTAAGAAAATATTCGTTTAAAAAAAACCTTATATCTTTGGAATTGTTCTGGACGTCTGTATGTCACTGAACTCCTCTTAAACGGCTTGACAGATTTTGATGTAATTTTTTGTGTGTGTTTGAGTGGTTTCGCGGGTGGTGCTGCGATCGAGTTCTAGGAAAAAAGACAAAACTGTCCAGTCAGCTTGTTTTATCTATTTTATTTTCCATTACATGTATCACTATAGAAATAAATTGGGTCCGGCAAAACACTTGAAACAAAACAAAACGTGTTCACTGTGAACACCAGTTTTCCCGGTACCTTTCTCAGAATAATAAAAGGGTAAGGTCAGAGTATCCTTTTAAGTCTGTCGGTCAAGGTGAAGGTGAAGCGGTGCTTCCGGGAGCAGCGCGTGCAGGTAACTGTCATCTGTTGGTTATACGTTCCGTTTATTATTGTGTAAGGTTTACAACGGGATCTCTTTATTTTATCAAAGCTGTGGGCCAGAGCTTAGTCACGTTTCATTATAAAAATACACAAACAACACACAACACATACACGCACACTAAACACACCCACAACACACACACACACAAACACACACAACATACACTATTAACACATAACAACACACCAAATCTCACCCTGAGATGTTTGAAAAACTGGGAGATAAATGATAGATATCCTAATAGATTAATTATTCCTAGAATTAAAACGGAACTATATGGGCAAAGTTGCTATCCTATGTGTATTCAGATATATAACAAGATTCCTAACCAAATCAAAGAACTTCCAATGGTCCGCTTCAGAAGGGCCTTACGCAGTCGGTTGATTGAGAATTCCTTCTATACTATGAAAGAATTCCTTCAGTTTAAATTAAAATAAATCTAATTGTATACCAAAAATTTGCATGCCATTATGTTATGATTAAATATGTTAAGCTACTTAGCTTTGTAACCATATTTATCGGCAAATAAATCTTTGACTTTGACACAAAACACTATTTTGAGAATATAGTACTCATCCATAAGCACTTATCCCACACAGTGTTGCCCAAATCCTTTTATTCAGGTGTAGTTTTATTTTATTTACCAGATATACGTGATGGATGTAGGTACCTATACGTTTACGTAGCCATACGTTACCCCGATGTACCTTAGATACGTTTGGCCGTTATTATGACTGCGATGCACCACGCTTACTTTTAAAAGTTACCCCGATGTACCTTAGATACGTTTGGCCGTTATTATGACTGCGATGCACCACGCTTACTTTTAAAAGTTACCCCGATGTACCTTAGATACGTTTGGCCCTTATTATGACTGCGATGCACCACGCTTGCTTAGAAAAGGCCAAACAAACTCGGAGACCCCTAGATGAAAATATGTAAGAGCTTTAAAATATTGCTAGATAGGTTATTTTCGTCTCATACAATGCATGGTCTACTAACACGAAACAATAATCTTGACATCCCTTCAACGTGCTAAATCTAAGCAGGCAACAAACTCCTTGATTTAGAGTCGAACTCGTTTCCAAGTAAACTTACTTTCTAAGGGTTATTCGCCTACTCATAAGGCGGGCGGGCGGCGGTGTAGGGCGGACATTATATTACCGCGCACCGGAAGTGAGCACGGCAAGGTCAGGGCGCCGCCCTACTTCTTGTGTTTGGTCCAAGTTTAAGGAGGTTTTTTTTTTAAAGTATACTTTTATATATTTTTTAATTTGATTGGTACTTGTGTGATGTACAAAATAATGTACCTATACGAAAACTAAGGCGACGCGCTCCAGCGCGTCGCGTACCGCGGGACGGCCATAGCAAACAGTCGTGTTTTCTATTCAAACTGATACAATGTTAGATCCGCCGCCCGCGCTACGTGACGCGGAGCGCAGTGCGGTGTGATAATCGCCTACTAGTGTGGGGTTGTGAACGAATTTACGAAAAGAAAGAATAAAAAAAGTACAATCTGAATAATTCATCTCAGAAAATGCGTTTGTTCTTCTATTCGAATGTTATTGAATTGAAATTATTTTTTTTATTTTTTATTCTGATTTTAATTTTATTTAGATAATTGTCATGATTTAAATATAGATTACATGCATGATCTTTCTTATATCTTTATTTATAGAAATTCAGACACGATTTAAAAATTGAATAAATTAATTGAATTGAATTGAATATTGAAAGTAATTATATAACAGTGTTTTAACCTCGATATACGAAAAAATAACGTATTTTTTTTTACTTAAAAGGTAAAGCGTTATATTACTTTTAGTTCATTGACTTTTCAAAAGCGTGAAACCGGTAATAAACGAATATATCGTGTTATAAAGTTTTAGTAAATAAATTCAATGAAAACTATGCATACATTATAAAAATTATGTAAATTAAATGGATCATTGGTTATCTGAACAAATAAATAAATATATATATTGTAAAGTTCAGTCAATTTGGCGCATTCTTTTTTTACCCCACTCCCTTGTTTTTCAGAAACTGGTATCCCTCCAACTGTCAAGTTACTGAAGTCGAAACGTATGTTACTGAAAAGTGTTGTGTATCGTGCAAAAATACTTCCTGCTTTAAACAAGAAACTTGGAAGATGGATTGATGATTGTAAGTACCGACGTTGTATAGGAGGATGCTGGGAATTATTCTTTTATAAGTATTTTATAGGAGGATCTTATCACCAAGTTGCCAGCCCAACGTAGTGATAGTGGCAATATGTGGGGTTCTAAAATACAGGCTTGGGCTTAGTTTGGACTCCAGATCTCCCACAAATTACAATAATATGTTAAAATATCTGTCAACTTAATATGTATAATTATACACTATATAATTATTTTATACTATAATAATTATTTTGTAAGAATATTTTGATTTAAAAGAGTGTCCGTGGAGTTTCCTGCCCGTTCTTCTCCATAGGAACCTACTACGCTTTGGAATGGGCAACTAGCTTCATCTTTCTGACTGACCGACCCCTTGACAATTCAAAAGTGCCTGTAATTGGTTTATTTGAAATAAATGCTTTGAGTTTGAGTTTTGAGTTTTATAACTAGTATATAAATGTAATTTGTGGAGATAAATAAGCATAATTTTATTTGTTTAACTGTTAATTATACCTAGTATAAGTATTATTAGAAACTCGATGTGTACTAGTGCACGTTTCCGAGAATTAATTAAACACCTGTTATTCCAATTTATTAGTGCACCCGGTAAATTGAAAAGTTCTGCCAGTCAGTAAACAACTCCGAGCTATAGAAATATTCAGTTACTGTATGCACTGTGTACAAGTTATAATTAGTTTTTGGTGGGGTTGTGGCAGTGCGTATTAAAATATGGAAATAAGTTTAACATGTAGAACAATATCCAAAAGGTTATGTTTAGAAAATCTGACTTCTTGGCAAAAAGTGATAAGAGTGTTATAAGCATTGCTGATTTCCATCTTCATGGTCTATTTCAATTTATTAGCGGTCGGCGCTACATGTAATTTTTTTCCATACTTCTTTCTCTATTAGTTGTCATCTCGGTAGTCACCCCCTTTCGAGCCATATCATCTTCCACACAGTCCATCGATCGCCTGCACATTCACACTCAAAACTTTCCTCGCGACATTTTCCTGATTTCTATCTTAATGTGCAGGAAAAGCTTTCCTGGTGGCGACACGAAGAAGATGGAGTTATTGAATTGATGTTTACTGACTAGTGAAAGGCCGGTTGAAAAATAAAAGATCATATTCTATAAAAATAAAAATAAAATGTTCTAATAACTTACTACTAACTATCTAAAAATGTTATAATTTACATCAACCGACGAGTTTGCAACAGCCGGGCTCACAGACTCCTGATAATCATTTTATCCACTAGTTAGTAAAAATGGAACAGAATTTCTCTGTAAGTGCGTTGAAAGGAAACTTATCTGGGGTGTACAAAGAGACGATTATACAGTTACGTCATTTAGTAAAAGAAAATTTGCTAGAATAACCTAAAGCTTTGCATCTACATATAATCCCAGTAACTGGGTGGTTGAGGTTAGATAGGCAGTCGCTCCATGTAAAATACTGGCATTCAGGTGCTTCCGGTTAGACTTGAAGCCGACCCCAACATAGTTGGGAAAAGGCTAGGCAGATCATGATGAGCCTAAAGCTTTCCAATAGTACGAATACGTAGGTACGTAACTGGTGTGTACGTAACTGGTGTGTACGTAACTGGTGTGTACTGGTGTGTATTAACAAAATTTAATTTAACTTGAATTAATTATTTTAACGTAATCTACACTGTGCTAATCTTCACTACACACGGGATTTCTGTGTAGTGTAGATTAGCAACTTTGAACATAATTACATTACATTACATTACAGATCTAGTTACAGTTCGGGAGCTAAATACCTATGTAGATAGGTGTAACCTGATTAGTTATTTACACGAAACTGAGTAACAGTGAATTGCCTGTACATATGGGTCTATGTAACTAACTTAACTATTATATTTTGTTGAGATGTAACTTAATTAATTGTATGTTTGACTTGGCAGTGCTTAAAGCTTATAAGGATAAAACAAAACAATCTATTTCATGCTTTGTGCTCATAATTGTGTGGACTTGTGGGTGAAAAAACATGTTTTTATTCGCATTTCTGTACTTTTACATGGAGCAGATTTTGTCGAAGGACGACACTTTTATATTTCGTAGAAAAAAAAAGTAATACATTGTTCTTAGTTTAAATTTTATCTTAAACTACCGTCATGGATGGTGGGTATTTTTTTTTTTTTATGTCACTTAAATGTACATAATTTTTGAAATGGCGCGGTCTAGACAGTCATTTGGAATGCGCTTAAAGTAATTCAGTCTGATCCAGGCAGCCAGTAGTGGTAATGACTTGTTCCGCGCGGTACAAAGTCATTCCCGCTATCTTCGCGCGTCATGTTCCTTTATAGTTCCTGCTGACACGAGAGAAGTGCAAGCAACAATGCTGACAGTTTTCTAAATCGCCCCGCTGCCTCCTGTTACATGGCCCATCCTTTATCAGCAAGGGTTTATGTGGCAGATTAGACAAGCGTGGACATATAGCCGGCACGTCCGGTTACTACCACGATACGGTAACCACCAGATAACCACGTTAACGGGGTAGTTCCATGTTCACAGGGCTTTCTAGGGATTATAAGATCAGTGCGAAAGATATGGGGTAGGTAGTAGTTGTTAGCCCTTACTTCGTTCGCTTTATATCTTTTAACAAAAGAAGTGTGTGAGTTGGGTAAAAGTGATAGTATTTCGATTCAATTTGGCAAGGCTGCGCAATGTAGCAGATCGTTATAAAACCATCTACTTCAAAGCTCTTCAACCCGCGACCCCGGGCCGCATGCGGCCCGCGGTGGCTTCCTTGGCGGCCCGGCAATAGTTTGGCAGATTCAATTTATATCTAGGAATTCAAAACTAAATCGACTAAATAACATCCATCAAATACATCCCCATTTCAGATTATCCTAAAATCAGAAATCATGTACTGAAAATTACATCACTTTTTAGGCTTCACAATGCGAGCAGTTATTTTCAGTTTAAGATTTGCAACAACCACTGTTCTTGTTTCTAGCCTTGTAAATTTTTATAATAAATAACTGCAATTATTGTTGTTATTTAATAACTTAGGGACCTACTTACCTATAAGTTTATAGTGGAATATAGTTTCCCTTGTGTTGCGGCCCGTCGAACCAAAATCAAAGTGTTCTCGACCCTTGACTTCAATAAGGTTGAGGACCCCGGATCTACCTACCTACTCAGATGATGACAACAACACTCAAATTGAGTACTTTATTCGTGTGATTTTTGTTGATAGATACAGTTATAGGTCATATAAAATATTTGTGTGCTGAAAAATTTACACAGAGGCCTACATTACATCACATTCCTTAAATATTGATAAAAATATACAAGTAAAGGACACGGCCGGATTTTGTAGAGAGCTATGCCCTAACAAAAAATATTTATGTACATTGACATACAGTACGTCATATTAAAGCTTACAGGTATGTCTTTACAATAGTTTAAGTTTTATGATCAGAGAAGAAGCGAGAGATACTGTAAATACGTTTTTTTTTAAGTGCCTAGATATTTTGAATAGCAAAATGATCGTTCATTCCGAGTTTTATAGGCGAAACAATACGAGAAATTCAATATTATCAATGGATATAAAGTGCGTTTCTTCACTTGCCGACACGGCATTCATTCACATCGATATCAATGTGTTCCATATTATTTTCATAGAATTACGCGTCAAGTCAGCTAGAGAAAAAAAGACCCAAATATCGAAATACCTACCAAAAATCAAAACTTATTGGTCATCATATTGGTGAATATATATATTGGTAATAGTCTCTGGCTAGACCTTTCAATCATCGTCATAGGCAGGCCACGTTAGCGGAGAGCTCGTCGTCTACAGATATTTCTGGATATTATGAATTCCTCATAACGACTTGGCAAAAAATATACAATTGGATAGGCAATAAAACACTAAAACAGTACTTGAATTTTTATTTAAGTACCTAATTAAGTAGGTAGGATTATATCTCGTCTACTTGTTTTAAAGTCATTTTAACCGGTTCAGGTTTGTATTAATAATAACTAGTAATTATTAGGGCGCAGTCTCACTCGGCTTATAGTTTGCGGCTGACTGTTTGTCTGAGTTAGCGCACAATACTATTTTTAATAGAATAGCCACGCTATGCACACAGGCAAATAGTTGGCGGCCTATTTGCCAAGTGAGACTGCACCCGGGTCTGTTCACGCGCACGTGACGCGAAGCGTCGCTGCGCGCAGTTTTGAAGATAGTGATAAAAAATATAACTTTATTTACTACACAAAAAGATACACATTTAATTAAGATAATTCGAAAATGTCCCGCGGCATCGCACTACGCCGCGCTGCGCCTCGAGATGCCTCGTGGCGTAGCGCGACGCATCACGACGCAGTGCTGCTTCGACGGTAGGCGCGGCGTGCAACAGCGGGGCGTGCGGCGTTAGAGTTGTTACAATATGCCTTCGCATTCAATTAGTGGCCACACTACAATTCAGGCACCTTGATATCGTGAGCGTCAGAACAGAATCCAAATCATAAACAAGCAAGTCCATTATCCACAGCAGAATATTAACATAAGAAGCGTAAACGAAAGTCCGATTAACGATAGTGTGGGGTCAAGTTGAAATATCCAACAGAGGAGCATAAACTCAACACAGTAATACGTGATAAGATCAACGCAAGAATGTACAGAGCACAGGGCACAGAGTGACAGGTGACAGACAGGTAGGAGTGAGGCGTATTTAATCGTAACAGATAGAAAAAACAGATATTTAAAAATAACAAATATCAATTCTTCCCGACAATATAACTTATCTGTTACTTAAAACAACAGACCCTCACACACTGTTACCGCGGCTGTTACTGTTAATTAATTATAACAACCCCCACACAGACTGTTACTTACATACACACTCACACAAAGGAAGGAGTATTGCAAGCTTATCAATTTCTCTGCCTTCTTCGTTAAGGAATGACCCTTGCTATAAAGAGAAATACCTATTATTTACTTCGAAATATGTTTACTTCTCACTCTTACTAACGCGGTTAAACTACGCTAAAAAGAGAAGTATTTAGTATTTATTATCCCAGTTGGTGGTCTAACTATGCTTTTGCACTGGCGAAACATCACAACAAAATATGTTGACATCTCTAGTTCCTTTCAAACATTGTATAGAAAATTGACAGATCCTATAGATTTCCACATGTTTTGTTGTGAATGTTTCGCCAGTGCAAACGCACAGTTACAAGAACAAACATTTACGAAAAAGTGACTCCTAAATTAAGTCGTGTTAACAGTAACTTACTGACCAGTGACTATTATTAAAAAAACTTAAAACGAAAAGAAATATAAAAGATATTCAACTGAGATTTAAATATAATAGTTATTTATCGGTCGTACAAAAATAACAGGCTGTTATTTAATAACAGATATTTAGATCAGTTATTTTTGTGTAACAGTAACAGTGATAACAGATATCGTGTTTAACCTGTTACAACCCATCTCTAAATGCGCGCAGTTTAAACGTCAAAGTTACTAGGACGTTCGGATACACACTCTTGAATATATTGTCGATGCATAATGCGTAATGTGATCTGCATCATGGCTTCGACAGCTCGAAAAATCGTGTCTGCGATACTCTTGAAACCGTTGACTTTTTTAGGTAGTTTTTACCTTAGCAATACGATTCTGGCACTCGTGGGTGTTTTTTATTGTAGTCTGATCTTCAGGCGAGCTATAGACACAGTGTTTATCTTATGCATGTATCCAAACGCAAATGCACTTGACATTGCTATAGTTATGTCCAAATTAAAAACCACACTCACAAAATCAAATAACACATATATTTTTTTGCCATTTTTTGTCGCCTGTTCTAGAGAAATGTAATTGTTGCGATTTATTTTAGTATATTTAAGAAGTAATTTTCATATATTAATAATGACTGTACATTTATTTGTTCTGAATTGATTCTAAGGGCAGGATCCGGCCATGTCATTTAAATAATCAATAAAAAATTTGCCAAGTGTCCTGATTATGGCAAACAAGAAAATCGTTTCATATTGACATATTAAAATGGATTTTCTCAGAAGCCAGAGTCCGGATTTGTGCCCGGTTGATGGCAATAGGCTCGCTCCCTATCACATGGGACTTAAACATAACTGGCGAAATGTGGGTGTATTATAGGTACACCTCTGCCTAAGCCTTCGGGGATTACAGGCGTGATGTTATGTTAAATGGTTAGTATTTGTTTACTTCCTTATTTGCGCGCCATCTTTGTTTCGGCCGGTGTAAAAAAAAATACCCGCCAGCTGGATAGCAGGACTGACTGCGTCAGACGAACCCGCCAGCTAGATAGCAGGACTGACTGCGTCAGACGAACATTAAGTACTAATCCTCTCTTTCCGGCTATTTTAACGCATCCAAAAACAAAGTACTATGTTCACACAGTATACCTAGACTAGACTATTCCTAGCTTAGCGCCAGTGAGCCTGATTAGTGCCAGTCGGCTGGGCAGGGCATACAGCGCCGCTTTTAAGCAGACTATATCTAGCTCCGAATTATAGGCTCGTATTATTTTAAATGGGTTGTTTTATTTAGCAAAGTTCGTTTTAGAAATTGCTGAGATTACGAAGTACGTAAGGCAATCGGGACTGCTACTATATATGATTTAAGGGATGAACATTGATCTCCAATGGTGTAAGAAGAGGTTTTTGCCACGTAGTTTCCTCATTGTTTTTTTACATTGCTAGGGTGTGAGATTTCTCTGGAGCCCACTGTACCTACATAAATTAAGAAATAATTATCTTGATGAAGATACAATTGCTAAAAATATGATTAATTGGTATTGAGTTATTTCAAATGGAAGGCGATGGTCCATACGACTCGACTGCCGAGTACCTAGAGCTTTCGAATTAAACACAGATTTCCATCAATTTAATTTATTAATACCAAAAATAACTCCAAACAGATTAACTCTTTGCAATCAATCAAATTATAACCCTCTAAATCTACAGTATCGTTGTAAAACAAATGATATTAATCATTACATTAATTTTGGCCGCCATTTCGCCAACGCCGAACTTTGACTAGCTCGTAAAGTTATGGTTGAAGTTCGGACGGGAGGCTAGAAATAGGTTTTTTAATTTATGGTTTTTATATTAGGCTTGTAATTAGGTTGGTCGTTTGTAGACTTAAAAGGGCTGCAGTGCTTGATGGCTTTTGAAATTGACTGCTTTGTCAGTAAACAATTTATAGACTTGCCTTATATTTATTTATCGAGTAATTATTTCTATATATCCTAATCCTAACGAATATTATAAATGTGAAAGTAAGTTTGTTTCTTTGTTACTACGTCCTGGAATAGGACATAGGTTAGTTTTTATCCCGATATTTCCACGGGGTCGAGACTTATGCGGGTGAAACCGCGGGACGCAGCTAGTAATTATTATAAATTAAGTCGCTTTTTTTGTCTGACTGTGTGACCGCGTTGTTCTTCTTAACTCCGCTACGGAATTTGTCGTCAAGTCTTAAAAACCGTGCGAATCAGAAGCGGAAGACCCGCTTAGTTTTGAACCATCAATGAGCATCGTGAATGGTTTTTAATTTCACAGGCAATTTGTTTTCTTTTCCGAGACGTAACAACAACAACAGATAACAATTAAGAAAATTAAAAAAAGGAAATCCTTAATGCTACCAGAACACAAAAATAAATGAGGTTAGCAGAACATTCAGTCTAGTATACGAAAAAACGTGACCCGTATTTAAAGAGCCATTTAATTGGAAGATGGCGTCTAAGGGCCCGCTTACACGTACCACAACGACACCACATTGCAGCGACAAAATGTGGGCAAGCAGTGATTATGTGCGAATAGTGTCGCTGCGGCTTCTTGCACTTGCGTTGTGAAAACTACAAAATCAAATCAAATGGTCGACGCAACGTTGTGTTTGCGATGTGGCCGGCCGCTAGTGGGCGGTCTCAGTGGTGGTCGGGTTGTGGCTACGAAGTCGCCTTCATTGTGGTCGGTATCGCCAATACTGATCGGATTTTGACGGCCAATTATGGTCCTTGGGAATAAACTATTCATTCTCATACAAATTAGCACCCGTCCACGTGTTGTCATTTTGGTACGTGAGACCGGGCCCTAAAACCGTAGACAAGAAAATAAGATGTCTTAGAAAAAAGACGTCAATAAGTGAACGGTTAATGAAGGTTTCTATGGCCGAGAACTCGTTTTGAATACTAATTTTATCATTTTTTGTTGGAGATTCCTTTGAAATTACTCTGAGGAAAATTTTACCTGAAATCGATTTCAAAAGAAGAAAAAGTGCGATATGAACATTTCTTTTATATTGAAGAAAAAACGAGTAATCGTTTTTAAATCAAAACTTAATTTAATAAAACTGAACAGTTCGTTTTGTTTGTTTCAATCTCTGGCACTACCAGTCGGATAAGCTTTCTTTTTTTGCATTTTATCAAATATGGTGTGTTTTATATACACGCCTTGCCAGTTCTTACACGACATGCCAAATAGAAACAACTTTATTTACCTTTTAGGGTTCCGTAGTAAACAAGGAACCCTTATAGTTTCGCCATGTCCGTCTGTCTGTCCGCGGCTTAGCTCAGAGACGGTTAGTAGTAGAAAGCTGTAATTTGGCATAGGTACACATATTAATCACGCAGAAAAAAATCAAGTTTTTTTTTTTTATGGTGTAAATACCTTCTCTCCACGTAAAGTGGGGATGTTTTTTTTTCTAATCTATGCCATGGTGTGGGGTGTAAAAAAAATTGCGGGTGTGTCCAAATCATTTTTCAATTCAGGGATCCGTTTGCGAAATATTAAGCTTTAAAGTGCTAATTTTTGTTAGAGTCAAGTGTCCCCCCCCTTCCAGCTAAGTGGTTGTACTTGGATTTGTGAGAAAAAAATCACGAAATTAAAAGGAAAACTATCACAACTAAGTAGGCTTTACATGTTAACGAGTAATAATCCACCAACTTAAATTTGCTGTTTGAAAACATGATCTACCATACGGAATGTATCGGAGATAACGACAAAACTTGTACGTCCTATTTTCTATGGGATTTTTATATCAATAGGATTTTTATAGCTGACCCGAAAGACATTGTTTCAAACGTCTTTCGGGTCAGCTAGAAAGTAATAATAACTCGCCGTTAACTTATTTTAATATAATGATTAATCCTTTTCTTCAAAACCCAGCTTAATATTCACCGCGTATCTTAATAAAAATCATTGAGCAAGAAGTTTCAATCCCGCTAAGCTGATCATTTAGCAGCTGCATCGCTGCCGAGCGTCCATTGGATTAATCCATCAAGCGCTGCAGCGGCTGACGGTTAGAGTCCTTTGTTCTATTTGCTATGAACACGAACTTTGAACGGTATTATGTTCTTGCTTTTGTTCAAAGGACGGTTTTCGGTACTAAGATAGTAGAAATGTTTAGAGGGTTTCTTAGTGTGTCTGTGCTCACGTGAGTAGATAATCCTACAGAGACAAAACTTTACACAACAAGTTACGTTACAAGTTAACCAAAAGACGGAGTAACTTTTGATACACAAAATGAGCAGGAATTTCTCTATTTGCATCGCGTAACAATATTGTAATTAGTTTGAAACCCAATGCAACATAATTTTAGCGACTCACTTTGAGCTATCCCGTCTGACAGTTAAAATGAGACAATAGCATTGAAATTAGTTATTAGATCTGTCAGAATAGTTGAGTACCGAGGTCATACCTAAATCTTAATAACTGTCTAGACATAGAGTACAATCATGTTTGATATCAAACTACTCTGCTAAAAGGATCCTTAGACGCTCGAATGAGATTGGGCGCTGTTGGTAAACGTGTGTGCATTAGTTTCGAAATGTATTGATAAAAAATATGGCGGCATTAGTTCCAATTTTGGTCACGCGCTCAAAAAGATTTTCGAACGTATTATGCGTTCACATTAGCATTGTCTGGAAAAGCTTATGTTACTGGACCGGGTGGATGGAAAACGCGCTCAAGGCAGAGCACCGGCAAGATGGTCAGACGCGATCAAGAAGGCTGTTGGAGGCAGCATTTATCGAGCAGTCCACACTGCAGAAGAACGCATAACTTGGAGATGTGCTGTATGTGGTCGCCGTCCTCAGCATTGAGGGAACGACGACGAAGAAGAACAGTACTTCTTCTCCGGATGAGCTCCTTCAGAAAGCAACAAATAAGTCAATGTGCCTAGCCTTTTCCTAACTATATTGGGGTCGGCTTCTAGTCTAACCAACGAACGGCTGAATACCAGTATTTTACATGGAGCGACTACCTATCTGACCTCCACAACCCAATAAACCAGTAACCAGTCTTACCAAGGGGTATCGTATTACCCAGTGGTAATACGATACCCCTTGGTAAGACTGGTTGTCAGACTTTCAGGATTCTGACGACCCGTAACGACTGTCAAAAGTCCACGAATGACAGCCGGGACCAACAGCTTAACGTGCTTTCCGAGGCACGGAGGAGTCTTGGTATGTAAAAAAATAGGCACCCATCCACAGACCAACCCCGGCAAGTGTAGCTTAACCTGATGGATCGACCCATCCGGCTTTTCTACAAATAAGTACCAACAAATAAATCGTATCCATAATAAAAGACAATATCACGAACACAACACGAGCATATACTCTCAACTTACTAATCTATTTTACACTACAGTTTGGAATTAGTCTTTGAAATAGCTCGAGTAACTTCAACAAAGAGGCTACGACATCGGAGCTATATTGCCTAGCCTCATAGCCCGAGTTAGGATAGCTCGAGCAAACTTACTAAAACTATGTTAAGTAATGCGCGATCGTAAGTGTGAGTTAAGCTGAATTTACACATGGTAATGCTTTACTTAGGTATGGGTGTGTACCCACATATTGTTGGGGATAGGGTTAGTGTCGGGACCGGAAACCATCTTAGTAAATGGACCTTTATGTGTCGTCATAATTATTCAGCTAAGGCCGTCCATTGTTAATCATGGGGTTCCCAATGAATGGTAAAGTGCCACAAGGAACTTTTGGCTCCTGAATGACATTAACTGATGTGTGTTGTTGATAAATATTTGTGAAATTGTCACAGAAATTGTATTTATAAACGAAATGGCGGCGTTAGGATCTTTGCACCGCTGTGGTATGTATGATACAGGGGTCCATTAAAATAGCCTCCAGGAGTAGTCAGCAAGGTAGTAGGGGCTACCTTGTTGATTGGCTAATATTTAATTATGGCTTGAACTATTCTTATTTGGTTTCTGCAGATACGAGAGTAGAAGGATTTCGCCACCACTTGCTGATGTCAAAGCTAAGATGGGCTACATATCGAAAGACCTCTGTTTAAAATACCTGAAGATCGTTTCACAGATTTTTGTAATAATAACTAATGGACGAAATCCGTAAAGAGGAATTCACGTACGGTTTATTCAACTACAGTTAATTAACTGATGATTTATCTGTGGTAGCCAAAATAAGACATTAATAACACACAAAAAAATCGTTGAATATACAGGGTGATTGGAAGATGGGTGTAAAGCTTTAAGGTGAAGATAGTATAGACAATTTAGAACCATTTAAGCCATGGTTGTCTTAGACGAAGTCTTACCGCAGACATTTCGTAATTATCTTATGATAATAAATTCAGTACCTGTTTATTTTAGTTCAAAAGTATGGTCAACGATAATATTGTACAAAGAAAATATAATTAGCGTAACAATTAAGCTAGATTTAGATCCTCAAACGTCCTTTGTCAGTCAAATTTAACATCAGCACATAGCACTTAGTATTCCGTCGTCGCGGCATTCAACAAAATTAGGCGGAATTCGTTTAAGAAGCTCCTCTGAAGCGTGAGCTTAACTGGGACGGATCTTGGATCTTGTCGGATCTTCCCCGAGCTCCCCGGGACGTGAGACGCGAAAATGAAGGATGCAGGATGATTGAGAGAGTAATATTTAAAGGTGACAAAATAATAATAAATGACAAAGTAATAATAGACTCTATTTTCGGTTGGCAATTTGAAACCTGACAAAGTGGTTAATATGTAATAAGTCGACAAACAGGCCGGCTGTCCACTTGATGGAAATTGGTTACGACTGCTACTTATAATATTATTATATAATATTTGCAAAACGATTGTTTTGCTGCAAAGACAACCAAGAGGGAAAAATAAAATGTTATACATCCTATACTATATAATGAGCAATATTTGTCTATAATTTATATAGAGGTTGGCAGGGACATCGACGCGAAAACTGTTACCATGGATTCAGTACATTATGTATTCTAAATACCCTGCGTTGCATTGCCCTGCGTTGAAATTTTGCGTCGGTTAAAAAAAAACAGTTTGACCGCGTAGGTATTGCATTTTTCTATGAAACAGAAAGAAACAGTTCTCTTTTTTTATAACCGTCAAAAAATTCCATGGTAAAAGTTTTCGCGTCGATGTCCCTGCCACCCTGTATATATATTTGTAATCACGTTCTCGATAACGGCGCTAACGATATCGATGAAATTGCAATATAGGGGTTTACGGGGGCGAAAAATCGATCTGGCTAGATCGATTTCGAAAACTCGTTTATTCTATTTTAAAAGAAAGAAAGAATAACGTTTATTTGGACACAGTATGGACCAAACTGGGTCAAAAACCAGGTCCGGGACCGGGTCTGGGTCTGGGTGGTTTGGGTGTTTGGATTTTCACCCGAGCTGAACTCGTTCGCCCAGGTACTGAATGTAATTTCACATCCATACCCCATCGAGTATAGGGTGTGGTACAGAGTAAACACGTTTCAGTACAAGCTCTTACCATGTCCCTATATTTCTAATCAGAACACAACAGTGCTTCGTGGCTAAATGATATCAGCTGCACGGATCGATTGAAGGTTAAGTTACGCTTGCCGCGGTCGGCTCATGGTTGGGTGACCATTCATTACATATCAAGACCCCTCCTTGCCTCCGCAACGTTACCCGTTGTGACCGGCTATCATTCGTAGATCTTTGACAGTCGTTTCGGGTAGTCAGAAGCCCAAAGGTATGACAACACGGATGCGTAGTATGACCACAATAGAAACGGGTTTTGTCGACGGAACAATAGACAAAATGACAGACAAACTTGTTTCTATGGTGGTCATGCTACGCGTGCAGTCTTACCAAGGGATATCGTGTTACCCAGTAACTGGGTTGTAGAGGGCAGATAGACAGTCACTCCATGTAGACATACTGATAATTAGCTGCATCCGTTTAGACTGGAAGCCGACCCCCCAACATAGGGAAAAGGCAACGCAAATTGATTAACAACAGTGCTGCTTGATTGTTATATAAAAATTAGGTATGGTTTCATAAGTATCCGGAACGACCCAATAAATGAAATGGTGAATGGACCTAAAAGCGAAAATGCCCGTTCAACTGATTATCACTCTCACTCACTCACACACTCACTTTTTAAGGACACTCATAGGGTACTTTATTCGTACTTATCATACTGTGTTTTGTACTAAATTGCGTTCCGTTTAACGTAAGCTACGGTTGTACTCCGGATGTGTCGCGAATAATAACGGATATTACGTATGTACGTTTCGCTGTTCACGTTGTTTACTCAGAATGTATAATAAACGCCAAATTGTTTTGTAATAAACTACGCTCGGCAAACAATTGGAGTTGTTTATTTTGTTTGATATTATTTATTACTTTTTGCTGAAGTTTAACAGTCATGACACAAACTTGGTAAAACAAGTAAAAATATGCTTGCCTTCATAATAGTTAAAAGACCAGGAAGCCTTTGTGTTTCGTAAGGCATTGCATGCTAAGTTGCAAACTTTAAAATTACTTTCTTTTACGATTTCCATCACGGTTTAGCACAGACTTTTAGCATGTCTGCAATACGAAATTAGTTCCGTTTCTACACATTTTTGCCAAGCCATGGCACGGCCATGTTGCATAAACAGTAAGCAAATTGAGAACCAACATAAATTGTCCGTATATTCAAATCTGTCATGCCTTTACAAATGTATGAAATGGCTATAACGCAGCTAATTGTCGTAGTGTGCCAATTTGATAAACATTGAATTTTCCTGACTATACTATTTTTTGCATTGCCTGATTCCTATCCAGCATGTAATAGGAGTTCAAGTCAATAGTGCAAGAAGTGGGTTTTAAATCTGGTGAGCCTTTTCCTAAATCAACGTTAGGGTCGGCTTCAAATCTAACCAGACGCGACTGATAAACTGAGCAATGCCGTCTGACCCCCATAATCCTATTAGGTATAAATTATACCTACATGTCTATCTCCTAAAATTCGATTGATAGTCTACGTATACGAACACGTAAAACGATATTCATTTATCACGTACCCATATTTCAGGCCGAGGAAGATCTACATTATTGTAGGTTCTGCAAACCGATACCGTTTACACAGTTTGTGAGAACAAATACCGAATATCGAGTGTTTATTGTGAAAAGTGGGTTCCCTTGTAAACGACTAGCAAATTGTACTAGTCTTGGGCATAGTTTGAATTAAAATGTGAGGTATTGTTGGTATACAAATCTTGATATTTAATTTAATACCACGCTATGTATTTAGGGATGTAACGATTCCAATTCCGATCCCGATATATCGGAATCGCCGATTATATACAACCGATATCTAACAGTTCGAAAAGCGCGCGAAATGACGACGCGTGCGCCACATTATTGCTTCGTCACTGGCGGGAGAGCCGCGCAGCGCTTAGCGACATGGCAACACGGCAAACGGCAGTGTTTGCAGTTTGCTGACCGTTGTATGAGCGATGTATTATTTCATGCCTGTTTCACGTCACCACTATTCGTGATTCAGTTTATTCACACAGTGAAGTGAGGACTATAACGCACTATTAAACAGTTGTGCCCGAAATACAAAAGACATACAAACGCCCGAGGTGCATACTGCATTATTTATTTGATTTATTATCTACTAAGCCATCGATATCAGCCTCGGTATTGGTATCACCGATTATTTACAGCAATAATCGGTATCGGTACGGGGTTTTGCTCTCTGAAATGTCTCAGTATCAGCCCGGAGTCTGGATTTATCCAGCCGTACTTAAAAATTACTGACGAAATTTGGTTGTACTGTAGGTACCATCAAAGAAGTTCATATCTAACCAGTTTCAAAACAAAATCCCTTAAAACAATGACCACATCTGTTACCGGCACGGTGCTATAGCCGCCGAGCGCTGCAAGCGAGAATAGTCCTTACGGTGGTTAGATATGAACTTCTTCGATGGTACATCTCTGCCTAACCCTTCGGAGAAACAAGGCTGTTATGTTATGTACGACCTCGAAAGGGAAGATCAACCCAAATATCTTTTTTAATGTTAAAAGAACCACAAAATACTATCGAACGTGCAAACCAATCGGCAATAACCGACCACAAAATAACAGTCTGAGCTGATATTGAAAATCTCCTGAATGAATAGCTGCTCGACCAGGGAAATTACTCCACTCGAAATCAAGCTCAAAAGTCGCGTTGGAGAATTTACTGACATAGGTCTTGTTTTTACTACAAGAAAACAAGTATTTATTCCGATGAAGTTATTCAGAACGAGCTAATCTCTTTATAGCGGTGATTAAGAAAATCATTTACCAACATCGACGTCTCTAATCCATGTTTATCTCTAAAAGTGTTATTTACAATTCGGACCACTCGCCTCGATAAACTCGTGGGATTTGTTTATCTACACAAATTGTGTAAATATCGCCAGTTTCGGGATCTACGTCTTCCGCTGGCTAGCCAGAATTATTACCTGCCAGATATTTATAACCTTTAAGTTTTAGGTAAAAATAAAGTGATCTAAAGATATATTTCGTTCTTTAATGACAGTTTTATTACTGTACAAGCAGTACTCTTGCCCGTTTAGGTAAGGCGTGCGCAATGTATATCCACTTTTAAAATTATGGTTAAAAAATACTTCCTCTCTCCTTAAAGCTAACAATAACCGGTGTCGCGTCGCGCTGGTCTGCACGAGCAGACCAGCGCGACGCGACACCGGTTATTGTTATACTGTCAAGTTTTCTTAGAAATTGTATTGTTCGTGTCGCGGCGCAGCGTCGCGTCGCGCTGGTCTGTACGAGCTTTAAGTCCTTAAACATCATTATTATTTCTTTGCTCTGGTTTGAGGATTTTTATTATGTATATTTATATAGATAAATATATGCTTTATGTATGTATATCATCATCATCATTTCAGTGGAAAGATGTCCACTGCTGGACATAGTAAGAGCGCTTGTAGACGTCCGTTTTTTTCACCGGACAACGGACCGTTTTTTTCGCCGGATTCGCGGTGGTGTATGGCTTATAATAAATGTGTGTACATGCATCGGACGCCGGACCGGTGGCCAACTCATACAAATATGAAACACACGGTCCGTGGTCCGATGGAAAAAGCGGACGTACAAGCGGCCTAAGAGTTTTCGCGTCGATGTCCTGCCACCCTGTATAAACACATCTAAATAAAAAAAACGGCTGACATATCTAGATCGAACTGTGAAATATGTAATGTTTTTTTGAAAATTTCAATCAGTGTTATTTACGAATAAAACAAGAGATATGCTTGTATAAATTTCACTAGGTACTCATAAAATACCGGGGGCCTTAAATGAATAAAAAATAACTGTTTGGGTAATATTAACCTGTACAAAATTTATTAACTCATGAAAAAACCATTAATAAATTTGAGTAAATACCCCTTAATACAAAATACTTGTAGAAGTTCTTGAAATAAGTAATAAAATAATAAGTTAGATATGTACTTGTTCCTATATTGTAAGTCTCGAGGGTGAAAACTTTACCATGACGTCATACGTTTTCCTGTACATAATGTTCCATAAGTGGGGCAAGCCTTCATACAAAAGTTGGTCGCCTCTTTTAATAGGTGACGTCAATCCTCCTTGACTATTAAAAAAAAAAAAAATCGTTTAATTATTTTTGAAACCCTATTCGCAACTACTACATCCCATGTATATGAGAATCCACAGCGGCAACCAGCCACAAAAGCTTTCGATCAGTAAAACTCGGCCATTCTAAAGACTTTTTTCTACTTTAGTTAACAAAACTACAAAAAGTTGATAGGTTTTTTTTAGGAAAATACAGTAACCTAGTAGGTTATTTTTTTTTTTTTTCCTTCTAATATAAAGTCACGTCTGTAATCCACAAAGAGTTAGACATAGGGATACCTAAAATAGTTACAACCACATTTCGCCAGCACGCGTAGCATGACCACCATAGAAACGCGTTTTGTCGACGGAAGAATAGACTAGATGACAGATTGTGATTGTATATCTGTTATTTTTCTATTCTTCCGTCGATAAAACCCGTTTCTATTGTGGTCATGCTACGCGTACAGTTATGTTTTTAGAGTTCCATGTAATAGGGGGCGAGCCACACTAACTGACTTTGAAACCAGTAAGGTCCTTCTCGAGACTCACTTCCCAGACTGTAAAATCCTGGAGGACAGGACATGGGAGGCTGAACCAGAATGGACCCCAACGGATCAAGACTGGTCAAGAGCCCGCAACATAGTAACAGAAGACCGAACAAAGTGGGCTATCAACACCTTTCAGCCATACAAGTCGGCAGGGCTGGATGGCATCTTCCCAGCCCTGCTGCAGTGGGGGGTAGATTATCTGACACCGTGGCTGGTGGAGATCTATCGAGCCTGCATAGCACTTAGACAGATACCTCTCGCATGGCGTGAGGTAAAAGTCATTTTCATACCCAAACCAGGAAAAACCGATTACACGCAACCCAAGGCTTATAGACCTATAAGCCTCACATCCTTTCTACTGAAAACCCTCGAGAGACTCTGTGATAGGCACATCCGAGATGGACCTCTTCGGATGAAACCACTCCACAAACACCAGCATGCGTACTCCACGGGCAAATCAACAGAATCCGCGCTACATAGCGTGGTTTCCAAAATCGAATGCGCAGTGGACCACAAATGCTCAGCACTGGCCGCCTTCATTGACATCGAGGGCGCCTTTGACAAAACCATGTTCAACAGCATTAACATGGCACTCAACAGTCACAACATAGACCCGACCCTGAGTGGCTGGATCACCAACATGCTCAAACTGAGAGCTGTACAAGTCACAGTAAATGATACTACGAGGGCCATCGTTGCGAAGGGCTGCCCGCAAGGGGGCGTCCTCTCGCCGCTCCTGTGGAACCTTGTAGTAGACAGCCTCATCAAAACACTCAACGACAAAGGTTACTTCACTGTAGGCTACGCCGATGACATAACCATCATAATAAACGGCACCCACGAAAACACCCTATGCAATCTCATGCGTCAAGCCCTAAAAATAGTAGAGGAATGGTGCAACAGGCACCAACTCTCAGTGAACCCTACAAAAACCGAACTGATTCTCTTCACAAAAAAGAGGAAACTGACAACACTACAGCTACCACGATTCTTCGGGACAACCCTAAGCCTATCAACTGAAACTAAATACCTGGGCATCTTTTTAGACAAACAGCTGAACTGGGCAAAACACACCAACCATATTATCACAAAAGCCAGCATATCCCTGTGGCAGTGCAAGCGACTGCTTGGCAGGAACTGGGGAATTAGCCCCAGGGTCACCTACTGGCTATATACAACAATCATCCGACCAATCATCACATACGGCTCACTGGTCTGGTGGCCCAGGACAGACCTGAGCACAGCCCAAAGGAACCTCGAAAAACTACAGCGGTTTGCATGTGTTGCAATCACTGGCAGTATGAGAACTACACCCACTGCCGCCCTACAGGTAATGCTTGGACTGCCTCCTCTGCACCTCATCGTGCGGGAGGAGGCGACTCTAGCCGCCTTTAGGCTCCACGTATCAGGAACCCTAAACAAAGACTCTAGAGTTAAGCACACACGTATAAAGGAAGATGCGATCAAACGACGACCAATGATGGCATCACCCTGCGATAAAGCCCCGAAAACACACCACTTTCATAGGCACTACAACATAATACTTACAGAAGAACAGTGTGACTACTCAGGCTCGAAAGAGATGAGAATATACACAGACGGATCGAAAACCGACTCCGGAACTGGAGTTGGAGTCTTCTCACACGACTTTAACATAAAGATATCCAGCCCGCTGGGAATGTTCAACACCGTCTATCAGGCGGAGTGTGTGGGCATCATACAAGCGGTCCACGCCCTAAAAGCTAGGAGAGTTACGGACACACACATACGCATACTCTCCGACAGCGCCTCAGTTCTTCAATCCTTACGGAAAGAACATATTACCTCAAAGCTGACACTAGAATGTCACAATGCACTAGAACAAATAACGGTATCTAGCCGCAACACGGTGACACTGCAATGGATAAAAGGACACAGCGGTTCGCTGGGTAACGATGCAGCTGACGAGCTTGCCAGACGAGGATCCAGCACGGCAGTCTGTGGACCCGAGCCCATCGTACCCATCCCCTTCAACCAGATACGCAGGTGGCTACAGGAGTTCACCCACACTCAAGCCGAGCACTGGTGGACCTCGGCACCGGGCTGCAGGCAGTCCAAGGAAGCCATGCCATCCTTGGATACCAGGCTAACCCGGCGTTTACTACGCCTGGATAGGAACGGCCTGCGCCTGGTGACGGGTACCATCACGGGCCACTGCTCGCTGAACAAACACTTTCACACAATAGGCATAACGGACAGTCCTCTGTGCAGGGCGTGCATGGAGGCTGAGGAAACCGTCACGCACGTGCTTTTTGAATGCACAGGCGTCACCCAGATTAGAACACAAACCCTCGGGACACCCAGATCTTTCACAGATGTTCTGAACAGACCAGGAGACCTAATAAACTTCTGGAGGGAGGTGGGCTGGTTGGAATAACCACCAACGGCCGCTATGGCCCACGCACAATGGTCCACTGTAGGACTAAGTGCGGAAACCAAACCCCACAACATAGACATAGACATAGGGGGCGAGCCTATTGACACCAACCGGGTACAGAGCCAGGCGCCGGGATGCTACTGAGAAATTCCCGAATGCCCGAGCTGGGAATCGAACCAAGGACCTCATGGTTAACAGAAGCGCTTGCGACCACTAAACCAACGAGGCTGTTTCCTTCCATACTATTCTGCTATGTACTTCCTTTTCTCATCAAAAACACTACAATTTCCAACCCAACCTAGTAAACAAGGAAGCTAGTTCGTTCTTGTAAACAGCAGTAGCTCTAATATCGCAACATAATTACGATTGATCAATCAAATTGGGTCGCTCGCCGTCCGCCCGGATTGATTGCACCAACTTCTGAACGTTATTACAGCAAAACATTCGACTTATGCCGTGACCCTACGAATATTTAGTTGCGGTTTTTAGTTTCGGTGAGAATTTGGTTTCGGCTTTTTTTTTTTTGTAGATTGTGTTCACATATCTATCTATACAGGGTGACTTGTAATTTGACGTATTCCTGCAAGGACGTGATACATTTGCAACAATTAAGCACCCCATAAACCCTAGGCAATAATTAATGGGATTCCAGAAAACCCAATATTTTTATTTATGTATTTTTGAAAATTTCCCAGTATTATTCGTCACTAAATAGCACTTTTCTCTAAACTCTTTGCGCCTTTGCCGTTAATTACATCTTGACGTACTCGGCTACCTACTGGTTTCGGTTTCGCAAAAATCTGGTTTCGGTTTTCGTATTCGGTATATGGTCAACACTATCTAAAAGGGCAGGTTCACTTTTTTCGAAAAACGGTTTCGAACCTGTAATTTTTTATTGGAACCCTTATGTGATTTTTTTTTAAATTAAATTTTGACGATAGCTTTATTTACTTATAATAGGATTTTGTTTCACAATAATGTTTACAAGCTAACCAGCAGGTTAAGTAACACGTTTATAACACGGTTGACGTCCACACAGACTCAGTATCGACGTTTGCCAGACGTAATTAGTATACGTTTTTAATATATCTAGAATTTAAGTACATTAAGTCTTTAAAATTAAAGTTATAGTCACATTTTGCATGCGGTGTTTTCCTGTAATTGGTTGTGCAGTTAGATTTAAGACACTGTTACTTATATGTTCCTATCTGTTTATTATCTGTAACAACTGTTGGTGAACCTTAATTAAATAAATAATGGCAATGTTTTTCATTTGGAAATTCTACAACTTTAATTGCGTTATTTACATTGTCGAGCAGACGAATTTTTCAAACATTATTATTATATGAAGCAATGGAATGGCATTTTCCTTCAAAATCGTTTGAATTGCGATTCAAAGTGTCTTACGCAACTGGGGTGCTGATTTACTGCAAATCAACAAACAACAGTGATTTAATATGTAAATTAGATCACTGTTGTTTGTGTAAACAACGTGCTAGTTATATCGTAAATAATTATGTTGAGTTCAATCTAATTAGGTCAAGCAGCGCTCTGCCTTACAAAGTCATTGTTCTGAGGAGAAAGGACCCGGTTTCAGTAGAAAAACATGGTTTTGGCCTTATTCAAGTGTAATTCTGATTAGACAATCCGTTAAAAATAAATACATAAATAATTTATTGAGCACCAAGCACTTGTATACATTTTATATAGATACCCACCAAGTTGCATAGCCGTTTGTCGGCGAGATTAGCGCTCTTTTTAATACTGATGATTGTGATGCTTATTCTTTAGAAATAAGTATCACCTTTGTATGTATTTTTCTGTTCCTTTCTTCTTGTCCGTTTATATGTAGACATAAACTGTTAAATAAATAAATAGATTTCTTTCATGCAGAATCTAATAAAACATGAAAGTAGATACAGAATTAATGAGGAGATCGATGTAAATATATAGGCTTATTTAAACCATATACAATTTATATGCCAAATAAGAACCTAGACTTAATTAACTAACTAACATTGAATTCAAAATAAAAACAATAAAATATTGTAACACTAAATGTATCTACAAAATTAAATATAGTGTCGAAAAATTCTCTGCATCGCTGTCAACTGGTAATGTGCCCAAGAAACTGGTGGCGTTGGTTTGGTTTCTGTGTCATAAGGTTCTGTGTCCAATTTCCGGGTCGGGCAAAGTGTTATTGGATTTTTCATCTGGAATTTTTTTGTAGAAGCCTGGGTTTGTGTCCGGTTTATGGCAATAGGCTCGCCTGTTATTATATGGGTGTAGGTACTATAGGTAAGTATACCTCTGCATAACCCTTCGGGGGCTATAGGCGTAACGCTATGTTATTTATTTTATTTATTTATTTCTCCTCACAATGACAAGCTTATTCTAGTTCACATATTATTTGTTTTTTTTTTGTGAGGAGCTGGTGTCTGATTTAGGCGTAAAATGTCTGTATTAAAAATCACCAGGTCCTCACCCCAAGGAAGAACAGAAAGTTTTACTTAAAAAAAAAAAGATATTTCACTCTAAGGTTATAGATATGGAGATTTAAGACTAAAATTAAGTTATTATAATTTTGGGGGTAGAACAAACAAGAGCAACCTTTCTCTCAGTAACACAATTATAATAATGATCAAGTTAATTTGCCAGCGGATATCGTTTGATAGATTTATCGCGGCCACGGCTTAAGCGACGCCCTTCATCAATTTGTTTTGAGTTTCGGAAATTAATTTTATAATATTCGGCCCGCCGGCTTTCGGCCTTCGGCAAAATTTTTGGTACCAGTCACTAATGAACGTAACACCATCTCTTTTATAGGTACGTTAACAACAGAGAAGTAACCACAGATCACCTCCTCTAGATATTGGTATTGTAGGTAGTTTTCATCCGTCAGTAATTAAGGGCCTATTTCACGATGCCCGAATAGCCACTACTTACCGAATAAATAAAAAAATGGAACAGAATTTGAATAAAATTATCTGCCAAGTAAACTAATAGGAACTTAATGGTGAAACAGGCCCTAAGTGTTTAGCACTAAAATCTCGAGCTATGATTGTGTCTTCAGTGTCATCTTGACCGTAGATCTGCGAGTAACGTTTGCAGTTTAAGTTTTATTTTCCGTAAAAATCAAACAATCTAATACCTAGAACTGTTTGAGAAAGTGAATTTATGCTGTAAAAAGTAAAGGTATAAAAAATCATCCGGGACTTCGAAATATCAAAAAAACCAATGAAAAGGCTACCGGCTACCTTACCGACACTTAGCAAATAAATAGTAATAATATCTCCCGTCATATTATCATTATTCTCCTGCCCTTATCTCAATTTACTAGTGGTCGGCGCAACATGTATTTTTCTTCCATCCTTCTCTATTAGTCCTCATCTCGGTAGTCACCCCCTTTCTAGCCATATCATCGTCCACACAGTCCATCCATCGATTTTTTAGTCTTCCTCTCCTCTTATAGCCATTCACATTCATACTCGAAACTTTCCTCACGACATTTTCCTCATTCCTCCGCATGACCATACCATATTTTACCACAGCATGTGTCAGACTTCCTCTTATCTACCGTCAACAATGTAAAAAGCACAATTACAAGAAGCAACATAACTACCAAACAGTACTTCGCAGTAAAAATATATTTCGCAGAGCAAAGTTTCAAAGAGAACCACTTACAGTTTTCCTCTTATTTTCACTTTTGCCGCATTTCACTTGTTAAAGTTTAAAACCACGGTACAATCATAACATAGGTTTCTACCATAATTGATTAATTTCAAAAGATAACTCAATTAAAACCAGCATTTTCTGATCAAAACTAATTTCTTATCATAACATCGAAAGTTTTCTCATTTGAACCTAACAGTCGATGATGGATCGGCTCTTTATCAATTAAGAGTAGATAAAACTCCGACACTAGAAATTTCCTAAGTAGGTTATATTATAGTTTCGGGTTGTAAATCGTCATCATTTTCCAACCCGTATCCCAATTCATTTGTGGTCGACGCAACATGTCTGTTTCCTCCACACTTCTCTATCAGTCGTCATCTCGGTAGTCACCCCCTGTCTAGCCATATCATCTTTCACACAGTCCATCCATCGTTTCTTCAATCTCCCCCTACTCGTATACCCCACATTCATACTCAAAAGTTTCGGGCTATAAATCTGATAAACATACAGGGTTATTTTTAAATTGGCTAGCTAAACTCCGCAGACGTGATGGTATCGATATCTAAACATGATAAAACAAAAAATACATTAATTTGATTAGTATTGTGGGTTCATCGACCGCAGTGTAGATAGTCACTTGTCACGATACAATCTATACATATAATAAATCTGTAGAAAAGTAATTTTTGTACATTGAAGAAATTGAAACAAAAAATAGCCAGCGTGTGAAAAGATAAGTAACAGAACCCATTTCCATCATTTTTGAAATTTTTGTCTGTTTGTCTGTTTGTTTGTGCGCACATCACGTAAAATCTACGAACTCAATGCTGACAATGTTTATATACAAAAATTATACGCAACTTGAGGTTTAACTTAGTTTTTGTTTCATCGAAATCGGTTCACTCTATCAAAAGATATGATTAATTTAGTGAGTTCAAGAAGTAAAATATTACGTTACGCAATTCAGTATAGTACTTGCAACGACATCTTAAGACTAAAAATAGAACTAATGTTGATAGTTGAAATCCAAATCCGATAGATGGCGTTGTGCAAATGACGTCATTTTCTGAATCGCGGTGTTAAGATTTTCCGCGCGAGAATGAGGTCCACCGTGTTTACTAGGCAAATTGGGCCCCCAGGCAACTGGGGGTCTCACGAGGATTGGCTTGTGGTCACAGACCAATCTTGTCCACACGCAAGAGTATTGTTCCGCGCGGATCGCATTGTTTTTAAACTCGACTCTCTCTGTGTAGGTACAGGACACCGTCGGGGACCTGTACGGACACAGAGGGAGCCGCCCCGTAGCTGCCCGGCGTGCAGACGCCGCTGCGGTCGCGGAGGCCACACCCAGCAAGATGCCGAAACCCGGCACGCGCGGCTCGTTGGGCCGCGATGCCGGGGAACAAGCGGACCGTCCGGTGTTGGACCGGGCGACGTCGATGCCTAATATTGACGTCGCGTCGTCCGGTGCGCCACCGGCCGGACCAATGAAGAATAAGAAGACGAAGAGGAAGAAGGAGGAAGCTGCCGCGGTAGCTGCCGGCCCACCGACGTCATCGGCGCCTGCGCGCGTTGCGCCCACGCCGTCGTCGAGCCGGCCGCACGCTGTGGCCATCCGCCCCCCCCGCGTTTCGCCCGGTACCTACACAGGCCCCGGGGCCTAGCGCAAATATAGGCCGCGCACCGCAAGCGCGCGCCCCTACTCCATCCGTGCGCGCGCCCGCGTCCGGACCACCAACAACAGCGACCGCTGCGCACCGTGCTGTGCTAGCAGCGTACCCCGCTTTGCCCGCGCCGCGCTCGACCGCTCCGACCGCTCGGACCCGCGCGCCCCCCGCTCAACCCGCAGCTCCGCCGCCGCGGTTTGTCTCGCCGCCCGCGCCCTCCGCCGCGCTCCACGCGAGGAGGCAAGCTGAGCCCGCTCCACGCACCGCCGCTCCCGGTCCCCGCCTCTCGCTGGCGAGACCGGTGATGGCTGAGCAGGAGCGGCCAGGAAGTGCTGGGCCGTCTTACCGGCCAGCCAAACACCAGGAGAAGGCGCCCGCTTCGCCGGCGCCCTCCCGTGCATCTGCCTGCGACTCACCCGCCATGATGTCGGCATGCTCCTCCCGTGTGGGGTCGAGCATGTCGCTGGCGTCCGTGGGGTCGGCCGCGTCCGGTCGCGGAGACATGTCCCCGGACATGACCCCGCGATCCGGCCCGCGGTCCATCGCGGGCAGAGCAGAGGCCGGGCCAATGTCGCCGGCGTCACCAACACCGTCGCTGGGGTTCAACTTCGAGTTCGAACTTGAGGCTAGACCCCAGCGGCGAAGGAGGAGCTCCGGCGAGTCTGCGTCGGAGGAGGCGAAACGATACTGCCTCGACCCGCCGCGGCCACAGCGCGATAGCGCGCCGCGGGGTCGGGGTACACCGATGTCGCCTACCTTCGCCGACGCGGCCCGCCGCACACCACCGCGGTCACCCACACCGCCGCCATCGACAAAAAACAACAAGGTAACCACGGGGGCGAGTAACACAAACTCGCCCCCCCCACACAATACGACTCCCCCCCCCCCCTCCGGCGCCGCAACATGTGCCGAAGCTTCGGCGAAGCAGGGGAAGAAGGGGAAAGGACCGAAGAAGCTGAGGTTCCCGCCGCTGGTAGTGGAGACGCTACCGAACTGGGCGACCCACTTCCAGGCCATTCACAGGTTACTGGGCCGGCCCCCAAATGCTCGTCCTTACGGGACCGGGGTGAGGTTCACCCCGGACACCGAGGAAGAGTATAGGCTGGTCCAGAAGTACCTGACTGGCCTGGAAAAGAGCGCAGGAGTTTCCTGGTTCGCGTATTCGCTACCAGCGGACAAGAACCTGAAGATCGCCATAAGGGGCCTACCGGCGGATACGGACCCGAAGGAGATAGAGGAGGAACTCCGGGCGATCTGATACCAGCCGGAGTATGTGCGCCATATTAAGGGCGCACAAGGACGACCCGGCTGCGTGTTCCACGCTATACTAAAGAAAACCCCGGACGTAAGGAAGGTCTATGACACCACTGTGTTTATGTACATGCGTGGTGTCAAGATTGAGGCTTGGCGTGGAAAACGCGGGCCGGCTCAGTGCCACCGGTGCCAAAGATTTAGGCACAGTTCGCACCAGTGCCACCGCCCGCTCGCTTGCGTACGATGCGGAGGCGAACACGCGGCACGCGACTGCCCGCGCCCGCGGGAAGAGCCGGCCACCTGCGCGAATTGCGGTGGCCCGCACCCAGCGAGCAACATTAAGTGCCCCGTGTTCGAGAGGGAAACCCGGAACAAGCGAGCGGGGACCGTCGCCATAACGGCCACAAGACGTGGGCCGACTGGGCCACAACCACAAGTGGTCATGGTAGAGGCTCAGGGCCCGACGCTTATGGCGGCGGCAAATGAGCCCACACAACATGGACGCCAAGCCTCCTCCTCCTCAGGGCGGAGGAAGAAGAATCGCGGGGGGAAGGGTAAGAAGGCCGCCCCCCCGGCGACGCAAGAAGAACTCCCTAGGGCCGGCCCTGCCAAATGTATTGCGCAGGTTGTGCAACAGGAAGAACTATTGGGCGAACCTACAAGTAGCGACAAATTGCTACAGCGGCAGAACGCGGAAACTCGTAGGTTCGCCCAGAAGCCGCACGGCGCCGCCACCAAAGCATTGAAAAATGCAATAATGTCGCGGCCAATCACGGAGCAGGAAAGCTTCTCGGCCGCGACGAGTGGCGGCGCACAAATCGCAAAGATGCCCGGTCAACAAAAACAGTTGACCAAACAAAACAAAGAATTCACAACCTGCGCAATAAAGCTTTTGATGGATTTAATCAAAGCTATCAGGCAGGGCCGAGATATAGAGGCGGTCATCCTCGACGGTTTGGCCACACTCCTATCTCTCTGTGATGGCTAAGCCGTTGAGGATAATTCACTGGAATGCCCGCGGCCTTAGGGACAAGGTCGCCCCTCTCCGCCATCTCCTTCGGGATCAAGACATCGACGTGGCGCTAATTAGCGAGACGTACCTGGGGCCTGAGGATAGGGTCAGGTTCCCGGGGTACCATGTCTACCGTAAGGACGAAAGGTCGGCGCTGAACGTCCGATACCGTGGTCTGGCGGTACTCGTGAGGCGAAGAGTCGTCCATCAAGAGCTCCCCCTGCCGTCGCTAAACTCGTTTTACGCGCTGGGTGTGCAACTTTATGTTGCCGGCGGGGATATTAATATCTATGCGTGCTACAAGCCGCCCGCGTCTAGCCTCAACGTGGCGGAGATGCGGGCGCTAATTAGCGCGCATAGTAACGCGACTATTCTCGCCGGCGACCTTAATTGCAAGCACCCGGCGTGGAATTCAATGAACACGAATACCGGGGGGAGACGGCTCTTCGCGGACTCGGAAGCCTTCGGGTACTCGGTGTCCGGCCCGGAGACGCCCACCCATTACCCTGACGCAGCCCAATACATGCCAGATGTGCTGGACATCGTGGTCCACAGAGGGCTACGCTGCCAGATCACACAGCAAGTGATAGACGACGAGTTACAGTCGGATCATCAACCTGTACTCGTCGTCTTATCCGGAGCGCCGACCCGATTGAAGCCATTAGCGCCACGTCGATTGACGGACTGGAAGGCCTTCACAGAAGTGTTGGAGACCACCACGCCGACTCGGCCTATTGCTTCCTCCGCAGATGTTGAACAAACAGCGGATGACGTCACTGCTTGCATACAAAGCGCCTTAGAAGCGGCGACTACAACGCTGCCGCAAGGGAGAGGGCTAATGCCGCCCTTGCCGGCGCACATAAACGCGATGATCGCCGTCAAGAGGCGCCTTCGCAAGCAGTGGCAACAATCAAGATGCCCAACCATGAAGACGCAATTGAACCGTCTCGCGGAAAAGGTAAAGGCCGAGCTCTCGGCCCATACCGCCGCGGGCTGGGAGGAAAGAATAGACGCCACAGAGGACAGTTGGCCGTCTGTATATAAATTGTGCCGCCAACTGACGAGTACCCCAGCCCCGGTGCGTCCACTACTGAACAGCGACGGGGCGCTTAAGTACGTAGCGGAGGACCGGGCGGAGGTCTTCGCCGAACACCTGGAGCGTCAGTTCCGCCCCAACCCGACCGATGACACCGAACATGTCGCAGCGGTCGAGAAACACCTGGGAGACTACTTCGCAACGCCGATAGCTCCCGAGGAGAGCCCTATTTTCTTCTCGCCCGGCGCGGTCAGACGCGCCATCCTAAAAACGAAGCCCAGGAAGGCCCCCGGGGCCGACGGTATCACTAACACAGTGCTGCGCCATTTGCCGTTCCGTACCGTAGCGGCACTGGCGCGCCTGTTTACAGCGATACTGCGCACGGGGGTCTTTCCCACCTCGTGGAAGGAGGGGCGCGTCATTATGCTGCCCAAGGCGGGGAAGAATACGGCGAAGCCGGAGAGCTATCGGCCGATCACCCTATTGCCGACGGTCTCCAAGGTGTTCGAAGCACTCCTGCTGCGACATCTACAACATCACATCGCCCCGCGCCCGGAACAGTTTGGTTTCAGGGCGGAACATAGCACGACGCTTCAGTTGTCAAGGGTACTGCACCTACTTACAACTGCATTAAATAAAAAGGAATGCTCGGTGGCAGTATTCCTTGACATGGAGAAGGCCTTCGACCGTGTGTGGCACGAGGGCCTACTGTACAAACTGTCCACATCCGACGCGCCCCGTCGCGTAGTGAAGGTGGTCTCCTCATTTCTGTCCCACAGGACTTTCAAGGTGGTGGTCGACGGGGCGCTCTCCGGCGCCCGCCCGGTGCTGGCTGGCGTGCCTCAGGGCAGCTGCATCTCGCCGGCGTGTTACTCACGGTACACCGACGACATCCCCACCACTCCAGACGCCACGCTCGCGCTGTATGCTGACGACGCCGCGTACATTACTACATCGCTTAATGCGAAGTACGCGGCGGTCAAAATGCAGCGCGCCTTGGACCTCCTTCCCGAGTGGCTGTCGAAGTGGCGGCTGTCGGTGAACGTGGGTAAGACGCAGGCGATGCTAACCGGATTCGCGCCTCTCCCACCACCTTTGAAACTACATGGGGTCGACGTCGATTGGTCGCCCCGGGCCAAGTACCTGGGTGTGACCATCGACCGCCGCCTCACGATGGGGCCCCATGTCCGCAAGGTCGCCGCACAGGGGAGGGTCGCCCGCAACCTCCTTAGACCAGTGCTCTCATCCCGCATCCCGACGCGCGTCAAGCTGAGCGTGTACAAGATGTACGTACGCCCAGTCTTGACGTACGCCGCCCCCGCGTGGCTCGCCCACACAAGGGAGTCGAACCGCAAGCTGCTCCGCGCGCAGCAAAACCTGGCGCTGCGGACAATAGTTGACGCTCCTCCCTTTGTGAGGAACGATGTACTCCACCGGGACCTCGGGATAGAGAGCCTGGACGAGTTTGTAGGGCGACTCGCGAAGGTGATGTTCGCGCGTGCCGACGCTTCTGCCTGGCCTCACGTCAGACAGATAGCGCCATTGCACGCGCGTCCTCCCGACGCGAGACCCCTGCCCCGCGACCTGGTAGCGGACAACTGACCCCATCGCACCGGATTGACGCCTCGAGTTAGCTGCACCCAGGTTACACGCGGCTAACTCGATAAAATAAGACTTTACAGATGTACACATACATCTGTTGCGCGGCGCGCTCTAGGTTAATATAGACGCGCCGCGTAACTAATCACAGACAACCTTAACTATACATGCATCTATATAACACGTGCGAGCGCGGTGCGGGCCGCGAAACACGTTGACACTGAGCGGCGCTACACTACAATACTAGCCGCTCACACAAACACGACTGCTTATCCCTCAATCCGTAAACGGCTAGATCTGTGAGCGGGGCGAGGGAAAGCTACATATCTACCTGTAGGAGCGTCGAGTCGGCATCTCCGTCGCTGGTCGTCTTCGTCGGGCCTCCCCCAGGCAACTGGGGGTCTCACCTGGCGGGGACAGACCGCCGAGATGTCGTGAAGAAAGCGGCGCTATAAGGATATAGCGTCGTGGCGCGCCTACAGAAAATTCATAGCAACCATTCACACAGACGCACTTTGCGGCGTCATTTCCTTCAGCCGCTTAGGCAAACAAAATTGAGGGGCCCGTATTAACGGGTCAATGTATGGCCTCCGCGGGCGAAGGGCGAAGCCCTGACCCCGCTCGCCACACCCCCTTACGGGGGCGTAGCGACATCTCTCACAAAAAAAAAAAAAAATAATGGGGGTCTCACCTGGCGGGGACAGACCGCCGAGATGTCGTGAAGAAGCGACGCTATAGAATATAGCGTCGTGGCGCGCCTACAGAAAATTCATAGCAACCAATCACACAGACGCACTTTGCCTGCGTCACTTCCACAGGCCGCTATAGGCAAACAGATTGAGGGGCCCGTTTTAGCGGGTCACCGTATGGCCTCCGCGGGCGAGGGGCGAAGCCCCGACCCCGCTCGCCACGCCCCCTTGCGGGGGCGTCGCGACATCCCACTAGGCAAATTGGGTTTCGTTAGGTGTCTTAAAAGTTCTTGCGTGTGTCGTAAAAGTTCTTTGGATGCTTGGTTTATCGATTTTCTAAATTGGTCGAAAAAACGTATTGGTTTCGTTTGGTCAACTTTGGTCATTGGTTTGAAGTACGAAGTAAAGATTGTATTTTATTTACTTCGTAGTTTGAATCCAATAGTGCCAATCGTTATACAGTAAGTTAGTGTTGCCAATTCGTTGAGTCACGACCACGAACAGACGATACGTTGTCACACTAGACTGTTCGACGCACCGTTCCTTTAAGTTTGTAGGCTATTCAGTCATAATCATAAGTGTTGTTGGTTTTGTTTATTGCTTTAATTTTCCTTGAAAATAATACCTCAAAGAAAAAAAACTAACCTTTCGCTGCGTAGCCGGAATACGAAAAGGATGAGACTTTGTAGGTCTCAGGGAAGATCGTGAAGCATGGTTATCTGCTAACCGAGAGCACATCGCTCTTTCACGTGAATCGGAAACGTTCACCGAAAGGGAGTCACGTTTAAGTTCACAAAGAACACGGACCGCGACTTTGCGGTCTCAAGAGAGTATGCAGGAACGCGAAGTCCGGCTGTCTGCTGATCGGGAGCGCCACTCTCTCTCACGTGAGTCAGAGACATTCACAGAAAGGGAGTCGCGCTTAAGTTCGCAAAGAACTCGGACCGCGACTTTCCGTTTACTTTCAAACGTGTGCAATTTCCTGTAAGCCTCTGTTACGCTATGACTATTAATAAAGCCCAAGGCCAGACGTTATCCGTTGCGGGTGTAGACCTTACTTTTGATTGTTTTTCAGACGGCCAACTCTATGTTTCTCTATCACGTGTTAGCAACCCAAACAACCTTTTTGTATATACTCCGGGTAATTCCACCGCTAACATAGTATATAGCATTAACGTAATCAACTATACCGAAGTCAGGACTCTTATCTAAATCATCAAAAAGGTGATATACTCTTATCTAAACGACGTTGTTTTGTTCTCGACAACCACGCGAACGAAGTCGCGGGCACAGCTAGTAAAACATAAGAAAACAGTTTTACTCAACTCATACATCAAGTAACAAGACTAACAGCGGTCTTTGTCTTCTTAAAAAAACATCAAATCTTTTTATTTTATCGTTTGTTGTTTGGGCATCGATAATGTCGCATCTGCGGAGTTTAGCTAGCCAATGTAAAATAATAAATAACGTGTAACACGCCACCGACGAGACACGAGACATTTGAGTGAGCATGACATACTACTACGTACGTACGTACGTACTACGTACTTATCCTTAGTATGTATTTTTCTGTTCCTTTTTTTCTTGTCTGTTTATATGTGTGTACATAAACCGTTAAATAAATAAATAATACTCTCAGCCGCCAGGGCTCATTCAAGTCAATGAAAGACTTACCCATTAAATGGTAGTTTTGTAGAAGGTAATGGTCACAGTGCTCACACATGTGCTATGCAATTATACAATACTAAGAGATTGAATTTATACAATGCAAAGATAATTTTTGCAATCTTCAGCAGCTCGCAACAATATTTTCAATGCTAATCAACTAGTTTATGCGCCCTTGTGGAGCTGGACCAGCGTTGAGCCAAGCATTTTTGTCAGCGATGTAATCCCCCAACTTATAATATGCTTGGCAGCATAGTGTGCGTTTTATAGAAGATTTAAATTTAGTTTCATTTTGTTCGAGTATCTGGAGAGGTATTTTATTGTAACATTTTAAACAGTACCCCATGAAGGATGAGTCTACTTTAGCCAGTCTGAAACCAGGTTGAACTAATTGGTCCCTATTTCTAGAACTATAATTGTGTCTTTCACCTCTTTTACTGAAAAGATTAAGATTTTTCCTTGTATCTATCTAAGTTAAACATTAATGAATTATACACGTAAACCTTCCGGAATAAATTCTCAAAATGAAGGTGAAAACCGCATCAAAATGAATTGTGGAGTTTAGAAGAACAGACAGACACGAAAAGCGACTGTTTTATACTATTTGTATGGATACAATGTATTGTTGTCTCTTGTGCTACAGCTTTGTCACATCCCGAGGGAAATAAAGTTGTCCTCCACACGCTGTGATACACAGTCATAGGTACGTGAGCAGTAACGACGTGCTGTGCACCTCGGGTTACTTCACACAGCTTCAAGAGACTTTCAAGTTATTCTTCGACCCTGAAGGACCCCACGCCACAGACTTATGGCGGCATGAAATACCAAATAGCCCTCAGTTTTATTATCCGAGCTAGGTAACCATTCGTCTTTTAGATCATCTTTGGGATCAGTCCTGTCTTTATTTACCACTGTTTACCATCACAATTAAGGTTTTTCCATAAATGTTTGTATGTAGGGGACAATCATAGGTAACTGATGATCTGATTCCGAAAATTCTTTCACTAATGGGAAGCTACATTGCCAAGTGTCATAAAATTTATGAAATTTCTTGTTTTAACATGAAATATGAAGCTAGTGTCGAATTAACATTACGATCATCACACCTCCGCATAAATACTTTTTAATTATGTCCGTTGTTTTAATATGTTAGACTGTATAATTGACTTTAATGACACACACACACACAACCAAACAGCACTTAATCAAAGTTAGCCGCAAGTGAAACCTAGCATACACAAACATATCCATCAGCCGGGAATTCAATCCCGGACTTCAGCCACAACTTAAATTACGTGTTATGAACTCTGAATCTATCAATGTACACTTGAACTAAGTTCTAAGTTAGGACTAAGTTAGGTTAAGTCAGGGTCGTAAGTAATTTGGTTTGAACAAAGAATGAAGTAATACTCTTATATTACATATTAGGAGTTTGCAACTACGTTACTTGACTGGCAAAAAAACCGGCCAAGTGCATATCGGACAACGCAAGATGAAGGGTTCCGTAGTAGGGAATTTGGGATGAATTATTTATCCCAAGAACAAACTTAACTTTGCAGTTGAAAAATGTTCTCGCACGATACACGTCAAGGTCAATTCTCCACCTGCAAATGAAAGTTTGTAATCGCAAAAAAAGGTATAAAACTACAAATTAACTATTTTCGGACTTATCCCTTTACTTGCGGACTATAAACGTATAATAAATTAACAAAAACTATAAATTAAGTTCATATTCTATGTCGTCACATAGTGTATGGTAACTAAATTGACGGTAACACCATTAATATGTATATCAAACGACACTTTCAAACCAATCTTCTCATAAAGTCTATAAGCCCCCGTTCACACGATCTAATTGGCAGTCAGCGCCGGGCGCGCTGCCTGGCGGTGGAAAGTGGCAACTTGCCTCAAAGCTTCCCGCCCATTGTTACCGAGAACTAAAAACTTGCCGAGTTCCACGGAATTATTGTACGTTGTGACTAGGGCTGACGGGAAATAGAATGGAGAAAAGTGGCCGGATCGATTCGAATGGAAATGTGACAATGAAATGAGTGGAAGATTGAAACATTTTTGAAATGAAGTCGTCTGATGTTTGTAGAAAGGTGTGTTGTTAAAGATAGAGACTTCCTCTAAAACATTGCTCTGATTTATAAGAAAACAGGAACATTCGTCGTTAATCCGCAAATTATGAAAACCCGCTGAATCTTGCAGTTGAATCTTGATTAATATAAAAATTTCGTGTCTGTTTGAGTGACCGCGTCATTCTTCTACAATACTTACACAACGGATTTTGATGCCGTTTTCACCATCAATAATACTCTAAAGTATTATTCTGGAAGGTTTATATGTATAATACATTAAACTTACATGTTTTTTTTATATAGAATACTTGATGTTTTGTCGAGTTGTAAAAACCTTGCGAAGCAGGGGCGGGTCGCACATTAAACTATGTAGGTATACAAAAACCCTTTATAATATCCAGACAAAAGTCCATCCATCACGATGACACCTATCCAAAGGTAAACAAAAAAACTTTATTATTTTTTCCCGACAACCCTAATTAGTAAACCTGACAGTGAAACGTGGACAAGGGTAGCGTGACGAGTGACGAGCTCAGATAACATTGTGTGAACATGCTTTTATAAGGGCGCGTGCACAACAGATAGGTAGTTTTAAGGAGCAAGCGCTTCATAAGGGACTTGTCACGTCCCTACTGAAATGATACGGAAGAGAGTTCTGGAATAATGTTCTGTTATTTGATAAGTTAAAGTTATTTCAATTTAATAGCTTTTTTTATCTTTGTAGAAGAACTATTCGCCCGCTATGGAGCGGGTTATGCTCGAAGTTTCTTTGAAGGATAGAATCAGAACTAAAAGCAAAATTAAAACTTTTTGAAAAACCAACGACGGAAGCAATGAAAAATGAAAAATAAATTCGCCGGGGGCTGCCATACCCTGAACTGCACAAAGAAAATGTCGATAAAAGTATCCTATGTCCTTTCTAAGGGTTCAAAGTATCCCCATAACAAATTTCATCAAAATCGGTTCAGCCGTTTAGCCGTGAAAGCATAACAAACAAATCTTTTCTCTTTATTATAATATTGATTTAGATACTTTATATTAGAGACTGGATCTTAGGTGATCCTTTGGCAAAAGGCTTGCTACCTGGAACTAAAATATATCTGGTGAAAGGCGGTTGTACTATAATACACCTCGCACTCCTCCTCTTTGGGGAGACAGGCGTGGAATTTTTCTCAAACCACTAAAGCATAAATTTAAAATTAATTGTATTATAGCCAGCGTCTATTTGTCTAAAAACTGGCCTTTTCGGCGTTCATTAATCACAAGCTTTGCGCCTGTACAGTACATCTTGTTATCAGAGCAACTGCCATCTGACCTCCACATAATTACCAGATTAATGGAGAAGAACGGGGACAATTTTTTTTTTTAATGTTCAGTGCCAGGTGCCCTCCTGGAGGATTCACTCAAGTCGCATATGGGATGCCGGGAGCCCTCGCGGAGGCCTCATTTTAAATATTGGTTTTTCTTAGCGAATTCAGAATTATAAACTGAAAATAAAATCAATTGTATGTTTTAACAAGAATTCAAATCTAATGCCGGTGATGCTCCTGCAGTCAACTTGCAATATGTATGGTGGCATGGCGTATGAGCTCTATAAAAAATGGTTGGAGTCGAAAGTGTTAAACGTAGACGACAACACACACACGACGACGGCGACGTATCACATAGATCGATGTGACGAATGCTATTTAGGAAAGAAGGGCCCGCCTAAATATCATTGCAGCATTGTGTAATGGCGGTAATAGGTACCTGAAAAATAATATATCACACCGAAGTTCAACTGAAAACCTTTCTTAGGCTTTACTCACAAGTCATACTTGAACTTCTGACATAGCCAACTGAACTGAATGTGAACGCTCGCAGCCGATTATCAGCATAATATGTATTGTTGTACATTATTCATGAACGTGTTTTCTTCGGAATTTTTTGCTCGATCTTAATAATGGCAATACATACAAACGTCTCACTAATTGTACGGTAGTACGGAACCCTTCATGTGTGAGTCCAACTGGCACTTCACCGCTTTGTAATAACTTTAATAACTAATATTGTCAAATTAATGGGACAGCTATTTTCGACGTATGCGTGCTTTCAGAATGCACCCTTTTAAAGAATTCATAGTACTGGATGTCCATACGTCTGCTATAAACCGATATAATGACTTCTTTTGTATTCAAAACTTGAAAGACAGACTTATAAAAACGTGCTTCTTAAACATTCTGCTGATAATCCCTGTCTTTTCTAACATGTCTTCTAGATTTGTTGACATAAGGAAGTAGCACACATATCAACTCGGAAAGGGATCGTCACCGTATCAATTCGAGCCATTCAGTATTCCTTGTATGAAACTCCCTACTGCATCGCACACTAATCGGAATCGTAACGTTATCGCCTCGCCTCGGTACAAGCTCACGAACCGCGGCCATACGGTGACGATCCCTTTGCGAGTTGATGTGTGCTATGACCTAAAATCTACGCCCACCAGTGGATTTGGAAATTTTTACAACAAATTGAATTAAAAACATTTTCAGAAAACTGGGATAAAGCTACGGTAACTTAGAATAGCGGTGGCCGCCACATAACGGCCGTCATGAAAATGAGCGCACCAGGGTTGGACTTTACGGTGTCAAAAATGTATCTCTAAGGAAACACACCTAAATACGTTAACTATATATTAAAACATTTCAGTGACGTCATTGTGTGGTTAATTGCGGACGCTATGTAGCGCTATTGGGCTTTAACCGTGGCTTAAAGCCCAATGTCAACGATGCTAATCAATAGTTACGAGTTATAAGCTCAAAACACAAATGAAAAGTCAGAATGTCACAGCACTAATATAAACCAATAAATCTTCACAAAATGATAATAAAGTATCTATTTACTTATTTTCCTGAAGCACTACCAGTATGACCCTATCTGACCCGAGTCTGACCTCCTTCCATAGCGCAATCAAGCAAGCATAGTGTAATCTTATCAGTGTACAAGATATTGTGGTCTGTGATTAAAAACAATCTTGGTCGCTGCTTCATTGGCCTTATTTTTATTTAATTTTAATACGCCAGGGAAGTCAGATTTTCTTATTATTAAGTTTGTGTTTTGATTTTCATGTTTGTTTCTACGTGTAATAAAATGCGAATTGAATTTTCCTTAAAAATAATTCATGTGTGACAAATGGGATTTTCTGTCGGCAAAAATGACAAATTTCCATACCTACAAACTTTCATCCCCTAAATAAATGACCCCTTACCGAGACAAATTAAATAAACAATCTTCTTAATGCTTACCTTCAGATATGGAACTCTGCTGAAAATTTTCAAGCTTCTGGAGCCAGCGGTTTAGGCGGTGCGTTGTCCGTCAGTGAATGTAAGTTATTTATTAAGTAGATTCTATCTTTAGCTATCGCTAGCAAAATCTACTATTTTCGAAACTGATTATAAGCGTTGCTTTTTATCACTGAATGAAAACTCATGATTCTCAGCATAGTTCAGTGGTGTACCTAAGTCTGGATATAGTCCGCCATCCAGTCAAAACGATCAATAGGTACGTAACAATGGGATAAGGAAACTCCCTAACGCCCAATATCTCAAGTACTTGTAATAAAGTAGTGAATAGTCCCTCCGTCCCTCAGAAGTAACCCTTCCAATCCATCGGCCCTCACTCGGCAATATCTAACCCTCTAATTTCTTACATAAAGCGGGCTTTTAGGCTCAATTCACTGTGAAATCAGTCTGATGTTCATACCTGCTTTTTGTTAAGAAGGTTAATCATTTATAGGAGACTGTATGTGGTCAATAAAGACGCTTATTTTTAACCGACTTCCAAAAAGGAGGAGGTTCTATGTTTGTAGCGTATGTATGTTTTTTTATGTATGTCTGCCGATTTCTCCATCAATTGTGGACTGATTTTGAAAATTCTTTTTTTGTATGAACTGGTATGCTCTCAAGTTAATCCCATATAAATTTTATTAACTTTACTTGGATAGTTTTTGAGTGAGCTTCAATAATACGTATTTTTCCCACTTATTACATGTGGATGATAATTATGATAATAACTTCCTGTCACTGTTATTTACATAGCAGTTTGTGGTATTAGAATTTGTGTGGGGTAGGTAACACAACTAAAAAGTGAAAAAATAAAAACTTTTACAAAAAGTTTTTTTTTGTAAAAGTTTGTTTCGTGATAGGCACTGCAGCTTGGAACAAAATATGAATGGTTTTAATGCTGACAGCGTCTGTGTTCCATTCCACATATAACCCATCCACCTTCTAAGCAAGGGTGAACAAGCATCTTCTGGGCACGCTCGTTCCAGCGTAGACCTCATCCATCGCTTTCCATCAGGCGAGATCAGGGTGAAGTGAAGGCCAATTTCGCAATACAAAAAAAAAAAAAAAAAAAAATTGAGGTAGATGGTGCGTAAAAGACGATACTGGGTAATTAGGAAGTAATTATTAAAAACTGACCAATATGCATGCAAAAAATGTGTATCCAACTCCAAAGAAAGAGCTCATGGATTTCAATAATGATGCTATAAAAGATGAATGAAAAATCAAACGCGAAAGTGAAAGAAAAACAAAACACCACCGTCCGAGTTTAAAACCCACACCAACAAAAGTTGAAGAGTGAATTGTTTTAAATACTGGTTGGATAACATCACTGCCCTTGAGTAGAGGTCACACGCGGACGCGGCGACCTTGACCCAATTAGTGACCTTCGATCCGAGGGTCGGTTTCAGCTGCGATGGTGTTGATTAAGCACGAAAGGTGTGGTAATATAATAGGTAGGTATATCTCATGCTTATGATCCCCTGGAGTGAAGTGTTTGAAAAGTAATTTAAAATGGGGTAGGTAGTGTTGGGTGGTATATAAGCTACTAACAATCATTCAAGTTGATTTTCATGTATCACATGTTCACCATGCTTGATTGACAGAGAACTACAAAATGCCACGTTCTACTATACACGTTCTACTTGATCATTTATTTATTTATTAAACACTTTATTGTATACCACACCACATTTTCCTTTTTGTAGCTAACCTGAGTTTAGAAATAAAACTGTTGTTTTAGCTGTTTACAAGGTTTTAAGTTACGTCTGGACTATTATACCTAATCATAAGTAATTTTCCAAGACTTTAAACTACTAAGAATGTTCTACCAACTTTTAAACGCTAGAAAAACCCACATTCACACTCCACCATTTTGCTTTCTTACACATTTCCATAGTTTATCACCGCCATCAACATACACACGTGCTTACATTAGCAATGCCACCATGTCTGGGGCATCCATAACATGCAATGCTCGTGTAAACAAGCATTTGTTTAGGCTATAAATGGCGCTCAGTCACGCATACGATACGCTAAGAAGTAACGTGGGGTAAAGTCTTACTCACTGACGGGTTTGAAGGTCAAGGTCGAGGGGTAACGGTTTGTTGTGGGTAGCTGAAGGGTTATTATAGGTAATTTACTGGTTGTTTTGTGTCAAGCCGGGTTGACTGAAAGATGCAATGCAATGTTTGTATGGTGACACTTAAAGCTGAATGCATAACATAACGTCACGCCTGTATACCCCGAAGGGTTAGGCAGTGGTGTACCTATAGTATGTCCAAATTTAGCGAGGGGGCGAGCCTACTGCCGTCAACTTTTTCAATACAATTCATACTCCGGGCTGCTACTGAGATATTCCAGATGAAAAAACCTAATAACACTTATCACGACTTGGGAATCGAACCCAGGACTTCATGCTGAGCAGTAGACCAACGAAGCTGAGCTTTAAGTGTTAGATGTCAAAAAACGCTTTTGATCATTAACTGAACACGGACAACTATTTCGGAAGCGTATGCCTTATTTTATCTGAGAACTAATGACATTTCTCCTTGAAAACAGACAAAGATATAAACACAAGATTACATAAAAATCTTACTAACAGACATAGGTAGGGACTGCAAAACGCTAAGAACTTTTCCTGCCCGGAGTAAAACAACGAAGTTTTTAAAAACTTTTGTAGAAAATCTTAACCCTGCCCCTACGGTATGGGTAAACACATGGTCCCGAATCGTAAATTACCCTCCAAGAGTAATAAGTGCCTTGGGAACGACCGGGAAGGAATGAACAAAAGAATGAACGAAATCGAACGAACTTAAGTTATTGCACTAGTTGCTGTTTCTCTGTTTCGGAGGCAAATAAATGATTGTAGTGTAATGGCCCAATTTCCGTTGGACGCTGACAAAACTGAACTGAACGAAAAGTATTGGTATATAATAAATTACAAGAGATTTTTTTAAATGCCATAATTATTTTGCGGTATATTATATAAATAACCTTACGCAAGACACCTACCGCACGTACAAAAAATCCATGTGGGATGAGCCTATATTATAGCCTATATTATAGGCTCATCCCACATGGATTTTTTTTACGTTTAAAATAGGAACACAGTACACAGTTATAAAATAAATTTATCTTTATCTTTTACAGAGAAAGAGAATTTATCAGAACTGGCCATATATATTTTTTACACAAATTACGGGGAATAGAAACGTGGTGTTGTGTTAAAGTTAGTAGTACTAAGTTATTAGATATTACCTCAAAGAATTGCTTTTGGTTTTAGTCTCAGTCCTTCAACGCCTGTAAACCCCGAAGGTATAGGCGGAGGTGTACCTTGAGTACGCCCACATTTCGCCAGTTACGTTTAAGTCCCATTTAAGAAGCGGCGGGCCTATTGCCGTCAACCGGGATCAAATTCAGACTCCTACTGCTGCTGCTACTGAGAAATTCCTAATGGAAAACCCCAATAGCACTTTGCCCGACTCGAGAATCGAACCCAAGGCCTCAAGCTCAGCTTACTTAATATTGTTTAATTATCGAAACAAAAGTTGTAAGTACCGATTGCGTATCAGTTTAATAGCAAGCAATAACAGTCAACATTAAAACTAAGCAATAAAATGAATTACAAGCTTTACAGTAATAAAAATAATCGCCTCTTTTAGTTTCCCTGACCGTCTAGGATAACTTCGGCCAATGACGGGGTAATTATTGCAGCAATTTTGGGTAATTACCGCCAAAGTTGAACGACAGGGGTTAATTAAGTCGCGATTTGACAGCGACTTCGTTTTACTGGATAACCAAGTTTAATCCAGGCTTCTTGATGAATTAGTTCCGATGCTTATTTTGGTAACAAAAGATTCTATATTCGTTTTTAAATTAAATTAAATTCACAAATAGAATAATGAAATAGATTTTGAATTTTATTTTATTAAAGACTATCTTCGGCCCGTGAATTTGTCTGCGTCAAATTTCTTGTTCCTTTTCATCGCCCGTCTGCGCTGTGACTTCGTTTTCGCTTGGCGTTCTATCTCATCTTCATCATCCAACTTTTGTACTTTTGCTCGGCGCCTAAAAGTCATAGCGCGATGATAATCAACCTTGATTACGAACTATTTAGTTGGATAAGGATAGATAGATATATCATGATATTACATGATACGAATAAAAAATCGAGGATAAATCTTTCGATTCTACCCGTGTTTTGATTGACTAATTTGACCAAAAACGGTTATTGTGACTTAACTATAATAATTAGACATATAATCTCGCGGAAACTTTTTGTGTATAATGATGAGTACTATAAACATGTAGTAGGTATATTATTTTATGTATCATTAATAGTTTTCGTAGCGCACGCAAATAATTACTTTTATAGGCAAATTTTTAATTCCTTGGGTTTTATTATTGCAATTTTCGCAGAGATCTTTAATAAGAAATAAAAAATAAATACGCGCATTTTACTCGCTGATAATGTAGCTTTCTATAAGTGTAATAATTTAAAAAATAAGTTAAGTAGTTTTTGAGTTTATCCATTATAAACAAACAAACAAATAAACAAACATAAAAAAAATCTAATATTTTCTCTTTATAATATTAGTTTAGAAAATTCTCTATTTTCTAGATTTCACATCTTCAAGGATGTGTTTATATTTATAATAATATAATTAGATACCAATATCTTTCTCACACTTTGAAAAAATACCGGAAGAGATTTGCAGTAGGTATAAAAACTTATACAGTGATCCCTCCATCTACATCCTCCTTTCCTACTACAATTAACAGTCGTGAGGACACATTCACATAATGACCCATCACCCGCGGCTATTCAGAGGATTTGTCGTCCATCCTATTGACACAATCCCTTATAATCCTTCTAAGACACTGGAAAAGAGGTAGTAGTTAATTTAGTTACGCCGCTAAGAGGGGATAAGCTGAGCTGAATAGTACTCACACATTCCACTAGCTATGATAAAAGTACTACGCAATAAAAGGCGAGCCTTTAGCTAAAATCTAAACTCCGAGCTGTTTCTGAGAAATTCCTAATGGAAAAACTCGAATGAGACAAACACTCGCGCTTCGGCCCACTAGCCCAAAAACTGACTAAAATAAACAAAACAAAAACTAAAAATTTCAAAAATATTTGAAATAGGAATGGAATTTCAAATTGTAATCGAACCCTCTCGCGCCGGGTTGAAAACAAATGCGACGCGTAAGCTCGGACCAAGGTCGACGGTCGTCCCTCCCCGAACGGCGTAGTTTCACGTTCAGTTAACTGTCACTCACTTTTACTACTCGTATTATTTGTTTTTCTGCTGTTGTCGGGTAGATCAACTTTCTAACGTTGTCTAACAGAAAATAACTGAGGATTCTTTTGTTTTTCCACACTTTTATAACTCTTTTGCTAAGTTGTAAAAAGGTAGAAGTCATTTATTTTAAACAATACAATTTATCTCAACTTATCTCATTATTAAGAGAAGACATAAAATATTTCAAGATACAGGGGCAATTTTTACTTAATTTGGCAGTAGAACTAATGGCTCCCAAAGAATGTTTATCACCATCATGAAACAATTTACTAAATCCGCTCATCAATTTGTTTCTTTTGATATATTTTTTGCACACAATAAGACTTTATTGCAAAGATTGTTTGGTCCAAGGCGTTGTGTATTCGTATGTAAATCTACCTACTGCAGCAATAAATATTTATTACAAAAATATTCGTCGGAAAACTTCAAGCAGGCTCTACCGAAACTTTTCTTTTGAATAAATTCCGATGAAAAAAGTTATGCTCCCATAAAATGAGAAGTATTACCATAGCTAAGGGTTTGTTTATGACCTTGAGCTTTGGGTAAAGGTCACAGTTTAACCTTATAGATGTCCGATAGCTGTGGACTTTCATGGTCAGTTGAGGGGTGAGCGCACGAAGGGTTAAAAGTTAAACGAAATAAACTTTTATTGAAGTACTTAATGATTTAGTTCGCGTGTTTGGTAAGCCGATTAGTTTTTGTTGTTCAAAATAATTAACTATACTTTAGTTAAGGAAAAGCTTTTTATAAAAATACTTACCCGTTTGAAATGCACAATGATTACTGAAAAAGTAATAAGTATCGGCCCTTGTAATAAAATATATCCGGACTCCTACTTCGATCCATCCTGCAATTCCATGTGAGATACAAAGGCCTAAAACATCAAAATAATGATGAGTCAAAGAAAAAGTTCAATCTCGAAGTCGACATACTGGCCATCATTTTGGTGTCGCCATTGTTCCGAATTCGAATTCAGAACCATTTAAAAAGTGCAGGGTGGCTCGATTTAGGAGTCCGGGACTCCTTGGTACGAGGACGTAACCGAATGTCAGATGGTCGAGCCGTTAGCATGCATTAAATTCCTGTTAATATTATCTGTAGTATATATAAAAACTACTAACTTCCGGTTGTCGAAGTGACACCTTCAAAAAATGATTGTTAAACCGTGCAAGATTGATAATAATAATAAAATTATTATTGTCAACATGGAGAAGTTCGAAACATTTATAAAACTTTACTATTCAATTCCATGTCAGCAGAGTAACCGGCGTTTCATTGTAATCAAGAGGTATATTCCTCTCGGAGGTAATGGGAGCGTATAAGTAAAAGCATACGTTCCTTATAGTTTAGGAGTCCCGGACTCCTAAATTGAGCCACCCTGCACTTTTCTGTTGTGTAGTTGTAGGAGAGCTTTTTGTGAAGAGTTCGTCCGGAAAAACCACCATACCTCCATAGAACCATACCTATTTCTGTTGCCAAGTAGAAATGCTGTATTGTGGTTTGAACTTGAAGAATGTGAACAATACAATTGCAGGCCCATAAGATATTCCAGTTTTGTCTCTAGGATTATAACGCTCTTATGATGCCTTTGGCAAATCTGTTCATGATATTAGTAGTCCTCTAATGATACATATAAAAAACCTATTTTTTCCACAAAAACATTGCACAAGCTATCATTTGCCTTTAATGACATCACGTAGTCGTTTAAAAGCTTTAGCTATAAAAATACAAGGTATAAAAAATGTTAAAAGAAATCTCCCACGATGAAAAATAAACTCAGCGTGGTGACGTGCATAAAATAACAGTTAAGATCTTTGAAAGAGTTAAAGAACTGAATTGCTACTTTAAATCTAACAACGGGTTTAAATGGGCTTAGAAGGTCTTAAACATGTCTGTGTTTATCACGATGAAGACTGACAGTTTACCATTAAAAAGAGTTTTACTAAATTTACGGACCGATGTTGGTAGACTTATAACTTTATCCAAAGTCCCCGTCACGAGAAGCTATAAATTTTGTAAATAAAGAACTTCTACTAAGTTACGTAGCGACAATTCAATAAACAACAAATAATCCCAAATTCAATCGTATAATGTTTTGTGGTACTGGAACTCAAACCCGTTCCGCTACCACAAAACATTAGTCGACAGCGCTTATATCGCTAAAATATAACCCGACCAAGTGAAATTGCTCGTTAGTTTCGTATTAGACGTATGTTAGTTTGAGTTGATTGAATTTGGAATTATTTGTTTTGCTACGTAACTTAGTAGAAGTTCTTTATTTACAACAGCTTCCCGTGACGGGCACTTTATACTAATATTATAAGCGGTAACATTTATGAGTTTGTATGTACCGCTACATACAAACTCATAAATGTTACCGCAAAGTAATCTTCGGAACTACTGATCGGATTCCGAAAATTCTTTCACTAATGGGAAGCTACAGCATTGTCGAGTGCCATAGGACAGAGATACAAGAAATTTCATGCGAAGGGAGTCGCGGGCAGACGCTTACCAAATAAGAATGGGTATGGTCACCCGTCATACTGCGCAGGACCGTAAAGCTTTTTGTTTCGATACAGATTACGGCAGGCTTAACAAGATTTATACCTGGTGTTAAAAAATACGTCTTAATAGGAATAACAGCTTTTGGATGTCATTTGTAATAGTTTGGCTGTGCTGCGGCAGAGTAAAGGCCTCTTCTTATAAAGAGAAGGAACCTGCGTAAATCACCACGCTTGTCCAGTTGCTTTGCGACTATAAAAAGTCCAGATTTTATAACAATGGTTTCCTTTACCCTCAGTCAGAACGGAAGCACGGAGGACGCATAAGAAAACTGTTTTATTTTCTTGAATCTTGTTCATTTTCGAAATATAAGAAACATTAAACAAAAGAATTCTTGATCAAACAAATGAAATCTATGTTTTACTTTTCGTGTCGCGACGCACTATCTTTTAATTCTAAGTGAACTGCATTAATTACATTGGCGGGGTTCCAACGGACCCCCAGTCGGGGAACTTAATTTCCTCGGTGAAACTTCCTTTTTAGGGTTCTGTACCCAAAGGATGCCAACGAGATCCTATTAATAAGACTCCGCTGTCCATGCGTCTGTCCGTCTATCACAGGGCCGTGACTTTTTAACCGAAATAGGTAGACATTTGGAATTTTTACAGAGTGTGCACTTATAACAATGATTAATAAAAAATAACTAATTAAAAAAAATAAACGGCGCGACTGCAAATGACGAACTAAAAAGTAAAAAACAAGTTGTATTCGATAATCTGTATAAACAAAGCGAAAGGTATCATTTACTCGCTGACTAAACAGGTGAATACAACTCATTGCTGTCGGGGGACCGTTGTGTCGTTGCGTGGAACACTTTTTAATCTAAGAGGTCCCCCGACTGCAAATCTCAATCAAATTTGTTCAGGCATTTAATAGTTATGGTGGAACAAAGACACTCACATACATACATACATGAACCCTGATAACATTACACTCCTTTTTGGGCAGTCGTGTTAATAAAAAGACAAGAAATGTGTTTTTTTAACTAAAGTATTAAAAGATAATTTAATTTATGCCAAAATTGGAAGGAAGACGCGCGGGCTCGCGAACAATGGAAGAAGTGGAGGAAGACTTTGCCCCGAGCGGGAAAACGCAGGCCAATAAAAAAAAAGAAAATCTGTCTGCCTAGCCTTTTCCCAACTATGTTGGGGCCGGCTTCTAGTTTAACCGGATGCAGCTGAATACCTTATTTTACATGGAGCGACTGCCTATCTGACCCCCACAAACCAGAAACTAGGTAATACGATACCCCTTGGTAAGACTGGTTGTCAGACTTTCGGGCTTCCGACGACCCGTAACGACTGTCAAAGATCCACGAATGACAGCCAACGGCTTAACGTGCTTTCCGAGCCACGGAGGAGTCTCGGTATGTTAAGATGGTCACCCATCCACAGACTAACCCCGGCAAGTGTAGCTTAACCTGATGGATCGAACCGTACCGCTGTTATTACTTAGCCACGAGCTACTCCGCTTAAAAAAAAAGGAATTGTTTAATTTGCATACGGTGGTGGTTACGTACAATATTAAACAATTCCTTTTTTTCGCACCCTACGTGTACGAGTCCGACTCGCACTTGGCCGCTTTTTATTACACCTTTGTTACGTTTTAAATGGAGGAAAACCTACTGTTTTGTACTAAGTTACTGGAAGATGGTCTCACTATTTTGCTTCGTACGTTTGTTTTGCTTTGTACTCAGCTCGGGTACATCTACCTCTTAATTATGATTATTAAGTTTTAAACTTGTTCCTCGTGTGGATTTTGAGTGTAGTGTTTTGTGTGCTCTTGTGTTCGTAGCATTAAAGTTCAAAGAACATTTTCAAAGTAGGTGCTATTTTAATTCCTCCATATACCTATATCTTCTATACGAACTAAAAACTGTAGGTAAAGTGAATATTTTTGAAAATAAGTAATTGCTACGAGATGTGGGAACGAATTTGATGCCGAAAATATGTTTTTTAGAATTTTTATCCATTTGCCTGTTTGTATGTTACGAATTGCCGCAAAAACGGCTGAATGGATTTTGATGAAATTTGGCACGCACATAGGTTTTTGTCCTGTATTAACACATAGGGTACTTATAATCTCGGTAGTACGTTTTCGTGGGATATTTTCCAACATCCACGTGGGCGAAGCCGCTAGCAAAACCTAGTATTTTATAACAAACATTATTAGCCAGGTCATCGCTCCACCTTCTCTTGTCACATCGAAAGTCTTATTAAATAATAATTAATAAATCAAGATAACTTTAAACGGGGTCCTAAATTAGTTAAATTAATATAAATCTATAATAATTAATCTCCACAAAATAAATATATTGCTATCGTAACGGAACGAGAACTAAAGTTTCAACTGGATATGTTAAGTATAAGGAAGATCTAAAAAATCCATCTCAACATTCGAACAAATGAATTTAAATAAAAGCTCGTAACAAAGTAGTATTTTCATTGTTCATTTTCATACTACAGCGACTATTCTTCTAAAGATGAATACTACAGCTACTATCTCCGCGATGGTAAGATGACAGTGCGCGAGAAATTTAAATGGCTGTTTGAACAAAAGAAATTAAGATCCGAGTCGGAACGAGCTACATAATACAGTTTTATGGCGCTTCTGATTTCATGGTTTGATTATATAATGTATAACTTAATTACTACATAATAATTATTATAAGTAGGTGGTTATAGTACCACTGAAATGTTTTACAGCAATTTTGTTGTCATTAGCTTACACTGTTCCCATATTTGGTAAAACATGAGAAATTCCTACGGAGCGCCTGCAATATTCATTTAAGCTAAAGAAATCTAAACAGTCCCCATTGTTTTTATAAAGCTTCATCAAAATCTATCTTGTCGATTGGCCGTCCAATTTTCACAGACAAAACTTTTTCACATTTATATTAGCCATATTTTAGCCGACTACGACGAAGCAAAAAGGAGGGTTATGATTTTGACCGATATGTATGTATGTTCATCTGTTCCTTTATAACTTCTAAACTGGTTATCATAACTTGACAAATGAGGTATCGTTGAAAGCTTCTTGATCGTCCGCTGGTTATGTGACGTCACATTAATCTGTTCGATTTATGCCCCTAACTCGTGTGTCTCCTGATTTTTTACTTGTCTGCGATGTGATGTTAATGGCGCTTTTTTTCGTAGTTGGGTTTTAGTTTTTATAACTTTTTAACAATCAGCACCTTCCCAGCTATGTTTAGACCACTTGAGGATCAGTTGACAGAGTCAAGTTCTCCATGAAGATGCTGGAAGGCAGCCAAACCGCAATATGGATAACTGAAGCCTATAAATGCTTGAGTCCCGCTGAATTGGAAGTGAAAGGAAAGCATTCCGCCTTTAGAACACCACTTAACCTTAATGAGAATTTTGTTGATCTACTTTCTTGTGTCATGAAAAACGAGAATAGCTAAGTAGTAGAGGTCGTCTAATATAAAATTGCATGGCTGTCCACTACGATTTCTATACAAATATTAGAAATATATGTATGCAACAAGCAGTGGAGTGGAGGGGCGTGACATTTTAAATTAGACGACCTCTAACAGAGTGAAGCTCGTATAGGGCTCGTCCGGAAAAGTACTACAATAATTAATGCTCTATTATTAATTCTTATTTAATTATGCAAACCATGACTAATTGATAAATGTACAGGCGTGTACGCACGAAGGAACAAAATATGGTGAACACGAACATTGACTTGGTTGACTGGTAGAAAATGCCTATGGCATTAAGTCCGCCTCTGTACATGTGTGTGCTTAAAGTGTTAAATAAATAAATAAACATCGAACACGGAACATTTGGTTTGTACTATCGCGGACACTGGCGCCTGACCTCATTTCGACCTTATTGCTTAGGCAATAAGGTCGAACAGTAGTCAGGCGCCAGTGTCCGCGATAGTACGTGTGGACGTAAATTAGCAAAGCGAACACGAACACAGTTCGACTTGTGTTCGCGCTCAACCGCCCCGCTCTCTTTAGTAGCCATGGATTCGCCACGAACATTTTTGACGAACAGAGTGTTTGATGTTGGTTAGTGGTACGCACATGCGAGCAAACTATTCGATGTTCATGTTTGCCATGTTCTTGTTCGTTTGTGCATACACGCCTTAAGCACTAACTGCAACCTGCTAGGAATTATAGATAAATGTCAGTAATTAATTAATTAACTCAGCCAAACTTACGCACCGATAGACAGAACCTATTAGGACCATCCTTTAACTAGATACAAGACAGTAACACTATTACAATTAGGGATGTGTCGCGATTTTTTTTTTGTTTATTTTGTTCCTCCGCTAAGATGGCTTAACGGAGGAACAAAATAAAGAAAAAAAAATGATAACATAATATCACGCCTATCCCCGAAGTACTAAGTAGGCAGAGGTGTATAGTATGTAACAAGGGGCGAAAAAACAGATTAATAAAAGAAAAACATCAACCTAGGTATTGATTACCTAGATTGATGTTTTTCTTTTAAGAAAAAGAAGAGGCAAACTATACACAAAACAGTTTTGCAGATTTGTCACCTTCTAGATGATTTCTTAGTGTTTCATACACTAAACCGGCTTCACTAAACAGTTGCTCACTTGATACTGGACCTGGTTGTGGTAGTGACATGGGAGCAAAAACTGGAAATTTCGAGTAATTATCTCCGTCACCTAAAAGGGTCGCTTAGTTTTCGAGCCCATTTTCATTATTAGCCTCTATTACAACTCCGTTAATGCGGAGGCGGAGGTACGACTTCATGGGGCAGTCTCGCATTTGCGGAACCGGAGGCGAGGTTCTGTTACAACCCTAATTACAACGCAACATCTCTCTCACTAAGCAGAATCAATTATTCAATAACGATCAGAAGCTTACCAATAATACCAGTAATTGGGTGTGAAGCCCGAGGGATGCTAATTCGATTAGAAATTGATTTATCAATCGATTGTTCTGTACCTGACGGCTTACCGTTGCGGTATGTCAGACTATGTATTAGATCGGTGCATAGATGGAGGGAAATTGCATAGACAATGTTAATTGGTTTCCCTGTCTGGTTATATTAGTGGCCAATCATTTAAGGAAGATGTATAGAATATAGTTACTGTGTAGTGGCTCGGGTTTCTTGGATCTTTATGTAATACCGTAAGCCTGGATAATTATTTCATCATGTCTGTCTGAGGATCTGCAGCTGATTCTGTTTCTCACAAAAATTACGGTTTATACTAAGATAGATCAAGTTTTTGTAGATTTTAATCGACTAATAGTCGAAAGACATGCAGTTTCCTAATTCCTGTTTTGGTATTTCTGGTTGCTTTAACTTAACGAGTGCTAAGGTGAGGGGCTGGCTAGCCTCTCAACTAAATTTGTTATTGTGGTTTGCTTGTTACCAAAATAGTATTTTTCCACTCTGCAATTGGCATTTTGTTTATGTTGTGATTGTTCGTGTGTTTTCATTTGGTGTCGCAACACAGCATTACGCAATAATGTTTTTTCTTTCTTTTTTTTTTCTATTATCGTGTACGATTATAGCTCGGTCGAACATGACAAAAGAAGTCAAGGATATGGAACATATTTAGATATTGGCATCAGACTTAATATAAGAACTTAATTTTAAAACTTATAAACAAACATTAACGAAGTCTCCTATCCAATTAATCATTAAGCTTCCAATGGTACTTCAACATTGAAAGAAAACTCAACACGAAGAATTTCAAATAAAAACTATTTAAGTAGACAGTCAACTAAAACGACTTAATTCCGACCGCCCTGCAGGAGCCATCTTTTATTTTTCACTCTCAAACGTTTTGCGGAGAAGTTCTCTTTACATAAGATTCTTACTTTCATTCTGAACTCATTCCAATTGAAAGTTACTTATTTTTAATGAACATTTTTTTATGTGGTGTTGCTACACTTTCTTGAAAGGATTTTCCGTTAATCATTTGTTTGAAAAGAACTGGTACCGTGCAGAATCTGGAGATAGAGAACTAGGTGGTGAGGAATAATGTGGAGAAATTTGACCAGGTCTATGTTCAGCAGTTAATGACACGGCGAGCGAAGAGAAACCTGAAGTTTCCACCGTGGAGTAATCGTTAGCGTGGCTGCTGCACTTGGGATCTTGGGATACATGCCCAGGTGAAGAAGAAAAATAGTGTTTCCACTAGACAATTATCAGTAGCGTCCGGGAGCCCGAATATGGACTTGTTTGATGGCAATAGACGAAGACGCTCATGGCTAACGGATAACAGCAGCACGATTCACAGTCGATTGACGGTTAAGCTACGCTTGCAGCGATCTGTTCAGGGATCGATGATCATCCATTACTAATCGAGACTCTGAAAGCACCGTGCCTCAGAAAGCATGTTAAGCCGTTTGTCCCGGCTGCCTTCGTAGATCTTTGATAGTCGTTACGGGTAGTCAGAAGCCCAGAATTCTGACAACCAGACTTACTAAGGGGTACGGTGTTACCAGCCCATAGCGAGTACCCAGCTACTGGGTTGTAGAAGTCAGAGAGGCAGTCGTTCCATGTAAAATACTGGTGTTCGGCTGCATCTGGTAAGACTGGAAGCCGACCCCAACATAATTGGGAAAAGGCAGGCAGATTTTGTAATCTCAATAGACTTTTACCGTATAAAATAAAACGGTGGAAAAATGGGTGTTTCACGCGCTTCTCTTTTGAGGAATGTCAGCCTTTAATGTTGCCTGTAATCTTGTCCCCTTTTTGTCACCCTCCAATACCTACGTGTGACTGACAGCATCAGACATCGATCCCTGGACCGCCCAGTTGTCAGCAGCACTCAGTTGAGTGACGATTGACACGCACACGATTTATGACAACGCCGCCTATGTTGATTTACGAGGTTCCCTGTGGGATTTATGGTGGAAACCTTTTTGTTTTGACTTTTTAGCATAGTGAATGTTAATTTGAAAATTCCTCTCTTCCGAAATAAAATTTTGGCATAAAGTATTTTATTTTTCACTTTTGGTTATGAGACCTACCCTACACTAATTCGTATACCATTACTTGCTATGTAAGCAACTGTTACAGGAAGTTTTATAACATCATCAACATACATCAAATGGATTAAATACGTATTATTAAAACTAACTCAATAAGCTGAGAGAGCTTGCGCGGAGGTTTTGAAAATTCCCTCTTGATTTTTTAGAGAGTCAAATGAAAACCGAATTTTCAAAAACGGTCCACAGTTGATGAAAATATCGGTGAACATAATATAAAAACTACTTTTTGAAGTCAGTTAAAAATTAAATGCACGGTTACCATGACCACAATAGAAACGGGTTTTGTCGACGGAAGAATAGATAAAATGACAGATGCACAATCACAATCTGTCATTTTGTCTATTCTTCCGTCGACAACACCCGTTTCAATGGTTGTCATGGTACGCGTGCTGATAGATCCAGCTGTTTTGGATAAAGTATTGGTCCGCAAGATTATAAATGGTACCTTAAAACCTCTAAAGGCTAAGTAGAATGATACTTTGAACGATCCGAAACTCCGGAATAATCACCAACTTAATGAAATGAAAATATGGCTGTAAAACCAAGTAATTATAATAGAAAAGAAGCGAACTATTACCAAGAAACGATGCACAAACAAGGAGCCGAGACAACCGCATGCTATAATAACAAGAGAAGATTTATTCTGTCTCTCACCGCTGTTCACAGTCAAGCTGTTCTACAAAGTTTACGGTAAATATTCATTAAAACCCGCAGTATCTACTTAACAGGCGAGCGGAACATTTTCTTCTTCATTTCTCGTAAAAGAACATTGTATTAGCGTTCCTTTGAAACAGCTACCAATAGTGAAATATAAATTACTAGCGACCCGCCCCTGCTTCGAACGGTTTTTATGACTTGTTAAAACATCGAAATTTTCCTATTTCTTTGTAAGTTCATTCATGTTTTATACATGTAAAGAAAATCACGACACTCATGTACTTGTGTCGTCGCTCTTCATAAATTTGAATTTACCGCGTTCTCGGTAGACGTGACAGACTGACAGTACTTGTGACACTGACATTTGACACATTGAATGAAAGATGAAAGAGTGTTAGCGAATATAAACTTTTCGTAAAGAAATAACAAAACCTGAAATAAAGGCTTTAAATGTTGTTTCTTTTGTTTTTACAGGTTAATAAATCTTTTATAGATGATGTAATTAGATGTTGTAGGAAAATAATTTTAAATAAACTTTTGTTTTTACAGACCAACGAGATTACGTCTTTGTTTCATTGTTCCCAATTATTGAAGTGGAAGGAATAAATACTATTATATATACACATAAACCTTCCGGAATAAGTTCTCTAAATAATGGTGAAAACTGCATCAAAATGTAGTTGAGAAGATCAAACCACACAGATAGACACGAAATGCGACTTGATTTTGTACTATGTAGATATAACATTAGGAAGGATGGAACCCGACGCGGTCTCATTTCACTTTCCATTGCGCATTATGTGTTTTTATTCAACGTCAGTCAAGTGTGTAAGCGGCAATAGTGTGGCAGATAGCGATTGCGTTGAATGGTTGCGGGGACAAAGGGGAGGGTTCCACGATGTTTTAGCGAGAATATTATGATGTTTAGTTCAACACCTTGTTGTAAGATTTATGTCTTTCTGTAGATCAAATTTACTTCTTCCAATTTCCAATGGGTGGAAATTGTTTGCTATTTTAAAATTTTCTCTCTATATATGAACTAGGTAAAAATTACTTACTCTTTTGCACAAATTTTCCCGTAATTAAATCACATCGGGCTCAATAATAGATCATATTTCAAATCTAAGTTTCATTTTTCGCCATGTCCGTCAGTCCATCTGTCTGTCCAGGGCTTAGTTCAGAAACTCTTAGTACTAGAAACCTGTAATTTGACATGGGTATTAATCACGCCGACAAAGTGGTACTTAAAATAAAGTCGAGAAAACAATTTTTTTGAGGGTAAGTGAGGATGTTTTTTTTCCCGTCCCTCCCATGGTTTGGGGTGCAAGGTCGTTAAAATTATTGTGAGTGTGTGAAAACCATTTTCGAATTCAGAGATTCGTTTGCGAAATATTAAGCTATAAACTGCTAATTTTTGTTGTTGTTTCCCCCCCACCCTGCCAATTAAATGGTTGGTTATGGACATCTGAAAAAATTCAAGGCAGTAGTATATATAACGAAATTAAAAGGAAAACTAAGTAGGATCTACAAGTTAACGTGTAATAATCGACCAAATTACATTTGCAGTTGTAAAAACTCTCCCAAAAAATGTTCTTTTAACGATTTTCAACTAGAAAGAGAGAAAGAAAATATGTTTATTTGCGGTACACATGACACAAGGAAAGAACAAAACACGAAAATAAACAACTTGGGGCAAAATATGCGTCACATCCATGTAAAACGGCCATCGCTCAGCATAATGCTGCGACCATATGCGAGACAGAGCCCCAGCACTGATTTTCAACTACAATGTTAAGTTTGTTCTTGGGATTAATTCATCCTAACTACGGAACCCTTCATTGTGCGTGGTCCGACACGCACTTGGCCGATTTTTATTAAAATTCACTTTCCTACAACCTCCCCGCCTTAAATAATTTACCACCACTTAAACGAAACAGTTAGCTTAAATACTTACAAAAAGTAAAATAAAACGAGACCCTTTACAAATGATACCGCTTGACATAAATACTGTTCCCTTCAAATAACAAGTCATGGAGGAAATTTCTTGAGACTTCTCCCGGCTTCTCCGTAGGAAATGAATTCCAATCTCGCTCTGGTTTAATACTTAAATTATTTCAAGTGTTTTATTTTCCACAGTGGTCAGACCAAAGAGTAGAAAATTAATAGGAGCGTACATTCTTCTGTTTGTTTTTTGTTAGTTCAAGGAAATTGCTGTTGGCTTTGAGTTTTTCGGTCGATACTATACGAAGAACTTCGTTTTTACATTTTTCGGGCCTGTTTTCCGTAATAGGCAAATCTGAAAATACAATTTTTAGCTTTTTCTATAAAATCTTCGAAACTAAATTATATTAAAATAGTAGGTATATTGAAATAGATCTTCACAAATTTTGATTCCACAGTAGAATTTGAGAGATGAGATGACAAATAATGAATTATTTTATTCATGATATTTGATTGAACTTTCCTAAAATGCCTGAAAAGGTACTACAATGATAACAAGGATCTAAGCCGTTCTAATCTATTCGAAGCCTAACAAATGTAGGGTATAATTCGGGTTGACATTGTCATTTAAATTCTATGAGTTAGGGAATGGAGGGATTAAATTAATTGTTTCCGAGACCGTAACAATGATGTCAATTAGTCACACATTTCCCGTTTCCTTTTCTAGAGGTTTTCATTTGTTCGTTTATTGAATCGTTTTGTGTTGTGTTGTATTGTATTCACGTCTGCGGGGTTTTATTAATGTTGTTTATTTACAGGATCTGTGAAAGGTGAAGCCTTTATTTAGTGTAGTAATATAAATGACTATTTTTATGGACTGGCAATGTGGAAGGCAAGCTTTGTATTAAAAAAAAATGGAAAAACATGAGGCAGACCTTTGCCCAGCAGTGGGACAACACAGGATAGGTAAATAAAGAAAACGAGCTAGCCTTACAGTAGTCGCATATGTGTAACACTAACATCTCACCTTGGTAATAAGCAACATTAAAGGGGTAGGGCCTCGGTAGGTAATTTCTGACGGCCAACTCTAGCACCGCACGCGCTCATTGGTCAAATAAAATAGTGCCCGCTTCCCCGGCTTCCGTCCTTTTTCACGAACCACAGTTTTGATTGCTTAGATTTTTCTAGATTTTGATTCAGATTGCAAGAAAGCCAGAGGAAAGTTGTTATAAAAAAATATACCTATAGGTAAGATAGAGATGGAGATGCCTCGGTAGCTCTGAGATTTATGACAAATTCATGATAATTGGTAACCGGGACTTCAACTAGCCTTTTCGCTGTCAAAATTTAAAGCTTCTGATCGACTAGTAGTAGTTTTGTTCTGCATGACAGCCTACGGAATATTCAAAAACATTAATTAATTAATTTTTAATGATAATTTTTAATACTTATTTATACAATTTTTTTGTATATGGGTATTTTGCCTGAAATAAAACACTTTTTTTTTATTAACCCTAAAGTAACCGAGTAATATACAAGATGTAAAAAATACCCTCTTCCATCGGTGAGGATTGTATTTACAAGATAGTACCTACACGGTAGTAAAGCGTAGTAAAGTGCTAGCAGATATAAAAACGTCAGAGTACGGTGGGCTCATATTTCGCTCATGTGTGGAGTGGACGAAAGTAGGCTGGCCACTATTTATGAGTCGCTCGCAGAGAGCAGTAGGTTAAGTTGTGTCTGTGGAAATGACATCTTTTATTAGAATGTTTTTTGAAGATATGAAATACTGGAATGGCTGTATTCCCCGAAGTGTTAGGCAGATGTGTACCTATAGTAAACCCACATTTCGCCAGTAATTTGTAAGTCCCTTGGGGTCGATCCTATTGCCATAAACCGGGCACAAATCCAGACTCCGGACTGCTACTGAGAAATTCCAGATGAAAACACCCAATAACACTTTTCCGAATCCGGGAATCGAATCCAGGACCTCAGGCTCAATAATAGCGCTTGCGATCAATAGACCAAAGAAGCAGTCTAAAAAAAATAGCGATATCTAATAACGAAAATAGTTTGGAATAGCAAAAGGTCGTTTAAAAACTTCAGAATAAATAAATCATCAATATTAGTTACACTTGACTTGATAAAGGATTTCACTGAAACGAATGTTTGTGTTAAGCATAAAATATCTATAGAGACTGATCAAAATTACATAAAAACGAATGAATGAATAAATAAATATTCACTTTTGTTATGGTTTTGGTCCATATTTGTACATAATATCACTTTTGTAAACCCTGTAAGACTATGAGGAATAAAGTTATTTGATAGAATACATAACTTGAAATTAAACCAATATGACTTCTAATTCCGTCGTTACAAGAAACCGGCCAAGTGCGAGTCGGAATCGCACATGAAGGTTCCGTAGCACCGTACAATATTTAGCAAATAAATGAAAATACTAAACGGAGAATATTTTGACTACGGTTCATGAGATACAGCCCGCTGACAGACAGACGGACCGACCGACAGACAGACAGCGCACCCTTCGGAAAGGAACCCTAAAAAAATATTTTAACAAGTTCTGACACATTTTCTGAGTTTATTTTTAAAACCAAGTTCCCATCACTCAACCTAGATAATCTTAGTACTTAGCTATTAAAATCTCGAGTACCTACTATGAAAGAGATCTTCTAAAATATTTCACCACTCAACAAGTCTCAAGGTACATTATATTTTTACTAGTAACATCGCCTTTAATGTGGTGATTTTTGGATTAAGTGCCTATTGTAGGTTCACAACCTTTTATAGGACACCGCGATGCTGTTGGTCCCCGTGGTCATTCGTAGATCTTTGACAGTCGTTACGGGAAGTCAGAAGCCCAAAAGTGTGACAACCAGTCTACCGCTCTCGTGTTACCCAGTAACTGGGTTGTGGAGGACAGATAGGCAGTCGCTCCATGTAAAATACTGGTAGGTATTCAGCTGCAAGCGATTAGACTGGAAGGTGACCCCAATATGATGAGATGGGAAAAGGCTAGGCAGATGATATCAAAATGAGCTAAAACGTCAGTCAAACATCCAAAAGTACCAATTTAAAACATATAAACATACGCGTAGGAGACCTTCTCCATTTTAGAGTTGGTTATAAATTTTGTTTTGTCTCTTAAAAAGAACTTTCTGTTTACTGGGAAAAAGGATAACCCTAACTTAGTTGAGAAAAGGCCAGGCGGGCAGATTTAAACGTTTGCGAGAATGCTTTCTTGCTGTTATTTGATTTTTGGAAACCAAACGTGTCTTGAAATAATGTTCAGAAAGGTTGTCAAAATTATAACCTCGTCCTCTTTTTCAAGTAGCTTAAAAATGAAGCAAACGACTTGCGAAACTAAAGTTATTTTTCAATTTGTAGTCGCTTTTCTTAAGTCGGTTGTTTATACCTACGTATTTGAAAAAAAAAAAACGTTGTCACGTATTTTGCAAATAGCATATTTATATGACAGATCACGTCATGTTTTCATGAAAATATGACAGATCACGTCATGTTTTCATGAAAATCGTCAGTTCTTAATTCAAATTCTCAAATTAAAAATATTTTATTTCACATAAACCTACATGGGCACTTAAGAAACGTCAGAAGCTAGGTGCACGGTTCCAATTGGTCGTTTCCTATGGAGAAGAGCCGGCAAGAAACTCCACGGTAACTCTTTTAAAAAATAAGTGGCTTTTACAAAATTTTCAAATAACAGTATTAATAGGTATGGGTGGACAGTGTAGGTCTTTCAACAAGTACCAGTAATCATTTTCTTTTTCTTACATACAGTAAAAGGTTCCCAAGTTAAGCCTTTAGGTCTTCAAGATATAGTACGATACTTATGTACATAAGTATCGTACTATATCTTCTTCGGGTTCAACAGAAAAATGCAATTTTAATATAAAACTGAAACTTTAGATATTTATGTTTAGTATTTAAACAGCAATAAACGCATAAGTACTGTAGAGGATAACGTATAAGTATGAACAAGTTGACACAATCGCCGCGAACGAATTTGATCCTGCATCCCGCCCGGGATCCACATCAGTTTGGGCAATGCTTCAATACTCCAGACCAATAAGCTATGAAGTTTTGCAATATAGAATTCAAAAACTAGCACACAAAATACCTGGCATTTTTAGGCTTTGGAACCACTGAAAACAATTCCTGGAAATAAAGAACAATTATTTTACAGACGTGCAAAGCCGCCAGCTCAAATGAATAAAACCAAATCCAGACTATTATTGTTTTAACCCGACGTGGCCTAAAGTATACAGATCGAAATAGCTACATATATCGATTGTTGCAGATATAAATATGTTGGACTAAGGCTGTGCGCACACTAAACTGTCTATCACATAAAATCGCTCTATGAAAACAATGGCGCGCACACTACCAATAGAAAAGTTATAAATCTATAAGTACCCAATCTGATTCCAATTATGGAAATAATGATAATTACCTACTAATCTACGATGTTTCACAACCTATTATTGAAGCTTACTCATAAACTACATACTCAAACAAAGTAAACAATAAAAAAATATATATATATATTTCGGTCTCTTCTACCAAATGAAAAAAGAATCACATAAATACGCCTCCTCCTTTTATGAACTCGGTTAAAAACAGTTTTTTCCCGATTTTAGTGCCGATCACAATCCAAGGGTTTTGAAGATAATCCCTAATCCATTACTTCATAGGTTTGATAAATTGGTCTGCCCAACACCGTAAATAACGCAATGAACGTGCCTGAACTAGTAAAATGAAAGACATGTCATTTTACATGTGTGTTACGCATTACTCCATTGTTATATTTATAGTGGGAGCACTGTCTATTACAAAAGTGTGTCAGTTGGCCGAAATCTATCGATAACCAGCTGAATTATTTAGCTGTCCATGACTGGAGCAATACTTTCTTTTGTGTCATTGATTGCTTTACTATTGTACGCGGATTGGGTAAACGGATTTCTGAGAGTTTTCTTATGAGATTACTGGATTGTTTGTTAAAGATTTGTTTCTGTATTTATCTTTTTGTGTGTCATAATAATATTAGGGTCATCACTGAAGGAATAAGATGTTCAAGGTTGAGACGACAATATAATAAATTGCGTATACCTTATGAGGTTTCCAGTCTGCATAAGAAAATTTAAATCAAATAAATATAGTTAAGTCACAATATATAGCTATTCGGCTACTACTTCTAATATTTGGTATGTTTGAACAAATTACTTTTTTTTTTTTATGTTTGTATTTATTTGATAGTTCCAAAATACTCTTATCCAGCGTTAGTATTGCCAGTGTTTTTCTTTAGGGTCGTATTGTTGACTCCACATTGTAGATACTTGAAGTGGGCCCATTACAATACAAGTAAGTTCGAATCATAAAGAACCGAGTTATGTACTACGAAAAATGGCGACATATTACATAAGTACCTAAGTAATAACCAAACTTTATGAACATGCCAACGTCATAGCAGTCGTTACATAGCTATATTAACATTTCTTGCCTCATTACCGATGTAGGTTTCCAGCATTTAGGGCGCGTCTAATTGGCTTAACATTACCATCTACTTTAACATTAATTTTTAATTGAAATTTTGATAGGAAACCTATATTCGTAACTAGCAGTAATATCCTAGTGGTGTGACCGTCGGACTGCTCAGTCATAGGTCTCGAGTTCGAACCCAAGTCACGCATCTCTGACTTTACGGATTAATGTGCGTATTGTATAATTATCACTCAAAAACGTTAAATATCGTGAGGAAACCGGCCTGCCTGAGAGATATTTCTCGACGGCATGTGAAGCCAAGTTAGAGGCTCATGGGCGGCTTTAAGACTCTGACACCAGGTTAGTCACTAACCAGACGAAAAGGAAGAAGACCTACAGTGAATTTAAAAATATCAATCCATCTTTTCTTCAAGCAAAACCGCTCAGTTCCAATGAAATTGTGATTTCAAATAAGACGTGTAGTTTACTGATATTTTTGGTTGAGTAAACCAGAAATTTCCATGATACACGAATCGATACTCCCGAAATTTCATAACTGCATTACCTCGTAAATGCCCAAACAATTTTGAACAATAGCACTACCCAAACTGCAGTTTTCGCGCACAAAATTTAGAACATCAGCTGCTTAATGATCGTAAGTGGCGTGAGCTGGCTCGCTGCCTAGCTCCTCAGCGATACAGGCACCCGTCCCACCGATGGCGATTAACGAGAAGCTAGTAGAGCTAACAATTAAAAACGAGTTGGCGAGCAACGAGCAGCGCGTGCGCGACGGCGACGAGCGATAACTCGGTGGTATGAGTTACCAAGCGTGAGTCTCTCGGTGAGTGTTCTGCCCGCCAAGCGAGTCTCGCTGAGCGAGTACCTGCTCTCTTAAAAAAAATCTATAGAGCTAATGCTTATATCTCCGTAACTTGATTTTTTCAGATCAGCTGCCGCTTTTAAAAAAAAAAGAGCACAAATTCTTGTTATAATTATGACGTATGTGAAAAAATCATAAATAAATGGTTACATCACCGCGTGCAAGCATATATCGGTTATTTATTCTATCCGTTCCGGAGATATAAGCATTAGCTCCATACATTTTTTTTGCAAACATAATACAAGTTGCTAATTTGCCTACCTGATCCTGTGTGTATCCTGTGATATATTTATGCATAATATGGGCTATTAGAAGCCATTTTAAGCAAAAAACCGACACTTAAAATTTAAGCTCCTATTTCTTCGAGAGCCTTTTTCGATCCACAGTGCGGCGGTGTGAGCAGTCAGCGATCAACTAATAATATATGTGTCTCTTTTACTTACACGGGTCCTACAGTATTTTGTACGTTTATTGAGCGAAAAAATTGTTGATAGCTACTCGCTTCCCGGTCGGCGGTGGTGCAGGTGCCTTATTCACCCCCAACGAGCTCCTAAGCGACATACTTACCCCCATTATCCCCCAAATTGTGTGCTAGATATAAATTACGGTAGTTCTCTTTATTACCTTTGTTTTAAACTAGTGTTTGGAAACCGAGAGGAGAAACGGACCTATAACTATGGGGTACCTATTTCTCTTATAAAAGGTAGTACCTACCTAGCATATACTTCATGTGTTTCTTCCTGCAAAACCATAACATCACACTACACCAACCCTGGTTTTCCCGAGGGATAAGCAGAGTGAGTATAGAACACCTGTCTACATATTTTCGACAGTCTTTTACGATAAGTTCCGCGTAAGTACCGCGGAGTCTTTCGCCATTCAAAATAATGATAACCACTCGGTCACTGATGGATAAAGGTTCGTCAAAAATAAAAGAACAATAATCAAACTAGGCTGAGAATCAGCATTCTGGAACTTCAAAATTACTTAAAAGACAGTTCCCCAAAATGCCCGCCCTTCACTTTTTTCTAGTGTTTTAGCTGGGAAGAGGTGCCGAAGCCATTTCATTTAAATTTAATTTCATTCGATACTCGGCAATCGATAGGTATGTAAAGTCAGGGAAATTAATTGTAAAGCAAATTTCCCGTGCGTCAATTTCCCGTGTTATGGCCATGTCATACAACTGTCAATAAATGACAGTTGTGACTTGAGTGTATGGATAGTTTAAGTTGGCTCAATTAATTTCCCTGGCTTTACTTAGTTCTGGGGGAGTCGTATTTTCGAATGATGTCACGGCAATAAATAACGCGACGCTCAGTTCTGTCAACTACAGGTGAGCAACGTGATGGTTTAGGTATTGAAAGCATTATAGGTTATTGGGTAACAATTTCAATATAAAGTGCATTTTAGTACCTACTTGCCCGGAGGCTGGATTTGTGCGAGGCGTAATGGCAATAAGGATGTTGCTGGGAAAAAAAAGCTATTTAGTCCGTCAGTCAGATAATAAAAAAATATTATTACACTTATTTTTGCATGGATTTATAATAAAAAATGATTTAGATAAAACGTATTAAAGTTGGGGAGGGGGGCTCGCTACGTCACAAGTCAGTATAAAATCTACCGAAGAGTGACGTCATGCCACATTTTAACTCAATGTATTGGCGCAATCTTTTGATTCCGTAAAAAAAGAAAAAATACGTGTCCAATATTTTTTTATAATCTATCTGACGGACAATTTTTTTTTCAGCATTCCTATAGGCTTGCTCCCTATTATAAGAGAGGTAAAAATTATTGGATAATTCTTGAGTAGGCAATATCCAACTGCCTCGTTGTGGTCTAGTGGTTGCTAGCGCTACTGCTGAGCTTGAGGTCCTGGGATCGATTTCCAGGTCGGGCAAATTGGGATTTCCATCGGAATTTCTCAGCAGCAGGTTGGAGTCTGGATTTGTGCCCTGTTGATGACAATAGGCTCGCCCCCTATTACATGGAACTTAAACATAATTGGCGGAGGTGTACTTTAAGTACACCTCTGCCTAACGGGGATAAAGCTGTTGTTGTTATATTGTTTTAATATTTGCCTCTGTGTAACTACACCTTCGAGGAATACAAGCTTCACGTTACGTTTACGTTATGTTATTGAATTTCAAACCAGCCGTAAAGTCGCAAAAATTTCTCAAAAAAAAAAGACTGCTAGGTAATAGCTACCTACATATGTATTTAAAAATGAAAATACTTTTATAAAAGTTGAAACTAGGTCAGGCCGGAACAGTTAATGCTCGTTCCAGCATCTGCGAATTTTATTAAAAAAATAAACTTTCGTGATTCTAATCGAGAAACAATTTCGTTGAAATTCGTTCGAGGACAGCCATGGCATCATTTTGAGAAATTATTTCCTCAATGTAGAAGTATTGAAGTGAAATTTGAAAATTCTAAATGTCTTTGAAATATGTGGCCATGTTGAGCTCCAAAATACTTTTGGAGTGAGGTTACACGCAATGACCATCATAGCAGTACACATCACACATGATGATGTGAGCACTGCTGGACATAGGCCTCTCCAATTGCACGCCACTCAACTCGATTCTGGGCAGTTCTCATGCACCTACTGCCAGCCACCCTGTGATGATCGTCACTCCACCTAGCCTTCTTCTCTACCAGTCAACCGAGGGTGGTGAAGAGATTAGATGGCAGGTGCTCTATTTGAAAGGAACAAAGATTTTTTTTTATAAAATATATTCATTAGAATATATTTTATAAAAAAAAATCTTTGTTCTGTTTGTGTGTGTGTTTGTTGTTGTATCTATTTTAGTCATAATGCATTAGCATTATGACTAAAATAGATACAACAATACATAAATAGGATACAAACTACATACACATACATACATACATATTTACTATAATAAATATATACCTTTATTAAAAATATATATAATGTAAGAAGTCAAGGGAGAGAGGTGTTTAGATGACACTACTCTATTTATTATTGCATTCATTTATTTATTTCATTCTCTGTATTGCATTCAGTCAAAACTGTAATTCCATACATTTTCTGACTTCATTTTGTTTTTGCTCGGCTCCTAAGGGTTCTAGCAAGATGACAATAGCCTATAACCTTTCTCAAGAATTGGGCTAAATGAAAAATATTTTTTCAAATCCAACTGGTTGTTCAAGAGATTAGCGGGTTCAAACAAACAACCAAACAAAAAAAACAAACTATTCAGTTTTTATAGTATTACAGTATAAAAGTTAAGTTTTAATTTTCATCACAACAGCAGCAGTGCAGTATCTGCTATCTATATAAGCTTCAGTTCAATATTCTGCACCACGAACACAGGTACTGAAGCACCAAACACAAGCGTATTTTGAAATTCACCGGACAGCGCGCAGAGCGTTGGCTGAATTTGAATCAAAAATGGCGGCCGTTAAATATTTGACTTTGGAAACGTAGGGAGTGGAACGTTCGTTGTGCCAATAGGAGTTGTGTTGCTTTATTGACTAGTAGAGCTGCTACATCATCAGCCTATAACAAAGCTCTTTTAAAACCTACAATTCACGTACCGTTTTAAGCAGAAATTAAGTTGAGTTCTGTATCCCGGAGATCTCTAATAGAGAAACTCTGAGCTGGAAGCATTCCGCTTATAATGAAAAGCTTCTTCTGCCCGCGACTATTTCCGCGTAAAATTTCTTGTTATAACATAAAAGGTGCGTGTGGATTGTTTTCCCACAATCATGCGTAAGCGGTGCACATCCCTGGTGCGTAGGGTGCGGGCAGTATCGTGAACGCTTTTTTCTCTGAACGTTTCGACTGTCAGTACGTGAACCACTGCTGCATGGTTCACGTACTGACTAATGTTAAGGTATTATTTTAATTTTGTTTATCTGTTATAAATTCAAAAGTACTAATGTATAATTCACAATTTAAATTTAATTTGATTAATAATTTTTAATTTAGTTTTATTGTATGAACCAAAGTTGATAAAAAAAAAAAGTCCTAGTATACTTGGAATCAGATCAGTAGTTCCGAAGACTAACCCCTACATACAAACTAAAAAAAATCACCTCTATAAAACATAAAATTGATTTACGACGTTGCTATAGTATGTAGGTATGTCTATAGAAGGTTTTATGAATTGGTCTGTCTGTTAGTCAAGATCAAGATCTACATACAATATTAACCGTAATACTAATTATTACAGTCAGCGACAAAAGTCGATTAACACTGCTACTTTTACATAATCTGAATTGACACATAATTATTAATTTTACTTCTATTTCGATGTTAATTAAATATTTAGTCAATAATTAAAATTTAGAAAACAGAAGTGATAAGTAATCGATTTTGTCGCTGATGTACGAATTCAAAGTAAGAACATATTTGTATTAAGCAAACAAGGCTTAGGTATTCGGGTTGAGTTGACTCGGGCCGAGTTGCCACTGGCCAAAAATATATTGGCTTTAAAACGGAATTGATACCAAGAACATTAAGATGTGAGTGGAAACGCCGTATAAGGATATAGTGACCTTATTGTGATGCTCTTCAGAAAGGTCAGATGCGTAGTACTCGCAACCGAGTGCGTGTATGACCAGATGTATGAACGTAAACGAGGCAAAAGAGAATTTAAGGATCGCAGGTAGCGTTCTGTAGCTTCTGCCTACCCCCATGGCTAAACGGCGTGAGTTTATGTATGTACGTATGATCAAGAAATTCATGCACGTATAAACACCAACATTTTCATCGCAGTTATTCAATTTTCTGGTTACATACGGACCATAGAAAAGCTTGCAGCTATTCTCCAAATATGTATTACGTTGTCACCTAGCACTTCACCCGGGGGAAATTCTAAACACTGTATTTTCATTCGTAGAAACCACATTCTCTCTTCACTATTATTCATATAAATGTAGGGGATACAGTGCGCTTTGAATTCAACAGGCGAAAGGGATGCTGGGTGAATCTGAATTTTAAATGCCACTTCTCATCTATATTTGCAGTGGTTTCTGCTTGCTTGCTGCATTTTTGGCTTAAAATCTACATTGTTTATTTTGTCATTTGAGGGGTCCTGAGGTTTGTTATTTTTGGTCAGATTTAAAAACAGAATCCAATGTGATCCATACGAATCATACGACTTACGTTTTTCGAGGTTAGGAATTATGGAAGAAAGTTGACCATAACATGTTTTTCGTAATTTGTTATCATCCGTCGTTGTCCCAATTTGTTTGGATCTACGCCGCAAGTATTCACCAAAGCATTTATTTCAATTAAACCATTTACAAGCACTTTTAAATCGTCAAGAAGTCGGTAATTCAGAAAGATGAAATTTTCAAATTATATTGTTACAAAAAAATGGTACCCTTTTAAATTGAATTTAGATAGCAGTGGTGGTCCAGTGGTAACGGCCGTGACTTATTAGTACGTCGTAGGTTCGAACCCAGACAGGCGCTTTACCTTGTGTAAATTGTTTCATCACCACTGCTCTCAAAACGGTGAACGAAAACATCGTGAGGAAACCGGCATATCCTAGAACCAAAAATTCAAAGACATGTGACATCTACCAACCCGCACTGGGCCCGCGTGGTGGATTACGGCCCACTCCCTCTCGCCTAGAGGAGGCCTGTGTCTCAGCAGTAACATTGTAGGCTGATTATGTTAAATTGAATTTTAATGTAAAAAAGATGCCCATCCTTAGATAAAAATAACCCGTCTCTCCACTATTCCATTACTTACTCAAGGATGCATATCCGGTACGGCTCGAAAATCCTTCCTTATCCTAAGGGCACGTCTTCCCTACCATTAACCCGTGCCCCCCGGTCTACTCCTTGATATGCAATAGCCTTTGAAGTCCCATGAAACATGAGGCTTCATGGGCTAGTGCAAATCTTGGGGTTCACTCGATTTATCGAGTCTGGTTAAACCACGCTGGGGTCGGTGCATTTCATTCATTCATTCATTCAAAATAGTAGTTTATGAAACTGTTGCAAAATGTGGTGTATAAAATACGAGTGTGTTTAACGCAGTGAGTATCACACGAGTGTTTTAATACCTAGTTATGGGCAGTTTATACACTACTTTATCTACTCTTATACATTGGGATTGAACCTACTAAATAAAAGATCAAAGTTAAAGATGAAGAATACAAAATTCCCACGAAATTCAGTAAAACTTCACGTATGAATGGCGCCTGCGCCCAGCACATCACCGCGCATGCGCTAGAGCGGTGCTGCTGTGCCCCGTAACGTTCCTTTACAAAAGTTGATGGAAACTCCTCTGGGATATTAACTTCTTGGATTTGCCCTGTATCGTAATAGAAAAAAATATGTTTTATAGCATTATGTTGGTACAGAAAAATGTTCTAATATGATTCTATTTTTAAATTTCGGTATTGTGTTTAAAAAGTATGTCAATATAAACTCGTTTTGAAGTTTATAATTCGAATATTACGATATGAGAGTAGATAAAAGCGTTTTTGTCAACAGTTTCAAATTAAACTTACACACAAGTTTAATTTGAAGATATACTTTAACGGGTGTCGTAGCTACTTCAGTACAAGTCCATAAAAACTTGAAAGCCTTTTGATATCTTCTCTCACAACTACTTAACTAAATGTATAGTGTTCGAATCCATAAAAATCGCGGCATCACGGATATTTTAGTACCTATCAGTTGAATAGAAACAAGAAATCGATAGCTCGCACATTTCTCTTGCAAACGGTGCCCAAACTGTCGAATTATCGAGTTGCTTTTAAAAGAGCTTTCACGCTAGATTAATACTTCTGTTCTTCATTTATTTCAATAAAAACACACACACACACACACACAAACACATAAACTCACGCTTTCTTCTCATGGGAGTAGGTAGAAACTACAGAACGCCCTGTGCTACAATCCATACATACTTATTTTGCTCAAACACGCACGCCGCGACAGTGTTCTGAAAATCGAGCACCAAAAATTCAAAAAAAATCTACGCGCAAAGTGGCACCTAAAGGTGCATGAATTGGATGTCATATTGATCGCCTTGTATGGTACAATAACTCGTGTGAGCACCAGCTCTTCAGTTCCATTCAATAAAATAAAAAAGTATTTTAAGTGTTTTTTTCCATACAAAAAAATAACACAAATATTTTTTTCTCACGGGTGGAGCTACTAATACCGTCCATACGTTAATATCACGTAGAGGGAGGTATACCGGAGACATTACTTTTTTTTTTTTCAAACTTTATGTTTCTATGAGTATGGAGCTCGATTTTTACACCAAGCTTTTTTTTTTTTGTCGCCAGTTGCGAGTAGAACGCACCTGACCTTTCTAAAGAACATCACCAATATCGTCACTTAATGTCCTTCTAGGGCGTCCTCCCGGGGCGTTTCAATAAAATTGCTGGTGAAAAGTGGGTTCTGCCCAACCCTGCGGGAAATACAGGCATGGCGTTACATAATGTTGGTTTAACCTCTAAATAATAACAAAATGTTCTATTGTTTTTGGTTTATCGCAAGTTACATTCCTTTCAGATACCTACAGGTAATTTCAATTGTGCACATCAAGCGGTGCAAGGCAGAAAACCAGGTGTTGTTAAATAAAAAACATCTTTAATCAAATAATCAAATCAAAGCACTGAATTTGTTAGGGGCAGTATAAATTGGCATCCACAGATATGTTGTCTGATCCATTTGTTTACATTTTCATCAGATACTTTTGGAACAGACCATAGTTTACCAGTGCTTAATCTTACGGTGAAAACCTTAAAAAGATATTCATATTTTACCTGGACCAAACCAAAACATGACCTACTTACAACTTTGCCTACCACAGCACCACATCATCATCAATAAAATTACCTTTAATAACGTTTCAAGCTGTAACAACACGAGTGACGTCACAGTCTCACAGGAAATGGATACCTCTGCCACCCTCTGAACAGAAAACAATAAATCAAACAAATTGATATCCGTCCAATATGTCTGCGCAAAATAAAGTATCAATGACAATCTGTCCGTGTATTATTATGACAAGCGCTTTTTGTGCTTGCAATTTCGATCGTGGCGGTGATTAGCCTGTTGTCTGTTGTTATTTTAGGTTGTAATCTGTCGCGGGAGAGTCCGAAAGGGTCACCGTGGCCCCTGGCAACACACAGGCTGCTGAAGGAACACGGGTGGGTTTTAGTATGTAAGAGTCTGACACGCCCTCCCGCTCCGCACAGAGCGGGAGTAGTTATTTGATAATTTCCAAACCAACAAAAAAAAAAGTTGTATTCTGTTGTCTGTTGTGATGTTAGGTTGTAGTCTGTTGTGTGGCGGCATCTACATTGCCATATGCGAACTACGCAACAAAGACCTAACGTCACATAACATCCTGACGTCACTCAAATCCTGCATCGCGCAATTAGAGTTTAGCGCGCGGTGGACATATATACAAGGTCCCGATTTCAACCTCTGGGCAATTGCCCGCCAGACATGACACCCGTCTGGTCGGAGGATCCTCCCTTTTCTATGGTGGATGAGTGAACTTTACACCCTGTTCCCACCCCACCCCTAAAGTTGTTATGTTAGGTTGTAGTCTGTTGTTATGTTAGATTGCTGGGCAACAGTAAAACAATAATAATGAACATAAATAAACTCAGGCCTTCTGCCCATGCCTACTCCAGGCAGAAACTACAGAACGCCACCTGCTACAAACCCTTACATACTCGTTTAGCTTCGTTTACGTTAATACATCTGGTCATAGACGCACGCGCCGGTTGTGAGTACTAGGCACCTGACCTTAATAATTATTAATGCAAAAGGCACAAAAATATTTGAAAAAACAAGTTAAAACTACATTCATTTCTATAGTAACGTTGAGTGTGAAATAGATTTGGAAGTCGGTGCCAAAAATTAAAATCAAAAATCCACTCCGAAGTTGTTTCACACTTCAAATTATAATGAACTTTTTAAGGCAGTTTTTACGTCTCTTAAGTTTCATGTTCTGTAAAAGAAATCTAATTACTATAATGTCAAGAGGAAACTATCATCAGCTAAAATTTGAACAAACTTCATTTATATCTGTTATTTTTATGGAGTACATAATATATATAGTATTCTATGTATGCTGGCACATAAAAATGTGTAAGAACATGTTACTCACGAGTGTACCTACTTTTATAACATATAAGGAAGAAACTTTCTCATTTACTGACAAAATATTGAAATTTTATGTCAGGAATGCCGCGTTCGGGAAGAATGCTTTGCTATTACTTTTGCAAAGCTTCAGTATACAGATTCTCTTCTCTGAAAAACGAAGTTGCAAATAAGAAATACACGCAGCTCTCAGTGAAACTTGCATTTTGCTCCAGTTTGATTATGCCCGCTAATATGTATTATTGGTAAGAAGATAAGATTGGGAATAATCCAACTCGACAACATTCTGAGACCTAAGATATCCTCTAGAGTGAACCACACACATGCCATGAGAAAAGATTCTTCTTATAGGACGTACTTACTTTAGTAAGTGCTAAAATATACAGCTCAACACTTACTGAGAAAACAACATCACGTTAACAGTGATTTCGTGAGGAAATCCTTTCTCTCCAGGAAGAAATTAGGGTTATGTAAACCTCTACCGGCAGGGGGACATGGCTATGGGCTGGACATCTAGATAGAATGGAAGATGACCGGTGGACGAGTCGTGGAAGGCCAACAAGAAGATGGGTCGAGGATATCATAGATATAGCGGGAGATAGATGGCAAACAAAACTAAGGATAGAAAACAATTAGCAAAAATGGAGGAGGCCTTTACCCAATACAGGGGTTCTCATTCAAATTAAATATTATTAAATGTAACAATAAATAAAAATAATATATACATTTTAAATTATGTAACCGAAAAATTTATTGATTAATATATTAACGTTGTTTCATGCTAACAAATATTGTATAATTGCATGGAAAAATGAGAAAAATAAAAGGCTTATTTATTTACTAGCTTTTGCCCGCGACTTCGTCCGCGTTTCCGTCGTTTTTCGTAAAAAAGTACCATATGTCCTTCCTCACGGTTCAGTGGTTTTGATGTAACAGACAGATTAACTTTCGTATTTTAGTAGGGAAATATAATATGTCAATCCACAATACTGTTGAAAAATATCGCAATAAGGAACCGCAGAATATTATTATTAATAGCTGTGCCCGTGTTATATATATTTCAAGGTGATTAGAATATAAGAATATATTTATATAGTAAAATGAAACATACTAAATGATATAAAAAAATAAATAAAATGTTAGACAGCAAATAAGTTTGAATCACACTTACTTGTCATAATAACATGAGTCACACTTGTTTGTCGTCGCCTATAAAAACGAGTGTTCCGGCTCGATCGAGGCACTTTTGCTCGAGACGTTGACCGGTGCGGAGCTCTCGGTGAAATATTAAAGATAAGTATTTTTGAATGTTATTTTAATAAATAATAGTACATAATTATATACTTGTTGTATATAATGTTGTGTGATTGTATATCAATGCTTACATGTGATACTCATATAGTGCTATGTAATATTCTAAAATAAAACACAGTTTAAAAAGAGTAACTCTGGAGTTTCTTGCCCTTCTTCTCCAGGGAAGCTACACATTTGGAATGGGCAGTAGCTTTATAAAATAATATGAAATAAATCACGTTTTCCTGAATAAAAGTATTTTCATTTCACTATCATGAAGAGTTTAATAATATAGTAGAATTACAGAGTTATTACATTGTTTAGATGTTCCTATACTAACCACAAAGATAACATCAGAAGTGGGATTGTGGCCTAATTTGCCCATAATAACAAATGTATGTTTATGTAAAGGTCATGGAGTCGTCCCAACTACTGGAAGGTCTGGTGAAAGCCATTCAGGAAGCAATAACCTCAAATCGGCGCTCCGATGACATCGCTTTGCCTATCTTCGACCCAGAGAAAAACGATAATGGTGCTGAAGGTTGGTGTCGGAGCATAGAGAAACTTGGCGCTGAATTCAAGTGGACCAGCATCCAGCAAGCTGCCACAGCCGGTAAGGCCCTACGGGGTTCTGCATTGAAATGGTTCGAAACACCGAACGGTCTTGGGAAGCTTTGCGTAAGGATATAATAGATTGATATCCAGCAAAGAAGAATTTAACCGAAAAGATGTCGAAGGCCATTTTATATACATCTAAACTTACCGACACATATTGTGAATATGCTAGGGAGAAAGTCAGGCTATTACGCGGCACAAAAGTAGCTTTTACGGAATCAGTATTTAATATCTAGGCCATATTATCTCGCAGGAAGGAGTAAAACCCAGTCATAGAAAAGTATCTGCTTTAGTAAACTCTCCAATCCCAACCAACGTGAGACAGGTTCGACAATTTATGGGGCTTGCTAGTAATTTAGGTGGTTTATACCAGAATTTTCTTCCCGGACTGCTTCTATTACAAAACTTGTTAGAAATAACCAAAAATGGGTATGGGGACCAGAACAAGACATGGCTCGTGATTATGTTTTGAATCATTTGACAAGGGAACCTTTATTATCAATCTTTAACCCGGACTTACAAACAGAATTACATACAGATGCTAGTGCTATAGGGTTTGGTGCTATACTATTACAAAAAAATGACTCATTAAATCGGGTAGTTGCATATTATGGTAAGAGAACAAGTCCCTGCGAATCCCGTTACCATTCCTATGAATTGGAGACGCTTGCTGTTTATAATGCATTAAAACATTTTCGTGTTTACCTATTGGGTATTAACTTTAAGATAATTACTGATTGTAATGCTATAAAGTCCACAGTAACTAAAAAGGACATTTCATCTCGAGTAGTTCGATGGTGGACCTATTTGCAAGACTTTTCTTTTAAAATTATATATAGGAAAGGCCAATACGTTGGTCACGTAGATTACCTTAGTAGAAACCCAGAACCAAGCTTAAGTTCTTCCCAAGATGTAGCTGTTTTATCCAACCCTCCCCAAAATGTTTCAATCAACCCAATAGACTTGCCACGATCTTGGTTAGAGGTAGCTCAAGATAGAGATTCTGAAACTCAAACCCTTATAGAAAAGGTTCGGACGGGCGACTTGGATTGTAATCAATATATAGTTCAAAATAATTTATTATATTACAAAAGCGACTCAATGTCTGCGACTAAGTTGTTTGTACCAAAAGGGAGTAGGCTCGACATTCTTCGTTTATTCCATGATGAGAATTGCCATGTGGGTTTTGGGAAAACATACCACAAATTATCAGAGTACTTTTGGTTTCCTGGCATGTCAAAATTTATCAAAAAATACATAGCACATTGCCTAGTTTGTGTCGAAAAGAAAACTCATCATGGACCAAAACAAGGAATGCTGCATCCAATAGAAAAAACCCCAGTACCTTTTCATACAGTACATTTGGACTGTACAGGCCCTTTTCCACAGTCTAACAATGGTCATAAACATTTGCTCATCATAATTGACGAGTTTACAAAATTTTGTATATTAAAACCTTTGAAAACAATGGGTGCTGAGGAACTAGTCGAGATTTTACAAAGTTCTCTTACGGGATACGGCACACCATCCTTAATAATAACCGATCGTGGAACAAATTTTTGTTCAAGACAGTTGCGACAATTATTTGATGAGTGGCAAACTAGGCATCACATGATAGCAACTGGTACCCCGCGGGGGAACGGCCAAGTCAAACGGTACGTATCCACAATAACAAACATGATAAGCACTTCTTGTACTGATGTGTCAGACTGGCCGAGCGTTTTGTGGAAAGTCCAATTGTCGTTAAACACTACTGTACAGCAATCAACTGGCTTTTCACCTATTAGGCTGCTTATTGGCAGAATCTCGAACATCTCGTGTATACAAGCTCGATTGGATGAGGTAATAGAAGATGGTAATATAATTATTGCCTGATCGTCAGTTAGCACATCAACGTCTTAAAATTGTTGCCGATAAATTCAAAGACCGCTTTGACCAAACGCGTACAGATAACATAAGTTATAGCGTAGGTGACACTGTTTATGTAAATCAAGATCACAGACGTCGCGATAAATTAAGTCGTAGATTTAAGGGACCATATAAAATTATAGGTCTTTTACCTAACGACAGGTATTCTCTTCAAGGCCAAGGGCATTTACGAAATATTGTTGTTGCTAAAGACAAGCTAAGATTGTGGCATGGAGAATGGGTAGATGAGCAAGCAGTGATTTAGTTGATACTTATTAGGTAGTAGATATATTAACTGTACTTGAACTTGTTGTTTTAAACGTGTTACAAGTATTGATGTCTAATGTGAAAGACGTGGTAGTAGCACGAGGATACTGCTAGATTGTTCACCTAATGTGAGAGGTAGAGCAACAGCAGGTTTTGTAATTTATGTTTTGTACATATTACTAGATTGTCTACTTAATGTGAGAAGTGAGACAATAGTAATAGAGCATCGCGAACATGTCCCCCTAATGTGAATGGTGGAACAGTTGCGAGATAAGATTTTGTGAATCATTCAGATTTTTCTCTTTCCCCATTTGTTCACCTAATGTGAGAGGTAGAGCAACAGCAGGTTTTGTAATTTATGTTTTGTACATATTACTAGATTGTCTACTTAATGTGAAAAGTGAGACAATAGTAATAGAGCATCGCGAACATGTCCCCCTAATGTGAAAGGTGGAACAGTTGCGAGATAAGATTTTGTGAATCATTCAGATTTTTCTTTTTCCCCATTTGATTTTGAATGTTACTAATTTATATTATGTCTCAATAAATTTAATTTATGTTTTGTACTTCGAGAGCGAAGTACTTGTCAGTATGGCCGTGTTATATATATTTCAAGGTGATTAGAATATAAGAATATATTTATATAGTAAAATGAAACATACTAAATGATATAAAAAAATAAATAAAATGTTAGACAGCAAATAAGTTTGAATCACACTTACTTGTCATAATAACATGAGTCACACTTGTTTGTCGTCGCCTATAAAAACGAGTGTTCCGGCTCGATCGAGGCACTTTTGCTCGAGACGTTGACCGGTGCGGAGCTCTCGGTGAAATATTAAAGATAAGTATTTTTGAATGTTATTTTAATAAATAATAGTACATAATTATATACTTGTTGTATATAATGTTGTGTGATTGTATATCAATGCTTACATGTGATACTCATATAGTGCTATGTAATATTCTAAAATAAAACACAGTTTAAAAAGAGTAACTCTGGAGTTTCTTGCCCTTCTTCTCCAGGGAAGCTACACATTTGGAATGGGCAGTAGCTTTATAAAATAATATGAAATAAATCACGTTTTCCTGAATAAAAGTATTTTCATTTCACTATCATGAAGAGTTTAATAATATAGTAGAATTACAGAGTTATTACATTGTTTAGATGTTCCTATACTAACCACAAAGATAACACCCGCGAATCCGTCAGCGTGTAACTTCTTGTATGTTATTAAGTTAATGTATTGGTAATATTGTTTAGATCACTTTCACATGAGGCTTAAGTACCTATAGAACGAAAATACTTCAGCGCAAAGCTTCCGGGTAAACTATGTTGAAAGTTGACCCGTCCGGCACGTGAACATAAAGATTTCTAGAACTGCTAACCCGGGAAAGAGCGACATATAACTGAACATGCGAGAAACAACTGACACCGAGATCTACTCCAGCAACACGAAAAGTCTGCCCTTGAGCCTTACATAAATTAGCCAAAACTTACCTATCGGTATCTAAAAATCTATGCGTACTACTTCTACTTCTACTACTACTTCACCTTAAAAGAAATAAAATGCAAACTATTTATAATTTGTAATTTGTTCGAATATTTAAACACTACCAAAACAACTAATACCTATTTTATAAAATAACAACAAAATAAATTCAAATAAACTATTTAAAGACTAAAAGTCGCGCTGATAAGCACGGTTTGTTAATATCAATTAGTGTTTGTCAATAAGGTCGAACGCTATGAACGCATCAACAGCCAAATATTGAATGAAGCTCGCGCTCCCGTCGGACCTCCCGCCTTTTTATACCCTACCGCCACGACCCGCGTCGAGCGCAGCAATCGTTACACAAAAATAATCCTTATGGCATGATTCAGTATTCACGCGCGACGGCGCGATGGCTTATTAGCGTATTTCATGTATAAGTTTGGTGTTTCTATACCGATTACTATGATTCTTTTTTTATTGAATAGGTAATAATATTAACTTCTTTTAATTAGGGATGAGTGAGAGTATTATAAACGTAAGAGTAAACAAATATAATCAGAAAGCTCCGAACTGCTAAGCTATCGGGAGTTACACGTGTTATTGTGAGTCAACCATAAAAGATAGACATATGCTGTTGTGGGATATTTTTTAGATAATTTTATGAAGAACATTTCCGTCATAAATGATTTCTATGTAGCTTTAACCATTAAGGCTTCACACGCGACGGAAGCTTAAAAAATGGAGCAACTTCTCCCGTTTTCCCAACATTTCCCTTCACTGCTCTGCTCCTATTGATTGTAGCGTGATGAAAAGTATAGTATAACCTCCCCAGGAGTATGAAGAATAATTGTACCAAGTTTCGTTAAAATCCGTCGAGTAGTTTTTGTTTCTATAAGGAACATACAGACAGACAGACAGACAGACAGACAAAAATTTTACTGATGGCATTTTTGGCATCAGTATCGATCACTAATTACCCCCTGATAGTTATTTTGAAAATATATGTCATGTACAGAATTGACCTCTCTACAGATTTATTATAAGTATAGATTTAAATCACTACCGACGGTAACCGTGTTCCTCCTGCAACCATGATTCCAAAAACCACAATAATAACTTATTGTGGTTTTTGGAAACATGGTTGCGTTTGACGAAACCATTTGAGCAGTAAAATACCACTATAAATACGCGATAAACTAAACCAGTGCAAATAAACTCTCATTACAAACACCTTTCTGCAACCCTCGGATCACCGGTCGCACGTTTCAATTAAAACTCAACCCCTCTTTCAATTTCACCTCCCCCCAGATGTAGTTTCACCCCATGTTTTATTTATGGGTGCTCTGCATAAGACCCCTGACTGTTCACGGGGTTAATTACGAAATGAACATGAGCATGTGACTAAAAGAGTGATGAATATAAATGTTGATGGATAGAAAGGGAGAGGGAGGCCGAAGAACAGATGGATGGATTGTGTGAGGAATGATATGAAATTAGTAAACTCTTTCAAGATACAAGGTCGTAAGTATGCCAGAAGAGATTTCTTTAGGAATAAGCATCACCTTTGTACGTATTTTTCTGTTCCTTTTTTCTTGTCTGTTTATATGTGCGTACATAAACCGTTAAATAAATAAATAAATAAGGTAAAATTGATTCACTTGAGAACAGAACATCAAGCATTCGCCGTTTTTAAATGTGTCGAACTGAACAACGAACAGAGCCAAGCATAGAGCCAAACATCGCTATGAACATTTTCAGTCATTCCAGCGAACGCTATAGTCAATGGCGGGAGGCATAGAGGGACGGCGGAGGAACAATGACAGAATGGCTCGGCTCGGAAAAAATCTCGAAGCAAAACTGTCCCTTCGCTAAAATGCTCGCTAGAACGCTCGCTAGAATGCTCGCTAAAACGCTCTCGTTTATTTTTCTGTAATGTAGCATTCGCTAGTATGCTCGTTACAAGTGAATGCTCAAGTCTATCAGCATCTTAAGGATAATTATGCTGGTAACTCAATTATCGGAAGACAACACTTTGCTTACCAATTACTGCCATTAATTATAGCGTGAGACATAAACTAATTAGTCTAGATTAGGACGTATATTCATGTCACATTCTAGGAACCACCTCATCGGTCTAAGCGTGAATGCTGAGCGCGGGTATTGGGTTCGATCCCAAGCTGAGTCAAAGCATTATTGGGTTAAACTGTTAGGAATGTTTCAGTAGTATCCCGGAGACTGGATTTTTACCCAGTTGATAGGCGCGGCCCCTATTACATGGACTTTAAATATAATAGAACTGTTTTGCATTAAAACAAAACAGTTATTATGTTATGAAAAACATAACATTTGATTTGAAGAAGCTGTCTTAAATTTTACCGATAATAAGCATAAAACGTACTTACGGATGCCAAAAGTTACCTGTGCACCTTTCACTGAAGCAAGTTTCGGCTGCGGGCTCGATCTGTCACTCATGACAAGTGTCAATCATAGAAGTCTTCAAAAATTCAACAGCAAGCAAATTGCTCAAATGTTATGTTTTTCATAACATAATAACTGTTTTGTTTTAATGCAAAACAGTTCTATTATGTTTCTTCAAAACATAACATTTGATTTGAAGACCTGTTTGGTATCTGCTGGTGAAAGAGTACCCGAAGGATGTAGACGCTATGTGAATTAAATATTATATGGAACGAACGAATATTTCAGTCTGTATTAATTAAATGTTCCAATAAAACAATTAAGTGTTTTCAATATATTTATCTTAGTAGATGCAGAAATGAACACATCTTCCTTATGATGTTAAAGATTAATGGCAAATTTATTTGCCTTATTTAAGGTGAATATAAATTATAAGGCTACAGTATACTGATAATAGAAAATCAATGGGACTAAACTGAATAATAATCTCATCAATAAAGGAGAATTGGATCACTCATATCCTTAATTAATATAAGTTTAGTTACTTACTTGGAAATTATGAGATCAATCAAATGTACAGACATTTCTGAATGTCATAGTAAGCAATTTTATAAAGATGTGGAAACACAAACTCAATGTCATACATACATGACAAAGTTAAAATTTCGTTGAAACTGAAATTTAATTAGGACCTTTTATTAAAATGGTCAATAGGTTAGTCAAGTGGTGATGCATGTAAATGAAGTCTCATCATTTGTTAATTAAATTAACTTGAAATGTGAATCATGTACACAAACATAATTTTAATATTTTCTTAGGGGATTAAAAATTATCATATAATAAATCCTCTTCCTCTCTCACAGAGAGACCCTTTGTCCACTCAGTGGGAACATAATAGCCTGAGCATTACAATAATAATAATTCTTTATTTTTCGGACAACATACATACTCGTACATTATACATTCTCTTGAGAGGTAGCCCTCTCTTTTACTACATTACGAAAGTAATTTTTCTGTCTCTAGCGGCTCTTCCAGTTTCATTTCATCTGATAATCTAAGTTCCAGCCAGCCTTCCGAAGGCTACCACAGACCTTATACTTCCTAGAGGCTCCTCAATCTTAGTTTGTTTAAAAATGAATCTAGTCCATTCTAAGGAGAGGCAGTGTTGTCTTTCAAGGCAAGCTTAACCACACCTGTTATTGCAAACCAAAATCAACAAGGATTATGGTAGCTTTTAAGTAAACATCTTGATTGTCAGTGTCTTTGAACCCTATTTTGGTCACACTATTATTCAAAATCTTGAAAGTTGTGAGATGTCTTATATTATTAGGTTAAGCATGTAAATCTACGCCAAGCAAGGGGTATCTTTTTATCCCATATGGGTGCCTGGGTAATGCTTTTGAAACTTACAAATGGACAAAATCTGTTTAGATGCGATCAGGTTATTAAGGGCTAATGCCATGCAATCTACACTATGAAATTCACCTCTGAATAGGAGCTTTATAAGTAAGTAGTATGGATTATCTCCAAATAAATTTTAGCAAGTACCTTGTTCCTCTATCGACCACTGCCCCTTGCAACCTGACTGCCCCCCTCCCCCAACTTTCCAAGCTAGGAGTTGCAGCTTGTCAGGTCTAAGAGGTTCTTACATGGATCCTGTACTGGTACTGGGTCTAGTATGGGGCGATTTATATATAGTACGTCCCCATCCCATTACCGAGTTCAGATGGCTGAACACTCGGTCTTAAATTGGGCGAAGAGAGAACACCCATGCTAGTCAATGCTGTCACCTCTGACTAAAAGCATCGTAGAAGCATCGCAGAAGCTTGCCAAGCCATCGTTTGAGTCCCATGTGACGTACTGTCGCACAACGGCCGACTTATCTTACACGAAAAGGTCGTAAACGTCGAGGACGCCCCACTTTGAAACATGGCCTCCGAGGCCTGGGGCCTGGAGCAACAGGAGCCAATCAGGCTGGTCTGTTCTTAAAAGCGGTCGGCTAAGCCGTTATAACACTTAACCTCCCCGGGAGGTAAACCGCTGACAGAGTGATGTTAAGCTAACTTCGTCGTTTTGCAAGATAGGTTCAGGAGAGCTAGGAAAATGTATCCCTCGCTCATCCTTGAATGTACGACAAATGGTCTGTTGTCGGAATGAATTAAATTACTAGAATATTTGCACTCTGAAGACTGGCTTTTGTGGCTGCTTATTACTGCGTATATGGCAAACATCTCTCGCAAATTCGAGTGCCATTTTTTTTCTGGTTTGGTCAAGTTCCTGACAAGAGTAGAATACTCTTTATAATTTACACCATACGAATTACAGATATAAATGTAGAAATTGTACATACGGTGACACAATGGGCGGTATTATCCCTAAAAGCATCTTTTGGATGTATAGAGTGGCCCATTTATGTGGGCTTACCTTTCCTCCACGGCATGTGTGGACAGGAAGTGGGTTACCTTACCCTGTGTAGAGGAACTGAGCTGTGGTCTATCAATAGCCTTTGGCCACCACATTAACTCTTGGCAAACCAATGGAGCAACCTTTTTTAATTTCTCTTGGTCTGCCCTTTTCAACTATTTTGCAGACAGGGCCTTGTGACTAGTATCAGTACACAAAAAGGCCTAAATCTTCTAAATCCTGATTGAGATTTAGAATTTGCTTAGGAAATTTACTTCTCATCCAAGCTTTTTTAGGAGTTCCAGTCTCTGAGACATAGAAATAAAAAATTTACAGGCTCGCAAATTCTCTATTCAAACAAAAATCTAATTTTGTGATGGCCCAGTGGTTAAGGCCTCGACTCTCATGCATGAGGTTGAGGTTTCAAATTCAGGCAAGTACCAATGTGACTTTTTCAATTCATATGTATTTTCTGAGTTTATCTGGCACATTACTGACATTGGTGAAGGAAAACACTGTGAGGAAACCTGGACTTATAGTTAATATAAGTCTGAAATCGCCAACCCGTCCCGAGCAAGCATGGCGATCAATGCTGGTGCCTTCTCTGTATGAGAAGGGGCCTTTGCCCTGCAGTGGGACAGTAACAGGCTGGTATTATATTATAAACAAAAAGACCTAACAAGGGAACTGTTTCATGAACAGCTACCCTTCATTCATTAATAAAACATTGCTTCCATTTTACTTTTCAATTGTCATCATCTTACTTGAGTATAAACAATAGGCTATTTGATTATAATATCATAATATTAGAAAACCACATAGATTAATATTTTGCGTTTAATAGAAATTTGCAGAATTTTCTGAAACCAGAATTGTTCTGAATATTAATATTTTCGGTCTTAAACTTAGCAATAGAAATTTGTGGAATTTGCTAAAAATAGAATTGTTCTGAATATTATTAATTTATTTATTCGACTTCTTGTTAGGATCTTATCATTCCCAAGCTTTTACATGGTTCTTTAGACGGCCTGAATCTTGTCAACAATATGAATCTAGGCCTAGTTATTCTTGCTATGATCCTGTTTATCATGTTTTTTAATATAAAAGAACTAATTCTTATAAAACCAGCTTTAACTAAATATACATATTGTGAGTTTTAAATTGTTTAGTGGCTGTATTTGTTCCATTTCTAATTTTGATAGAGCAAGCTAGGTCCTGATGATCATAACTATAAGATTTTCTTAATTATTACAAAATACAGCAAAGAAAAATACAGTATTAACATTATAAATTATAATGTTGTTTAAATATTTAGTATTTCCTAATAGTTATAGAACTTAATGTCATATTTAATTAGTAATTTTAATGTTCTGAATGCAAATTAGAGTTCATAAGAGGTGCTGAACCTCTTTAATGTAACAACTGCATACCACATGAGAGTATTGCACTCTATTTTAATTTAAATACACTTCTGGATGGGTGTGTCCGGACTATTTCCAAAATGGAAAGTAGGATACTATCTCAGTGGGTAGGTTGCTGCCCAATTAACAAGTCCCTGTGGACGTTGCTTTAGCAGCTAGCTCCATCTGCACTAGACCCATATTAGAGATCCCAGCCAAAACCCCCCTCCGCAGGGGCTAAATAGTCTTTAGTTTTATTTAGTGGCATAAGTACTCATTTACTTCTAATTCAGTGTGTGAAACACATGGGCTGGGTGAGCATACCTACAGGTCTTCTTATAATGGATTGTTTTATAAGATGGGATGTCAAAATAAAAATAAAACTGCTTGAGTAGTTTTGCCTCCTCAAGACAATCTGTTTTTGCGTTAGGAATTACCTAATCACAATATTTTACACTGAAACCATTAAGTTGTAGTGTTTCAAGTCTCTTTAGACATGACCGGATTGTTTAGAAAACAACAATGCGCTTCTGAAGTAGATACTAGCAAGAAGCAATTTAGAAGTTAGTTGATAGTGTTTCTGAGTAAGATTAGTGATATAATGTAGAAATTGTGTCATTGTTAACAGATTTAACACTTACTTGTCTACTCGTTCAATTGTAAATGCGTGGGCCCGACTTACAGGAAATCGTTTCGATCTCTTTGCCGTTGTTCGGCAGTGGGAATAGGTGCCTTCTTCCTCCGAGGATAAAGAGCATTCTTCACCACTATCGCACTTAGGAGAATCCGCAGGCACCGGTGACAATTTCGATTTAATGTGACCTTTCGATCTCCATTTCGGCATTTCGCTGGCTCAACTATCAGCGTAACACTATATATCACTTACCACAAGCACTATTATTCACTTTCTATAAGTTTTTTCTGAAACTTTACAATTTTCTTTAAAGAAAATTATCGAAAGAAAAATTTTCCGTACGTTAGCGGCAAAATTTTTAGACGCTATGATTGACACTTGTCATGAGTGACAGATCGAGCCCGCAGCCGAAACTTGCTTCAGTGAAAGGTGCACAGGTAACTTTTGGCATCCGTAAGTACGTTTTATGCTTATTATCGGTAAAATTTAAGACAGCTTCTTCAAATCAAATGTTATGTTTTGAAGAAACATAATAACACATTTACTGCCCTGCTTAACCCTTGAGAGATTGCAAGCGTGATATTATGTTATTCTATGAACTATTTACACACACACACACACACATTACAGTCCACATTGCAGTCCTAAAAAGCATGAACAGAAATGCAGAACACTTAATGAATTTCTAGAATCGTATGTAATTTAACAACTTTGACTCAGGGAGCATTATTTAATACTGTTACATCAAGCACATGTACATGTTGACAATTCAGTAATTTGACAGCACTGAAAATTCTGTTTTCTGCATTAGTTCGTAGTTATATAGAATACTGCTCCATCGTCTGGTACCCAGTACATAATATCTACATCGAAAGAGGCCAAATAAAATGTATAAAAAGACTCTTATAAAGCAGGTATACGGAATACAGTTAAAAACTATGAAGATAGACTAAATTACTTTAAAATGAAATCTTTGCACTAGCGTCGAGATTTTGCAGGTCTAATTTTCTTATTCAAGATATTAAATCAAGGCGTGGAGGCTCACAGTTTCTATCATCAATTAATATTAATAAGCCCCGGGCGCCAGCTAGACTTCATAATTATAAGCCTTTTGCTCCTGGTGACCGCAAAATCAAGTACCTATGTAAATATTTTCAGAAACTGTAACGAGATTTTTCACAATTGTGACTTCGACATTATTCACGATTGTGACTTCGACATATTTTCAGGCAGCATAATGAAGTTTAAAAGAGCTGTGCTCAATAATATGTAATTTTTGCTCAATAATGTTTATTTTTTATTTTATTTTGTATGTTTTTAGGGTTCCGTAGTAAACAAGGAACCCTTATAGTTTCGCCATGTCCGTCTGTCTGTCCGCGGCTTAGCTCAGAGACAGTTAGTACTAGAAAGCTGTAATTTGGCGTGGGTATACATAAAATCAAGGTAAAATAAAATCAAGTAAAATAAATTTTTTTAGGGTATTGTTTATGTATTTTTTTCTCATCTACCCAATGTTGTGAGGTATCGTAAGAGTGAGTTTGTGAAAACCATTTTTGGATTCAGGGATCCGATTGCAAAATATTAAGCTTTTAACTGAATTTTTTGTTAGAGTCAAGAGCCCCCCCCCCCCCTACCAGCTAAATGGTTGGTTTTGGAAATCTGAAAAAATTCACGGTAAGTAGTATATATAACAAAATTAAAAGGAAAACTAACACAGCTAGTAATAATTGACCAACTTAAATTGACAGTTTGAAAAACAGATCTCCCATACATTCCTTATGGGAGAACATGTTTTTCAACTACAATGTAAAGTTTGTTATTGGGATAAATTCATCCCAACTACGGAACCCTTCATTGTGCGTGGTCCGACACGCACTTGGCTGGTTTTTATTATGTTTTTAGTTTGTTATTGAATTCAATCTTATTAATTTAATGAAAGTTAATTTTAAGCATAAAAGATTATTGATATAAGTTCTAATTACATTGTTATCCTTCTTTATATTAATTATTATTGTATAATGAGATCTAAATAAAATAATGTGCTTACCTTTAATTTAAATGCATGCAATGCTATTGTATTTGTCAATGACATGTACTTTGAATGTTTTTGTGTGTATTTAGTTGGCTTGCCAAAATAAATAAATAAGTATCTATGTACATGCTTGTTTGACAAGTGATGCGTGTAGGCGAATTCAAACCATTGAGTGCAGTTTTCTTCTCGAAACTTGCTGACTTGCTTTTAAACGTTGTCGTGGTGTGATGCTATTCTCATTATGATCGGCTGAACAATACCTAACTGCGTGCGTATGAAGTTTAAAGCATTCATGATTAGTCAACGACAACAGAAGATGCCTCTATTAAAACGTATATCTAACCTTAATATATTTCAACTTTCTCAATTATAAGGGGCGCAAGTGTAAGTACCCTAAGGGCGATACCAACTATCGGTTAGCAAAATCAGCACCCTTATTGCATAACACACTAAGTATCACTCAATTCGAAGGATTTTGAAGGAAATTACTAATCCATTGCTTTCATATGTTCCAAAAATTCATCTCTTCGACAACGTTAATAACGCAATGAAATTGTCATTATGAAAAGCATTAATATCAAAATTAAAAGTCATGATTTATACAAATAAAGCTGGTGCACTTTTTGGACCCTCAAAATTACATAGGACAGTCCCCCGAAACCCCCTTCACCGCTTCACAGTGCTGGAAAGAAAAAGTGGCGCAACAAACTCCCCTGCAGCATTGCCGTTAAAAGTGTGTTAATTATGAAATTACCGCGAGGTAATTGTGTTGTGCTATTTCACTTTTACATACCTTCTAAAGCATTATTATTTACTATCCATCTTAAATACCCATAACACCCACGTCAAATATTCCCACATGACGAAATACCAATGGGCACTAAAACAAAACCGACTTCTCGACATTTACTTATGAATATTCAACAACCACTCTCAATTTAACATCATAAACTTAATCCAGTGTTAAAGGTTAAGGGTATGTTGCCGAGGACTGGAAATAGATTGGCGACACTTTTCTGTCGTTGAACCCTTTAGAAATTGGAAGCTGACCAAAAAATTATGGGGGAAGGATTTACCTGAAATATCTCAGTAGCAGACCGGAGTCTGGATTTGTGCCCGGTTGATGGCAATAGGCTCGCCTCCTATTATATGGGACTGCAACATAACTGGCGAAATGTGGGTGTGCTCTAAGGAGGTAGGTAGGTGAGTAATTGAGCAGTAGCAATTTTCGTATTCCGTGCGCTAGCGACAGGTTAAGTGTTTAAATAATTCATTAATGACATTTTATTCTTTATGTAGTTGCTAGTCATTGTTTTATTTACGGAGCACGAGAATGTAGATTAAATATAGTAGTATAGTATATTTACGTTTATATTTTGGACATTGCACAATGTACATAAAGACGGAATGCTGATGGAACGCAATTGTAATATTTTGCTTTTGTAATAGAGCTCTTTGTGAACAAGTTCGCATATTTGAGACATTTCAGCCTTGTCTTTGGGATGCCAACGCACCTGTGATCGCTCTGGAATTTCAGATTGCCATAGAAAACGGTGACCACTTCACATCTCAAGTTGGTAAATCAACAGCTCAAATTTCACACATTCAAACAAATTAATCTCACACACTTCACCAACCTGTTTACCCTCTTACACACAAACCACAAGTTCTAAGTAACGTCTCTTGTAATTGGAACCACTAAACCACGCTGTCACTAACACATTTGTTGGCAACGAGAACGAATGCCGCCAATTTAACGTTATTGATGGTATGTCCCATTACCACACGAGGACTGTAGGAGAAAGGTGTGGGTAAATACTCTATGAAAAAAATTTATAAGGGATTTAATTTTAAGAATTTTGTAAAGTGTTCGCTCGTAAATTATGTAATTTTAAATGCTGAAACCGCCGTAGTTGTATTGTGTGAAATGTATTTCACATATTGGGCCGACGATTCACATGAGGACGATTCACATGAGACCGGCTCACATTGACCTGTGGACTCAGATCGGTCCAACGGCTCAGATCTGCCGACGGGTCTCATCGAACCGATGCCTCACATCGGCTCGACGACGGCTCAGTTGGAGCCGTCCTAGGGGTCCACACCACAATGGTCCGACCTATGGTTTATATTAGCCCGTCGGCCCAGAACGGGCTGACGGCTCGCATGCGCGTCTACCTACTTACTTTAAAATACTTCATAAATGGTTAAACTCAAATAATTTTACAGCCTAAAATAATTTATTGACGGGAAACATTTGTAATGTAACCTAATATTTGCATGCTAGGATACAAGTAAAACATGAATGCTCTATAATGTCTTTTTAATAACAACTTTATATACCAAGTTTTATGCAATTAAATATTATTTCTATTTCAGTTTAAATCGTGTATTTTCAGGAGCCTCTTTTTCAACTGTTTTTACTGTTCAACTTTGTAGTCTGTGCTCAATGAAAGTTATTATTTTTATTTCTTCCTTTACGTAGGCCGTTGGCTTATTTACCAAACATAGTATCGAAAAAATCCTTTGACTTTTTGCCACATTTTTCTATCTATCTCCCCATACACATAATTTCTTCAATATCGTCCTATAAGACGTATAGATAGGCCCAGACCTTCCATTTTCTTTATCTTCACTGGCAATATATCCCGTTTATTATCCTTGGAATGGGGCGTTCTTTCTGGAGCGAATGTGCGCCCCTACAATGTTATAGGTTGCAATTACTTAGGATACACTCCGGTGGATTGTGTCGTTCGGAAAAGCGGTGAGCAGGAGTCTTGGTAATAGATTGGAAGGTGTATCGTTAGGGATCAGAGATACCGATTAACATTATCCTTTTTCCCAGTAAACAGAATGTTTCTCTGAAGTGTTTGGAATCCTTTGAGATGATGACTTCAAAGTAACAGAGACACTTACAAACAAAATTTATAAACAACTTAAAAATGGAGGTCTTCACCGCATATGTTTATATATTTTTAATTGGTACTTTGGATGTTTAACTGACGTTTTAGCTCATTTTGACATCATCTGCCAAGCTTTTTCCCAACTATGTTGGAGTCGCCTTCCATTCTAACCGGATGCCGCTGAATACCAGTATTTTACATGGAGCGACTGCCTATCTCACAACTCAGTTACCTCCGATACGTAAAGGCTCAGCGAGCTTTCCGAGGCACGGAGGGGTCGCGATATGCAAAAATGGTCACCCATCCACGGACCGGCCTAGGCAGGCGTAGCTTATAGCCGGACGGGTATTATTACTTAGTCACGAGCCCCTTAGCTCTTTTTGATTGCACTCTTGATATTCTGCTGTAAAGTGTTATCTTAAGATTGTTTTATTAGGTCCTAAGATTAGGTAATAGGACAACTCCCCCTTATTCACTTTTACGAGTATGTGATAAATTTTAGTGCCTACTTATATGAGAATGGGTTTATTGAAGTAATAAACCAAACTATATAGCCAAAGGTTATTCTTAGTACTTCATCATTCTTGATAGCCGAAGGCTTTCAGACACTTTTTAAGCAGTACGTTATAGAATCAAACACGTGTAGAAATAAATAGACTTTTTCATAATTTCATGTAACATTTCACAAATGTGTTAAATTATACCACCCATTGTTAGGAATCTTCTTGAGTTACCTACTTTACCTATATACATATTTATAAACATGAAGTGAGTAATGTTAATAATTGGGCATTTCATTATGATAAGAAAGCTTTGTGCCAATTAACGGGTAACAGGGTAAAAACATATGAATTCCGATAACGCTTCTATACCTACTTATATATTAAAAAGTTGTTCTTCTGGGGGCCTACCACCACCTCTAAAGCTAATCTTACTTCTGTGGGGGAAAAGGATAGAGCTATACGTCCTGTAGAGCTTCATCTCTTTCCTACACCAACGTAATATTAAAATAATACTGCTTTAGAGGTGGTGGTAGGCCCCCAGAACTACGCAACGGATTTCGATGCGGTCTTCACCAAACTTTAGAGAATTTATTCTGGAAGGTTTAATATCTATTACACATTAACCACTCAAACTCAAACTCAAAGCATTTATTTCAACTAAACCAATAACAGGTACTTTTGAATTTTTAAGGGGTGGGTCAGTCAAAATGATAAAGCTAGTTGCCCATTCCAAAGCGTAGTAGGTTCCTATGAAGACATCACATCGTTCATGTTGAAATTATACACGTGTGAAAAATGGAGAAAGACGTGCACGTTAAAAGCGTCCGTAATAAAACATTAAAATAAGCAGTGGGAGCTAAGAGATAACCAGTCCCTACTGGCGGCATCCTTCATGAGCATGAATGATATTACATTATTGTTAACTTAGATAAAATAAATAATCTCCATGTTTTGTCAAGTCACAAAAACCATCGCTAGAATAAACAGTAATTTCTAACTCCAACCAAATAGGAATTAAGTCTTTCCAAACGTTGAATAGAACCAAAGCTCATTAAATAATAGAATTAGTTGATAATAAAACTCTATTGAACACTCACTCACTCTTGATTCACTTTGAATTTTCTATTGAGCTTATTAAACGGTTGGGGTCGGCTACTTTATATTCATGATTATAGGTATAGTACGAAATAACTTAAAGGTTTCATCGACCGCACTGATGGCTACTATGAAAATAATGGCAGCGGGGTTTGACTTTACGGTGTCAAAAAACGCTCTCTAGGAAAACACAGCAACTTACTTTTTTCTTTCGTAACTAAAGATTCGTCAAACACAATCACTTCCCAACGATGTCACAGTGCATTCACACATGAATGAATCGTCGTTATGATGTTGATGGATGTTGATTTTCGACACAGTTAGTATTATAATTATATTTATTTTGTACTTGAGTCTTGACCCTTAAATCACGAATTGACGGATACTTCAAAAAATTGTTGAATCCGTCCAAAATAAAATCACGATTCATCATGCCGAGTTGTGTGTGACCAGTCTCTCCTAGATGTCTCTTGGAGGTTTGTGGAGGTCAGGTAGGTAGAGCTCCTTGTAAAATACTGGTATTCAGCTGCGTACGGTTTGACTGGAAGCCGACTCCAATATAGTCGAGAAAAGGCTAGGCAGATGATGAGTCCATCAGGCAAACATTGTCATAATTAAGAACGTTTAATAATAATAATTGGCAAGTGGAGCGAAAATAAGCGATAACTATACAAGATTAGGTACATCGATGGAACCTTAAGATTGTGTCGCACTAAATCCTCGTGTATGCTAACTATTAGTCTAATGTGTGGACAAACATGCCGGCCGGGCGGCCTCCTGATGGAGCCTGGTCACTGCCGTCCATACACACCTTTATACATAACATATGTAGCACCAAGGGGTTTGTTGATTCGTAAGCAATTTTAGAGACAGAGTTGTAATGTTATTAAGGAATACTGTGATCTCAACCTTTGTAAAATTTCTACATTTAATTCTATATCTGTCATTCGTTTGATGTCCTTATGAGTATTCTAACTTCTATTCTTCTATTTTGCTATACAACGGCTCTTACTTTAGTTTTTTGGTGCAGCAGACAGATCTGGGCACTCCTAGACTGGAGTGCCATGCTATCTGCCGAGCAATCTGCATGTCTTAGAAAGAAGACACGTGACAGCCACCAACCCTCACTTTGCCCGCTTTGTGGATTAGGGCCCACTCTTTCTCATAGAGACGGGGCCTATATCCCAGCAGTGGGAATATTATAGGCTAATTATAAGCTATGTACCATAAAGGTTGCCGTCACATTGTCGGTTCTGCCTACCCGTAATAACTTACGGTCACCCATTCACAGACCGACCTCGACGGGCACGGATCAACCAATCCACAATAAATTTAAACACAATAAATTTACCTTTATTCCTGGAATGTCATTAACTCAATACTCAAAGCATTTATTTCAAATAAACCAATTACAGGCACTTTTGAATTATCAAGGAGTCAGTAAGAAATATGAAGCTAGTTGCCCATTCCAAAACGTAATAAGTTCCTATGGAAAAGAACGGGAAATAAATTGTTATAGCCAGGAAATTTAAATAAAAGTAGAGAACACGAACCGGATCTACTCTCATATACATAGGTACTCACATATATATATAGGTACACAATCGCTGCTTCTGCCGGTGCTCTCAAAATAAACAGTGTACAAGCGGATCCGTATATTTACTCCAAACTATATTGTAAACAGTTTGCTGAATATTTCAGCATGATTGTGTGAGCTAATCCTGGAAGTTGTTGAGGTGAAAAATCTAGTTGGAATTACCTAATGGTTTAGTAGTTTAAACGTTTTTAAGCATGGAGAGATTTTCAGTAGGAGTAGAGCTTTTTATTAAAAAGTTCGACATCCGGGGCGAAATGAAAAACTAATCTGCTGAAAACATTGTGTGGTTGTGTGGCGGATTTAGCTATAGAAACTTTAACTATATCTCGCCTTCAGAGATAGCCGTTGTTTTCAAGTACGCCTCTTTATCTGCGTTCTAGCTTTGTATACCCACATAAAATCGGTTCACTTTTTTGCCGTGAAAACTTAACAGACAAATAGAGTCGCTTTTGCATTTAAGATAGTATAAAATGAGAGCTTTTTTGACCCTAGGGTCAAAAAAGTACGGCTCGGACAAAACTACCTACGATCGCCCACCGATTACTAAGAAAGAATACATTTTTCAACAACGCGTAGGGTTAGGTTGCGTTAGACTTACCAGCGCCTAAGTCGTAAAACTTCAATATTTCCTTCTGTTTATTAAATTTCTAACATGGAATGATGCAAAAATGTACAATTCATTTAGGCCCGATAATTAAACTTATTATATTGATAAAGATTCAGTGGATGTAAAAGATTTTGATTAATTTAAAAAACAATACAGAAAAAGTTGGAGCTTTGACTTTCACTATCTCCTTAACCAGAAGGTTCCTATGTATGGTCCAAAGTACACAAAAAAAAAACACAATGGCAGGAAACACAAGTGACTCTCAGTTTTAGCGTATTTTTACACCCGTTACACATACACGGAAATGAAGTTCTGTTGGTGTGGGATTTATATTTTTTCTGTTTATGTCGACCATGGAATACTCTCCGGTCGTATAGGTATTATTATGGAAACCTTTTATAATCAAGCCTTATTATTTCCTCGCGTTACTATCACAATAAATTCCGGGTGTTATCATTGTCAAAGGATTTGATATCGTTATCAGTTCACGTATTGCGACTATCGAGTGTTGATAAGCTTTTGCTTCATATCAAATGTATAATTTTACTCAAGTGCCAGCTGCTTATTAGCAAAATGACTTTATTCTTCGATTTTTTTTGTTTATTTGCGTTGGGTCGAAACTGAAGTTAATCTATTATACAGTGTGTATCAGAAACGGTGTGGTACAGACCATCCAAACGTAACAACTTTACAAAACTTTAATACCTACTCGACACAAATGTACGGGACAGCTGATATTTTTTTGGCGAATGCGATGTTGCACTGTGGATCGAAAAAAGGCTCTCGAAGAAATAGGATAATCCCAAACAATCATAAATAAATAGTTAGATCACCGTGTGCAAGGATATAACGGTTATTCTCTCCGTTCCGGAGATATTAGCAATAGTTCCACACATTTTTTTTTGCAAAATAAATAGAAGTTGCTAATTTGCCTACCTGATTGTATTCCATGATATATTTATGCATAATAGTAACAATTACAAGCCATTTTAAGCAAAAACCCGACACTTTAAAATTTAAGCTTCTATTTATTCGACAGCCTTTTTTCAATCCACAGTGTCTAGGGTGTGAAACACACCCTGTGTGTTACAGGGTGTGTTTGAATAAATGACTTTTGAATTTTTGAACAGAACAACTTTCTCCATAGATGGTCGGTCCCATGGAGAAAATTATTCTGTTCAAAAATTCTGTTCGAAAGTTGTTCTGTAACACATCCTTAAAAATAACCACACATTTCTGAAACATACTGTATAGGATTATTTTTTCTAACTTTTCTTTTATTCGTGTAACTTTTTGACCCTTAGTACGCTTATAACTTGAACCGCGTTATCCAATTTAAGTTGTTTTTCCACCAGGTTTTGGTATACAAAATAGCACAGCACGTATTGATGTGTGCACCTATGGTATTCATTTTATTAAGACGTAAAACCTATGTTTTAAATAAATTGCATGCTATTGTGTTATGGCAGAATGTGTCCTTGAAACCTTTATATTTAACACATACATACATAAACTAACCCCTTCTTCTTATGGGGTAGGTAGAAACTTTCGACGTCATTTAGTTTGTTGGTAGATTAGTGTCAGGATATGTTATTGTTTTTATTTTTGATTAAATCTGTGCAGTTTTTATGTAAATTGGTATACATAATTAATTAAAGTCCTGTTAAATTAATAATAATAAATAAAATATTTAACTTAGACTTAATAATAATAATAAAACGTTTATTGATTCATAAACAAACGTTAAAATATTTTGATACGACACTGGATCCCGCACTAGGATACCCTGTGTCGCAGGATCCAGTCGCTTTCGACAGATAATAAGGATTTTAGAGATAGATTAACAAATGCACCGGTTTCAGTAAGATAATAAATCAAACATAGGCTTATAGGGTAGATCATGTTTACAGCTTTGTATATTCATTATTATTTTCATTGGCCGAAAGACGTTTGTCTAGGTGTGAGTACTATGTACTAAAGAGCTACCATTTACCGGGTAATACTTTTTTTATTGACTTGAATGTGGCGGCTGAGAGTATGTCATGCTCACTCAGATGTCTCGCTGATGGTGGCGCGTGTGTTGGATCATTTAGCTCCCTTCAAAATGGTTGAGCTGAATGGTGCTGATCCATGCGTCATGTTCGTGAACGGGCGCCGTCAGTTGGGACTGGTCAACTCTTAGCGGCCAAGGCACATTTTTTAATTTTTTTATTGTTCTTTGTTTTTATCTTTGTATTACGGACGCTTCTAACGTGCATGTCTTTCTACATTGTTCTCACATGTATAATTTCAACGTGAATGATGTAACCAATACTTTGTAACAATTTATTTTATTTAAAAGAGTGTCCGTGGAGTTTCTTGCCCGTTCTTCTCCATAGGTACCTACTACGCTTTGGAATGGGCAACTAGCTTCATATTTTTGACTGACCGATTCCTTGACAATTCAAAAGTGCCTGTAATGGTTTAATTGAAATAAATGATTTGAGTTTGAGTTTGAGTCTACTGTTTCGACATCCACTGTTTAATATGTTAAACAATGGACGTCGAAACAGTTGCTCCCAAGAATGTTCACATTATTTGTCTACAAAATGTTTAATGTAATTTTTGGTCTAGACAGTCCAGATTTGATAGTCTCTATTTGGCTTTATGCCAGTGAAGATTTCGTGCCAATAGAATTAATATTACCAGCTTTTACAGGCTGGTCTTCGCAGGTTGGTCGCAGAGGTCTTTGCCCTGCAGTGAACCGATAACTTGGTCCACAGCAGATCTTTTTTATAACAGTGAAGGAATGAGAATGGATCAACTCGGTGCCGTTGGCTCAAACCGTGATGGCAATTTCTGATCATGAAATCCAGGTTACCGTACGATGTAACAACTCGGTCATCGTCAGTCCCTCGAGTGTTGTTTGTCCCTCGAATCTATGAATTGATTATACCGTAGCGGAAATTTAAATCAATTAACATAAAATCATCACGCCTGCATTCCCCGAAGAGTTAGGCAGAGGTGTGAATATAGTACACCCACATTTCGCCAGTAATGTTTAATTAAGGCTTATGTAATAAAGGGCGAGCCTATTGCCGTCAACCGGGTATAAATCCAGACTCCGGGCTGCTACTGAGAAATTCGGTTTACTAATGATAAGCATAATTAGCGATCATTGTGCCGATAGTCGTATCAGCCAATGGCTTATTTGCCAAGAGCCTCGACCAATACCTAAGGAGGCTCTCGTTGGGCAGCTGGATCAAGGGCTTGATTCAGAAAGCGGTACTACTGGACACTTCCACCTTCCTCTCCCTGGAGCTCTGACCGCCGGTAGCTTGAACCCTGTTCCCTATACCAGTGGGTTACTATTTTTTTATATTTTAAAATGTTTTTTTTTATTATTATTTAAAAAAAAAAATAGTTTTAAAGGAATTAAAGAAAAGCATCATTCAAATATATTGTCATAATTTACATTGGCATAACGAAATTCAGCATAATGATCATTACCCATAATTATTAGGCATAAATGTTTTGCTATAATATTTATTGCCATAAATACTGTTGGCATAATAATAATGAAGCATATATTTTTAAAGCATAATGTTATAAACACATAATGATATTTACGCATAATGTTGTTTGGAATAAAAATAATAAACCCTAATATAAATCATATTGAAACAAAAATGTTCGCTGATCCGCGAACATTTTGCGCCGCACCTTAACCTGATCCAATAGAGTAATTCTCAAATAATAATAAATAATGTTTATATTTATGGCTCATGATTAATAGGCGAATAAATATTATGCTTTAAAAAATTATGTGATTCTAAATTATGCCAAAACAAATTAGACCAAATGTATTTTATTATGCATTATGCCAAAGTATTATTATGCTAATAAAAGTTATGCGAAAACGTTATGCCAAGAGGGGGATCCCCGAGAAAATCCTGATGGAAAAACCCAATAACAATAATTTAAGCCAATTAGCAACGTGGTATTAGGGCTGACTGACCAGGGAGCGCCAGACCTTCAATACCTACATTAAAGTATAACCACTCGAAGAGACAACTTTTTACATAATTAAAATGTCAGGTCCTATAATTACCTTTTCTAATTTACAGGATTCCTGTGACCCTAATTAAGCCAGAATATTATATGAACTGGTAATTATTCCCTGTGGACTTAAGAGCTTCTTTGAACATCAGCGGTACTAAGTTAATAATTAACTAAGGTTAATTATTAAACGAAGTCTTGAGAGTAGTGACTTCACAAATAAACATGTTAACGTACGTGTGCAAGCTTTAGAGTTAAAAAATCCTTTATGAAAGAAAAAAATAGATAGATAAATCGTTTATTTGGTGCACACAAAAGACAGCATAAAATACAAAAACACGATTAAATAATAACAAAATACACGAAAATAGCTATAAGGTGCCAATATACAAAAAAATAAAATAAAGAAGAAAATAAAGACATTGTGATGACTATTGGCTAAGAAACTTTAAAATAGTGAAACATACAAAGTGTGGTGAAAAAGGGATACATTTCGGGGTTTAGAAGGAAGAAAAACGGCGTTCAGTTTAGTTTAGCCCATTATTTGGTCCCATTATTCTTTCTTGGATCCTGGAGACAACTTAACATGTTCTTATATTGTATGGAGGTTACTTTTTCTGGAACATCTGTAGTTAATTTTCACGCAATTGATGCCAAAAAAGTTCAATGACACATTTTTTTCACGAACTTCTTATTTTCAGGTGTTTCTGTTTCCTGAAATTAAGTTTGAAGACTTTATCTCATTTAGGCCTGAATTTCCGTGTTGCAAAGTTGTGCGTAGCAGAATGATAAACATAATTTAGATAACTAGTTAACAAAAGCTTTTCAAAACTAGATATAAACAAAAACAAAGGCCTTTGTTTACATTCTGAATAATTTATGTATCGAACCGAAAAATGGGCACAAAAATGCCTCGAAATATGAAAAATTTTTTGCCTCACAAGATAGACGAAAAACGTGTAGCCTACACATGTAATAAAAAAACTTTGCACTAACTCACCGTGCCTCCCCCGCAGTTAACGTCCTCGGCCATAACCAATCACCTGTCACTACCATACCACTACACAAACACACACGATCAAAAAAAGAACGCAATTCCAACCGTCATTATTCCAAAAACACTGGCTGTGCAACGAATTTTTGAATCGCGATTCGAAAAATGAATGTTTATTTTCGAAATTGGAACCGACGCGTCCAGTCGGCGTCGGGGCGTTGAGGGGACTGGGTGCGCGCGCTGCTGCCGTTTCCATGGAAACGCAGGTTTGCGTACAGTACCTACATTGAGAAGATAATAAGTAAGTCCCGTCTGATGGAAAACTTTGCTTGTAGGCGAAACAGGGTTGTTTATTATGTATGCTAAATTCGGCGGAATGCATAAACTGATGTGTGGGGCCGACGTAAGGTTTCCGATAGGATTTAATTCTGATTTTAGCAGCAGTAGTGGCGTTTTGCATTGGAAACGTATTTTTAAGCTGTAAACTAATATTTTAGCATCAACATTTTGTATAGCGCTAAATAATGAAAACAGTTGTGGCTTATCACCAATTAGTACGAAGAACTGATATTAAAATTGATGATTTGTTAGAATAGAAGCTGGTACATAACATTTTTCCTAATGCTTGATTCCTGTCTTCTTCTAACCGATATTGGTTTTAACATCAGCGTATCTTCACCAACTTACCGTAGTCTAGTAAAACTGTTTTCAAGATTCCATAAGGAAGAAATGGGATACATTTCGGGATTTAAATTTTGGTCCCATTATTCGTTTGTGGACCCTGGAGACAACTTAACGCGTTCCTATAATGTTTGGAGGTTACTCTTTCTGGAACATCAGTAGTTAATTTACACGTTGTAATGTAATCAAAGACAAGTCTGGATGACAACTGTTTTAATGTCATAAGCAATAGACAATCCACAACACCTTCCCCTTAATTAAGATAAAATAATAATAAAAAACAAACTTAATATCATTAATTCCAACTTAAAATAATAATTAATTCTACGTTCTAAAATAAAATACGTTTACACATTGCTAAATCTTACTACGGGTATGAGGTGGCGAGTAAGATGACGATACATTAATTTTGGTACTTGGCACATAATCATCATCCCGATCATCCCCCGAAAAATACTCGTCATCAATATCAGACAAAATATTGTCGGCAGGATCCTTTGCTGGTCTTATCAAATGTCGACGATTACGGCGATAAATACCTTTTTTGTTTTTAACATAATAAGAACGTGGAGTTAAGTCACCCACATTCAACTCAGGTAATGATTTACAATTCTGGTCATAGTAATTTTTAATTTTTATTTGTTTTTCCAATACTTTTTTATGTTGTAAGTTATCACAATTTGTTTGTTTTAATAAATTTGGATGGACTGGTAGTCTACAATTTAAACGCCGGCCCATCATTAACTGTGCAGGAGAAATAAAATTTTCCCGCGGTGTATTTCTGTAACTTAGCAAATTTAAATAAAAATCGGATTGACTGTCTACTGATTTTTTCAATATATTTTTAATAGTTTGAACTGCCCTTTCGCTCTTACCATTCGATTGAGCATAATACGGAGATGATGTGACGTGTTTAAAACCCCATTCTAAAGCAAATTTAATAAAATTACGACAAGAATATTGTGGACCATTGTCACTGATGACAGTATCCGGTATACCATACCGTGCAAAATTTTCTTTCATTTTAAATATTACTGAGTTTGAGGAAGTGTCTCTCAAATATGCGACCTCAATAAAACCAGAATAATAATCAATTAATATTAAATAACTTTGCTTTCCATACTCAAATATATCTGTTCCAATTTTATTCCATGGTGATTCTGGTATAGCTACCGGAATCATAGGTTCCCTACACGGTTTGTTTGCTGTTTCTTGACATATTTTACATCTTCTCACATAATCCTCAATATCTCTTGTTATACCCGGCCAAAATATTACTTCACGAGCACGTCTCTTACAACGATCAATCCCTAAATGCCCTTCGTGAATAAGCTTTAACATGTCCATATGCATAGAACGTGGTATCAAAACTTGTTTGTCTTTATATATGACACCATCTACACAGTACAGTTCATCTCTTATAGACCAGTAGTATCTTAAATCATTGTGTATGTTAAACCTAGCGGGCCACCCTTGATTAATATATTTTTGCAACAATTTTAAACACTCATCCTTACTAGTTTCCCGCTTCACGAGAGTAAACTTATTCTGAGACATGGGTAAGACTAGACCCTTATGAATTCTTTTAACTAATCCTAAAGTTAGACAAGCTTGCAACCCCAGCACACTCTGACAATCACTAACCGCAATTGCAAATTTTAATTCATACGAAACACCCTTACACCACCATTTTAATTTGCAAATACCTTTTATAGGAATAAAATCACCACTATAAGATTGCAAACTAACATCTTGTTTGCTACTAATTAGATTACTGTCATAGCCTAACAATAAAAATCGATTATACGATAAAACAGTAACCGTATCTAATTTAAATTTTTCGGAACCGCACTTCCCTTGAAGTGTTTCATACCAATCCTCTGACGAAGAGTTAATCTCTGAGACATTATACAAAACTGATATAAAAAATGACTCACAATTATCTTCTTCTTTGCCTTTTGCTTCAGTTAAACCTATATCGTACATTTTCTTAACTCCTTTTTTCAACTTGCACATTCTAGCAAAATGTCCATGATTTTCGCACAGATAACACTGCACAGAAATAGCCGGACATAGACTGGGTTCATTGCATTGGCCTCCGCATCTGAGACAATTTCCGGTCTCGCTCGAATGAAAAAGTCTTCGGGCTGTGTTGGAACCAGCAGTAACACTGGCCACACCACACCCTTGTCGACGTCCGCTGCCGCGCCAGCCGCCGCGCCCACCACGGCCGCCTACACCACGCACGCCAACTGCATCGACCTGTACCAATCCAGAAGTACCAGCACCACGCATCTCTAATAAACGTCGATTATCTATTGAAATTTGGTCAACCTGGACAATTTTAATAGCTTTTTCCAACGTCAGGTCCTCTGCTCTCAATAAACGATCTCTTGCTCCAGTACTCTGTATCCCACAAACAATACGGTCGCGAATCAACTCCTCTTCCAAATTTTTGAATTTGCTCAGTAATCGCAATGCCGTAACATACTGATCTATGGATTCTCCTATTTCCTGACCCCTTGTAAAAAAGTTGTACCTTGCTAATGTTATATTTTGCTTGACTCCAAAATATTCATCAAATTTCATAAGCAATAGTTTGACATCATCCCTATCGCTCTCCTTGTCAAAAGAAAATGTCTCAAAGACTTCAAACCCCTCAGATCCGATTAAATTTATCATTAAGCTGGCTTGAATACCAGGTTCTTCTTTTTGCACCCCCGATGCTTTTAAAAATAGTATAAATTGCGACCTCCAACGACGCCATGCGTCAGCCCGGCTGACGGAGTTGCCCTCCAAACACAATTCTGTTGGTGGTCGCGCATGTTCCATAGCGCTCTTGTACCGTCCCCGACGTTTTTAAAATCCACAACGAGCCTTTATTAGCGACCTAAACCATTTAAATCGAATAATTGTTCACCGCTGCCACCATGTAATGTAATCAAAGACAAGTCTGGATGACAACTGTTTTAATGTCATAAGCAATAGACAATCCACAACACACGTCATTGATGCAAAAATGGCTACATACCCATTTTTATTTATTTTCCGATAATTTAGTTTCCATAAAGATTTGTGCAGACTAGCGCGATGCGACAGCGCGACGCGACACCGGTTATTGTTATACCGGCAAGTTTTCTTAGAAATTGTATTGTTCGAGTCGCGTCGGGCCGTCGCGTCACGCAGGTCTGTACGAGCCTTTAAGTTCTAAATTTCAATGTTTATTGCCCCTTCACAGGGACAAAAGACTACGGATGCTGCTCAGCTACGATTGTTCACTTTAACGATCCGTTCTGCATAAAGAAACTTGGCATAATAATGGATTAAGATTTGATAAGGGTCACGGCCCAATAGCAGGCAAAGGATAGATGGAAATAGGAACAGACCTAACTAAATGGAAAATGCCTAAATCTCAAACTCAAATTTTGAAACTTAAAACTCACTGCACCAACAACTAAAGCACATACTAACATTTTTGTTATTTAAAGTGTCAACTAATGTGTAAGATTGTAAGATTTGGAAGTAATTGAGGCTTATTTATTATCATTTCGCAATTTTTTTTACGGTTTTGCAAAACATCGTGATTTCTCAATAATTATCTATAATGTATTATACACATAAACCTTCCGGAATACATTCTGTAAATTATGTTGAAAAACTCATGAAAATTCGTTGCGTATTTTAGAAGAACAACGTGGACATACAGACAAACGCGGAAAGCGACTTTGCTTTATAATAATGTATAGATATGAGATACATACATACATACAATATAAAAATCTATGAAATTGAAGTGTCTGTTTGTAATGTCAAATTAACAGCTTTTTACTAAATGCCTATGAAAGTATATTTACGGTACAACTGTTTAATTTTGATCTGTCTGTCTGTTTGTTCCGCCTCACCTATTCCTCTTTCACTAGCAGATAGCTGACGTTATAAGGAGTAACTTAGGCTACTTTTAGTTTAGAAAAAATAATTAGGGTCCACACGGATGAAGTCGCGGGCATCAACTAGTTATTTATTATTAGTAAATTAATTAATATGAAAGTCACGGAGAGTCGTAGAATAAAGTGAAGCGACTACGCTGGCTTGCTATCATCGCACGAGAAAAGTTAAGGGTTAATTATTCCACTTTGCTTTAAGTCGTTTAATTGGCTAAGTTGCTGAATTCAGGCAATTGTAATTACATTCAGCATGTTAGCTCCAAAAAAAGTCGGGCGATGTCGCGGGACACCCGGTTGGAAGTTCCTTTCGCTGTACATTATGTATTAACTTTCGCCCGCTGCTTTGCCCGTTTGGAAGTCGGAAATTAGCTCATAGGAACGTACTACCGGAATAAAAAGTATTCTGTATGTTAATCCAGGTTGTAAATCTGTGTGCCAAATTTCATCCAAATTCGTTCAGCCGTTTTTGCGTGATTGTGTAACAAACATACAAACTTTCACATTTATAATATTAGTAGGATAGTAGGATTAAATAACAGGCAAAATGGAAAAAATTAAAAAAAAATTAGAGTAACTTAATGAAAAATAACAAAAGTATTGTGACTGTATAAATGTTACACTTTTTTCGATCTAGCTCTCATGCGCCAAGTGTGCAGAGCATAACACGCGATAAGGGGTCTCTCGCGGTAAGTCCGTTTCTGTCAGTAGACAGATTCAGTAACAAATTAAGTGTAGTAAGTAAAGAAAGGTTCCTAAAATGATGACTAAATTCAGCTAAGCCCTTTTTGTAAAACTCTGTTCTGCGTGGCCACTGTAACTAGAAGTTAAGTAAAAGTTAGGTTATACCTTAACACCAGAACAAGTTTAAGGAACCTGTAACTTTTCAGATCTTAGGTTAGGAAATTACCTATTGTTTTTTTTTGTTGGTATTATCGCTATTTTAATTTTATAGTAATATAATATTTATACTCTAAGCTCGTGCTCGTGGCTAAGTAATTACAGCCGCACGGATCGATCTATCACGTTAAGCTATGCTTGCCGGGGTTGGTCCGTGGAAGGGTGACCATCTTTACACACCGAGACTCATCCGTGCCTCGGAAAGCACGTTAAGACGGTGGTCCCGGCTGTCATTCGTGGATCTTTGACAGTCGTTACTGGTCGTCAGCAGCCCGAAAGTCAATCAGGCTTACCAAAATACTTGTACTCAGCTGCATCCGGTAAGACTGGAAGCCGACTCCAACATAGTTGGGAAAAGGCTAGACAGATTGATTGAATTTGACGTTAAAAGTACACAGATATAGGGTGACACTTAATCTTGGACATGCCTGGTACAAAATATTGATAAATGACCCCCATGCTAGGTAAAACGTGTCTTACAGGGATCATCCATCCGTCCATATAATAGTAACTTACAATTTAGTAGGGCGCAAATTCGGAAAAAAAAAACTTGGCGTTTACAATTAATTTTGAGGATAAGAAACGGGGGATGAATGTAAAAGGGGTTAAAATTAATTAATAACAAGGAAAAGGTTTATGGTATTGTATTATTATGGTATGTACTACTTTCTATCAGAGTGCTCTTCGGACTGTAACCAACATCGATATCAAGAGCCATTTCAGTGGAAACACTTACCTACATAGGTTTAATAATATTATTGAAGCTTTTTACGACTTTCAGTCTAGATTTCTTGGCGTCCAAAGAGCCTTTTAGGACACACAACAAATCTAGATCTTTTCATCTGGCCAAATATCCATGAAATCCAACAAACAAATCAAATTCTCAGATGAAAAATAAACTGAAAGAATATTCTAACAAAATGGAGGCTGGGGCAACAATTCCGATTTATGTATAAAAGAAGGAGATCTATAAAAACTATCAGGAATAAGGTCAGCAAAAAAATAAAGGGATCGTGTCTGTGTCGTGTTTGCGCTTATTCTGCTGATAGTACTACAAGGGAGGGGTGAATTGGGACGTTTAGTTTCCGGATTTTTTGAGGACGTATATTGTGTAATTGTGCTGAGCAACTGTTGCTGCCAAAGTATTTTTGGAACGCTATTTTGTGAGTGATTTTTGTGGTTGTACAGTCACATAAAATCATACCTGCATTCCATAAGGGGATGGGGAGAAATGTCCGGATGTGATTCTAGGATTTGAACTCGGTTGATGGCATCATATATGAACCGAGTAACAATCAACACCGGGCTGCTACTGAGATTACATTTTGTTACTAAAATCACAATGACAGGTTAACATAGTAACCCAGTCAAGATCCTCCAAATTTAGCTACGACACTGAGAAATTATTTATGTACTAAAACCAATAATACTTTGCCGGATCCATGTATGAAACCCGGAACCTCATACATAGCAATCGAGTTTGTAGCCAACAAAGCAATCCAATTGTTGTTCACACATAAATTATTATCATCATCAAAATAGAGAAGCTCGCTAAATAATAACATCCGCAGGGGTCGATCGAAGGTTAAGCTACGCTTGCCTCACTCGGATCGTGGATGGGTGACCAACCATTACATATCGAGAACCCTGCGTGCCTCGAAAAGCATGTTAAGGCCAACGAAATGAAACAAACCTCGTCGTTTGAGTGTCTGACATCCTATCGGATCCAAACGTGTGACAACCAGACTTACCAAGGGGTATCGCGTGTTACCTAGTAACTGGGTTGTAGAGGTCAGATAGGCAGTCGCTTCATGTAAAAATGTGCCGGAATAACCACGTAGCAAGAGTAGCAATTGCTACGGGCCCCGCGCAAAAGAGGGCCCCGCGTATCCAAACTAGGGGCTCCTCCACCTGAGCGTATTTTTTTGGGTGAATTTATTAAGACCGCGTGGTATATTGAAGTTGCTTGATGTCACAAAAACTTGAAACGTTACACCTTTTCCCACTAAGACAATCCACGTCATACAATCGGTAACCAATTATTTCGTTGGTGAAAGTAAACAAAGACTTCATCTGGTAAACGCACGAGTTCTACAAAAAGTTGATCGTATAAATGTAAAAAACAATTATCAGCCCGATAATCAGCTCTACTAAAAGTCTAACGTGTGTAAGCACCCTTACTCGACACTCAGTGTAGACGGCCGGATTAGCCACGTAACAGGTGTAGCAAAATGCTACAGAACCCGCGCTCAGGGGGGACCGTGCTTGGATAGAAGGTCCTTTGAAATATTATGTAAGAACGGTCAAAACAAATAGAACCTGCGAGGTGCGGTATGCAACAAAAATGCGAGGCTTTTCTGCAGAATTCAACAAAGTAACTTTTTCTGTATTTATGAACCTCTTTGAGGTGAGGTGCTAAAAAATTTCGAGCTCGCCCTTGTATCTTTTCTTGAAAGTTTCTCTACATTCATAAAGTTTTTTTGTATAAGCTATTTCAATATAAATGGTGAATAATCGGTCACCTAAAAAGAATCGACATCGCTTCACTTGCTCTTGCATCTTAGTTTCTCTTCCTTCATAAACTATTCTACATTAGTCGACAAAGTACCTTACTCGAATTTCAGTGTAAATGGTCAATAGGAAGCCTAGACTATCCGAGGTGTAAAAAATGCAGTTGCCCGCCAGGTACGACACCCGTCTGGTCGAAGGATCCTCCCTTTTCTAATGAGGATCAGTGAACTTTACACCCTGTTCCTCATACCTCTAACAATCAAGGCTCTCTTATAAGAATTACAATTAAATCACTACCAGCACCAGCTATTCTAAAAATGAACCATAAAGGTTTTTTGAAAGAAACTGCTACAGTTAGCATTGTCTGAAAAAAGTAATTAGGTGAAATACCTACTTGACTGTTTAGAAACAGGAACAGAACGTATTTGTCTAGAAACATTGATTGACTATTACTATTGACTATTACTATTATTGATTGATTGATTGACTAGTTATCTCCTAAACTTTAGAACTTCGAATAAATCAAGTTCTACCATACGCCCCTAGGTAAAATGTGCTACAGGCCCCACGCTGGCTTAATCCGGCACTGTGTAAAATACTGGTATTCAGCTGCATCCGGTTCGACTGGAAGGATCAACCCCAATAAAGTAGGGAAAAGGCTAGACAGATTGATTGATTATCATTATCAAAATAAAACCGGTTCTCATTTCTTTGTGATGAAATGACTCAATCATACATTGGGATCACGCTAATTTCAACTCATTTTCTTAAAACATGAAACTAAGTTTTAACCGCGCGCTTAAAATAAAAGTTATATTTACCCTAAAGCTACAATTCACAATAAACTAGGTACCCTAAATAAAAATCACCATACAAAATTACCAATAATAACCTAAAAATTTAGCTTAAAATAAAACTTTATTATTAAGGTACCCTAAATAAATAACACCATATACCGATTACACAATTACCAATAATTACCAAAAAATTGAGGTTAACAATAATTGCACGACGCGACGCGACGGTCGCGACGATCGCGTGTCGATCGCCGCAACAATTTACACGGTCAAGCTCCCTTCATTACATGTTTGATACGACGGTGCTAGCTTCTTTGTAATCCTCTTTTACTCTAGATTCTAGAAAGTGCCACTTCAATGCCCTGCCGGTGTATTCTGTAAAATCTCACCGTGAAATCTTAGGTGAAGTGAGCTGTCAATAGTGTTGTGGCGTCTACATCTATAACTTTGACCCGTGACGCTCTTGGTAGTACTGTTTTATCTGTCCCCATTTTGAACTCTATTGGTATTGAAACTAAGCTTGACAAGCAATTGCGCCAATATGACGGCAAGGGACAACAGTTATAGTGAACGGTCTGCAAGTTTTCATGGTGAGATTGGTGAGATTTTTATAAAATAGACCGGAAAAGTTTTCAAACTTCTCATGGGAATAAAATGTTGCAGCATTTTTAGGGAATATTCGGTTTAGCTATATGATAATGGAAGTTGATTGGATTTCTAACAACGTCAGCAAGTATTTTGATTGTGACGTAAAAAGGTTTTCCCGATCATCTGAAATTAATGGTCTGTAAAACAAACCTTCACGAAAATTAACTCGTTGGTTTTTACTCTTTTTGTCGTAAATAAGGCTTTCTTGGCTTATTTGAAGACACAAACAAACTGAATAACAGACAACACACGGCTCAATCTGAACCACTCAGGTAGTAACATGAAAGGAACGAAAATATTTTCAAGCTGCAAAGGTGCACTAAGAATTGACTTTCCGAAACTCCGTTCAGGCTAAAGGTTGGCTAAAAGTTTGTAAACGAACGAATTCGCAGCAACATCCAGCAAAAAATAAAATAAAATCGACAGTCCCTTCGTCGCAGCATCCACGAGGCAAAGTAAAATTGAGTTAGCAGGTGAGTTAGCGAAGTGTAGCAAACAAACTTTGTGCTAACAGGGTTACTGTGTGACTGACACAGTGGTGGAGCTGGTTGCTGCGAGGAGTTGAGCTCAGGGATACACGTTCAAGGCTCTTGACAAAATCAAATTGGTTGCTTTATTTAATTATATAATAATAACTAGCTGCCCGCCCCGGCTTCGCTCGAGTAGCACTAAGTACGTATCTACGGCCCACCTACCTGCCTACCCTACCTACCCTACCGACCCTACCGACCCTACCTACCCTACCTACCCTACCTACCCTACCTACCCTACCTACCCTACCTACCCTACCTACCCTACCTACCCTACCTACCCTACCTACCCTACCTACCCTACCTACCCTACCTACCCTACCTACCCTACCTACCCTACCTACCCTACCTACCCTACCTACCCTACCTACCCTACCTACCCTACCTACCCTACCTACCCTACCTACCCTACCTACCCTACCTACCCTACCTACCCTACCTACCCTACCTACCCTACCTACCCTACCTACCCTACCTACCCTACCTACCCTACCTACCCTACCTACCCTACCTACCCTACCTACCCTACCTACCCTACCTACCCTACCTACCCTACCTACCCTACCTACCCTACCTACCCTACCTACCCTACCTACCCTACCTACCCTACCTACCCTACCTACCCTACCTACCCTACCTACCCTACCTACCCTACCTACCCTACCTACCCTACCTACCCTACCTACCCTACCTACCCTACCTACCCTACCTACCCTACCTACCCTACCTACCCTACCTACCCTACCTACCCTACCTACCCTACCTACCCTACCTACCCTACCTACCCTACCTACCCTACCTACCCTACCTACCCTACCTACCCTACCTACCCTACCTACCCTACCTACCCTACCTACCCTACCTACCCTACCTACCCTACCTACCCTACCTACCCTACCTACCCTACCTACCCTACCTACCCTACCTACCCTACCTACCCTACCTACCCTACCTACCCTACCTACCCTACCTACTAAAAAGTATCCTATGTCCTTCTCCTGGTTCTAAGCTACCTCCCCACCAATTTTCAGCCAAATCGGTTCAGCCGTTCTTGAGTTATAAGTGGTGTAACTAACACGACTTCACGACTTTCTTTTATATATATAGAAGACTAGCTACCCGCCCCGGCTTCGCACGGGTAGCACTAGCACTTGTCTACGGCGCACATTTGTTCGGTTCGGTGTGATATTTTTATGACATGAATCCTACATTCACACTTTCTTTAACACTCACACTGATTTATTATTTGTTAAAATAGTAGGAAAAATCGTCCACGGTTTCAGTTTTTTTTTTTATTAAAACAACTTTTTTATAATTTCAATAAAGGTAAACATTTTCCTTTGCCTTGATTGCTCTATATCTACGTAAGCTATTACATTTCTATAATATAAATGAAGCGCCAGTCATTTTATAGAAACACTCAGCTCCTAACAAATAGTACTGTAAAAGAACAAAAGTCCAGCTATTTAGTTCGGAGCGCCTTGCAGAAAAATGATAGCAAAGTCGACGTTATGAGTTTCTCTATATTACTTATTTAAGTTTACGACCTACTGTTGTTTTCGAAGTAATAATCTCTCCTGGGTTGTTGATTTTAATATTTTATTTAGGGCTCTTTTTCATTATTAAAATGGAAGCGGATTATGAATTCTCATTACGTTTTAAGTCCCAGGTTCTTATTGTGTCCGGTTTATGGAGTTTCTAATTTGTTTGGTATTTATCTACTAAGTCCTTCTTACTCAAAGACGCCCTTGATATAAAAAAAATATAGCCCCAAATTAATTTTAGTCTGACTACATTATTTTGACATAATTATATTATTTATTTTTTGCTATTAAATATTCCACGTGATCGGTGTAAAATGTTTTGAAATCTAAAAGAACATTAACCCAACAAAAAACAACATGTCATGACCACCACCACCGGTAAGTTCACATTATCTTGAGCCATAGCTATATCACCTCGTCATGGGGTCAAAATCACCCCTATCAACGTACAAAAACATCTGACCTAATCTCTACTCTCAATAAAAGGTGACCCAGACATTTGTCATTGGTCAAGCACGGTGTATAAACCAATTCTAACTTAAATAGCGTAACGACTGTGTTTACCGACTTATCTGGCACTTGGATGAGATAATAATCTCTTATTTTTGGGGTGAAATCTTGGTGTTGACTCGGGGTGAAATGTAGGGGATGTATTAGGTGATAAGTCGGTATAATGTATTTTTGTTATGAAATATATAACTTGAACTTGAACTATATTCAAAATTAATTTACTGCATTGTAACATATTAAAACGTGTTTTTTTTTAAGGATTTTTACTGTCTAATGTGTGGGTTAAGAAGTCGGATTCCCATTGTGATGTACTTACCTAATCAAAATATGAAGGAAACTCTATTAGGAAGAACAAAAAAAAACAAACGAACCCCAAAAAAAAACACCAAAATTTTTAAATAACTTAAGTCGGTGTCTTTGGTTCTACGACTTTTGAAATTAAAGTTATTTTTCACTTTTTAGTGTTTTTTTTTTTTCTCTTTTTAGTTGTGGTTGACCAAGGTTTTGAGATGTTTTCCCTTTTACACCACACCCGTAGCTCGTATCTATAAGCCAGGCCGTCACACTTATACGTATTAGTCCATAATATGTATATCTTGAAAATTACTGATCCGATTTTGATGAAACTTGCACTGTTCCCTAAATTGAAGTAAACGTAAGCCAATAAAAAGAAATAGTTACGATCCGATTAATAGTTTCGGAGAAATGCGTGGCCAAACATACATAGATTAACCTAAGTTTGTATATTTGTTTGGAAGCCCTAATAGATTATCATAAGTGAATATCTAGTGTAATGCACTTCCACACACGTACAATTCCACGAAATGTAAACGTACAGTATGATGGGGAAGAGATCAAAGTAGTCAAAGTTGCGAAATTTTTGGGAATAATGATAGACGAACAATTAACTTGGAAACCTCAAGCCGAAGAAGTGTGCAAAAAGCTTAGCACTGCAGCATATCGATACCTCTGGGCTCAAAGGGCGTATAGCACAAAACATAAACCCATGTTTTGTGCTATACCTACGCGCTTTGAACCCAGAGGTATCGATATGTCCTATAGAAATTGACAAAAAAAGTTGACACAAAAACCGCTTAAATAGCTTACCAAGGTTGGATCGCCTCGGTCTTGAGGTTTGGAATATTTTTTTGGGGTAACTGTAACCTAAGAGATAAGGTGTTTCAAGCTCAGAGACGCTGTGTCAGAGCGATGTACAGTCTTAATCCCACATATAGATACAAGCCTTTGTTTAAGTCTCTAAAAATTCTTCCCTTTCCGTCATTATTTATTATGAAAATGGCCATATTTTATAAAACAAATGCGAACTTATTCAGTAAGGTCTCGGACACCAGAAAAGGCCCCGTGAGAAGCCAACATAGAAACTTTATAAATGTTGGTTGGTGGCTATAAAACTGCACTATTAAGAAAAAGTGTCATTTGTATGGGAGAAATCACCCAACTATCCTACTTATATTATAAATGTGAAAGTTTGTATGTTTGTTACTCAATTACGCAATAACAGCTGAACGGATTTGGATGAAATTTGGCACACAGATAGTTTGAAACCTGGATAAGTGGTACGTTCCCGTGGGGTAAAACCGAGAGCTCCACGCGGGCGAAATCTAGTATTTAATAAATTACCGGAATATTTAAAAAATTACACATTTCAAACACAAACTTAAAGCCTTTCTAGTCGAAAAATGTTATTACTCATGATTATATTAATGATTTATATTGATATTATTAATGATTTTCTTGATGATCGATTATTACAAACCTTGAAATTTTCTTAATTACATAAATTGAATTTTAAACATTTTAATTTTATGGACTAGAATGACTTTTTTATTGTATTTTGTTTGACATTTAAATAGTATATTTTGAAATTTTAATAGTATTTTGACTATTATGTATTTATTGATAAATTTTGACTGAATTGATTTTAATTGTATTGAACAGTAAATTTTTATCTGATAATTGTGTTTTATTTAATGTTTATTTTTATCGTAGCATCGTATTCATTCATTTAAATTTTGCATGTCAAATCTTGGGCAGAATGTATCTCAACTTTAATTCTTCATGACCTTAGGTGCATTATACCTGCATTTTAGCAAATAAATAATTTTTTGATTTTTGAATTTAATGCATTTCCAATAATATTACCTAATACATATCGAATTGATAACCTCCTTTTTTATTAAAAAAAAGTCGATTATTTATAAAGAGGCGCTCTTAGCCTCTTTTTGTGCGCCTCAAATAATTCCCATTTTGTTGTATTAAATAGCCAATTGACTGCTACCAACTTGGGTGAAGCGCTTGCCGGCCGCTCGTTTCGCTAGTTCGGCTCGCGCGATTTGTTCGGGGTGGCCCTAGCTTAGTTATACTGCGACTATCTCGGCTTGCGCGGGGTTGTTACCAATAAATGCCGGTCTCATGTTATCTTGTACATTACAAGGACTACCTGGTTTAAATATATCAGAAGAATGAAGCGAAGGAATATAATCTCTTATAGTAGCGTAGTATTTTGAGAATTATTTATTCCGAATTTTAATATTAATACATTCATATTAAACTTACATGTACTTAATTAAAAAAAATGATGTTTTGTCAAGTTGTAAAAACTGTGCGGAGCAGGGGCGGGTCGCTTGTATTATTAATACTTACGAATAATTCGATGTAATCCAAGAAATTCGACCACTCCATCTAATAAGATAGATACTGTTCAAAAACAAGGTCTCAGAGGTCAAAGACACTTTAGTGGTTTAATTCAATCAATACTGTCGAATATAATGACGCCTTCAACACTGTAATCACAGGAAGGACCGAATGATTCATCATTCAAAACTTTGTCTTCGATACTTATGTATAAAAAGTTACGGATCTATGTAACTGGTATTTATGTTTGCTCATTTATTGATCAAGGTTTTGTTCAAACTATGATTGGTACTAACTCGTGTGGTTATGTGTCACAGCCTTCCAGGTAATTGTCGTGTATTGTCGGCTTAATGTACATAGGTAGGAATTTATGTATAATAATAATTTGTGTATAAATTCACGCCTTCTTAAGACTACTACTACTTCTTGACACTAAAGGCTCGTGCAGATCAGCGCGACGCGACGGCGCGACACGATTCGAACAATACAATTTCTAAGAAAACTTCACGGTATAACAATAACTCGCGTCGCGCTTGTCTGAACGAAGCTTTAAGAACGCCACATGTTACGATCCTTACATATTTACTCCTTTTGCTATACCTATTTATGAATGGTGACGTGTAGTACAACAATATCCATGAAGTTTTCATAGAAATTGTTCTACTATAGTACCGTCGCGACTGTTTGCAGGAGCCTTAGGCTTCGGTCTCGAAGTCAGCGATTGCGGGGCGGCGGCGGCGGCGCGGGGAGCGGCGAAACAGCGCTGGTGCGCATCGCTCGTACGCCGCTCCCCGCGCCGCTGCCTTCGAGGCCAGTTCCATATAAATCTAGCTTAGCAGTTTGCTTGCCTATTGCGTCCTGCTTTAGGCTACTGTCGCACTGCCGCCGACGAGGAAGTGACTAGCTATCAGCGATTTTCTCGCTCAAGAAACGTACAAAGATCCCGTGTAACTAAAAGAGATACATATATTTATTTATTTATTAATACTTTATTGTACACCATACTATAGTTAATCCCTGGCTGTTCAAACCACCGGCTGGTACTGGTTTGTCGCAGCGACACTCGCTGCGAGACTCACGCTTTTTATATACGCATACCAACGAGTAATCGCTCATCGCCGTCGTGTATTAGCTGCTATACAGGATTATTGGTAAAACACTAACAACCTCTTGCGATAAAAAATCTGCTGTTCTTTACATTTGACGAGTTATGCGAACATAAAATATAGGGAACAGCTATTTATCGCGATTTCAGGTTTGGTTCCTTATTAAAAGTTGTTCATAATGATGAGCACAATGACCCCTTAATAGGTTGTTAGTGTTTTACAAATAACCCTATGTATACTCCCTTCTCGTTAATAGTTCGCAGTGGGACAGGTGCCTTATCGCTATCGAAGTAATCAGCTGACTGGTTGAATTTAAGGAAAGAATGATTAAGGCAAAAAGTGGCAACATCGACATTTCTTTTTACAGCTATTAAACCTCTTCTTGCAATGTACTTGTACTTGAACTTGTCCTTGTCCGTGTAGGGACCAAACTGCTGACATACACTGGAGGGCTAGTCTATCCTTTGCAAAAATCTTTTCCGTACCTACTACCGGAGATCTTCCCTAGGGCTCGTGGCTAAATGATAACAGTTAACAGGGTCGGTCGAAGGTTAAGCTACGCTTGCCGAGGTCAGTTCGTGGATGGGTGACCATCCTTATTACATATCGGGACCCCTCCGTGTCTCAAAAAGCATGTTAAGCTGTTGGTCCCGGCTGTCATTCGTAGATCTTTGACAGTCGTTACCGAAGCCCGAAAGTCTGTCAACCAGTCTTACCAAGTGGTATTGTGTTACCCAGTATCTGGGTTGTGGAGGTCCGATAGGCAGTACCTCCATGTAAAATACTGGTATTCAGCTGCATCCGGTTAGAATAGTAGTCGACCCCAACATAGTTGGGAAATGGCTAAGCAGATTGATACAAGAGATCTCGCGAAGTCCTATCGCATAATATGCTGAGGACCAAGGTGTTGATAAAAGTCAGTCTAGATAAGTCTTCGCATACTAGGTGGAAAGGTATCAAGGATTACCCCTGCATGATGGGTTAACGAACTCCTTACTGGCCCTTAGCTTTCTGATAGTATCAAGAGATGAGGTCATCCACACTGAAACACAACAATGGAATGAAATAAAATAATACAAATTAAAGGATTTCCCGGTTGCAATTTTTTGTAGTAAAACTTAAGGTGTAGTTTGCATGTTTGCGACATACTCATTCAATAGCTACAGGCGACGCTTGCTATATTCTAGATTTTGATAGGTGGTGATCATGGAGATGGCATTATTGCATCAAAATTTCACAACTAATAAGAAAGATACCCGATTTACTTGTGGTCGGCGCAACATGTATTTTTCCTCCACACTTCTCTATTAGTCGTCATCTCGGTAGTCATCCCCTTTCTATACATATCATCATCTATCACACAGTCCATCCATCGTTTCGTTGGTCCTCCCCTTCTCTTATAGCCATCCACATAAAACGGGGCAACAAAAAAAGGTGGAAACATCTAGATTCTATTTATATTTCCCTTGCAATATAGATAATTACGAACAACAAACCATAACATTACGAAAATTAACAACACAGTTTTTATTCTAACAAAAAATTCAATGTAAGTAGTTAAAAAAACTGTTTCTTTTTATATCCGATCCAGTCAATCGATCAGCTTGACTTTTTCAACGCTTTTTTCTGTAGTTTTGTGTTTGATCGTCGTGACTTCTAACCTAACATTATTTAAACTGTCTTTATCTTGTTCGAACGCAAGCTTGGGCCCTGGATAAAATTAGTAGCTATAATTACTTTGTTACAGTTATACATGTACCTTATCTGATTGATATATTCTTATATAGTTGGTGGCTTACGACTTAATTTTGCGATTTTCAGAGTCATGTGCATTGGAACCTACCCTTAATACTCACAAGCTATTTGAGTCATGCCTGCCTCATGTAACGACTTATAAAAACTAAAAGCGACCTCAGTTCTCGTTCCCGAGCTAAAGTGAAAAGTGAATTTGTATTCATTCAGAGATAAGGCCCGCATTTTTTGTTGAAATCCATTTTATTGTGAACGTATATTTAGTTTCTATCAGTTTAATTCGATTGTTGGTCTTGTCAGTAGTCTGGTATATTTATAGTGTCTGGAAAATGTATGTGCGATTATTTGTTTGTTTGGTGAGTTTATTTGAATTATTTTATTTGTTATCATGAAAGTGAAAGTTAAATAGGTTCATTAGATAGGTACTACGTGATCTGTCATACCTTATTTTTAATACTTTGTACATAATGTAGTAAAGTCATCAGCTTATTCTAGATACATCGTCTTCATATATAAATTGTTATTAATATACACAAACTATTGTAAAATGTTTCAAAAACGTCACTGAAGTTTCTTGTTCAATCTTCTCCACACGAAACTACCTTTTGGAAGAGGCACCTAGAATCACTTCAATTTTTTTCCTGCAAAAAGTGCCTTTTAATGGTCTACTTGAAACAAATGATTTGACTTTGTCTTTGACTCTGGTTCTATTTCTGATTATCATTACAAAAATAAACTATTCGCAGAAGATACGGACTTCTATATTATCTTCTTTCCTTCCCTATCAATGGGAACAAGAGATTTATTTTATTTAACCTACAAACAAAATAAATTATTGTGTGTAATTGACAAACCTCCTTACGAGCGTTTATTCTGAAAGTCGGAAACGTCGCAAATAGATGTCAAATATTTCGCTGTTTTAATTAATTTGGTAATATTACTGTATGGAAATAAAAAATATGGCTAACTAGCGAACTAGAATATTGATTAAGAAATCCAATAATTAATATCGTTACTTAGTGTAACGATATTAATATTTAGTTTTAGACGTAAAAATGGTATTTGGAAACTTTCCAAATGCCTTTTTACACCTAAAACGGGTACAACAACAAATTCAATGTTATAATTGCAATTCATTATTAATATTCTAGTTCACTAGTTAGCTACATTTTTTTATTTCCATACAGTAATATTGCCAAATTAATCAAATCAGGTTAATTTATGACAGCTATTTGCGACGTTGCCAAGTTTATGGATAAACGCTATTACTGTCATACTATTATAGATCCTTCTATTACATTATGTGAATAAAATTAAACGTATCTGAGCAGCAGTGATAGCCTAGTGGTGTGACCGTCAGACTACCAATTCATAGGTCTCGAGTTCGAACCCAAGGCCTCTGACCTCTGACTTTACGGATTCATGTGCGTATTGTATCATTATCACTTGCTACAAAAACGGTGAAGAATAACATTGTGAGGAAAGCCTGAGATATATTACTCGATGGCATGTGAAGCCAAGTCAAAGGCCCATGGGCGACTTTAAAATTCTGACACCAGGTTAGTCACTAACCTCACGAAAAGAAGAATAACATATCTGTCTATTCAATAAAGTTATAATTATCTGCAGTACACCTACTACTATAAACTATGATGAAATTAAAGATCGTAACTTCCTAACACTTTACCTGAGAAAAAATTGTATATCGTGAGTGTCAGTGTACAGAACTGTGTTGAAGCATACTTCAAAAGTTATTATACCTCTTGAACGACCTCTTAGTGTTATTCACCTTAGTAATCAACGGATTAATGATCCAGTAAGACCACAAGTGTAGTCTTCCATATACGTTTAGATGTATTTTGTTTTTGATTTTTGGCCCGTCTAGTGCAGGAAATCTTTTTGTCATTAAGAGCGTTCATTCTGAAAGTGGGCAACGTCGCAAATATATGTCAAATATCTCGCTGTATGGAAATAAGAAATATGGCTAACTAGCGAACTAGAATATTGATTATGAAATGCAATAATTAATATCGTAACACAGAATATTTAGTTTTAGATGTAAAAACGGTATTTGGAAACTTTCCAAATGCCTTTTTTACACCTAAAACGGTTTCAACATCAAATTTTATTTTATAAGTGCAATTCATTATTAATATTTTAGTTCCCTAGTTAGTCAAATTTCTTATTTCTATACAGTAATATTGCCAAATTAATCAAAATAAGAATTTATTGACAGCTATTTGCGACGTTGCCAACATTTAGGATGAACACTCTTAATCATATTAATAATTATTAAAAACTGCCGTTTGTTCCACAATCCAGGTCATTGTGCGCTTTTATAATTTCTAACGAGACGATATTGACCATAAAATATAAGGAAATACGTGCACGTTATAACGTTATTGTAGACGGAAAATTAAAAACGGACAATATTTCCATACATTTTACTCCCCTGTATTATAATAGTGGCGTGCGATAATACCATCATGTTAGAATTTATATAAACGCACATCAAGTATGGTACTAAATTATAAATATATAAAATAAATCCAATTTTTATCATTTACAGGTTTTCATCACGGAAATCGTAGCAAGCGACTACCAGACTACCTCACAATATGAAGCCTCATCAAAATACATAAATTTTAATCAAAGAAACACCAGAAAACTGGTGACAGAAAGAGAAAGTCTAAATGATTCTACAGGTGGCGCAGCACGAAGTAATATGACAGAAAATAAAAAAAACGGTACCAATAATATCACTGTAGCACCACTAATTAAGGAACACGATAAAAATGGAACAGCAACTAAAAAACCCGATACAGATAAAGAAGGAATGGAAACACAAAGTTCTCAAATAGTAAATTCATACCCACCGTACGCTACTTATGAAGTAACTGAAAACGTTATCGATATACCTGATGACAGAACACCAGCTGGACCCATAGTTACTAATTACACTCATAGACCACCTATTCTTAATCTTGCAAGACCTTCCAACAAAACAGACACAGATAAAGTCACAGAACCTAATATAAAAACAAAAATGAATCGTCTAAGCATACTGCATATCAACGCAGAATTTGATGATAATAAACATGAAGTACACGAGAACAAAATCGTTGGACTTTTGAAAGGGATAAAGGAATATATCCATGGTTTTCAAAGAGGTATTGTTAATGGTTTCCACAGCTTTTTCCATAAACATCAAGATGTGCATGATGCAAACTGTTGATTAAACTATTGATCATGAGGGTCGTGGCGTAAGCAATGGTGTTCAAAATGTTGATAAAACTGAGTATAATGTATACATCGATGACACATTATTAAGACGTGATTGTTTTGTTATTATATTGATTGTTTGTTTAAAGGTTTCGTTTGTTTTAATTATTGGCCACGATTTTTTTTTTTTTAATTGTAATAAAGGAACTGTAAAGCTCCGTGCAGACCAGCGCGACGCGACAGCGCGACGCGACACCGGTTATTGTTATACCGTCAAGTTTTCTTAGAAATTGTATTGTACGTGTCGCGGCGCGACGTCGCGTCGCGCTGGTCTGTACGAGCTTTTACAGTTAAACTGTTGCAGTTTTTAAAAGAAGAATGAAAGAACACTATCTTTCCACTTCGTCATAGTTGCTTATGTATAATTTTTTACATTATATATATTTAATTTTTAGTGATATTTATTTTATTTAGAAATATGTAAGTAAGTAATATTGTTTTTTTTTTAGCTTTTATGTATTTTGTTTTCTTTTCTACGCTTACAAAATGGTGTCTACTTTTCATTTTTAACAATCCTCCCATCTCTTTTTATCTATTTCCTATCGCAGGTATGCTGTAAGAAATTCCTTTAAAATTAGCATCACTTTTGTACGTATTTTTCTGTTCCTTTCTTCTTTTGTGTTTATATGTGTACCATCAACTGTTAAATAAATAAATAAGGTCTTAAAACAAATTGTAATAATCTTATCAAACACAAATTCAAAACTTATGTAGAGTTTCCTTAATATATACCGAAACAGCCCGAATTACCAAAAAAAAGAATTAATTAAATTATCTTTAAAATGGTGAGGGTCTTAGAAAAATACGCTTGATAGTTTTTGCGCGATTCTCAGTTTTTATCCGCGTTATAAACATACATAACTTTACAAATTAATTACACTATGAAATATAAACATAATCTTAAATATTCACAAATTAAGTTATTAACTAATTTAACATGAATATTTTTTCCAAATGATTAAACACTACTCGTTTAGACGTGATCTTCTTCAGTATAAAATCATTAAAATTCGGTTAGTGTCGCCTTAAGTGGCAGAGGGCCCATTGCTCGCAGAACAGATGGCCGATGGGGCCGAAAGGTTCTGGAGTGGCGTCTGCGTACCACCTAAAACGTGGCGAAAGCCACAGGAATCCGATGGATACGAAAACCACAGAACCGGTCGAAATGGCGGTGCTCGGAAGAGGCATGATTACAATATAAGCATGTCTCGCCAAAGCACCACCATTTGCCAGCAGGAAAAAATACTCCAACTAGCTGGCGCATAATCGTGTAATAGTGATTATACCCAAGATAAAGAATAAATAATTACATTTGAGACGTTTAAAAAATAGTTTTCAAAATAAAATAAAATGTTCTTTATTCTACGTAAAGAACATTTTAAAATTAAATTCCGTGGACTAGTTCTTGAAGACTGGAATGAATTGTACGCGGTATTTAAATGGAAGCATCGCTATTTTGACGAGAAATACTACTTAATACAATAATAATATGAAAGTTTGTATGTGTGAATGTTTGTTGCTCAATTACGCAAAAACGGCTGAACAAATTTGGATAAAATTTGGCACACAGGTAGATCATGACCTGGGTTAGACCCCGGTAGTAAGTTCCTATAGGGTAATTTCCGACCTCCACGCGGGCGAAACTGCAGCCAAAAGCTAGTAAAACAAAAAACAATGAAAAATGTCACACGGAGAACGGTAACTACGCTGAGTTATGAAATAACTACTTGGGTGTGATTGAAATCATTGGCATTGTTCCATAGCTAAAAAAAAAAGAGTACCTACTCTTCAATATGGGGTAAATAGACCAATTTTTTCATACACTTTTAGGAAAGTATTGAATTTTATTTGGAACTTCAGTAGGTACCACTATAGCCCTTTTACTTTTTTATCGTGCCTTTAATAAGTTAAGTACATTATCGCAACATGTTATCCTGTAATGATAGATGTAAGTTATATTATATCGATAAACTTGGCTAGACAGATCTACCCGTAAAATAACTTATATTCTTGAGTTTTACATCGTCGAAAACAAAACGTGCCTACCAGGTCCATTTGTTAGGCCTACGATATCCCCAGCCAAGGTTGCGAGTTTGTCCGAAAGGGATATCGTGGACCCGGCACACAGGCAACGGAAGGAACACGGGTGGGTTTTAGTCAGTAAAAGTCTGACACGCCCTCCTGCCCCGCCCAGAGCGGGAGAAGTTATTTGATGATTCATAGACCTTTTTTCTTGGGTGGGAACCCAAGAAAAAAGGTCTACGATATCTGTATGTCTGTCTGTTACAGACTATCTTTGTAACTGTAAGGGAAAGCTGCAGCTTGTTTGTTGCCTCACTTAAGTTCGATCCCTGGTTCGTGGAGCAAAGTTTTATTGGGTCAGTCGCCCTGACCGTTATCTGGATTTGTGGTCGGTTGATGGCTTAGGTTACACCCTATTACATGAGGTCTCTGCTTACACCTTTGCACAATACAGGCGTGACAATAGAGTGATTTTAAGTTCGTCATCACCATCACCATTCTCCTGCACTTATCTAAATTTATTACGAACTTTGAGTTATGGGGTAGTAATCTTCCATAATATATTAGTCAAACAACTTATTATCAAGTCCTGACTTTATCGACTATTGTTTAAGTGGTCTAGGAAACGTTTACGTATTTTCTTTAAAGCAATTTCTTTACTCTGTCCTAGAAATGCAAGTAAACGTTATCGACCGATGCGACAGCTGTACGTCGTAGTGTACGGGTAAATTGTACTCATTACTTTAGAATTGGTAAAGTTATGTCTTTGGTATAGATGCCATTTCAATTTCGACAGCATACGTCTGGTATTTCCAATAGTAGGGACTATTGGAAATACCAGACGTTTTAGTTTGTTCGTTTCCGGTTGTAATTTGTCAGTGAGGCGCAATACTACGCGTCTAATTAGTTCTCGATACTATTTCCCTTTACATATAAACTCGGGCTTCCTTCGCCTGGGTAGGCAGAAACTACAGAACGCCACCTGGGGCCATACTATGACGTGTTAAAGCTATCATTGTTCCATTATAAAAAAGGGATAATGCTATTCTTCCTGTATAACTCCATCTCTCTCTGACACTGGAACAATTACGGCTTTAACACGTCATATTACTGACCCTGCTAAGATCCTTAGATACTCCTTTTTGCTTCGTTTACGTTCATACATCTGGTCATACACTCACGCCGGTTGCGAGTACTACCTGACCTTTCTGAAGAACATCACCAATAAAGTCACGTTCTTCTGGGGCGTCTCCCGGTGTTTCCACTCACATCCTTGTAAATTCCTCTTGTCCTCTCAACATGATCAAACTATCTCGTGGTTTCCGGGTAGTAGAATATAACCAACCCATCTTTATTTTTTGTAGAAACCTTAGAGACTAATAACACAATTAAAATCATTCATAGGTAGGAAAATTTGCTAATTACAAGCTTCCACATGTATACATCTAGTAACATATACTTTGCGTTGACTAAATGTTCGTTAATAGCAAATTGCAAACCAAAAAAAAAAAAAAAATTTTAGTTTGTTATTAAAAACGTAGACGAAAACATACATAAAAAAGAAAAAGTTTGTCAAGTCGTGCAACATCAATACAGTTAAGTCATATATTAGCGACTACACAACATTCCATCAGATATCACAAACCGAAACATTTTGTAGTTATTCATGACTATCCTCAAAATATTCCTTGTTTAGGATCCTTCTAATACTGTGTGCGCTGTGCTGTCTTATCCCGTAAGTTCCGAGAGCTCCATGGCTAGGAGGAGCTTAGTAGTTGTGTCTCATCTGTTGTCTGAGATTGGCAGCCCCCAGGCACTACCAAACCTTACCTCTGTTTCCCTTTCTAAGCCGAAAATGGAATCAGTCACCTATATCCAACAGTATACCACCAATGGGCCAAACAATAAATGACACAAATCTGTATCTATGACACAATAATGCCCCATACGGGTATGTAATTACAAACTTTCTAATTACATAGTGTTAGTCAAGTTTATTATGCGGGCTCGCGATCTTGAACTGGAAAGTCTGAGTAATTTATTTTAAAGGAGAAAATTTTAGATTAACTGGTGATGCAGCAATTGTACGTCTGGTTATTACAGCTAACGTAACTGGGATCTCGATGATTAAATGCATAATGTAGTGACATAAATGAGAAAGGTGATTAACAAAAAGTATTTAAGGCAGATGTGAAAAGCCGGGAAAGGATGTCCTAGAAATACATACTATAGTGACCTTATTGGTGATGTTCTTTAAAACGTGGGAGTGTCAGGAGCGTAGCAGGCAGGAACTACAGAATGCCACCTCTTTCTTTAGTATCTGCCTACCCCAATGGTAGGAAAGCCTGAGTTAATGTATGTATGTGTTTAAATGAAAACCCAAAAGAATAAGCATTGAATTTAGGTGGATGGACATTGCTACCTCGACGAGGGTGAATTTAGGGATGGGTGATATTTAAAAGACCCAGACAGACTTTCAGCTTCACTACCAACTTTGATGTGCAGCTGACTAATATTTAGACCACGACATAATATTAAGCTATCCTCTTATAGATAAGAGTAAGAGCTTAGAGCGTAAAGATACAGATTACCTAGTTAATTGACTCAGGCGTGACTTTGCGGAAATCCATTATAAAATAAAACAGACGACATATATTTAGTAACCTAATCCGCTTAACTGTTCTTAAAGAGTCATAAAGAACCCTGTAAGAAAACGACACACATTTCACTTCTCAACGAGGCATCCTCAGGATGACGATGGACACCTCTGTTGCGATTGTTCGCAGCCCCTTATCGCACTAATAACTATCCTAGCCGAGGTGGGCCGAGCAGTAATCCTATATAAGTCGGGTAACACGTCGGGTCCGAGTTCGCAACAAGTTAATCGTCATCCTGAGGATGCCACGTTGAGAGGTGAAACACGTGTCGATTTCTTACAAGGTTTTTATGAGTCTTTAAGAACAGTTAAGCGATTTAGGTTATTAAATATAAGTCGTCTATTGTATTTTACAGATTAACTGTTTAGTTTGAGGCTCACTGCCAATATTAATGTGTAAAAATCGTCGTATGTAACACTTTTACTGTGGTTAACAAGAAGAATGTTATTCATCCATATACCTGTGTATGTCATTCTTGTTAATTCCTGGAAAATATATTTCTATTTCTAGCTCGTACCAACTAGCACCCTGTAGCAAAGTAGGGTATCTATGGGCTCATACTAAACAATAATTATACTATCAAATTAACTTCAAATTACAAAATAATATAACATCTAAAGATGATTAAATCGTACCTAGTATTATGAACGTGTTATAAATTTCGTATATATGTAGATATGTAACTAGATGTACGTGTTATATTTAATCTATCGTCACTTATTAGGTATTAAGGGAAAATATAAACTATAGGATTCAATTCGTAATAACATTTATTTATCTTTTATCTTGTAGTATATAACACAATGTTTCGTTACAGTATTCCAACCATAATTGAATAACAAGTTAGATATTATGACCCGTATTTAAACTACACCAATCATCATAATAACATTACATTATTCATAATAAATATTTAAATATGCAATATAAATCACTATCAACAATAAATCAACAATAATCAGAATAATGTCATACCTTAGATGTTAACGCCTTGAAAGTCGAAGAGCAACTGAGCCGCCCCACTGTGGCTCCGCTCTTTTATACCCGTTAACAAACAAGTATGATTCACAAGTGACGGTTGAGTCAAATCAGTGTTTGACTAACAGAAAAATAAGTTTGTTATAAAAATCATTAATTAATTAATTTTAACAGACGTGTATAAAATATTAAACATATATTAATTATATTTATATATATCAAACGCATAAGTTTGTGAGGATGGATGGATGTTTGTTACTCTTCCACGCAAAAACTACTGAATGGATTTGGATGAAATTTGGCAAACATATAGTTTATATCCTGGATCTAGACTTATGCGGATGAAACCTAAATGAAAACATCCGGTTAGACTGACCCCATTAGAGTTGGGGAAAATTATTAATTATTATTTAATCACTTGGTATTATCATCTGATGAAACAAAGTGATTAAATATACATTTAGTGTGCCACTATTAAACTGTGTTATTGGGGTTGATGGCATATTAAACGCTTCTCAGTTTTGATAAAGTTTCTAGGTTGTGTTGGTAGTAGGAATTACCAATATATATAAAGCCTATTGCCACTAACCGGGCAGAAATCCTGACTCCGGGGTGCTACTGAGAAATTTCTGATGAAAAACCCGATAACACTTTGCCCGACCCGGGAATCGATCCCAGGAGCTCATGTTCAGCAGTAGCGCTTGCGACCACTCGAGGCAGTACTAACATACAGGTGAGTAACTGTACGTAACACAATGACCCATAGGTAATGTTCTCACTGCTGGGACACAGGCCTCCTCCCTGTGAGAAGGAGTGGACCGTAATCCACCACGCGGGCCTCGTGCGGGTTGGTAGATGTCACACAAGTCTTCATGCTGGTTTACGAACGATGTTTTTCTTTAATGTTTAAGAGCTGCCTGGGTATGTTAATAACTGCCTAATACCTATATATTGTGATAGATTTTTAACCTAACAATCGATCTGACTTTTCCAAATACGTTGTGGTCGGGTTCCAGTCTAACCGGATGCAGCTGAATACCAGTATTTTACATGGAGCGACTGCCTATTTGAAGTCCACAACCCAGTAACTGGGTAACATGATACTCCTAGGAAGGCTGGTTGTCAGACGTTTCTGCTTCTGACTACTCGTAACGACTGTCAAAGATCTACGAATGACAGCTGGAACCAACGGCTTAACGTGCTTTTAGAGGCATGGAAGGGTTTCGACATGAAATGGATGGTCACCCATCTACGAATCGACCGCAGCAAGTGTTGCTTAGCCTTCGATCGACCCATGAGGCTGTTTTTAACCACGAACCCCACTCTTAGGCTTTTAACCTTACCTACCTTATAAATACAACAAAAGATTGGTCAGTCTTAAGATATTTCACGCTAATCTGTGTGCCTCTAAAGTGTAAGACGACTAAATTTTACCTGTATGCTAATACTTGGTCGATGAACTGACCAACTGTTTGTTCTTCATTGGTTATAGAGTAGTTAATACCACCGTAGGTTTAAATTTTAATTATGTTATTGTGGGGGTTACTTTTATACATACATAGATAAATTCGTATGGAGCTCCTACATATCAAGGAAAAACTTACCAAGCCAAGTAATCTACAATAAAAACCTTTGTAAACTCTCATAAAAACAGGTTGTAAATGATCAACGTGATCGATATCATCAACTCTGTATACATACAGTGATCGGGGCGGGGTCACTAGCCGGGGATGCTGCGCAGTGCGGAGCTGCGCCGGCGCAAGACGCACGCGCGCGAACCTTTTGTTTTCGAAATTTTTGAGTGAATTTTTGTGTATTTTAAAGGTTTGTATGTTTTATGATAAATTATTTTTTTATTGGGCTTTTTTTGTGACTACAGTAAAACGTTAAATTAATTAGTGCTTTGCATTTATTGATTTATGTTAATACTATGCTAATGATTTTAAATCTTCCAAATGTTAATAGAATATTATGAATCAATTTTTTGCATGATTCATCGCGTTTTTGTTTACGTTTTCATTTATGTTAGTTGTGTGAATTAAAATATCTAACGGTTTTACAATGACTGACAAAGATCGTGCTAATTTTATGTGTTTGTATATTTGGCATGGCCATGCGGAGGTTTAATTTCTTTAGGTATTGAAAGATCTCAATTTAGGTTTAGCAAAGGTATTTTAAAGAACCTACACAAGTGCGTTCACTGTACATTTTAACTTGACTCTAAGGGTATATTTTGACTCTTAATTTATCTAACCGTGAACATTTACGAAAGGTTTTTAAGAGCATACGCATAAGACCATGCTTAGCTGTCGCAGACAGGAGCATAAGACTCATGAGAACGACGGGAATCACAAGATAAAAACCATAAACTTTGGAGGACCTGTTTCGTCATTCTTTGGTCCTCATATCGCCTGAACAAGATTAGGTACGTTTGAACTTTAAAAGAGACTGCGACCTCTGAGTTTGTTTCGGTCTTTCTTCTCAGAGTAGTCAGATAATAAACTCATCAGGTTTTAAACCATAAGATACTTTTGATTTGTAAAGGTGTTATTTCGAACTAATTTACAGAAATAAATATCATTTATCATCATTAATTTCAGTTTATTTATTTGACAAACAATTTCATGCAATGAAAGTAAAAAAAAAAAAAAAACTGTTTGGAATTTATCTGGTGAACAAGGAACTAATTACCTACCTGGTTTTTAAGAAGTCTTTAAAAATTTAAACAACTTAGATCTCTGGCTACTGATGTCATTACATACGAAAAGAAAGCGGGAATGTAGGTATGTAAATAAGTATTGTTAAACTAAACGTAATATTGGCAAAGAAGTAAAATTCTATTCTTTGCACATTCTTTTAAAGTGCTGTACGAATTTAAATGAGACTTTCGCTTGTTTGAGTCAGGATTTATGTTATGATGAGCCTGTTTTCCCCGCTGGGATCGGCAGAGGTATACCTTAGTACACCCATATTTCGGTAGTTATATTTAGGTCCCAAGTAGGTAATAGGGTGTGAGCCTATTGCCATATTCCTACCTGCTGCCACGTTAAAAAATGTTTCATTGTATGAACTCTTTAATTATTTGACAGACTTTTTCTGACTTTTAGGAAATCAATTAAAATTAGGTTCATTTCGAGTCTTTTGACTTTTTCTAATTTATGTATCAACATTCTGCCACTAACGATGAAGAAAACACACTAGGGAAATATAAAAGACTTTTGCATTTTATTAAGATTATCTTAATTTATCCATTTTTTCTTTTAAAAGAAAGAAAAAAAAGAAAATTTGTTTATTCTGCACAAACAAAACGCACATATAAAGAAAAAAGACATAAAATACACACGTACAAAAGTAGCCAAAGGCCTCGTATTCTACCAATTAATTTATAAAAAAACAATGTTGTTCATTGCTTTTTGCCCGGAGTCCGGAAATGTGCTCGGTTGATGGCAAAAGGCTCACCCTATATCTTATACGAGTATGTCTTAACTTATTTTTTTTATATGTCCCAGAAAAATCACTGGATCATGTTTAATTGACTTTGTGACTTGGTATAAGAGCGATCAGAGATTCTCAAAAAGCCTTTGTGCCCACAAGGAGAAATTTTCATAAAACACCACTCTGTGAAGAATTCTGAGAAAGAAATCGTGCTTAAGAATAGTGCTATAATAATTAAGTACTTTTATACTTAATTATTATAGCACTATTCTTAAGCACGTTTTAGCACTAAACACTCTTTAAGTGCATACTAATTAACAGTTGTATGTAACTTAAATAAATTATAAGGCCTGCCTATTATTGTCCCACTGCAGGGTAAATGCCTCTTCTCATACAGAGAAGGCACGAGCAATGATCATCACGCTTGCTCAAGACGGGTTGACGATTTCAGACTTATATTACAAAAGACTTTTTTTTTCAATCATTCTCTGCTTTAGCTAAGTATTTTGCATTTACAAAATAGTTAGCTAAAATAAACGGTATTTTTCCACGAATTGGAAAATGCTTGTAATCTTTAGATTCAGCTGAAGACCTGTATTTCACATGGGATGTAAGGACATTTGCCATCTAAGCCACATAACCCAACCTGACTACCACTAAATTAAACATTGAGGTAAAATGTACTCCATGCTTTGTTTATCCAGATATTAAACTAACGGTAAGAGAAACAAAGTCATAAAGAACTTTATTATTAGTGTAAAAAAAAAAAAAGCGTTTATTTGTACACAGTTCGTGAAACACAAAATTCAAACAAAATAAACAAGTGACAATAATCTTTAGACAATAAGTGTGTGCCTCACGGCTGCGCTAAAAAGGTTCATTTCAACATTAATGCCAGACAAATGCTGTCTGACGCGGTGGAAAAAGAGTAAAGATCATCAGCATCCTCGTCCAGCCCTCTTCCCAACTAATTTGCAGTCGTGCAGCATGTTCTTCCATACAATATCGCTAATATATTGGCATGAATAGAAGAAAAAAGGAAGACCAGAAAGAAAAAACCTCTTTAGCCATAGAACAAATACTTAAAAGGCTTTTGTTGAAAAAAAATGTGTTTTATTTTTCACTTTTTAGTTGTGGACCACACAAAATCGTGATGATCATGATCATGTTGATGATGTTATTATAAGTTCCTTTCACTGTTGTTTTTATAGCACTATATGCTATGAAAACAACAGAGAAAGGAACTTATAATAACATCATCATCATACACGAAGCGGGTTAATGAATTAATGGTTAATTATTGAACTCAAACATGACTCATCAGAACTTAACCAAATTTATATCGGACCACCTCAGGAATATACCCTATCAACAATTTTTTTTTCCAGAATATCTCTGCAATTGATGAAAGTGTCGATGATCATACATTAAAAAAAATACATAGAGGCGAACATAGAACCTAATCCTTTTTTACACTTGTTTTACATTATGATGCAAGTGTGCTACGTTGGTCATTACACTTGAGGCAGTATTATTATAGCGATAAGGCGGCCAAGCGTATAAACATTGGTTGGTGACAATATTTTAGATTTCGTATTTTTGGTAATAATTAACCACACAACGAAAACGTTAACAAATATTAATGGAATGGCGCGCTAGTGATTTTGTTTTTTCCGCGCGCCGCGCTAGCAATGCGCGTGCACGTGTAAATAAAGGCACTGGCAAAACCGCTAAACAGCCTATATAAAAAATATAAGTAATAAACTCAAAATAATGTTTTAAATATGCAAATTAAGGTTAATATGTAGTGAAAAATATATAATTTGATGAAATATTATGTTAATTCAATCGTTACGGGTCGTCAGAAGCCCGAAAGTCTGACAACCAGTCTTTTCAAGGGGTATCGTATTATCAAGTTACTGGGTTGTGGAGGTGAGATAGACTGGAAGCCGAATATCATATTTTATTTATTTACAACTGTGGCACGACGTCTTTTTGATGGGATTAAAAAAGCTCAGAATATCTCCGACTAGTAAATAGTAGTACCTAATAGTTTTATTGTAATAGATATTTGCTCACCTGTTAAGGTAGCATGAGGATATCGTTTAAAGATCTTCTGTTGTATGTACAACAGAAGATCTTTAAACCATACCCTAATGTACCATATTCAAGCAAATAAATGATTTTAATATGTATTTGAATAATTTGCACATTACCGCACTAGTGCGGTTATATAAAGTAAAAAGCACGCACGTTTAATATACTGGATTATGAACGATTAAAAACGATTCAATAATAGCCGCTTTACGAAAAATTTAGTTGAAAAAATACAAAAATAATTTTAACCAAACCAAAAATTCACAATAAACGGGATAGCAAAATGTTATTTAATCAACATGTTAAATTAAAACAATTTTGCGTAACAAAGCCTTAAAAGCTTCAATATAAGCATACATTTTGTACCGACAGTATTCTGCAAAACGAAATTATCAGTCCTGGCATAAAATTAATTAATAATCGGCAGTCCACCATTTGCCGACGAAATAAAAATAAACATTTATTCTTAATTGAAATTATTTGGCATTTTATTTTGGGACAGGAAAAAGGTATTCTTAATACTTAAAAGGTAGTCTGATGTTTGTAATTAGGGGTCCCTGGTAAATTGGCCTGCATTTGCCGCCAGCATTTTGGCTTATAAAAAGCAATAAGACTGTCAACGACCCAGCAATTAGTGTTGGTAATCTATGGAAGGATTAAGGAAGAATTGAGGAGCTTATGGTACCTACTTTTACTTTTTAAATTGAAGAAGGTTTCATTAATGACTTGCAAAGAGATTGATGAATCAGTAAACTATATGTGATGGTCTGTTGCCATCATCTCTTGAAGATTTGACCTAGTTATGCCAGGAACTCAACAGCCCAACAGTTAGAATACTCGTCTATGTACCTACACAGGGGCAAAATAAATTAGCAAGCGAAACTCCGCAGACGTGATGGCTAGGTATCGAAGTCCAAACAAAACAAAATGATTAGGCAGTATATTTTTAGGGTCAATGACCCTAAAACTATATGTAGTGTACTTACTTCAAATATCAGTTTTTTTTTGTATACTTCACAAAAGTGATGGGTATCAATATCTAAGCACGATAAAACAAAACTATCAGATTTGACACGATAAAACAACACACTACCTGCGGCCGTTGACCCCACAAATGAAAATCATAATTATTTTTAAGATGATCCTGCATAGTTGGAAAGTATATTCCAGTCAGGTAGCACCTACTAACATATATTCAGCCATTTCTATGAATGAGTTTTATGTTTACATAAGTTATACCTACTATTCAGAATTCAGATTGATTTTATTGATACTATTAAATTAATATTCAGTGGTTTACGCCTCTGTTCTTGGCTAATTAGTCGTCGTAAAATTAATATTATTTTAATTAAGTTACATAAGGCGTTTGCTTAACAATCAGTTAACTTAAAAAAAAAACATAAAACGTAAAATAAGTAATAATAATATATTGTTTATTCGGCTATACTGTTTTAACAAAATAATAAACAACCTTAATTAGTAAGTCGAAAATGTAACATAATTTTTGCATACTATCCGCGACAATCTGTAACAAAAACCTTTAAAAATAAATACCTTAAAACTTACAATATTTAATTTACATTAAACACAAACAGGGTTTAATTCCCAAGAAAATCCAGATTACCATAAACGTTATCGGAAACAAGCTACATAGTACAATAATGGCGTTTACAAGGACCGGCCCACTTCACCGTAGAACCGGATCTAGCTAACGGTCGGCACAGGAATCGCTAGATACAGCCTTGTTTATATACAAACTTGTTTTAGAATATGACCCAGAAATGGCCGCACATTGTAAGGAATTGCTCTCCGCACATTTGAAATTCTTTCTTGGTTTTATTTATTGTTTTTTTGGTTAATAACAATAATAACGAATGTATGACCCAGTACAGGTGCCAACGTTAAACAAAAAAAAAATTTACGACTTGACAAAACATCGATATTTATCGATTATATGTAACTTTAAGGCGAAAGCGTCAGGGTACCCGCGAAATTCTAATATTCTTACGTTTTTTGCAATTCGCAGGTCAGTATCAGGTTCGCAGGTCCGCAGGTCGGTATTATGTTGATCTAAATACGATTCGCGGCTGTGGCAAATATTTATATAAAGAATTATAATCATAAAAACCATCAATAAAACTCTTAGTTCATGTAATCCTATTGAATGACTATTTCACGAAATCATGACATTTGAGGATTATTCGAACTTAAGGAGTTGTATTGCTGATTCTAATGCTGTAAAGCCACATTTTTTACGGTCGCGAATAATATTTTAATCAACACTGACCTGCAAATTGCAAAAAACGTAAGAAAATTTGAATTTCGCGGGCTTCCCTAGCGCATCCCCCTTAATATTAATGTAATATTCACATAAACGTTCCGGATAAATTTTCTAAAAACTGATGGTGAAAACCATTAAAATTCGTTGCGTAGTAGTTTAGAAGAACAACGCGGTCACACAGACACGAAAGCGACTTTTATTTATAATAATGTATTTATATTATAATATACTTAAGATACGAAATGGTTCCGTTATTGACTGGTAGACAAACAACTAAAATCTAAAAAAAGAAAACTTATTATACCTACCTTGGCGTAAATACGGCCTGCTTAGTAAAAAAAAAACTTTGGCTGTATTAGAGCGTCGTTTTTGACACTTATACTGGCGTGGCAGCCTCTTTCTAAAATTCGAATAGTCATACTAACATCCGGTTATGTACCGTAATTTAGGAGATACCTTCTTTGGAGGTTTCCAAGAGATACAGTTTTACCAAGGGGTATTGTATTACCCAATAATTGGGTTGTAGAGGTCAACTAGGCCTCCATGTAAAATATGATATTCAGCTGCATCCGGTTAGTCTGGAATCCGATCCCAACATAGTTGGGTAAAGGTAGGAAGATTATTTATTTATTTACTATTACCACTTTTCTTTTTACAGGTGGGAACCCAATACAACAATGTAGTCACAATTTTTACACTCAGAGTCGTCACCCAAAAACCAATTAAACACTACCACCACCAAAAATTAAATATTATTAAACTGTCCTATGATAGATTCATTATAATTCTTATTATTATTTCGTTTATTTATTTTGTTTCTTACGTAATTACATTTTTAAATATTTTTTTACACTAAAAAGATATTTAAAAAAAACCTTTATAAATATAAATATAAAAAAGTAGAGGTCCGCTGGTGTCAGGAGCAGGGTCCAAGCTACCGGTGGTTAGGGCTGCAGAGACAGGAACCTCCTCACAATGCGAGCCGTATCGAGGAGTACTGCCTTCTGAATCAGGCCCTTGATCCAACCGCCTAACGGGAGCCTCAAGAGGCTTTCGGCCATCAGGCCATTGGCTGTTACGACAATCGGCACAATGATAGCCGAGCTCACATTCCACATTTCAATAACCTCGTGTCCAAAGTCGAGATATTTTATTTGTTTCTCTTTCTCAGCTTTCACGAGGTTCTCGTCATGTGGAATGGTAACATCGATTTATCATTGCGCGGCGCTGATCGATCTATCACCACTATATCAGGCTTATTGCCCACAATAGTCCTGTCAGTAATTCTTAATATTATTTACGTTTGCGCAGATCAAACGAGGTGAGGAAGTTCAAAATTCAAATTTAAAATATTTTTATTTCACATAAACCTACAAGGGCACTTATGAAACGTCAGAAGCTAGGTGCACGGTTCCAATTGGTCGTTTCCTATGGAGAAGAGCCGGCAAGAAACTCCACGGTTACTCTTTTAAAAGTAAAGTAGTTAAAAAGTAGTTTGTAGAAATTAGGCAACTATGTACATGGAAATTATTTGGCAAACTTATGATGTTTTTCCTGTGGCAAACAAGTCATTAAGATCTTGGCCTGTGGCAGAGAGGACCTAAATATTCTCCTTGTTATGAGGCTCTTACTCCGTAACAATATAAACATGAAAACTGAGTTAACTGCGTACAAATAAAGGGCAACATTTAATGTGTTCTGTTTCATCACATTATAGGGTTGTTCGGAGCTTGTCCGACGGACGATTGTGTCGGCTCAGACGTGCCGGCATTTTTATGTTAACTTTACATAATAAATTGAAAGAATATCTTTCAGTGAATGAAAATGTTTAACTAAATTGACGTGGCGAGTGTACCAAGCGTGCTGTAAAAAGATTAATTGATTCCACCTAAATGTAGAGCTGTGCCAATGATATTATGACGCCTGAATGACATTAACACCGATTTTGCTGGTTGTACTCTAAAGGACATACTAATTTCATGTATTTGTGAAATAGTGTCACAGAAATTGTAGGTATTGACAAAACAGGATAGCGACGTTAGTTCAGATTTAGGCCACGCGCCAGAATAGCCTTGTGGCGTTGTACCTACTGTTTTTAACCGACTTCCAAAAAGGAGCAGGTTATATGTTCGTCGCGTATGTATGTTTTTTTATAAATTTTATTAAAGTAATTTTTCACATTGTAGTGTTTTTGGAAGTCGGTTATTTTTTAACTGTACTGTTAGAAGTGCTAACTGCAATATTAGGTATACCGTCAATTGTATACTATCTTAACAGTCTTCAGAGCGTTTATTCTGAAAGTTGGTTTGTTGATTATTCTGGCAATATTACTGTATGAAAATATGAAATGTGGCTAACTAGCAAAGTCAAAGTCAAATCATTTATTTCAAATAGGCCCTTGTAAAGCACTTTTGAACGTCAAAGTTTACAAAAAATTGAATTGATTCTAGTCGCCCCTTCCAAAAGGTAGTTTTCGTATGGAGAAGAATGGGCAAGAAACTCCACCGTTACTCTTTTAAAAAGTGTTACAATATTTTGTATATGTAGGTACATTAGTTACATAATTATATGTGAGAACGATGCACGTAAAAAAAAATACATTACACAATAGGTAAAAAGAAGAGCGAACTTGAGTAGAGCATGAGTTCTTACGAGTATGTTCGAATCTCAGGTCGGGCAAAGTTTTATTGAGTTTTTCTATCTGAAATTTCTCAGTAGTGGCCCGGAGTCTGGATTTGTACACGGATTGCAATGGGCTCGCCCCCTATAGACTTCAACATAACTGACGAAATGAGGGTGTTCTATAGGTACACCTCTGCCCAACCTTTCTGGGAATACAGGCGTGATGTTATGATTAGTAGAATAACCACAGGTAAGTACTCATTACACTTCACATAAGAATTGAAGCCCTAATGATCTTGCCTGTACAGAATAAACGATGGTTCAATAAAAATTTCTACGATTTGGGAATACGAAGCAACTTGAGTTTGTACAAGACTTTAAGGAACATCTTTTTATCGAGAGATTCCTGTAACTCCCGAGATAATTAGCGAGAGCATGGCCTATTCAAACCACATTAACTTTTGACCTTCACAGTCTTTAGGGATTTGCAAGATAATGTGAAAATAAATGAGGCGCTTACCTATCGATAGATCATCGGTCCTTGCCCACTTGATTTTATATGGGAATGACGACTTCAATGAAAAATTAAATGGAATAGTTATATTAAATTAATGAGGTTGTTCAGAATAAATAAATACTGACTGCTTGAAATACGTACGAAATACTAGATGTTTCGTGTCTTGCAAAACGTCTCTATTTGTAAAAAAAAAAATGTAAAAATTCGAATGTATTTGTTTTCATCATCTACTCGTAAAATCTATTCGCAAAGCGTGATGACAATCTTTAAGAGAATACCCATGTTCAGAAGTACCAAGATACACAAAATACAGCAAAATACTGACAAAAACTGAGAATTTCCTAAAGACTCCCGTATCATCACCAAAACAACAAATGTGAGTCCACCTAACTCTCACTTAGACATTGTCTGATTTTTACGTCTTTCTTTACGGGTTATAAAGTTTACTGGCGAAGCTTTACGAGCTCCTTGTACAAGTACAATGTCGGCACAAGTACATAACAGGTTAACTCTGCCAGTGCGAAGATTTAGGGTTTGGTCTTGCGGGAAAGGAGTTTGCCTGGAAAAGTAGGTTAAAATAATGGTTTGTTTGTAGTAATCGAGTTACTCATTATATATTAGGTATGTTAAAACTGTCTGTTACTTATCCGTCACTTGTCGCTAAAGGTTCATTAGAAAACCAGCGTCAGATAGCATCTGAAATTGACCTTTTTGGCACTGTTGGTGTTAGAACATTATTTTCATCTTGTTTTTATTTGTATTTTGTATCGCGCGAACTGTTTCCAAATAAATGTTTTTCTTTCTTTCTTAACCTTGTGAAAAAGTTACAGGCAGTAGGTAAATACAGCAGATCTATTTCTCTTAATAAGGATTGCTGCTAATTGGGCCGTCTTGGTAAAATTAAAGTCTCATTAGCCTTTTCAACTTTGTCAATAAGGTTGGAAAAGCATCTGTAACCTCCTTGGTGATATAGGCATCCTAAGCTGCTACCATCTGAAAATTGAATGGCACTGGCCACATACAAAATAAACAGACGATGAATAAATCAAGGAGCTTAAAATAGTACATACTAATTCCATAGAACTATGTAGTACATACTAATTACATGATATAAATACACTTTTGACTGGAGATAAATTGGCGGGATTAAAGAAAAACGATATTACAAATTTTTTTTGCAAATAATTATGGAGTTATTGATTAATTTCTTTTGTTTCAGATATCAAAATGATTTGGCACGCGATTTTTCTGGTGCTCTCTTTATCTTCGCTGAGTCAGGTAAGTTTAATTTATTTTATTTTTAAAAAGCTAGATTTCTAGCTTTTTAAGATTTTACGGTTGCCATTAAAACTATATATAATGGGTGTTAGAGGTAATGAATTATTCACTTAATGTCACTTTCGTTCATGTAGTGCCATTGTTTTGCACACCACAATGATTTCACTTTTACTGGTGACATACTTATTTTTACACGTCAGTCATCGCATATCATTAGCGTTTGTTGTTTAAATATAGAATTAAATTATTTTGGGATTTGTCAAAAATATTATTTACTAGTGGTTTTATTTTTAACTTGCCCGGAAATAACTTTTGTTCTCTATGTATCTCGCTATGTGCGACATTTCAGTCAATCTGGGAGAAGTCCTCCATTTTTAAAAGAAGTCCCATACAATATTACTGTTATTTGCTAAGTTGACATAAGGTGGGGGTGGTGGCAGCGCCCACCTGTAGATATTCTAATAAAATTATGAGGATACCTGCAGATAGTGACTATCGCAAAATGATGTCATTGTGAACTGCAACATATCTGGTACCACTTTTCTTTGTTTTGTGTTTCTTTGTTTTATAATGTTAATTACTTTGCATACTATAGAAGCAAGTTCTTCTAACTTAACAGACAGTTGTACTGTTGGGGAGTTTGTTGCGCCACTTCTTGTTCACAGCTAAAGCACTAGGAATTGGTGAAGTGCGGCCGTTTTGGGGAACTGTCTTATGTAATTTTGACGTTCAAAACTTGCTGATTCTCAGCCTAATTTGAATAAATGCATTTTGATTTTGAGGTAAAGAAAATAACCTTCTTCTCTCTGCAGGTAGACTCGGCAAAACAGCAGGTCCAACTATCAGACTCCTACCTCCCGGTGGCGATGCAAGTCATAGCCCACCTCACAGACCAGATGGCGTTCGAAGTCACCAACGACGTCACACCGAGGCCCACTACTAAGCCCACCCCTAGGCCTACGACTAGGCCTACGACGAGGCCTACGACGAAGCCCACAACGAGGCCTACAACTTGGTTCACAACTTCAAGGCCGTATGTGACCTTCAAGCCTACCAATAGCTGGTGGAATGGGTTTACCACTAAGAGGTTACTGTGGCTTTGTAAAAAGGCTTAATTTTTTACTGACTTTGAAAAGGACCAGTAATTTAATATAATATTGGTTATAACTACTTATGTACTTCAACCATATTTCAAATTAAGAGGCTGGTTCATGAAATATATTTTCTTCTGCTCACAATTATTTCAGTGAATTCGACGGACATAAGGTAGTAAGTTGAAGAAAATTATTTTGTATTAAATTGATGTAAATTTTTTATTTTTTTGATAAACGTTCCTTTTCATAGTCAGTTTTGTACATAAATTGTGTGATAAGTATTTATAAGATTATTTTTAGATGGGAACAACTGAATGTAAAAGGGGCACTGGTGGGTTTTAAACCGTATATATTCATATTAATTATTTATTTAAGACCTAAATGGTAGGTAGTGGTGGTATGGTAATATATATATATATATATATATTTCAAAAAAAAAAAAAAAAATATATTACTACTATACAATACTACATTATACTACTATACTATACTATATTATTACTTTTATTTTATTTTATTATTATTATTATTATTTTATTATTATTTTATATATTTCTGAATAAATATATATATATATATATATATATATATATAATAAATATATATATATATATATATATATATTTATTTATTCAGATAACCAATGATCCATTACATTTATATTGTTAGTATGAACTTAAAAACTATGTTAGTACCTAATAACTAAGAGAGACTTAGTCCTCTGGGTGAGGCTCCACACCAGTGGGCTGTCCAACTTATTGGCTATTACATTCAGGATGCTGTTACTGCTCCCAAGCAACGCGCGCGCACGCGTAATGGTAAGTGTAAATGTGGTGCTGTTCCACAAACGATGGGATATTTAATGTCATGTCCTGCGTGTCCTGTTAGCTGCACGTTACAGGAACTGATAGACGCTGATTGGCGCCAAAAATGTAGCCGAATTTTGGGCGGAGTCGATTTAGATTGCTATCGACACGCTAAGAAGATTTAAGGCCTGAGTCTACTTTTTTCTATATTTTTTATATGGAATACAGTAAATGAATATGAATATGAATTTTATTTCTCAGGTAATAACAAATAAAGGTGAAACTGTCTTATCGATATCAAAAAATAAATTGAATCACATTTTTCTAAAAACAAAAGAAGATCGACAATAGACAGTTTCATCTTTCAAAGATTTAATATTTTCTGTAACATAATATGTTCATAATTCAATTTGATTTACATAAATTGATTTCTGGCCGGGATTAGTTTATGGAATAATGGAAAAATAAATCATTTCCAAAATAATTTACTGGGAAAATGGTACCTACACTTTGCTTGTTCTTTCAGGGCAAGGTAGGGTAAGTAACCTCAACTCACTAGTATTTTATTTCGCAAGGAAGCTATAATTTTGGATTTTGTGATAAAGTAAAATAATAAAAATAAAATTTGTAAACAATGTCTAAATTATTCATTACGTAAGTTAACGTAACGTAAACGTAATTTGACGTAACGGAAAAGTAATTTAACATAACGTAAACGTAATTTACGTTAAGTTACCTACTTAAGTTTTATTGTCACTATGTCCATCTAGGGCGGGGGCCCGGCGTTTCCACTCACATTTGCCTTGTATAACTTCTGTTATGTAGTTGCCTTTCATTGAACCTCTCAATATGACCAAACCGTCTTTGCATAATTAATACTACTCACTATTCTGCTCTTTAAAAAAATTGACACTACATCTCTTAAACCTCAACGTTACCTTACTACATCATTTAATTTCTCAACCTATCATTCATAGTTACACCGCACATGCTTCGCAAGGAACGCATTTCCCTAATATTTATTCTACTTTCATGCCCCTTTTACTATCCCCAAACACTCACTTGGACCGGAGATTATGGAAACTAAAAAAATAGAACAAAATAGATCTACATATAATATAGAATCACGAGCACAAAACAGACATAGTCGGAAGCAGAACGTCATGACTGTGAAAAGAAAGCCTCTATTCAGCATGATGCTGTGCTATAGGGTACCCACAGCACAGCGCTGATTTTCAGTGGTCACCCGCAAAACAAGTACTGAAACCAAGTCAGTGATTGGTACATAAATAGTTAACAAAATAAAATAAACAGTACTTAGAAAATGATAAACCTATAAAACCAATTTTAAGAATAAATATTATAAGATAACATACAAATTAATCCACAGCCATCACCACCATATGCACGCACGCATAAATAATATAAAACCTTTGTAAAACCAACCAATGGACTAAGATGGACTGGACTAAGATTAATTGTTCTGCAAAAACCATTAAATAACAAAAACTATGATACATTACATGACATAGACGTTAATAATTTTACTAGGCTAAAATGACTATAATTGATAGTGTCAATATTATTGACACTATCAATTATAGTCATTTTTATACAACATGGAAAGATTAAAACACAAGAACTATAGACCTATTATAAATGAAGATTTAGTTAACTAGTCCCGGCCCCCGCTACTCTCACAAGAAAAAAAAAACAAAGCACTGACAATCTGATAAAACGGTGCTTTACTTTTTAAATTCGTATCACGTATTGGAAATGGTAACGGTGGAAGTGAACAGGTATCTATTATTATCAAAGTAGATCGTGACGTCATTTTTTTGTCATCTAATTTCTTTCTAAATCTTTAAGGCACCTGTCCCACCGCTGACGAAGAAGTGAATAACTATCGACAATTTTTTCTTGCTCAAGAAACGTACATCAGTAAAAGAGATACCTACATAAATAATTGATTACTGACTGTCCACACTGCCGGCGAGGACTCTCTATCCACTAGTTTGTCGCAGCAACATGAGCTATCAAAGAAAATACTCGCTCAGCGACCCTCTCTTGGCGGGCAGAACACTCGCTTAGAGACTATCGTTTGGCACATACGCATACCAGCAAGTAACTACAAAATTTAAAATTCATAATTCAAAAGTCATTTATTCAAACTAGGCTGAGTATCAGCACTTTTCGAACGTCAAAATTACATAAGACAGTCCTCCAAAACGCCCACCCTTCACCACTTCCTAGTGCTTTAGCTGGGAAGAAGAAATGGCACAACAAACTCCCCAGCAGCACTGCTGTATGCTCAGTTATAAAAAAAAAAATACTTGATTCTATACAATAGTATGCAAAATAATTTACATTACTCAACACAAAACAGTAAATAAATTTCTTTGCCATAATGACAGCTAGCACACTCCAATATACCAACAAAACAAACGAAATATATACTCAAGCAAACATAAAAACCCAAAACATAAACAGAACTTAATACCGGAATAAATGCTTCCAGGGATAAAGGGCGTGCCCGCTTTCATATAGCTAATAATACATTTGTCGCACTCGCGCACTCGTTCATAGTCCAGCGACAAAACTCTCCAAACTACTTACTCGCCGCTGGTTGCTAGTCAACTAGTTTCTAGTTGCTAGCTCTACTGGTTTTTCGTTAATAGTCGACGGTGGGACAGGTGCCTATGGTACCGGTTTATAGTAATGTAGGTGTGTCTCAGACTCGTCTAGTTGAACTGCAAATACATATAAATTAAGTTTTAAGTGTAAATAATATAAATTATTTGTAAATATTTAGTCTTAGTTTAAAAATTGTTTTTTTTTTCTATTGCTTTAGCTCTAAAATTGTAGTTCAAAATAAATATCGCTAGATTTCATGACAAAATCGTTTATTGAAATGGAAATAGGTAAATACCGATATAACTACTATGTCGAATATTTTTGCTATTTTATTCATAAATAAAAGATAACTCATTTTGACCATGAGCAAAAGCAATAGCGCCTAAAGTTGTTAATTTCCATATTAAAATACGGAGGTTACTTATATCGGCTAAACATTTGTAAAACTAACTTATACCAATTCAAATTCCAGGACTGAACTGACAACCCCCTACCACAAGCCAGGTCTCTACGCTCCGTTCTCCCCCCCGAAACCCATCAGCAGGTTCACTTGGCATTCACAGCAGCATCGTTTCGTCCTTCTTCCAGTTGAGAACCACGCCCAATACACCATCCTACAACCACAGCAGACAAGGATGGAAGAACCCCTGCTCTCTATCCAACATGAGCAAATCAAACCTTTGGTAGAACCGAGTCCAGAATCGGCTCCGTACTTACCTCCACACTATGACGTCAACGTTAGCAGTCGGTCGGACGGTTACGTCATTGATGATATTAGTGAGGAGAATCTGCAGTATCTATCTGATGATGTGAGGGAGATGATAAAGATGGCGAAGGATCCTCACGATGATAAGGTGGTGGATGTGTGGGATGGCGTGAGGCAGGGCAGTCAGCCGGTGACGACAAAGGCAAAGCTGTCAGGGTCTAATTTGAGGCTGTTGCTGTTGTATGATCTGTTGAGCAGGGATGCGAAGAGGCAGAGACTGTCGGATTATAGTGTAAGTAACTGATATTTTGTATAATTACTTACTGACCAGACAGACGTTGATCTGTCCAAATTTCAATAATTAAAAGAAAAATCCCATAGAAAATGCACTCTCAGTTTTCCCGAATTTTCTAAGTTTTCAAAATTTTCTCTTCGTAAGAACTTGATTGGGTCTATTACGAACATTTTAAATTGAAAATTTTCCAAGACGTTCTGAAGTGATGCGCTTTTAGAGGTATGAGGAACAGGATGTAAAGTTCACTCATCCTCTACTGAAAAGTGAGGATCCTCCGACTTAACGGGTGTTGTATCTGGCGGGCAACTGCCCAACGATTGATGTCGGAAAGTTATTTATATGTCGATGGCGCGGTAAACTCTAATTGCGCGATGCAGGATTTTGTGTGACGTCAGGAATTTTTTTGTGACGTCATATCTTTGATGCGTAGTTCGCATGTGGCAATGTTCTGCGAAATAAGATTTTAATACAATTTCCCAGATTTTTTTTGCACAAAGTTACACGCTTACCAATGAACAGCATTTAATTTTTATTATATAAATACAGACGTGTCATTTTTTTGTTTTATCATCATACGATATCGGAACCCATCACGTTTGTGAAGTTTGGCTGGCTAATTTAATTGCCTTGCATTCAAACATAAGTACCTATAGTCAATCTCGTAATTGTTTTACCACTTTTGACAAAAAGTCCTAGTAAATTAACTACTAAGGTTGAAACCTAAGAATAATGTATTCGTAGGTTGAAACAGTGAAATGATTTATGTGTCAAATAGACTTTGTCGTTCTATGACGTGTGACATTGAACTGTCAGGTGGTAAACAGTTACAAGGCGGACTATACGTAAACTTATTCCTGTTTCCCATAAAAGTAGATGTAAACTACAGAACGGTTTATGATAATAACTTTTAATATTTGCTTCTTTTTATATATAAATTAGGGTTTTCCATCTGGAATTTCTCAGTAGCAACCCGCAGTCTGGATTTGTGCCCGGTTGATGGCAGGCTTGCCCTTTATTACGTGGAACTTAAACATAGCTGGCGAAATATGGGTGTTACTAAAGGTACACCTCTGCCTAGGCCTTCGGGGATTACACGTGTGATGTTATGTTATTTACTTCTTTTTAAATTGCGTGTTATCACGTGACCCTGCACCCTTCTCGCATCTAGTTAGAACTTGTCCCCTTGTGTATTGCATTTGACACAGACTTCTCAAGTTGTCGACGTCTGCGACAGGTGTGACGATATTCCAAAGAATGATTATGCAACTAAGGGAACTACTGACTGTAGCAAAGCAATTTGCTACAACGGGTACAAAATTACCCTCAACGAAGCCGAGAGTCACTTGTTCTTCTCGTTAATATTATCTTTTTTTTTTGTTCTAGACCATACTTAGGAACCTTCTGGTTACGGAGCTATTGACGGTCAAAGCTACAACATTTTTTTTTTTACGAAAACTTGTTTTAATAGTTATAAATTAACTTTAAATACTCCCCCGATTGCATGCACCCATAAGCACAATGTTTTGCGTGCGTTACATTGGGCACTACTTAAAACGTAAACAGCGAATTCTCAAACCAAATATAAAAGTCGAGTTAAATAATTTTTTTATAAAATTTCCCAGATTTTTTTTTGCACAATGTTACTTAGTGACAGAAGGCGTAGGTAGATTACGGCTTAGTGATGGGTTTTTATACATCCTGTATGCTATTTTGAGTTCCATCTCCCTTGCCCTAACACGAATAGAATAAGTTAACTTGAAAGGAATATCTGTAATGCTTGAATCTTCTTTAGCGTGTTGATAGCAAAAAACAATAAAAAATATTTCAGAGGACACTGGGTAAAGTTGTACTCGACTTGACGGAGGCACAGCCGTGCCTCCAGATAAGGAGTATAAATTCAACAGAGATTTATTCGTTGAGAGACCACTTATGCCCAGTGTCTTTTTTTTGGCCCATACATAAAAATAAAAATAAAATATCACGCCTTTGTTCCTTGCAGGATTAGATAGAGGCGCTAAATTATATATCCACTTAGCAAAATGCAAAAGTGATTTTTACGTGGAATATTGACTGGAAGTTTGAGATAAGACCTATTTCATATTAGTGTGGGTTCCAAAATACTATGTTCGTAACAACATAAAATTACAATTACCACAGTAGGTGTTGTTAAAGTTGCTAAGTGTACACATATTAACGCTCGTGACTGTACAGCTACATTTCGCAAGTTATGTTCAAGTCTTATGTAATAGGGGGTGAGCTAATTGACATCAACCGGGGACAAATCCAGACTCCGGGTTGCTACTGGGAAAATGGAATAACTGCCCGGGTCGGGTAAGCTAATGCCCTGAAGATAAAAGAGGCTTTTGCCCAATATTTTGAGTGGGTCAGGCTTGCTCATTGTATCTACCTACAACCCGCCCCCCCCCTACTAATCCCTGTGATAATAAAATAGCACAATCAGTAAACAAACCGCGGTCAACGTTCCAATTTTTTATTTTTGTGATTTATAAGTTCAATCGCCGTATTATTTAAAAATATGCAAATGGCATGACGACCCACAACCATTAAAATGTGTAGATATACAATTATGTAGTACTAGCGAATTCCTGCGGTTTGGCTTGTGCAATTTTTTGTATTCCTATTATAATGAAATTTAATGATGAGTAACTAATTAAATTACCTAAATGATATAAGAAAAATAAAGTAGGTTGGCAGATTTTTAAATGTACATCCAAGTATACTATTATTCCTGCCCGGGTTGCGGGTTTGTCCGAAAGGGATATCGCGACCCCGGCACACAGGCAACGGAAGGAACACGGGTGGGTTTTAGTCAGTAGGTAAAAGTCTGACACGCCCTCCCGCTCCGAAGAAATTTCACGCGGACGAAGTCGAGAAATATAACCATCTCTACCTACTCCAATTGTCAGCGACTAACCGAAAACATTTCGGTAAACCGAACTCAGTACCCAACGATTGATCGATTTTCCGTCCAACGTTAATTCCCCTAAGCGTCGCGTTACGCCACATTTGTGATCGATTGTGATATATTAAATACTAGCCACCCGCCCCTGCTTCGCACGGTTTTTTACAACGTGAAAATAATCTAGATTTCTTTACTTGGTTTTTTTTTACTCGTGGGTTGCAGCTGAAAATCAGCGTCAGGTGGTATACTTTGTGTTGTCATCTGACATTATTCTGAGCTGAGGCCCTTTTGGCATTATAATAATTTGTTTTCTATTTTTTATAGTTTTAAGGTGTATTTTTTGTAATGCCAATAAACGCATTTCTTTAATACTTGCTAGTTTAATATATGTATTATACACATAAATATACCAGAATACATTCTGTAAATAATAGCGAAAACCGAATCAAAATCCGTTGCGAAGTTCAGAAGAACAGCGCGGTCGCACAGACAACCACGAAAAACGACTTTGATTTATAATAAGTACCTGTAGATATAGATTAGCCGTGGTCCGCGACTTCATTTGCCTGTACTTAATAATTATTTAAAACAAACAGCCAAGATGAAATGTAGCCTATATCTTCTACCAGGTTCCAAGCTACATAATATTTATCATATTTCATAGCGATCGGTTCTGTGATTGACATGACAGACAGAAAGACAGAGTCACTTTCGCATCTACATAAAGTTGATATAAAGCCATCACTTGGGACCGGCTGGACCGATTTTGTTACCTAGTTTTTATTTTAAAATGTTTTTTTTTTATGTTAGTTATAGTCCGAATTTAATTATTTTTGAATATTTGGAAGAGTTTAAAATTCGGGAATAACTGATCGTCCCTTTTTCTATGGGATTTTGTATGTATTATAGCTAGCTAATATTTAGTGTATTATAGATAACGTTTGTATGGAAGTCAAAGAGCGCGTTTTAAAACCGCGCGACCGATGTTGGATATAGACCCATATAATCAATGAACAGTCAAACATTGATACATAAACTTTGATTAACCGAATTTCCTTGAAATTATAAGTCATTCAAATATCATTTATTTTGATGATGTTATTGACATCAAACATCTATAAAAATCTGTGTTAATGACTTAAACATTTAAATGCATAGTTTGAGGCGTGACCATAATATATGTATGTATGAACTCATCCAATCTCCATAAACACTATAATTAGGGATTTGATGTCTTTGAATTTACAGTAATAGGTGTGACAATAATATTATCATTATTCTTCACAGATCATCCTTCATTACTCTATTTGTACAGGCAATTTATAAAAATAAAGCGTTTTAGGATATAAAATATTAGATTTGTATTGAGCTGATTGCGATGCGTTATAGATGATCTAATTTATAGCTCACATTCCGAGACTAAACATAGACTCCAGCACGAACGCGCGACGTACCCGTAACGTAAATTCGAACGATTTTTGAATTGGCAATACAAGTATCGATTATTTTATTTTTATATACCCACACGATTCTCGATTGCATCGGCCTAGTGTTCACAAGTGCTACTGCTGAGAATGAGGTCCTGGGTTAAATTCTCAGGTTGAGCAAAGAGTTACTTATTGGGTTTTCAGTTGATGGCAATAAGCTCACCTCATACATGGGACTTAAACATAACTGCTGAAATGTGGGTGTACAATAGGTAGGTACGCTTCTGCTTAACCCTTCGAATATTTCAGGCGTGATAATATGTTATAAACGATAAATTATATTCAATTTAAAAATTATTCGTATTTACGTTACGTTTACTCCGTGCGCGCTAAGGCCCCTGGATTGTCTGATCATATGTCGAGGTGGAGAACATTTTTCCATTGAAATACCTATCATCATCATATCGTTTTATATTAGGCTTGAAATTAGGTTTCTGAAAAAAGTACTGGCCTAGAGCGAGTCGGGCTCACACAGTTAAGGTTACGAACCAAACTACACTGAACAGTCTTTGCAGGATCGGTCACTTGTCTGCGTATAATTAATAAACCTGCGCTAGCTCCTAAACTATACGTCTAAATAAGATAGTGTCAAGGAAAGAGAGCATTTGCACCATTGGATTCAGCCAACTAACACCTTTTTAGTTGATAAAGATTTCATTATACTGATATGTCAGAACTTCGAAAGCCCTTCGTAAGTATGCTTACTCACGAAGGCCTTTTGAAGTTTGAAAAAATACCTAAAGTAGATGCTTATTTTTTGGTATTTTTTACAGCATTTATTACAGTATCGCAAACCGCTATAATTTTCCACTTATATATAGATTATTATCTAATAAATAAAATACAATTTTGAAACCTAGTAGATAAGGGCGATAACGGCCATTTTGAAGTTCGGAATCTTAAAAACCAAATGGAAATAACTTTCTTCAGGATTCAAGTGCTCGCTGTGTTCAATGGAACTTTGACTGTGTTCAGAAGCATGTTATTAACTTTTCCATCCCTGCTATCTTTATTTTAGATGTAATTCTTAACTAGTATTCTATGTCCTTGTTTTTGCCATACTCTCTTTCCTGTATGACATTCAGAATCAAATGTCAGATAGGAAAGAGAGTCTGATTCTGCCTTCCTCTTCTATAACCATTATTATTATTATTTGGTAAGACACACTAGCAGCTAATTAGTTTATTTATGTGTATAGCTTCGAAATATTTAATCTGTCCAGTAGGTACTCGAAGCAGTTCAGTGTGGTAGACGTCACAACATGTTCCGGTAGCCTATTCCTTGCTGTTACATCTCGGTTAGGCAAGAATTGCTTCAAAGGCTTTTTCTTTGATAAATTTTCCAATAGCTTTAGGGAATGCCCACGCAAATTTTTGTTGGCATTCAGTGTATAAAGGTCTTGAAGGCTGGACACTTCGCAATTTTCCGTAATATTTGTAAGTCTCAATGAGCCTACCCCTTTGTCTACGCTGTTCCAGTGTGATAAGGCCAAGGTCTTTGAGGCGCTGTTCGTAAGGTTGATTACGTATGGTTCGAACGATCTTGGTAGCCCTACTTTGTACATTATCAAGTAGATATCTTTGACTCACATCGCATTCTTCAAGACATCCAGCCCACTCCGTACAATATCCATCCAGACAACGAAAACCAATAAAAAAACTTTCCTCAAAGCTCTGATTAAAACATTATTACAAAGGCTCTTTTAACTCAAACTCCAAAATTATGGAAGAGCAAGAAGGCAATAACTTTGAATTATCCTCCGGTCAATGGACAAGCCTTTTGCGACGCGATAAACTTTTTACAACAATATCGTTAAATATTTTATCTTTATTGGCCGCTTGTTATTGCGTGTTGAAGTTGTAGGTATTCCTCTTAGAGTGACTCAGGGTTTTCTACAGATACTTTAGGATATTTTCGGGAACTCAATTCCCACCTCGATGACGAATTTTTTACGTTGACTTTCATGAAACATCTCTTTTATGGAATCAATTTTGTTTTTCTTGTGCCGTGTAGAAATCTATTTAATGGACCTTCCTAGCCAGGAACCTTTTTGGGTAAGGCTAGTGTCCTATCAGACCAAAGCTATACCTAAGCTAAGAATAAGGTTTTTTTTAATAGACTCTGGATATCAGTCTTATAAACATCTATATGAGGTTTTATTTCCATTCCCTTAAGTATCGATGCTGCTAGAGACCAGATTTTCACAATTGTTATCAGTGACATCTTTCGATAAAAAAAAACTCTTAAGTGAACTCCATGTATCTATCACATAATTAATTTATCTGTCATTGCTTCATTTTTCATTCTTTTTACCTATCGTGGTATAGTAATCTTATTCTAGATGCATCGTCTTCACATATAATTATATAATTAATGTATACTAAATATTGTTAAAACATTTTAAAAGAGTAACGGTGGAGTTTCTTGCCCATTCTTCTCCATACGAGAACTACCTTTTGGGAGGGGCGACTAGAATCAATTCCATTTTGTGTAAAATTGACGTTCAAATGTGCCTCTTATGTGCCTAGTTGAAATAAATTGTTTGACTTTGACTTTGACCATGAGCCGCAGCCAGCTCGTCTCCAAAAGAAATAAGACATTTTTCTTGTAAAAACAAAATAATAAAATTATTGATGCCCTAAATTGCGAGCAAAAACAAGCCAATCTTTTACTTAGCCATAGATGGAAAAATTTTATGCTTTTACGAGGTCTTAAATTATGCTCCCCAAACATTGACCTCATGAATATCTTTATAACACAATAAATAACATGTTTTAGGACAGATCTGAGGAGCTCTGATGCAAAGTAATATGATAGTAGAAGGTTCTGTGCGACCATACTTACGTAGATAAGAATGGAAAAACAGTCCCACAGACGTCAGACGTCATAGAATATGAAACTATATTAAAGGACCTCATAAGATATTATGACAAGATTAATCCGTCAATAGGTTACGGCTCTAATTATACAGCTGAAAACTGTGACTTTCTGAAGGGGGAACCCCCTTCAGAAAGTCACTAGTATCCGGTATATCACAGTCATTAGTATTCCTATCGGCTAAACCATTTTGATAATATCCTGTCATTTGTATTTTGAACCTTACTTGTCAGATTTTTGGGGTCATGTTTCCTAATTCCATTTGTAAGACAAGTAGCGTTCCATGCTATGTAACATTTTTGGAAAAGCCATCAGCACATTTCTTGTTCGGTATCGGTGTGTGCGTTTGCATATTTTGCAAAAATGTCCGTTTACCTTCTGTCTCTCCTACTTAAGGTTCTGAAGTCCTGTCATGATAAAAATGAGTCCTCAAACATATTTACGAACGATTTTTCCTGGTAATGGCACTAATAAAGTCGCTTAGGGTGAATGACCTTGTTCTGGAATATGGTCCTTTTTATGGTGGTTTTATAACGTAATCTTCGTCTGATTTAAAATAAAAATAAATACCTAAAATACCATATTTTAGGCATTTATTTTTATTTTTGTAAACAGAGATATAAACTTTGATTGGGATCGCTCGTAAATTACTTACAGTCATCCCGACTTATGTAGTCTGAATACTCACAATTACTATTACACTTACAATTACTATAGTCACAATTACTTTGTAGTAGAAGGAGGGTGTAGAGAGGTCTTAGCTCAGCGACTATGACCTATATCCCCCCATATCTATCTATTCCTGAAAATACACCATTTTGGAAGTGTTATGGTTAACTGTTTGCAAAGAGATTTAAGTCTTAAGTACATTTAAATGTCTTTATCTGTTTATAATCAGCCTATAACGATCCCACTGCTGGGACACAGGCCTCCTCTCTGTGAGAGGGAGTGGGCTGTAATCCACCACGTGGGCCCAGTAAGGGTTGGTGGATGTGACATGTCTTCGAATGTTTAGTTCTAGGACATGCCCGTTTCCTCACGATATTTTTCTGAACCGTTTTGAGAGTAGTGGTGATGAAACAATTTACACAAAATAAAGTGCCTGCTTGGGTACGAACTCATAACCTACAACTTGTAGTCACAGCTGTTGCCACTGGGCCACCACCTGCTCTGTTTGCCTAAAGACAATTTTGACATTTGAATAAATATATAATTGACATTTTATAAGTGCTGTAAGCAGACTTTTGTAAACAACTAATTTTCCCGCTGGTGCCAAAACAAGGTTACTGTAATTACAAACAAGATAAAATCTAATTCAATCAAGCAGAGTAATCCTAAAGTTATGGCGTGGTACAAACACAAACATTACACAGAATTTGTTTTTGTTTTGCCCCTCTTCGACCTCTGCTGCCACAACAGTTTCTGAAGCCTTGATTTTAATAAACACCTTGTTTGCAACTCATTTGTTTAAGAGTGCTTAGAGAATAAATTTAATAGTAATAGTTTATTTTTTGATAATCTGTACCTGCCTTTTCCAACCCACACTAAAATAGGTGCTAAGCGTTAACAGCTAACTCAGAGTTAATCCAATAATTCTCTTTTGATTGACCCTGAGTTAGCTGTTAACTCCGAGTTATTTAGCTAACCCATGAACACGCAAGTGGGCCTTAGATATTTTATTTTATACTGGTAACAATACAAGAAGTTTCGATCGTTTGTTTCCAAAAATGAAACGTGACTATTATTTTAAAATTGTTGCTTACTGTAAAAGAAATGTAAGGGTCCGTCGTCAATTCGTCAAGTGCTTCATTTTTTGCTGAGATATAATGGATAACTTTAACATAATGCAACGTTCAGGGTAAGGTACAAAGACGAAACTTACGCGTCAAAATCACGCCAAAATTCACTGATTTTGGCAGATCGAAGCGAATCACTGAGCTTGGCGTAAGTTTACGCCAATATTCGACTCTGTATCTTATCTTAGACCTTGGTTTCCAACGTTCTAAATGATATGAATCCTAATACATTTTTTCCATAATTTCCAGGGATTCTCGCCGGATGTAATGAAAGCCATGGTGGAGTCGTCGAGTGGTGGAGCGCGTGCGCAACTCAAACTGGCGCTAGCCAAGATGGTGGAGCGCCACGACTGCGGGCATGAGTACGCGAACAACAGAGCCAAGGAAATGGTGGAGGAGCTCTCTAAGGACGAGTCTAAGTTGTCGGCTGAGCTGAGATATTTGGAGCCTCTTATGTATAACTATTAAGTGGTGAGGAAGAAAGGGCTGTCTTTGTTAAATAGTGTAAGGCTTCCTGTATACGACGCCAGAGCCGCACCGCATATTTATGTATATGAATGAATTTCGTCCATGCGCTGCACCGCCGGCGCCGTGTAGGTCTGAGATATTAAATTGTTCATCTTGCGGTCCGGCGCCGGCGAGGCTCCGGTGCGGCGCCGGCGTCATTGTACATGAAGCCTAAAAGATTTTTTTGGAAGGAAATGGAAGGGAGTTTGTCTATCACGGTTCTGCTGAACCCAATTCTAGAATAAGCCACGTTCGCACGGCCGTATAAATATCGCGGCGGGATTTTGTCGCGCACTGGGTTTTCAACTCTTGGTGTTGAGCAGAGCGTTGAAAATCCAGTGCACGAAAAAAAATCGCCGCGGGAAAAAATGGCCCGTGTGAACCTGGTTTAAGAGATTTGCTTCTATAAAGATGTGCGGCCAGGATAATTAATTGTAAAAAAAATGTATTACCAACTTAAATTGTCCGTATAATCAAATTACAACTGTCGTTTTTTGACAATTGTATGAAATGGTTACAACACGGATAATTGAAGTAGGGAGTCAATTCGCTTAACAATTAATTTCCCTGGCTTTACCATTTACTTTAGGTAGGTATGTAACTGTGTCTCATCAGAAAATTTCTGGATTTATATTGTGTAACATAGAACACAGATCAATACTAAAATTTAATCTAAGTTTAGGCAGACTGATAGTCTGCGTTAAATTCAAATTAATAATATCAAATTACTTAAATCCCTTCTAAAGAACTAAAGGAAAATGATTATTTTAAGGCTGAAAGGTTCAATTTAGTCTTAAAACATTATTTAATTAAAAGGAAAATATACTTTGAAAATTGTAATAGTATGCATGCACGGATTTTAATTAATTAAAATAGACACATCGATTTAACAAAGGCAGACATAAGACTATTATCACATAAGCCCCATGACACACCATGTCATTATGTCGAAACAACAAACTCTTAATGAATAAGCTAAGCGGAGTGGAGCGAGGAATGAGCTGAGTCGTTAAACCCTCGACACAGGTATGAAGGTGCATTTATATTTAAACGAAATAAAGTATTTATCATAGATGTATTATTTTAAACTTTATTTTTTGTACGTGATCTACAATTATTTTAGAGAAAACGATTTTATACTTATTTAGTGTGTACTGCACCCTGATTGCGAAATACACGATCAATCACAATGTGAATCGTTTTGAAACAGATTGCTAATCCATTGCTTCATAACTTCGAAAAAAAAATTGCTCAACAACGTAAATAACGCAATGAATGTTGTTGAACTGTCAAAATGAAACAGTCTTAATCATTTTACCGAAAATGTGTTACGTAATTAGATAGCTGATTTGACTTAGTTGGTATTAGCGCTGTGAGCTAATTAAAGTGCATTTATTATCCTTTTCTTTTTTAGAGTTCAGTCCCATGAGACAGTGAATTTGACTTTGTATACAAGGTCAAATTAAATTAGCTGACAAAACTTCGCAGACGTCAACTGTACTACCTACAAAATGAAATAAGACAATCAAATATATATTTTTTTATTGTATTTGTTTAGATATAGATACCCAGCACGACTACGGAGTTTTGCCAGCTTATTTAAATTTGAACCTATGTTAGTGTAAATAAAGTTGATTTTAGACTGACTAGTACTGCTGAAAAAGTCATAAAAAATATAAAGTTGTAGCGCAAAATGAGCCTAATGTGTAGGCTTAAAACTAGTGTTCGTTTACATGTTTGGCAAATAAATAGCGAACGCAGATTATGACTTGAAATTAACTAACTAATTCAAATAAAAATCTTTATTTGTCATATCATTATCTGACTTTGTGAATGCACTTCATTTAACCGCGCTTTAGTTTTCCTACTCTGAATTAAAAGTAATTAAAAGCAAGACAGGGCTTAGAACTTAAAATATTTTAAGGTATTATTAAGTACCTACCTACTTAGCAGAAGTTTGCGACCAGACCTTCGGACTTTTGACAGCAGCAATCTTACATATTCATTGGAAATTAACTTATATTAAGTCCAACTGAGTCCAACATAGTAAAGTTATTTAATGTAAAAAGTTCTAAATTATTTGCTAACAGATTTTATTAGGTGTGTATTGCCCTTAAATATCAGATTAATCAACCTTCAATGATTGTGAATATTTTGATAAATTCAATGAACTACATAATGTCAATACAAAAATTAAAGTGATAAGTATAGAATTACTGTATTAAAAATGATTTATTTTCATTCAAATACTCAGTATGTGTTAATTAATGAATGCGTAATGATTTGATAATAACAAATATAATATTACAAATACTCTGTAACATGAATAAGACATACTACTACCAAATAAAAATATGAAAATGAATTAATTGTTTTATGAAACCTTAGCATCAAAACTGCTGTTCCCGTTTCGCGTGGTTACCTGAACATTTTCATATCTACTTACTTTATAGGTATGCACGTAACTAGCAACAGTCGTAGATTTTTTTATTGAACATATGACACATATGTTCAATAAAAAAATCTACGACTATTACGGCTTACGGCTATTTAAACACTTAAATACTAACTTAAATCATCACAGGCTTACCTAATACAATAGTGTACAATATAGTGTGTTATAATAGCTTACAGAGATTAGACTTAAAATTATATCTTTATTAGCTTTCAGAAAAGCAAAATGTGGCCCGTGTGAATTAACTCAGAGTACAATTGAAGCTGTCAATCTGTTGTGACACCATATTATGGCAATAACCATAGAATATTGAGAAGCAATAAAACTGTAAAAAAAAAATCCACAACGTATGTGTACTTGCGAAACTTACTCCCACTACGACAAAACCTTGCCAAATTACTGGCCGGCCATCTTGTTTCATTTCGTGTGTACAATTCTGATGATCCCATATTTAAGCTGATTATATCACTGTTATACCCTGGCTCATCACCACACCAAGCCTCTCGTGCAGGCACCGCTTCATTTCCTACTGTTTCCGGCCATTCGTGGTGACCTTCAGTTAACATTAGTAACAACGACCTCACTACTGATTTTCATGCGAGTGTTTACATATCTATCTACACCGTGGATGTAGTAAAAATATACTAATTAAAAGGTCGGTAAAAACATTGTTAGACAGACGGACAAAAACCGTTGTTGTTCACGTAAGTCGAAAAATTGTATGGAATAAAAACCTATTTTAATACATTTTCTTTTCCCAATTTTAGGGCTGGTCCCAAAGTAATAAATGGTCATTATGGTGAGTACAATGACCCGTTTTCGGGTTTTGTGTTATTTCAATTAATCCTTGTAGAATACAAAAAGAAACCGCTGAAATTGTCGTTACATAGACAAAGCAAGAAATACCGTCACGAAAACTAATCAAAAATGTAAATCAACAATACGATTCGATTAGAAAAAAAATGAGTTAAACTAATCCAGTTTTCCATCAAGCCGGCCTTAGGCCTTGATTCCTAAATCCAATTACCGGTAGGCAGTGAATCGAAAGCGGTTATACGATTAAAATAAATAGATTTCTTCTGCGACCGAGTCATTCCAACAGGGAATTGAGATTTTAGATTTACTATGGTTTTTAAAAGGGAATAGGTAGAATTTGAAGTCGTTGTGTAGTCTAATGATATCATCAATCACTGTAATTTATCACAGAGTTGAAGAGGCAAATTAATCAGTTTTTTTAGGTCTTAGGTTCTAAGCCTGAAAAGAACTTACAAAAACGTAGTACGACACAACTTAGATGTAGCTTCGGCAAAAAACGTAAAACCGATCACCATCTGAACTGAGTGCGCCTTCAAAATCACCAATATTTATTACTCTTTTAGGTGAAAATGATCTTTACGCAAACACAATATCTTTTTAAGTCATATAACCAAATACATTAGTAAAATTGAAATGAATGCATGCAAATTTTAAAATTTATGCTACATCTAAGTTGTGTCGTACTGTAATTTGATTATCTGTTGCTGTGTATTACAACGCCAATTGAGGTAAAAAACTATGCCAAATATTGATGATTACATAATGTAATATGTTAGGGTGATTACCTCGCCTTTAGTGTGACCGGGGTCAGTATTTTCTCTACTCGTACCTGCAGCATTATTTATTGTTAGCTAATCTGTGGTCATGCTGACCATATCTACGTTCAGTGGGCCTAGCACAAACACGCAGAGTAGCGTTACATAAAATCGACGATTTTAAATTTGTAAATACTTGTTATTTACCGTCTTAGTTTTATAAAGAAAGAAAAGCAAGAAAGAAAATGTATTTATTGAGACTCGCACTGAAATCACAAATTAAACTAAAAACACAAGAACATAAATAAAAAACAAAGTAAAATTTAAATTTAAAACAGGAAGTTCTGTACAAGGCTCCTGCGAAATTCAGAAAAAAAAAACGTAGTTTTAAAACTACTTATATTCAAATCTACGAGTGATAATAATTAATAACATAAGCAACTGAATAATAACAGCCGCACGGGTTGATTGAAGGTTCAGATACTCTAGCCGCGGTCAGTCCGTGGATGGGTGACCATCCATTACATGTGCAGACCAGTCCGTGCCTCAGCAAGTACGTAAAAAGTCGTTACGGGTAATCGTGTTACCCAGTAACTGGGTTGTGGACGTGAGATAGGCAGTCGCTCCATGTGAAATATTGGTATTCAGATGCATCCGGTTAGACCGGAAGATGATCCCAAAAAAGTTGGGAAAACGCTAGGCAGGTGATTTTGAGTGATACTAATTGTGTTTATCGCAAGAATTGAAACCAAAATGCCACAGGATAGTTGGATTATCGATAAAAATCGATCGAATTTACGTAGCCGTCGACGTTAGATTAACGGTATTATATAGGAAATATCCTAATTCATAGTCATATATCACTATTTACTATAAACACTATCACTACAGTATATAACGTGCCACCTTCACGACCTTTACTCCAAAACCCAAGGCACTTGACCCACCGCCGACGAGGAAGTGACTACCTATCAACGATTTTCTCGCCCAAGAAACGTACAAAAGATTTTAGGTTCCGAGTAAGTAAAAGAGATACAAATATTCATAGTTGATCGCTGATTGTTCACACCGCCGCCGCCGGCAGAGTAATCGTTTGTCGCAGCGAAAACAGCTATCAAAGAAAGTACAATACGGCCGATATAACTTAGCAGTGCGCAGAAGGCTGCGCAATAACATTTATTTAGGAACCAAATGATGACATAAGGCGAGTGTGACTGAGAGAAGATGTGCGAAGGTTCGCAGAGCGTATTTATGTTCAGACCTGCCAAGTTTTATCGACCGTATTGTACTTTCATTGATAGCTCTTTTCGCTGCGACAAACGATTTCGACGCTCACTTAGCAGGCAAATACCCGCTGAGAGACTCACGTTTGGTACATCCAGATACCAGCATTACCAGCAAGTAATACTCGGCGCCGTTTCGCACTCACTGCTTGTTGCTCGCCAATTCATTTTAAGTTGCTAGCTCTACTCGCTTCTCGTTAATCGCCGGGGCGGTGGGATAGATGCTTAAGGCCAGCAAGTAACTCAGCCAAGTCATAATTAAACATAATTACAAAGATCTTTTTACTTGTCAAACAATAAGTCTTATCTTAACATCAGTTAATTATAAGATTTTAATAGTCAAAAAGGATCAAGGACGTATGAATAATTGTGAACTAAGTTCAAAATGGCTTCACTGTAGTGATGATTTTTGCACAGAAAAGTGTTATTATGCCAAACCCCAAGCACAGACTGAATATTATAGTACCATACAGTACCTATTAATAATACCATAACAACATAAATTAACCTTCCATAACTACCCCAATGTGGCGCTGTAGACAACACTACAACATCGCACAATTTGTGGTCTGTAGGTCGTAACTACATTTGTTGTTAACACTGCAGGTACATGTTTGTGAATATTCATGAGCTTAATGTATTCCCGGCGTGATTCGGACACGTGTCGTGGTTTATGGTGGACTGAGAACATCGTGTGGTCGAAATCAATTTCACCCCAAGACCAGACTAATCAGGTATTGTTGACATTCTACTATCAAAAACTTTACGGTAGACGTATCTTCTTCTTCTTTGTTGTTCCCTCATGCTGAGGATCGCGACCACATACGACAGGTCTCCAAGTTATGCGGTCGTCTCCAGGTTGGACCGCTTGGAACATGCTGCCTTCAACAGCCTTCTTGATCGCGTCTGACCATCTTGCCGGTGTTCCTTGAGCGCGTTTTCCTTCCACCCGGCCCAGTATCATAAGCCGTTCCAAACAATGCTTGTGTGAACGCATAATATTACCGAAACAGCTGAGCGCACGCTCCTGGCATATTGTAAATAACCGCTTGGTAATGCTGAGTTCTTCCAGTATGGATTCATTCGTTCCTATGGCGGTCAAGAAAGAAAAGCAAAAAAAATAAAGCATCCATCTTACTGCTTTCGCGGCTTTCAATGCACCACGTGTCCGCAACATATAACACGATTGAAATAAAACTAGGGCACGGATCCAGCGTATTTTGGTATTCCGTCGGATGCCACGGTTCTTCCAAATTTGTCCTAGCTTAGCACCTTTGGTCTCAGCAGTATAAGGCCTAGACTTCTGTCTTATTTATAACGAGTGCTAAAACATATTCAATTGCTGACCATAGGTACATACATCTACAGATAGAATACTCTTTATTATGTACACCATAGAAATGACAGATATCCCCTCGTAAAAGATAAATGTAGAAATTTTACATATGGTGACACATTTTACAGACAACCTTTGGATGGATTAAAGGGAGAAGGAGAGACAATACTGCAGGTAGTCAGTGGTGTACCATTTACATACACAATAAATAAATACACAAATAAAGCATAATATTATGATATAATATTTAGATTGGCCGCATAAAGTACTCAAACTGCCAGATTTATTCCTGCCATGCTATTCTGTAAACATCTCACCGTGAAAACTTGGGTGAAGTGAGCTGTCAATAGTGTCAATCCCTGTGGAATGACAGCTCACTCCACGCTCACTTCACCTAAGTTTTCACGGTGAGATGGTTACAGAATAGCACTGCTGGTATTTAAACTATGAATATCGAAGAGATGAGGTTTTGTTTATCCTGGAGAGGCATAGATATAGGAACAATATTAAAAACTGATACATTCAGTAAATCCTTTAATTTACAACATTACATTACATAATAATACTATCTTACCGCCCCTGCTTCGCACGAGTCCAATGTACTGGGGTCTACTCCCTAATCACGAAACCCGTTGTTTCCGCCGAAGTGACGGGCGATCCCGAATCCATAACACTTACTGACATATTATAAGATTACTTTGGGGCCCGAACTAAGCATAAATGACAACACGATTTGATAGATGTCTCTACTCCCTTCCGTCAGTTGCCCGTCGGGGAAATTTAATTTGACACTTGTTTTGACGGATCCACTACTTTCGGACAGGCTTCGTTGACGGACATAAAGAGTAGACCCCACATGTGGCGACATGTCAAAACATCGAGATTTCATTGCTATGTCTAAGTTAAATATTAATAGCATTTATTCAAAAACTTGGCAACGTCGCAAATAGCTGTCAAAAATTTACCAGTTGATTAATAAAAAATGTGGCTAACTATACTCCATAGGTTTAGGTAGTTAAATAAAGGTAAACAAATCATAAAAAGGGTTTTTATAGTTGACACTTTCCAGATTCAAATACGATAAACCAAACTAAATTTATTTTAGAATTTTACAATAGTTTCCTCTTTTATTTATCTATGTTAAACTTTATCATTTATTCTTAAACTACTCTTCGTAGATGTTACTGCTTTAGCACAATTTTTTTGTAAGATTTATAATAATAATATAATATTTTGCAATCTGTCTATTGTAAAGAGCCCAAACTCTAAACGTCAACGAATTATAACGTTGCTAAATTGAAGAGTACAACTGTCACGTAGCACGACAACTGAAGTGACAGGTATTAAGTTTAGTTGGTTACCGGACAGCTGTCTCGTCACGTGGTTTTTTGTGTTTACCTTTATTTAATTACCTAAACCTATGGAGTATAGCGAACTAGAATAATGAATTGCAATTATAACATTGAATTTGATGTTGTACCCGTTTTAGGTGTAAAAAAGGCATTTGTAAGTTTCCAAATACTTTATTTACATCTAAAACTAAATATTCGATGTTACGATATTAATTATTGCATTTAATAATTAATATTCTAGTTCGCTAGTTTGCCACAGTTCTTATTTCCATACAGTAATATTGCCAAAATTAATCATAACAGCGAAATATTTGACATCTATTTACGATATTGCCCACTTTCAGAAGAAACGCTTTTAAATTATACATAAATATAAGCCTTCCGGAATATGTTTTCTAAACGGTGTTTTCTAAACGGTGGTGCAAACCGAATCTAAATCCTATAGTTACATAATTTTGAAGAACTAAGCGGTCACATAAATAAACACGAAAAGCACTTTGCTTAATATTGTGTATAGATAAGTTGATAATCTCGATGATTCCGTTGATACAATACAAATAAATATTTTTCTGACTATTTCCCACTTCATGGCACACACTTTTTTAAATTTTTTGTACAAAATTATAGATAAATTAATTTTCATTTCATGAAAATGTTCAAATAATAACACCGTTTTATAAGTATTCATTACAAAATATTAAAACTAAACAGAATTACAGGTACAAAAAGATAAAATCAATCTAAAAAAAATGTTAAAAAATAATCAATAATTAAGAGCCTTGCATCGATTTCAGTAAAAACACTTAATATTTATTTTAAAACCCTACCTAGTATGATATAAGCCTCACAAATAAAACAGACTGTAATCTCACACCTATTCGAATTTTTTTGTTTACAAAACTCAATTCTGGATTATCAAGTTCAATTTGATGGACCAGAATTGACCATACCCTCCAGGACCATAGCGTAACTTACTCGAACCCGGGTTCAAAACAAGGCTTAAAACATGTATTCAACTTGTTGTGTCTACTATTTTCGTTTATTGTTTACACTTAAAAAAATTAAAAAGACTAGTTGTATACAAAACTAGCCGAAAATGTCGAAAAGGTGAACACACAATGTATAGCTTGATTTGTAGCACATGTACAACATGTTTTATATGTTTCGGACAAATCTTTTACGAGATTTGTCGTTAAACAAGTATCATAACTTGTATAAGGATGTAAACGCGGGGTATAGGTACTAGATACAGTTGATCTACAACTTTAAGACATTCACTAGAACTTCGGAAGGCAGTTCTAGTGTGCGTTTTTATCTTTAAAAGTAGTTAGATACCTCAATAAACACAGTCTAAACTGTATGGAGATGTTAGACTCAAATTCATATAGCACTTCGTCCACTATCGGTACAACCCGCACCGAGCGCTCGGTTCATTTCTTGATACAAAGTAAACCAAAATCCGGTGCGTACCGTGCGTGTGCTGCGGCCGGTGCGGACCAGTGGACGTTCACCTTTAAGCCCTATTTACACGATGCAAGTTTGGGTTTCTTGCATATAATAAAATTGAAGCAACTAATGACGCATAGTCTAAACATTATTTAGAGGGTGCAAATTGTTGCTTCGATTTATGGTATGCCGCAGGCAATTAAGTCTACCCCGTGTAAATGAGGCTTAAATATATACAACAGAGCGTTTATAGAAAGAGATGTCCTGACCATTAAATTGTGGTAAGTTCGATTTTATCCAATTATAGTTACCAACTAGTTTACGGACTGTGTTATAGTAGGACAGTTTATTGAAAATCAAACTATGCGTAGCTATTGTATGAAATAATATCATTACTATGAAGCATCTTTTTCTTTTTTCAACACTGTAGCCCATCCCAAAACTATCGCATTTGATAACCAAGCCACAAACAATCGTTATGATTTTCATTTGAACCTATAATAACGTTTCTTTGCCTGATCCTGAACTGGAATTCGGTCTGAACAACGCCATCAAACCGCCCCATATCAACTGAATGGTGCTTCCGATCAGTTCCAAGAAGTAGATGAAAGGTCCTTCTCTTGGCTTGGCAACTTCTTCGTCATCCCAATTGAATGGGTCGTCTAGTTCATTCCAGGAATCGTTCTTAGCTTCAACCTGCTTGCCAGAAAATTGACTGGCTTTACCAAGCGTTGGTAAATACTTTGAATATAGAGTAAATTTTTCCGGTTTCTTTTCAGTTTTTTTACTTAAGCTTTCATCTGATAGTTCCTCGACGTCTCTGTCTTTGGATATGTCGTTGTCAACTGGTTTCATGTTGGGTTCCGCTAAGTCTTGGTCATCTTGAAGCTCGATCTTCTCCACAGGTTTTGTGGTTTCTTCTGACTTTGTACCGTTTATGCCGAGGAATCTGGAAAAGGTGAAAATTGAATGTATAAGAAATCAGAATGGGTCAAGCTACGTTTCCATAATCAGGAATGGGCTGTTCTGTAAGATCAAAAAACGATAAGTGTAGGAGACATCAGGATAAATCATTATGACCCATAAAATCTTGGAGGTCGACGATGAGAACATACATTTCTATCTGGTCCTTTAAGGCATTTTCAAAACTTTAATTAGGCAGAGTTCGACGATGTTGTACATAGTAATGTCATACAAAAACGACACAACTTAAAAGCGTTTGGTCCTTGTGACATTAAACTAGCAATATTATTTACTTGTATATAGGCGATGTTATCCTCTCAGCAATGTTGTTGGCAATTTGGTGGTAGACGTCTAGGGGTGGGTTGGTGCCCATGGTGGTGGGGTGCGTGGTGTACACCGACACCACAGTCTCCTCGAGTGGCAGGCTGCTGCATTGTTGAGTCAACTGTAACAGGAGATAGAACAGCGGTTGATTACTACAGAAATAAACATGGTTCTAATAAGTAAGTATAATGCTTTAGCTGCCCCGTTGGTCTCGTGGTCGCAAGCGTGACTGTTGAGCGTGAATGGACTCATAAGAGTAACTGTGCCCCTAGAACCTTATTTTTTAAATTGCCATTGGGCTTGCTCTTGACCTCAATCTCGCCTGATGAAAAGCTATGGACGAGGTCTACGATGAGACGAGCGAGCGTGCCCAGAAGATGCCTGTTCACTCTTGCTTTGAAGGCTAACGGGTGGAAGGGAACACAGACGGTGGCAGAGAGTTCTACACTATGGCCGTGCGCATAATAAATGTAGAGGAGAAGCGCTGAGTACGACTAGTGGGATATCAAGCAATTTGAAACCCGTGCTTCAAAGCTACAATAAACCGTTTAAAATGTTTTGACACAATTTTGAAACCTACGACGCTAGAGAATCAATAAGAATCTTTGATAACTTGAAAGGTTCTAAAATCGATATGTTTCGATTTTAGAACATTTCAAGTCATCAAAGATTCTTATTGATCCTGTTAAAGCAGACAAAACTACAAACTCCTGGGCTATTGCCAGTTATAATTCGTTTCGTTGTTTGTTTTATTTCAACATAAATGATTATTTGTTCACGAATGAGCACAATCATGTCCGTTTTGAACGCCACACACTGACAGAACGTCAGGTCACTGGAATCATTGTCCTTATACACTGATACCCCTGAGGAGATCATTCAGTTGCATATCACGTGTGTGTTCTTGCGTCTTATTAGATATTGAATCTACTTTCTGGCATTTATTTTGATAGTTAGAGGTAGTTCATGATCATCATTTTAGCCGAAAGCCATCCACTGCTGGACATAGGCCTCCCCCAAATGGGGGGGTTTGCCATAATCGCCACGCTTGGCAGGCGGGTTAGCGATCGCAGTATGGTGTTAAAATGCATAGAGAACACTACTGCCCATTCTCTAGTGAGTCCTTTAGTTGCCTTTTACGACACCCACGGGAAAAAATGGGATGGTACTATTCTTTAGGTAGTTATTATGAAGTTAAATTAGTTGAATACATATCATTGTTGATTGCCTTGCTGGCCTAGTGGTCGCAAATGCTACTGCTGAGTGCAAGGTCCTGGGCTCGATTTCCAGGTCAGACAAAGTGTTATTGGGTTTTTCCATCAGGATTTTTTTTAGTAGCAACCCGGACTCTGGGTTTCTGCCCGGTTGATGGTAATAATAGGCTAGCCACCCATTATTACATGGGACTTAATCATAACTGGGAAATGTGGACATAGATACTATAGGTACACCTCTACCTAACCCTTCGAGGATGGGGCGTGATGTTATGCTATGTTTATGTTACCTACTTGAAACTTCTTAGTCATATTTATCGAGCGAGAACACGTAACATCCCTTTTTTGTAAAGGTCCTATTCTCTGTCAAAGTTCACAAGTCACTCAGAACTCTACTCATCCCAAGACGTAGTAGGGATACAGATAAAAAGCTTTTAACCCTAACATGTTTACCTTATAATGTACCCACGTACTCGTAGGCGTTAACACATCACTATTCAAAAACGGTAAAACGTATCAAAAGATAGATATTCAAAACTTCACAAAAGTATAACGGACAGAAGTTCCACAAACTATGGTGGTCCTTTTTTCAGGAATATCATAAAAATATACACAAATTAAAGATTTTGATCTCTTTAAACTAGCTTAAGCAAATATAAGCCTAAACACAAAACTAACTCTAAAAAGCCTGAAAGAACTGTCTATTATTTTAGAAATGATTTTTGTTCCTTAAGGCGCTCATATTAACCTAATCTAATTTTGTATTTTATAACTACGTTTTAATTAGACTTCCAACTAATAATAAACATAAGTTGAATAATAATTATTAATTTTAAAAATAACAAGTAATAATAACAATTATTATGTGTGCCGCTCTTTTTTCATAGCAGTCTAAAAAGCACGTAAAAACTGGTCCTTCTGCGCCTACTTATGTCACTTACCGATACCAGTGCCATCTCACGTACGGACTATAAAACAACAAAATAGTTGGCGCCAAAGGTGAATGCTAAACACCTTTATAGTTCCTTAGTTTCCTTTTGAACTCACATTTTGGTTCCGATCCTTGAATACGTTATGTGGGTCGGATTTTCGAGTTATTTTCCCGATAGTTGTAAATTTAGTTTAGTCTTTTACGTGGTTGTTGTAAAGTTACGTTTTTCGTTTATGACTATGTGCTTAGAATTTTGTTTTTGAAAAAAAGTATCCTGTAAGTCCTAAACCTAGGGCATGGTCTACCGGTTTATCAAATTAAATCCAAATCCGTTCAGCAATTAAGACGTGAAAAGTTAACAGACAGACAGATAGACAGAGTTATGTTCGCATTTATAATATTAGTATGGATAGGCAAATAATTCAGCTTTTACACATAAAATATACCAACTGATTATCTGTCCAACTGCTAAACCATGACTTAACGTAAAGAGGCCAAAGCCCATACTTTGGACGAAATCTCTTAGTCAATTAACAAAAGAAAAATTATTCCTATCATATTTTTTTTTAAACAATGAAAATATTAAATCCCAAACTCCCAACACAATTCCAAATCTTAATATGCATCTTCCTAAAACAATACAAGCACACTCCTAGCTCAAAACGGAAACACAACCTCCCACGCCGACCACACTTGACCCCACCCATCAGTTTTCCGGCCGCGTCACATTACTTAACGTGATCTAATCGATGCATCCTTGTCGCCAATGCCAGGCCACCACATTCACGTCACGTAATCACAATCACAATGGCACATTTTGTATCGGGATTAGCGGGTCCTTTTGTACTGATTTTGGTCCTTCGGGAGTCAGGTTGTTATTAGTTTTCTTTTGTTTTATATTTCATTGTTGCCAGTGGTGGTGGGAATGTTTTAACATTGTTGGATTGTTATCGTTGGTAGGACAATAAAATATAAAAATGTGTAGGTAATGAATAAAAATATCACTCAGACTTGAGCTTGTTCTTCGTTCATAAATATCGCAAACCTGCCTGAAAGGTTCACAACAGAATTACTATTTAAAAAAAGATACGTTTTTTATATAATTTGGGGTAGATGGTATAATTATTTCGTTTTATTTCAGTGTTTTTAGGACTGCACGATGAATGTGAAGCCACAAAACGATATTTTTTTAATAAAGGTGTTCCTTTTTTATTGTTGAACTCTTTAACTTTCGAGCCCTTATGAGTGAATAGCGCCTGCGATTCTCCATACAAATGTATTCCGCTTTTTGCTGCCTGAATAATGCTTCTAGAGCTTAAATAAATAAATAAATAAGAGCAAATTTTTTTCACAAATAATCAAGATCTGCTGTAGACACGTCCCTGTTATTTCCTTATTTTCAACAACTTATTGGTAAAGAAAATATGACCCTCTAAAAATTACATTTTTATCGCCGTGATTAGAGGACTACCACACAAGTTCGAAAAGTTTTTAACAATTATAGGAACCTAGACATACTCTTTCTTAAAATTTTAATGTAAAAATAATTGTATCGACTCAGTTTTCTAGGAGAAAAAAGTGCAATACGAATCGTCGATCTCGTCGATTTTTTTTGTGATATGATCGCTTTGAGCTGCAGCTGTCCCTATCGCACTTTACGGAGGCAGACTTGAGGTAAGTCGACGGCAATAGTTTCTTCAAAAACCTATTTTTCAAATTCCTCGCAGGCCATAGTCTATTGTCATATCAATAGAGGAGGTAACAGGTTACAGGTTACCTCCTCTACAAAATGCTTGTACGTCACAGGTCAACGTCTATTCATAAGTAAGTGCTCAATAAAATCAAACAAATTAGTAATAATTAATTTGTTTGACGCATGACGTTTTGTAATGACGTACGTACTTTCATACATGTTAGGTGTGTTGGATCGTTAAAATGGACGTAAATATAATCATCGATGATGATGATTATATTTACGTCCATTTCGTAAATGTACAGCTCGTAAATGACCAATATTAATACTCAATACTCAATACTCAATTCTTTATTGCATTCCACAATGTAGGCTTAGGTGGTAAACATTTATTTGGTAGGTAACAATCATGGACCCTGTCGGGCACAGCAAAAGATATAATAGATAAATGTGGAGAGGACTTATCATTATTACAATACAACTTATTCTAAAAACATCGACATAACATTAACATTAAAATTAAAATTGCAAAAGACTTTATTTTTCAAGTTTTAGTGATTTATCACTTAAATATTCATCGACACTATAGTAACATTTTTTTAGTAATAACTGTTTTAATTTATTTACGAATAAATGGAGTTTTTTTTCTTTTCTTATTGTTTCTGGTAGCACATTATATGTTTTTACTGACATTACCAGAGGACTTGTAGAATGTATTTTTAAGCGGGATGATGGTAGGTTGAGTCGTGTTTTGTGTCTGAGTGTGTATCTTGTTTGTATGTCTTCTCGTTTAGTGTAAAAGTCTTGGTGTTTGTGAGCAAATTTGCATATTTCAAGTATGTACATACAAGGCAGAGGTAAGATATTTTGTTCTTTAAAATGGGGTTTGCAGCTATCTGTCTGTTGTATATTTACCAGGATACGGATAAGTTTCTTTTGAACGGTGAATAGTGTTGGGGCATCTGTACTGTATCCCCACATAATGATGCCGTAGCTAAGCCATGCATAAGCATAAGCGTAGTACATAACCAGAGCAGTCTGTAAATTTGTGGTTTTTTTAACTTCCCGGAAAGCATATAAAAATTTTGATAGTTTTGATTTTATGTTTTGTATGTGTAACTTGAACAAGGGAAGACAATGACTGATACAAAGAACTATCAAGGGCGATGTTGCTATGCTTCAATCAACTCAGTCTATCGCAGTCGTCTGCCAGATATAGGCCTATCCCTGGCCTCCACCTTCCGCAACCAGTCAGTCCCAGCCACCTTTTTATGGTCGTCGGTTCATCTAGCTGGGGGCGGCGTCCCAGGCTACGCTTGCCGATACGCGGTCTCCACTCCAGGACTAATCTGCTCCACCGGCTATCGGTCCTTCGACAAACATGGCCAGCCCACTGCCACTTCAGCTTGCTTCCTCTGCAAGCTATGTCGGTAACTCCGGTTAGTTTCCGGATAATTTCATTTCAGATTTATTATCCTTCGAAGAAACTCCGAGCATTGCCTGTTCCATGGCGCGCTGATTGACCTATGCTCAAGGAGGATAATACTCGAACGCACACTGCTCAAGGGACCACAACGTTTTTCCTACGTCCCATCCTGCCGGAGATCGCTCAATTAGGGACTAGGGAGGTTGTAGGCACATGAGTGGCCTTATACGTAGAATTTTAATTGAATTAACTCTAAATATTCTACGTATCTATCAAGCCTATATATCAAGCCCGTAGTATCTTAAATAAACACTGTAGGGCAAAGGCCGCCCTCTCCCTTATCAACACACAGTTTTTGTTTATTGATTAAGTACAGTAGGCCACACTGCAGTTATAAAAACACCAATATAAGTTCCGTTGGTCTCTACTAATTCTATTGAAACTCCTTACTACGCTATGATCCAAGTGTTACCACCGCCGTGCGGTCGGCTGTACCGTAGGAACCTAATCCTGACTTCTTCGTATTGGTGTAAACATAATTATTTAAAAATCCAACATATTTTGTATCGTTATAAAGTAAGTGACCGCAAAAAGTATTAATGATGTTTTGTGCCCCAAAAAAGAAATACCGTTACGCGAACAAGTTTGACACTAAACTGGCAGTTCAGATCGTGGTCCTTTGGTACATAATTGTGTTTTAAACTTTTACACTCTCACACGCTTTCTGAGCTTATATGATTATTCTGAGCTTGAGAAATCTTCTTAATAATAATATATCTCATATGAACAGAGATATTATTTTTGACACCTTTGCACTCCAATCCAAAATGTTCATTAGATAGTAATCTTCGTTTATAACGCGAGTGCTAGCGCCACCAAAAGCTGGAACATTGAGGTAACGTGCCAAACAACCGAAGCAATGGATCTCCCTGATACATGATTGGAAAACGAATTGGTGTAGTCATCTTTGCGATTTGAGTACCTAGGATCGTAAGGAAAAAAGCGAAGATGCGCATATTACAACATTCTGACCTCAAATATAAGGAACCTTGTATAGTTTGGAGCTTTATCCTCTCTAAAATTTTTAAGGCAAAATGTTGTATACACAAAATTTTGGCGATAAGAAATCACAATCCTTACTATTTAGAAAATGAATTATAAACGTGTTAAGTAGAAAGAACCAGACCTTAAATTGTTTTTTTTTTGTGACTAAACGTTTGAAACTGAAATCTTGTGTAAAGCTACGATAGGCACCTACAAAAATCAATCAATCTGCCTAGCCTTTTCCGAACTATTTTGGGGTCGGTTTCCAGTCTAACCGAATGCAGCTGAATACCAGCATTTTACATGGAGCAACTGCCTACATCCACGAACCAACCGCGGCAAGCATAGCATAACGTTCGATCGACACGTGTGGCTGTTATTATATAGCCACGAGCCTGGTCCCTGCAGCTACTGACAAAATAAGAATAGTACTGGAACCTATAACTTCTCGGTACTAGGTTCTGTCAATTTCCTCCAAATCAAAATAACAGTTTTTTTTTAATCAGATTTTACGAAAAAAACACATCTACGAAAAAGCAAAGTAATGAAGAAAGTCTAATCCCAATCTAAAACTGGAACCTAATTAATTACTACAACACAACACAACACAATACAACACTAGGTTCTGTCCGTGACGTCGCTCCCGTGAAATTACCTGTTGAATAAAGCCACTCGGCAATACTGTAGCTTCCCGTTAGAAATCGGATCAGTAATTCCGAAGATTACCCCTACACACAAACTTACAAATTTTGCCTCTTATAAAATTAATTTAGAAACAACTTCAGTACATAGGTCAACGAACTACATATGAAACAAGTTTGCCAATGAGTGACAAACTTTGCGATGCTCGATGTCAGCTGCTTTCACGAACAAATCAACAGCTGCTGTTGTTCAACTAACTTCTTGAGCCATCTGTCTGTACATTGTTAACTATAACAGCTTCTAATTAAGAAGATAATTTAGGAGTCGAAATCTTAAACACATAAGAGGTACAACATCGGGAAAAATTTGATGAATTGGATGATTTTCGAAAGATATGCTAAATTTCAAAAACCTACCTGTATTATCACAACTATCTTGGTGTCACCTTATTATACAATACGCACATGAATCCGAAAAGTGGCAGAGGTGCGTGCCTTGAAACTGATAAAGGAAGAATATATAATAGGTACCTACCTTCACTGATCACACAACATCTAGTAGACAATACCTAGCTTCCCTGTTAAACCAAGGTTATTCGGCAACCATGCTTTGATAACTTATGGCAAACAGACAAATGTTATGGACAGAGAGGCAAGCTGTTTGCTAATGAGCGCTGGATCAGTTTCTTTTAAAACAAAGACGACCTAGAGACAGAAAAAATTAAATTGGTTTAGAATAGTACTGTGAGATTTAAAATACCAAGGTTTACAGAGGGAGGATTCAAAACTTAAAGTAGGTTTCATTGTTCAATGAATTACTTCATTCTAGTATTATAGAAGAAGAGTACCAATCTATACAATTATAATAGAAAAGTTAATGTATGTTCCGGATTGGCGCAAAAACGGTTAAACGGAAGTGATGAAATTTGGCGCACAGATAGTTTATAACCTGGATTAACACATATGGTAATTTTAATCCCAGTAGTACTTTCCCGTGGGATATTTTCCGACAACCACGCGGGCGAAACTGCGGACAAAAGCTCAATAATGCGATGGCGAGGGAAAACGTTTAGTTATTATTATACAGGGTGGCATCATCGACGCTAAAACTGTTACCATGAATTCAGTACATGATTCTGAACCCCCCAGTAATTAAAAAAAATCTGCTGTTTCATAGAATAGTGCAATACATAAGTGGTCAAAATGTATGGAACAACCATTTTTTTTTTTTAATAACCGAGCAAAAATTTCAAGGCCGTTTGTTCAGAATCATGTACTGAATCCATGGTAACAGTTTTCGCGTTGATGTCCCTGCCGCCCTGTATACAGGGTGGTTATAATTATAATGAGTAAATACAGGGTCAAATTAGATTAACAGGTGAAGTTAACTGCACAGAAGTGACTTTTTAGAAGGTCACTTACATGAATAAAAAATCTTTTTTTCAAGTGAAGTGTCAAAAAAAATCCGGTTACCAGTATTGGTATATATTTCTAGCAATATTTACTACGTAATATTTAACGACTTATGTATAATGCTATTAATTCTTTTTTTTTCAGTCACGTTTAACGGTTTTGTCGGTCAATGGCGTGGCGGCACTCGATCGTCTTAGAGTATTGAACTATGAAATAATATTGTTATGTAAATAAATAAGAATTATCTTGGTTAACTTAGATTTGTGTAGTATCTAACTGTTTATGTGCTTTTTTCAAAACATTAGGTTGCACACCTAGGTATTCACCGTAGGTGCACAAGATACGACCGCCTTTGTACAGTTTTTTTTTATGTGTGACATCTTTACCCTCGCTTTCCTGCAACCTATGGGAGCGATTTCGTGAAAAGCGACGGAACTGTGTAACAGGAAGCGCAGAAAAGCACGTGCTATTTGATTTGACCAATGAGCGCGTGCGGTGCTAGAGTTTGCTGTCAGAAACGACTTTGACGAGGCCCCGCCCCCTTTAATTATTGGCGTGTACTAGCTGACAAATAGAAAATAATTTAATTTTATGTTTTGTGTTGCGTAATGTACATTATTTTGCATAAGTAGAATCAAGTTTTTCTAACTGAACCGACAGCAGTGCTGCTGGGGAGTTTGTTGCGCCACTTTTTCTTCCCAGCTAACGCACTAGGAAGTGGTGACGGGCGGGCCTTTTTTGGGGGACTGTCTTATGTAATTTTGGTGTTCGTGTTAAATAAATGACTTTTGAATAATGTTTTTTTTTTTAAATTTTATTGTTGCTTATTACCAAGGTGAGATGTCAGATGTTACACATTATATGCGACTACAGTAAAGCTCGCTCGTGTTTTTACTTGTGCATAAAATTTAATAAATAACTAATTCAGAAAAGCTCTTCAAAATCTTAAGCGAAGTGGATTTGTTTTCCAAACTGACTGACAATACAGGGTGGCAGGGATCGGGGGCATCGACGCGAAGCCGGTTACCATGAATTCAGTACATGATTCGGAAAGCCCCTGCGTTGAAATTTTTCGTCGGTTATTACAAAAAATATCAGCTGTTTCATAGAAAAGTGCAATACCTACGCGGTCAAAATGTATGGAACAGCTGTTTTTTTTTTTTAAATAACCGACGAAAATTTTCAACGCAGGGGGGTTCAGAATCATGTACTGACCCCATGGTAACCGGCTTCGCGTCAATGTCTCTGACACCCTGTATACCTAATAAGATTATGCATACAGCTGATAGAAATGGGATGATAACAAAAGCGGCATTATCATCTTCGCACTAAAAGACCGCCATGACGACCATCACACGAGGTTACTCTATCTTGCATTTTCAGATGAGTGCACAAAATCGATTACAACTGGAAAATTGTCTTACGTACTTGTTTTTCCCCAAATGAAATGGAAATTATCGTCTTATCAGCTGTGTGTGTGTCACGTGATATAGAATTCGTTCAAGAAGATGACTCAGAAGAGTAACTCTAAAGCTGAAATGTATAGAACAAACTTTGACTTTGCTGAAGCTAGGCTAGCTACCTAGAACAGCTTTTTATACGAAATTTAACCTTATTAATATAAAGTTGGTCGAGCGGTCGTAAGCACTACTGCTGAGCATGAGGTCCTGGGTTCGATTCTCGGGTCGACCAAAGTGTTATTGGGTTTATCTATCTGGAATTGCTCAGTAGTAGCCCGGTGTCTGAATTTGTATCCGGTTAATGGGAATAGGCTCGCCCTCTATTACATGGGACTTAACAAACTGGCAAAATGTGGGTGTACTATAAGTAGACCTCTGCCCAACCCTTCGGGGATAACAAGCATTATGTTAAGATAATTTTCATGTTTGTATGAAACGCCCGATCACAGTCGCTTTTAACAATATGCATTCCTATACTATGATCAGGCGTTTCATACAAATATTAAACTCTAAGCCAACTTAAATAAAGTTTAAGTTAGCTCTATCGATCTCAGCGGAAATAAGGGTTGCAAGTCTAGGAGCTATTGCTATAGTGGTTCTAACACTCGTTTACCGCACTCTTCTGAGTGTGGAGTCCTGGATTCAATTCCTTTGTCGGGAAAAGTGTTAATGAGGTTTTCCATTACGAAATTCTCAGTAGCAGCCCAGATTTTGGATTGGTGCCCGGTTAGTGTCAATGAGATCGATCCCCATCCTCAACTCTGTCTACACCTTTGTGAAATAAGCGTGATGTTACCGATGCCCATGTGTAGGTAGCCATCTTAGGGCAATAGGCAGGTTTGACGGTGCAATGCGATTCTGGTAGAACAAATTCCATGAATTTTTCATAGAAATAGTTCTCCCAGAATCGCGTTGCACCGGCACGTCGCGCCTGTCTGCGGAAGCCTATAATCCTACAGACTGGCTAATCTTTATACCACGGATAAGGATCGTAGCAAGTGCCGTTCTATAGTTTCTACCTACCCCCATGAGTGCAGGGCGTGAGTTCATCTTTGTATGTACAAGAAACAAGTCGATACAAGAATACAAAAACACATTTTTCCATGCAAGGGAATCTAAAGACAGAAAACGTTGGCAACGTCGCAAATAGCTGTCAAATTTTTACCTGTTTTAATTAATCTGGCAACACCTGTATGGAAATAAGCAATATGGCTAACTATTGAACTAGAATATTAACAATGAATTGCAACAAAATCACTGAATTTGATGTTGTAATTGTTTTAGGTGTAAAAATTGCATTTAGAAAGTTTCCAAATACTTATTTTACATCTAAAACTAAATATTCGGTGTTACGATATGAATTATTGCATTCCATTATTAATATTCTAGTTCACTAGTCAGCCACATTTCTAATTTCCATACAGAAAAATTGCAAAATTAATCAAAACAGCGAAATATTTGACAGCTATTACTGACGTTGCCCACCTATGCTACCCAAATTTTATAATAACTTCATTTCGTTACGAACAATGCTGTTTATAAAAACAAATTAACTGTTAGCTGTCCTTACCCGTATTATTTTTCAGGCAATTCAGTTTGATTGTGATTATAACACACATAACGTATAACATCACGCCTTGTTTGAACACCTGAATGAAACACACTCATATGTGTATTTTGAACTTGAAACCAGACATGTCATTGTACATGGGTATATAACTTATTAACCACCATATTACAATAACAAAAATAACATAACATAAAATCACGCCTGAATCTGAAGGGTTAGGCAGGGGTGCTGCACCTAAAGAAAGAAAGAAAATACGTACCTAATAGTACACCCACACATTTCGCCAGTTATGTTTTTAAGTTCCATGTTATAGGGGGCGAGCCTATTGCCATCAGCAGGGCTCAAATCCAGTCCCTGGGCTGCTACTGACAAATTACAGATGAAAAAACCCAATAACACTTTGCCCGATCAGGGAATCGGACCCAAGACCTCATGCTCAGCAGTAGTGCTTGCGACCACGAGAACAACGTAAAAAAAAGAAACACAATTTTCACTCAACCTGGAAACCAACCACATGCTTTTTCTCCAACCACCACCCACTAAGTCAAATCCTAATTTAACAAGACAAACAAAAAATTTTCAACACTTACCAAAATGACAGCAAAAATATTCAAAAAACTCCTCATGATTTTTTAAATCGGAAGACTTTTCTCAAAAACGTCCACTTCTTACTGCGTCTGAACCGAAACAATCGATACAGACGGGTGACTCCCGCGCACATTGAACTAAGAATGGTTGGATGCGCGAACGACGATCAACATCAGCCCGAGTAGGAGGGCCATGAGCGATGGGGCGATGTGGGACTTTACTAGGACGTGCTATAGGTCAATTGTGTGAACAGGATAAATAGTTAAGGCGTTATTTTTTTCGGTAATGGTCCACTCTTACGTGGCATGAGTTAATTTTATTGACTTTTGAACACACTATTCACTCTGTTTATCTATCCTATAAAATAAAAAAGCATTGTAATAATGGTTTCACGTGACGTACCATACTTGTATTTCAATCAATATGCCGAGCCTTTTTCCGACTATGTTGGGGTCGGCTTCCAGTCTAACCGGATGCAGCTGAATAGCAATATTTTACATGGAGCGACTGCCTATCTGACCTCCACAACCCAGTAACTGGGTAATACGATACCCCTTACCATAATTGTACCTATGTTAGATAAATTAATAGAGAGTAACTGTAAAAAAATTAACCGCTATCAATGAACGGTTCGAAAGGATAATTAAAAATGGTATTAATATTCAGAATTCAGATAATTTTGATTTTTTTATCTTTACGTTAACCATTTTTTGCTCTTTAAATGCTTTTTGATTATAACTAATTGAAACTGAAGATTCATCATAACATTACGCCTCTATTTTTCTCCCATCGTTAGGCAGAGGTGTAAATATAATACCTACACCCATATTTCACCAGTTTGTTCGTTTGTTTGTAAAATAGGTGGGGGCGTGTCTGTGGCCATCAACCGGGCATAACTCCAAGCTAGGGGCTTGTACTGAGAAATTCCTACTGGAAGGATCCAACAAGATTTTACTCGACCTGGGAATCGAACTCAGGTTCTCATGTTCAGCAGTTGCACTTGGGACCACTAGAGCAGTTTGCAGTTACGATCAATAAGACATTTTTCTTCCACGAGACATTTAATGGGTATTTTATGACTTTGTTTGCACTGATCCAAAGACATGTCCCATACTAAAACAACCCATGGTCGCCGTACTAGGCCGCGACCCTGCCGTCGCAGGCGCAGCTCCGTGCGCAGCCAACCAATTAGATCCATTGTTCATTGACAAACATTATAGTATCGATATTTTTATTAAAAACTACTACATAGATACCTATCTCAGAATCTTGACCGCCTCGTTAGTCTAGTCGCAATCGCTACTGCTTAGCATGAGGTACTGGGTTCGATTCCCAGGTCTGACAAAGTGTTATTGGGTTGTTCCATCAGAAATTTCTCAGTAGCAGCCGGAGTCTAGATTTGTGCCTGGTCGATGCCAATATAGTCTCGTCCCACATTAAATGGGTTTTAAGCATAACGTAAATGTGTGTGTACTATTGTGGGTACATCTCTACCTAACCCTTCGAGGAAAATAGGCGTGATGTTATATTATCTCAGAGACTACCTCTGGAATTGTAAGAGATTATTTATTATTTATTTAATTAAGGTTCACCAACAGTTGTTACAGATAATAAACAGATAGGAACATATAGGTAATAGTGTCTTAAATCTAACTGCACAACCAATTACAGGCAAACACCGCATGCAAAATGCTCTTTGTAACCATAACTTTAATTTTTAATTTTAATTTTAAAGACTTAATGTACTTAAATTCTATATAGTAATATTAAAAACTAAAACTAATTACGTCTGGCAAACGAGATAGAAGTATTGACTACCCTCGGAGAACTGGAACTAGGGCATGATACACCAGTCAGCAAAAATTTTGAGACTGACTGACCAGGGGTCTTAAAACGGCCGCTTTGGCAGACTCATAATATCATTATGAATCACACCAACTGACAATTCATAATATTATCTGCGTTCAATTCTTAAAACGCAATTCATCTGTTTGACAGTTTTATATTGAAATAACATTTAAACTGTAGAAATTAAAAATTAAAATCTCATTTGATTAATAAAAACTGTAAAGAAAAATTATCCGGTAAAATTATGGTGTTCCTTTTTTTCATGCGGCAATGTTTACACCAAATATGATTCTGATATGAATTGAATTGAATATCATTCAGCTAAAATATGTGTCACCATAGAGGAATTACTCGGAATTCAGAAAACGAATTGCTTTAAAAGGAATTGCTTAAAGTGGCTGTTTTAGGCACCCTGGACCCGGACGTACTTACTTGCATATGTCGCTCATGTTATATCTCCGGGAAAAAACTAGAAACGAAAGAAAACAAACAGCAAAGAGGAAGAAAAAGAAAAATACTACATAAAGCACAAACGTAACAAAGATAAACCATTTCCAAGTTTGTTATAACAAAATGTCATCATTTCCTATATCAAAGAATGTTTTTCTCCATTGTTCATTGATTCAAATAACTAATAAATACGAGTATGCAGGTATTATCATAACCAAAGCCTTAATTTACAATAGAAATCGTTTAAACACCGCAAGCTACTTTCCTATATATGGGAAATCATGAAGTTACAAAAAGTCTTTCAACATCGAAAGATAAGTGCGACAAGTGCGCGTGTACAGACTGTATTTTTATTAAAGCTATATTATTGCGGGTTAAGAGGCCGTGCACGAAATCGACAGATTTTAATCAATTTTGTTCATTTGTTGTGAGAAAGGGAAAAATTATTTAAACAAACCTATTCGTAATTTGAAAAGTCGAGTTCTTTATTTTGCATGTGGCTGAAAAGGATTTTTCAAATACGGTAAGTTAAGTATTCATGGAAAATCACAAATATTCGTAACAAGTTTTCCGAAAAATTAAGACTGACTTTTGATCACTTTTTTACATGAAAGTGCTTTTGATTTTGAACATTTAAAAATATCATCAACATTTTTATATGGTCTACTTGCATATAGATAGCAAAAAACATATATTTTTTTAGACCTAGCAAGTCTGTAATATATTTTTCCTATTATTTAGCAAACCATATCAAGAAATTTTAAAATTGCACATTAGTCTTCAGCTATTCTTGATTTTAATTTTATTTTTTTATTGATTATACAATATCTTCATTAAGTAAATCATTGGCGAAATAAACCATATTTTCAAGAGCACAAAAGTGATGCAACTACTAACAGGTGCTGTGTCTGACTTGAATGGTTTAGCACCACTAAAACTGTACTTTTATAGTTACATAGACAATTTCAATTATTCCAAGCTTTCTTACAATTAGATAAGTTAGTGACGAAAATTTCTTTTTACGTTCACGGAGCGATAAAGCCCGTCGTTAGTTACCATACTGTATACTACACAAGATCATCTACTGAGAGGGACTCGTGGCTAAAAGATACCAGCCGCACGGGATCGAAGGTTAAACTACGCTTGCCGAGGCCAGTTCGTGGATGGGTGACCATCCATTACGTAATGAGACCCGTCCGTGCCTCGGAAAGCACGTTAAGCCGTTATTCCCGACTGTCATTCGTAGATCTTTGAGAGTCGTTACGGGTAGTCAGAACCCCAAAAGTCTGACAACCAGTCTTACCAATGGGTATCCAGTTATCCAGTAACTGGGTAGGTTAAAGTTTTAAACACAATGTTTTGATTCAGCATGGCTTACATTGGAAGCGTGATATTATTGAACACTTTGTTTATATAATAGGGCGACTGGTAATGAGTGACCGATACTTAAACACGTGACTTTACTCATCACTATGAACAACTTTTAATATGGGATGAAACCTGAAATCGCGAAAAAAAAATCTGCTGCTCCATACATTTATGTTCGCATAGCAGTTTTTATTTTCGCCCTATAGAATGCTGTTTCTTTGATATCGTGTAATACAGAATTGCATCAAAACTCATCAGCGAGGTTTAAATAAATCTTCTTTATATTTTTACAATATGTGTCAAAGTTTGATGACGATTTTTGTATTTTTTTGTATTCCGTTGGATGCGAGAAGCACAGGACCGGTCAGTGTTGCTTGGGGGAGGCCTGCGTCGAGCAGTGGATGTCTTACGGATGATGATGACGAGATGGTATATTGTAATAAAATCGAAACAAACATTGAATATTTTTGAGAAAAAAAGTAAGTGCCACGAAGTGTTTAAACGACGTTGGTACCGAAATAATAATATATCGTAAAGGTCAATTATGAAATAAAAAATAGTACCGTACCGATCGTCGGTTCATCTAGCTAGGGGGGCGTCCTACACAATGGTTACCGATACGCGGTCTCCACTCCAAGACTCGTCTGCTCCACCGGCCATCGGTGGCCTGGCATTTGTCGAAGGACCGATGGCCGATGACTTGATTATGTCATGGTAAAATTATTACCCAGTTACTGATGTATGCGGGGCTAACTGCCCCAGGGCGCGTTAGACGTTCATCTAACTATCACCACTCGTGAAGAATATTTTAATTCAGTCCCTCAAACTATGAAAATCAAATGATTCTTTCAGTATCCACAGTAGTTAGATCTTTACTCCGATTACCAAAACGTATTATTTTTGCCAAAACTCTTTCCAGAAAATAATCCTAGCCACAAAAAAATAACAGTCTGTGGCAAAAAACGAAAATATAAATCAAAAGACACAGACTTCCAAAATTAAAGTAATTTATCGTTTTGAAGTTTTTTTTTTGGAAATCGGTAATATTTTTCACTTTTTGGTTGTGATCCCTACCTCACACAAATTACCACTACTTTTTTTTTTTTTTTGAGGTTGGGAAATTATCATATAACTTCTCCCGCTCTGGGCGGAGCGGGAGGGCGTGTCAGAACCCACCCGTGTTCCTTCCGTTGCCTGTGTGCCGGGGTCGTGATATCCCTTTCAGACAAACCCGCAACCCCGGCAGGCATTGGCCCTTCCGGACCCCGTCAGTTGGTGCTGACATCTCTTTGAGGCGCGCGTGGAACACAACGCGCCGTCGACCCGGGCCTGGTCCCTATCGGACGGCGAGCTACCCATTGCTCACCGTCCGCAAGCCCGCGCCTACGCTGGCCGGAAGTCGGCTCGCGACTCCCGACGCCCTGGGCGTCTCCTGCGGCGACTAGGGGCGCGAGGGCGCGAATCTTGCCTCTCCCTCGCGCGCTCCGCCTCCTCCTTCGCGATCATTACTGCTTCGCAGAAGGAGGTGACGGCCTCCCATGCACTCTCGCTCCGGACCATGGCCTGAACCAGGGCCGGACGCGAGAGATCGCCGCCGCCGATCGCCTCCGTGAGGACACGGCGGTGCTCCGCCCAAGCTGGGCAGACCTCCACCGTATGCTCCACCGTATCCTCCGGGCGATCCAAATTACCACTACTTGCTCTGTAAATATCAGTGACAGAAAGTTAAAATCATCAATATACAACATCATACATAGTAGAAAAAATACGTATTATTAATAAAGCACATCACAAAAACTAAAAAGCAAGCAAAGTAAAATAAATGTATATGGGACCACCGCGCAAGCTTATTCTACCAGATGAAAAAGATTTTTAACCGATTTCCAAAAAGGAGGAGGTTCTATGTTCGTAACGTATCTATGTTTTTTTTTATGTTATGTCCACCGGTGTCTTCTTCAATTGTGAACCGACTTTTTTTATTTTATTTGAAAGGGTACATTATGCTCTCGAGATGGTGACTGAATAGTTTTTGAGTTAGCTTCCATAATACGTATTTTTCCCATGTTGTTTATGTGGATGATATGATAAGTTCCTGTCAGTTATTTACATAGCATGTAGTGGTATTTGAATTTGTGTGGGGTAGCTGTACCGAAACTAAAAAGAGAAAAATTTAATCCTTTTACAAAAAAAAACTACCGACTCAAAAAAAAACACTACAAAGTGAAAAACAGCTTTAATTTTGCAAGTCGGTGTCTAGTGTTTGTTTTTGGAAGTCAGTAGGTTTTCTTTTTTCAAAATCGGTCCACAATTGACGAAAATGAAAATAAATATTAAAAAACACGCAAATGAATTTAAAACCTCCTTCTTTTTTAAGAAGTAGGTTGAAAAGGATCACAAACTCATAATCCTTAAGAAATAAAATAGAAATAAGAAAGAAAATAAATTTATTTGACCAACACAAGATAAAGACAAAGGATAAGTTCCATCATTACCAAATCAGGTCAAACCTACATGAAAGTTGTGCGATAATAATAGACATTACTACCACTCTAGCAGATCAGCATAATATTGACGTTGCTCGGATTGAGCTCCTCATACTATTACACAAAGGTCACAGAACTTACTTCCACTCTTCAACTTGTACCTACGTAGTTTTACTAAGAAAATACGAGTGAACTTAGTAGGGTAACCATCAATTGAGATGAGAAAATTCGCCCCACATTACATGGGACTTAAACAAACCTGCTAAATGTAATAGATACACCTCTGCCTAACCCCTCGGGTAAAACTGGCGTGATGTTATGTGTGTGTGTGTTATAATTACTTCTTTAATATCAAAGTCTCATCTACAATTTCTCAACAGCAGCCCGGAGTCTGGATGTGTGCCCGGTTGATGGCAATGGGCTCGAAAATATAACTGGTGTCCATCCATTGTCATTTGGTTTAAATAGGTTTTTATTTTTATTATTTTATTTTTATCTTTTATATAGATTATTTTCTTTTAAATTTTGTGAATGTGAGAACGTTGTAGACATAACAGACTGTAGATCTGTGGACCATTTTATATTTTGCTAAGTACCTGGTAAATGTTGATGGGCCTACACTGTCCTCTCATACCTTTTAACCTTCGATCAACAATACCAACGTTGATCGAAGCTTTTAACACTGTAATTTGGAAACATTGTAAGAACCATTTACTTTTAAAAGAGTAACCGTGGGAGTTTCTTGCCGGCTGTACTCCATAGGAAACGACCAATTGGAACCGTGCACCTAGCTTCTGACGTTTCATAAGTGCCCATGTCGGTTTATGTGAAATAAAAAATTTTGAATTTTGAATTTTGGTGAAACATGGGTACCTCCTACTTTTAAAAGGCGACTATGCGTGCAACGTGTCGCTTTTTCGGTGCCAGCGGGGCTTGACGGTTGTGGCGCGCTGGCACCGATTCGGCCGCTGGGATTTACCGGTAGTGCAACTCTGCCTAACACCTCGGGGAATACGGGCGTGATGTTATGTTTATCTCGGATATTCCAAAATCCATAGTGACCCTAAAAATAACCGCTGCTATCGAAGGAATAACACAGAGTAGTTCAGACAACAGACATTTGTAACTTTTGCTCAAACACTCAAAGTTTCACTCATTCACTCAACTAAAGCTTATAAGTTCGAATTTTTTACTGTCCGGGGAAAGTTTTTCCATTTGGACAAGTTATTTTTCTTGAATCCACAAAAACTATTTCATAACTAAAATAGGAAACACAAAATAAAAGAAGTTAAAGTTACTTTTTAGGGTTCTATACCTCAAAAGGAAAAACGGAACCCTTTTAAGATCACTTCGTTGTCTTTATGTCAGTCTGTCAAGACCCATTTTCTCAGGAACGTGTGGAGGTATAAAGTTGAAAATAATATCAAATACGTAGATCTATGGTCGCTCGGAGCTTTAAAAATATCAAGCTTCTAAGTCAAAGCAATAAAAAAATACGGCAATTTTTGTGACATATTTTGATACTCGCAAATAAATCAAAACCTACAGGGTACTTCCCGTTGACCTAGAATCATGAAATTTGGCAGGAAGCAAGGATTCAGCACAAGTAAAGGAAAAAGTCCGAAAATTGTACATTTGTAGTTAAATCGTTTTTTTTTTTTTACGGTTACCAACTTTTATTTGGAGTTGGAGAGTTGACCGTGACGTATATCGATGTGTGGGAGAACTTGTGATATTCGGATAAATACATGTCAACTACGGTCTACGGAACCCTTCTTTGTGCGTGGTGCGACACGCACTTAACCGGTTTTTGTTTTTGTAGTTAATTTGATTATTTATCTGAACTGTTACTTATTTAAATCTAAAATGCCAAAGGATCCTATACATTTTACATACTGCGCACCCGTATCTCAGTAGGTATTCACTTCAATAATATAAGGTTGTTATAAAGTCAACATTCGTTTTTTTTTTTCCCAAATTAATATGTAATCATGATGTTGGTTAGTTCGTTTTGGCGTAACGTTGAGCTATTTAAAAAAACGCCATCTATACAACTACTAGGGGAAACGTTTTCAACATCTAGTTCTGCTACTCGCCGCTAGATGATAGTAGTGAGCAACATACGTTTTTATTTATTTATTACTGCTTATTTTCTTTGTTACAAAATATAATTTATTATTATAACTGTATAATTACATTTTACAAAGCCAGTTAGTAAGATTTGATTTAAAACCTTTAAAAAAAGTAAAAGGAAACTTTATGGTTTGCAGTAGCACCGCGTAACCATGGCAACGCGATGTTTACATTATTTTAGTGATTCATTCATAGAATATACACTTTTTAGGAAATTCATTGTCGATGGTAGGTTTAAGTTGTGTTCATTTTCGTCGAAATGTCCAACAAAATAACTAGTTTTACTATTCCTAAATGCTCAGTTGATCACCGTGGACGGACTCCTAAGGGATTTCCGCATACAAGTGCAAAATACTATAATAATGCGCCTAAGAAAATTCTCACATCGAAGAAACCAACCGCTGTATGCATTGAGAGCAAAAGTTGTTCAAGCGGTGTTAGTGTCAAGAAAGGCACTGTAAAGCCAAAGAAAACAACCAAATCGGATTCTACAGTCACTAAAAAGTGCCAGAACAATGTTGTGGACTACTGCAAGAAGTGCGGCGATGAAAAAGATAACGGTGAAACTCGGGAAAACATCGGCTCACTTCTCAGCGCAGTGAACGTTAAGTGCGTTAAAAACGATAACAATGTGAAAAAAGTCGCCAAAAAGATATCAAAACCTGTTCATCAATACTATAAGAATGAAAACTTCTACGTATACGAGGAATCACTCCATGACAATATCACTAAGAAAGTTTCCCTTGATACTATCACGGAGGTTCCTGAAATGCGCACAGTTTCTGAAGACTCCATTTTCAGAATATATTCTGACTCCGAAGATGAATCAGAAAATATTCTAGATCCCAACAGCGATGTAAACATCAAAAAGCTTAAAGAATTTCGACGGAAAAACTATTTTGAGTGCCATTCTGCGAAGTCCAGAATCAATAGTCGGGTCAGTGCTACCAGCTTGCAGGACCACAAATGCGTCTACAGGTTTTATCTAAACGAACGCTTATTTCCCGTTCCATTGAACACCGACTACAATAATAAGGTTCGTTGCGTCGAATGCCAGTTGCCAATGGATATCAAACAGGAAAAATCAGGAGACAAAATCAATGGTACCATTCAAGCCAAAGTTAAACTCGGTTCAGGGGACTCACAAGACATGCTTCTGCTACTCCCAGTAAAAGAGTCTCTCATAATAGAAGAAAGAAGAAAAGAAACGAAGCAGAAAGATGATTATGTTTACTTTGGAGTGGTAAAACTAACTACAGACGGAAATTCCATGTTCAATAGAACTTTGCCAGACAATTCTTTGGCTTTGAAATATCAGAAAGGCTATCAGGAATACCAGAACTGTGGTAGATACAACTATAAAGAGATACAGGATGATGATGTCATAATCATTTAACTTTTGTGAACGGAAATTTCTGGTTGTTTATACGAATCTTGCCATTCGTCGTTTAAAATTGCTGCTCCGGTTTCAACAAATACTTGTCAAAGTTGTTTTTGAACTGATTTCAAGGATGTTCAAAGGTATTTATTTTACCATTTACCAAAGGTACTGACTTAACTGTACATTATTGATTTCAATTGAATTAAACGTTACGTTCTTTCAAAATATGTATTTATGATTGGCCCTAATACTACCTACTTACATTTTCATAAGTGTAGTTTTTGTATCAATTTTTATGCAGCTTGGTAAGTACCTGCAATCCGGACAAAAAGTAACACTGCACAAATTTCCTTCAACTTTATCTAGATTAAAACCATAATAATAAAATCATCTACTGTCATGCTTCTGTCATTCTATTGTTTATCTTAAACAATGCTAACTTCCATTAAAATCAACATGAAAGTTAAGCATGTCAGGTAACAAAATACATTAACAACCCACCTTGTGGGTTATATCTATTTTACTTACACAGGACCTACACTCTTTTGTACGTTTCTTGGGCGACAAGATCGTTGCTAACTAGTCGCTTCCTCGTCGGGCGGTAGGACAGGTGCCTTAGGTGAGCTTATTATGTTTATGACAGGCAAAGAAAACCGTAGTAGGTTCGTAAACATTTGATATTTTTTTATAACGATGACTAAAAAAACGTAAAATCCGATTATATACAACACTATTTTTAAACGTTGTTATTGATCGATGTTGAATAATTAATATAAATTGCTAATCAGAACACTAAAAAAAATACTGAAAATTCTGTGTGTTTTAAATTTGGGCCTTGGGGCAGGCCTATGTGATTGTCCAGCAGTGGACGTCTTCCGGCTCAAATGATGATGATGATGATTATGAGTGGTCACCCTAGACTGCAATGGATTTCTGTTTTGAAGTCTATCCCTACCTTATTGAGTATTCAAAAGCAGGCAACTTAAATAAGCAAGATTTAAGGTATCATTCCGTAGCCGACCGCAGGCGGCAACTGCAGGCGACGTGACGTGTCGCCGCGACACAAATGGTTTTTATGAATTTCTATGAAATACCTTCAGTAGCTGCTTCATAGAAATAGATAAGAATACATAGAAACCAGTCGTGTCGCGGCGACACGTCGCCTGCAGTTGCTGCAGGCGACGTTGCTGATCTTTGTAATAGCACTTTTGGAAATAGTCACCTGGTTACCAAGGGTTGTGGCAAAATAGCTGCACATTTTGAGCTATCAAGGTTAAGATACGCTTGCTGCGGTCCGTAGATGGGTGACCATCCCATTCATACCGAGACCGCTCCGTGCATTGGAAAGTACGTTAAGCCGTTGGTACCGGCTGTCATTCGTAGATCTTTGACAGTCGTTATGGGTGGGCAATAGCCCAAAGTCTGACAACCAGTCTTACCAAGGGGTATCGTGTTACCCAGTAACTGGGTTGTGGATGTCAAATAGGCTGTCGCTCCATGTAAAATACTTCCTCTGGTAAGACTGGAAGCCTACCTTAACTTAGTTGGGAAAAGGCTAGACACATGATTAGGTAACGTTCCAAGGCACGCGAGGGGTCTGGACATGTAATGGATGGTCACCAATCAACAAACCGACCGCGGCAAGCGAAGCTTAACCTTCGATTGACCGCACGGATGTTATTATTTAGCCACGAGGGCCCCATCGTTTTGAAAATAAAACTTGCTTATTGCTCAAAGTTTTGAAACTAATAATATTTGCGTTTCAAGACCGGTTCATATTTCTAGTAACAAATTTCTGGAATGTTAAAGAAAGATTCTAACAGTTGTTTTTTTTTCGTTAAATTAATTATACACTGGTTCCTTAATCCTTCGTAATGTTCTAATAAATAAAAACTATTATACCTTGACGAAATCCTTTAACTGTGTTTAAATTCCTCTACCATGGAAAATTACAACAATTATGAGACGAAATTGAGAAGCAATCATATTTCGCAACGATTCCCGCCTTCACGAATAAATATGGCGGCTTATTCGCGCGCGCCTCAGTTACAACGCATGCGCGAACACTGTCACTTTCGTTCGAAAACCGTGAATGTGTTTCAGAAAGTGAAAAATAAAATAATAAACAAAAATGTTTGACTCATTACTACTTGTGGTCTTTTTAACGAGTTTCGTGAATGCTGAGAATAGTTTACGTAAGTTTTTTTATGATTATATTTTTTTGAGTTATTATTCGGTAATGTAGTTTGGGTGTTATGGAATAGGTAGCTGTGTGCATTTCCTGTGCTTATCATAGTCGGTATGGTTTAAAAAGTTAACAGTTGTAATAATGTTACATTGGTTTGGTGTACTTGCCTGTTGCGATATTAAAAAACAGCCTATTTCTGTCCCACGCTTGCGCAAGACGGGTTGGCGATTTTAGACCATAATCAATAATATCATAAAAAATGTGCCTAAGCTCAAAATAACTCAGGAAGATGGAGCTTTTAACCCTCTATGATATAGACCGAAAAAAAAACATTTTAAATGATTAAGTGTCACTTTCATTTTTTTTTTGATTCGTTATAAGACACATCACAATCACTTTTGTGGTTTATCCGACATTCCGTGATGAGAATAAAAAGAATGAAATGTGATATAATCGTTAATTGGTTCCGTTGACTAGGTACCTACTTCGTGATAAAGTAGATCAAATGTTGAAAAGTACCTATTAAGTAATTTTTTTGAGTTTAATGAGTGCCCTTTTTAGGAAGCCTAATAAAATTGAGTTTCATGTTTTATTTATTTAATACTCTAAGCACACAAATGAACAGAGGCGGACTTAATGCAATAGGCATTTTCTACAATAACGAAAATTCTGGAATAAATATTTCTAACATCTTTCAAAATTATAATTAAATAACAATAAAAAATTCAATTACTATCATTCTGTTTCCGAAATGAGAATAGCAGATGAACACGTCACACGTGGGACTATTCAAATGGCTCTGTTTAGAAAAACCTTTACAAAAATAATACATATCTCAATGCCTCCTGTGAGAATTGAACTCACGACCCCTGGTTTACGAGACCAGTGCTCTACCACTGAGCTAAGGAGGCGATAGCTATGTGTAATTATATGCGCACCCCTTTACACGAATAACTTCATGCTTAGCTAATAATTAACGTATTCTAATTTATAGTTACCATTTATCTATATATATAAAAGAAAGTCGTGTTAGTTACACCACTTATAACTCAAGAACGGCTGAACCGATTTGGCTGAAAATTGGTGGGGAGGTAGCTTAGAACCAGGAGACGGACATAGGATATTTTTTAGTAGGGTAGGTAGGGTAGGTAGGGTCGGTAGGGTCGGTAGGGTAGGTAGGGTAGGCAGGTAGGTGCGCCGTAGATACGTACTTAGTGCTACTCGAGCGAAGCCGGGGCGGGCAGCTAGTATTAAATAAATGGTGGCAATTTAGTCACCTGTGTTCATCAAGTGGGTGGTTCTACCAGTCATCGGCATACTAAGCAACTTTCGTTATGAAACTCATAACCCATTAGTAAAAAAACAAAAAGATACCTATGTACAGAATATATTTCGATGCAAGTTTTTTTTTTTTTCTGTATTTCTATAACAGACCGTCAACGCACGTCAACAGTAACATGAAGTTAAATTCACACTTTTTTCAAAGTTAAATTCACACTTTTTTCAAAGTTAAATTCAGACTTTTTTCAAAAATCGGCCAAGTGCGTGTCGGAACACGCACAATGAAGGGTTCAGCAGTGCTATTCTGTAACCATCTCACCGTGAAAACTTAGGTGAAGTGAGCGTGGAGTGAGCTGTCATCCCTCAGGAATTGACACTATTGACAGCTCACTTCATCCAAGTTTTCACGGTGAGATGTTTACAGAATAGCATGGCCGTAGTTGGGATGAATTTATCGCAAGAACAAACTTAACATTGTAGTTGAAAAACATGTTCTCCCATATATTCCAACTGCTAATGTAAGTTTGTACTTACAATATTGAGGGATTTACCGTGTTATTTTAAAATCATAGACTTCTTATAGGTTTTCCTCTAATCTATGAGTAAAGAACAATTATCAGATGTTTTTTCAAAAATTTAGGCTCGTTAGTTTCGGAGATAAAGCATAAGGAATGGGCAATTTTCATGTATTTTCTTAAATATCTTTAAAAGTATTTATTTTTATATTATTTAAAAAAGTTGAGATTCTCGCAACAAGTCCTTTATTTTTTTTTATATCAAGCGGTACAGTTAGCAAAACTTTTTTTTCTTTTTTGTCCCCCAAGAGTGACCCCCTTATTCAGAATTCGTTTATTGATGTTTCATGTCCGTGTTTGGGTCACAGAAATACATATGTGCACCAAATTTCAACTTAATCAGTCCATTAGATTCGGAGCAAATTGGCTGTGTCAGACGGACAGAGGGACAAAGAGACACACAAGTGATCCGATAAGGTTTCCGTTTTTTCCTTTTGAGGTACGGAACCCTAAAAACAACCTCATTCAAACATACATACAATATTTCTGAACATTTCATTCATGTAGTTATGCTACGGTTTCCTAGGAAAGCGGGTCCGTCATATATTAACGGCCGTCATGAAAATGTCATTTGCAGCAGTATTTGACATTAAGGTTTCAAAAAACGCTATGTATTTGGACAGCCCTTATTGTGTGACCGTTCACCGCTTTCTTAGGAAAACAAAGCTTACGTGAACAAATGCGTTGTAGTTAAGTAGTTTTGCTAGGCTATGATCTTAGATAGAAACCTATCCTGTGGTAGATATTGACCTATAACTTGTATGTGTGGTGCAAACTGTTAATGTAAGTTGTTTTTTTAATAAATAAATAAGTCCCAAGGTACTATACTACAAACAGTTAGGGTTGTCACATTCTGATTTTAAACTCAGTCAATATCAATTCAAGAGCGTTTACTGCCATGTTTTGTGTCATTGACAGATCGCTTTTAATATTTACATTTCTTATGACTTTGATCAAATTATAGCCATTTCCGTGAAAAATGGATTATGAGGAAAAGTCAAAGGTTTATTAATGTCAACGGCAATAAACATTACCTTTAGGGAATAAAAATTAAATAAAGAAATATTTATTTTAAACCGCGTGATAACATTGCGAGTAATAGGTAACATTTTTTAAATGACTTAAAAAATTTGAACTTAATTAAAAGAAATAGTTTTACTGTAACATAATTATAACGATTTCACGAATAAGTACATGAGAAAGACAACAGAAAACAGTTAAAATGACCCCTCCTTTACGAGACCAGTGCTCTACCACTGAGCTAAAGAGGCGTTGGCTACACTCGTCTAGATTCACACACCTATTCAGTGCCAGATTAAGCAAGCGCGGGGCCCGTAGCAAATTTTATAGACGAGCCCTTGATCTGCTATGGGTTCTTATGTATAAAGTGGTAAAAAAAAAACAATACTCAATACGTCTATTTGCAATCAACTTTTAGAAATTGTATTACCCATATTCTGACGTCTTAGTATCACGTTTTTGAGACATCAAGTAAATATAATATACCACTTCTTAATAAGTTTCACTCAAAAAATTATGCTCAGGCGGAGGTGGGGCCCGGGTTTGAATACGCGGGGCCCCCCTTTAGCGCGGGGCCCGTAGCAATTGCTACTCTTGCTACGTGGTTAATCCGGCACTGCACCTATTGGAGGTACTCACGACCCCTGGTTTACGAGACAGTCCAGAAACTGTGCTTAATTATACATTATCTGAATGAGACACAATACATAATTCTCACATCTTTTAATGACCTAAGACCTCAATTTCGGTATATTTTCCTAATTTATAAAATACTGAAATATACATATCTGTAAAGTGTTATAGTAAATACTTAATTGTTTTAACAATATATTAATTGTCGAAAAATGAAATAAATAACTGAATTTTTCGGCAAAGAAGAGCAATGTTTTGACGAAACGAATGGTTCGGTTCTTTGATATTAGCAGCCTTTTGAGGTACACTAATATGACCTACACTTTTACTATGTCAATAGATTTATGACTAATTAGTAATGATTTGTGCTACACGGAAGACCTTCACTACAGGATACAAGCCAAAGATGTGGAAAGACTAGGAACATAGTGCATTGAATAAATTAATTATCAAAGTAATAAAGGAATGGGTGTTTTAAGTAAGTACTTAGTCTATTTCAGTTAGCTTAGGTTACAATTTTATAACTATGAAAAAAGCAACAGGTTCTCAAATCGATGCGTAATATTTTTTTTCCTAAAAGTTTTTAATTTTGGAAGTATGCGTTAAGCGCTAGCCTCAAGGCTACCTCAAAGCCCTATAAATGTTTAGTAGGATCGTAATTCATTATACATAGGATAAGTATTTTCAATTGAAGTAGTTAGTTATTTTAACAACGGCTATAATCTTGTTTTCAGTATATTCCTTTATTGAAAACTGATCTTATAGAGGTTCCGAAGCTTTAGAATGTAAGCTATCGCTTTAATAAAGTAAGGCAGTCAGTGCAATAACAGACGAAACACCATTATTTGTAATAACACCAAGAACTTTACTTTCTTTCGTCACCTAACTTCCAAACTAACCTCGCAATAATCAAATTGCAGGGTAAACGATATAATACAAGTGCACACATAACTAGCATTATTAAATAGTGTATACTTACGTCGGCGATCATGACATGTAATAACGCCATGTTTCCGTGTTGAGGCGCCTGCGCAGCTGCGGTGCGCCGCTGTTCGGTAAACGCCGGGATTTGCTTTCACTAGATAAATAGAAGCCCTCGCTTTAGTTAAGTGTATAAGTAATAAGGTATTACGTTAAAACCTTTTCACTTCTCTCGTCTTCTCGAGTACTGTAGTAATATTAGCTCGTGGTAAGAATATTAGCCAGTGAACAAACTCAAAGTCAAATAATTTATTTCAAGTATGCCATTAAAAGACGCTTTGAACATCAAAATTTACAAGAAAATAGATCTGATTTTAGGTGTCCCTTCCAAAAGGTAATTTCGTATGGCAAAGAATGGGCAAGACAGACCATACATTTTGTTTAAATCACTTCACTATATTATACTCGTAGAACGAAGTCCCCCCGTCGCGTATGTCTGTCTGTAAGCGATAAACTCAAAAACTACCGAACAGATTTTCATACGGTTAACACCAATGAACGGAGTGATTCATGAGGAAGGTTTAGGTATATAATTCATTAAAGGTTTTGTGTAAATTAGTTCAAATATGACGATGGTTTTTGAACATGTCGGAAAACATCATGCCGACCGGGCTTTACTAGCGCGGTATTCACGATAGTATTTCAATCATATAAGTATTAAACTACTATTAGGATTTGGATAAAATTAAGCACACAGATAGTTTATAACCTGGATTAGGCAAGTCAGAAGTCCATGGGTGGCTTTAAAACTCTGACACCAGGTTAGTCACAAACTACACGAAAAGAAGAAGAAGAAATCATATTATAGGATACTTTTAATCCCAGTAGTACGTTTCCATGGGATAATTGCTGATCCCCACACGGGCAAAGCCGCGGGAAAAAGCTAGTTAATCTATACATATATGTGAAGACGATGTACTAGGCGAGAATTACTAAACTATAATAGGTACAAAGAATAAAAAAATAAGTAATGGCAGATAAATTAACTATATTGATACATAAATATAGTGCTCACATATTTACGATGGCTATACGAGTAGGGGAAGACCAAAGAAAAGATGGATGGACTGTGTGGAAGATGATATGGGTAGAAAGGGGGTGACTACTGAGATGATGACTAACTAACTTGAGAAGTATGGAAGAAAAGGACATGTTGCGCCGACCACTAATAAATTGGGATAAGGGCAGGAGATGATGATTATAATGATGAAGAAAACAATGTGATAGTAAAGCCGACTGCTAAGGACGCCCCATACTTATACCTATGGTCTAAAGTATCTGATGAAACTCTAAACAAACCCTGTTCGGGTTAAATTCTTATGCAATCACTCACTAAAGGACATTAGTGACACATTCATCTATATTAAAAAGGTTTCAAATTTATATCTCACCACTTTTTTAAAACAATTAATAGTAATTGTAAAAAAATCTATGACCTCAATTGTCCACTGAAAAACAACTTTAAACTGAACAAAACTTAGAATTTCGGGTTTAGGTAAGTATTTAAATAATCAAATCAAAGCAACCAATTTATAAGTGATATTACAAGTTGGCATCCACAGGTACGTTGTCTGATCAATTTGTTTACATTTTCATCAGATACTTCTGGAACTGACTATAGTTATGTATCGCCAATAGTGGAGGCTTTTATGATTGCACCCCAAACCCTTTTACTTGGATTGGTCGTGAAAAAGACGGCATAAGACAAGTGGATTGGCTTCACATTTCTTTAATGTGACAGATCACAAACTGCGATCAGCAAAGCGTTGTGATTGGGCAATGTCACCATCGGTTGTTAATTGTATCGGTCAGTGGAAGGCTCCTGCTTCGTAGTGGACGTTTTTGGGCTGATACTTAAGTTATGAATTCAAAAATAAATTGTATGCATGTAAGCTTAATTGAGGACTAGGTCTCACGTTTTCTGAGAACAGAGAAATGACACGTAAGTCACCCATTTTTTTTCAAACGTTGTTGTAAACGGGCTAAATCAAAATATCTGATCATTCAGTTTCGATGACCAAGTAAAAATTTTGCAAAGCATTGAGCTCTTTTAGTAACACTTGGAAATCTCTTAGATAGCCTTGCTTTAGAGGCTTTCAAGGATCACATTGTTTTTCCCTTTCTTTCACACATACTTACCAGTTCTCACCTTAAATATTCGACTTCCTTAATTTAAGCCCCCCGGTGTGGTCCACAGTCACATAAAACCAATAACCGCGGTCAATACAATAGGTGCCCAAGGTCGCGCCGATGCCCATGCGCATACCAATGAGATAGGAGCCGATACAATGCAACTATTTACATGCAGTGGTCACCGCAGTGCACGCCTTGACCTGCACTAACGATGTGTGGAAGGATTTTTGGGAATAGATGTTGGGTTTAATTGGAAACATATGGAAATATGTTTAAGTAGAAGAGCTAAAAGGAAAAAATAAGTACAATAACAGTCGAGGTAGATAATAAACCGTATCAATGTAATGGGTATCATCTGACAGCATTAAGTGAATTGTGCCCGTTGTAAACGAAAATTTTCATAGTAATAATTTTTTTTAAACATCGTTTATGGGGGTCAAAGCAAGGTTGAAAGGACTTGCCAGCAACAACTAATCAAGGAATACCAACGTCTTTCAGACATCTAAAAGTGGGGAAATAAACTGGATTCCTATCAAATTAATAAGTTGGACAAAGAAGAAATACCGTGCCCAGTACAAGGAGGAGCAGAAAGGGGTGCAGGAGGAGCTCGTGGCTAAGTAATAACAGCCGCACGGGTCGATCCATCAGGTTAAGCTACGCTTGCCGGGGTTGGTCTGAGGTTGGGTGACCATCTTTACATACCGAGACTCCTCCGAGCCTCGGAAAGCACGTTAAGCCGTTGGTCCCGGCTGTCATTCGTGGATCTTTGACAGTCGTTACGGGTCGTCAGAAGCCCGAAAGTCTGACAACAAGTCTTACCAAGGGGTATTACCCAGTTACTGGAAAGAAATAATACTAAGTACCTACTAACCATAGTCTTGCACGTGTGACCATAAATTTTCTAAACAGTAAGCAGCAAAATTGATTCTCAAGATTTGCATGTGACTAATAGTAAGTGAGTGTACGTTTGTGTCAAGGATGCTGTTGTCATGATGTCAGGTCATTATCTTAAGCATCTGTCGTCACGTCAGTCCTGCTTGACAAGTCAGGCTGTACATCCTAACCTCGACCGAAATTCATAAACGATTTGTCAGTTAAACCAAAAACTATGTCTTAATTTTGTTGAGTGCCTACCTACTAACTTTTAATAATGATAAAAATATTAAGTGATTTATATCGAGTTTATGGTCTGCAAAGAGCTAAGGCAAAGAGGCACGTAACGAACAAGATATATTTTGAGAAATGAGACAGGACATCATGAATATATGTTATCATGAGAGGAACTGTATCCAACATACTGAAAGAGATTGCTTCGTTTACCTACATACTATGAAATAACAAAAATATCATTAACCGGATTAGTATTATAAATAGCACGGTAACTTACAGAAAGATGCTGCGTCTTATCATAAGGATAAATATAATTATATTATGCGAATAAACAGATAGAACTCATGGAAAATGTACCATTTAATTAAAACGCAAAAAAAATATATTTAGGTACGATGAAGGAATGCGATAACATCACAAAATTAAGCAGTTGTAATGAATAATCTTTAGTCAGTAGGCAGAAATATCTCAGCTGCAACCATCACAAACCTGAACCAGTACAAAAGCAACATGCAATAATATCTATATCTTTCTGTTTGTCAACGGTTGCTCAAAGCTCATGAGTGGCTCCGAAGGTCGACGAGCGCCTCTTTCACAAGCGCGTGCTTTTACCAATATAGCTGCGAAATCACTCGCAATCACCAACGATATGGTTTCATTCCATGATGGGTTTCTAAACTGGAGACGAGGCAGTTTGGCAATGTCTGTGAACATCTCGCAGTTGTGGTAATGTTAGGATCGTCCTCTTCACTCACAGTTAGTTCTTGAACGGGAATTTTTGAAAGATCTTTTAAGCTAAGCACATGCTTTAATAGGTGTAAAATTGGCACCCTACAATGCGATCTGTCATGTGCGGCATACAACACAAGGCATAGAAAGAAAGCGTTGGAAGGCCCCCCACAAGGTGGACCGATGACCTTGTGAAGGCCGCAGGAATCCGCTGGATGCGGGAAGCACAGAACTGGTCGAAGTGGCGGTGCTTGGGGTAGGCCTATATCCAGCAGTGGGCGTCTTTCGGCTGAAATGATGATTATGATAATAATTTTGGGATCAGCGCAGCATGGTCTTCTTCTTAAAAAGACTGCCTACCTATTTACTTATTTACACTCTAAAGTGCCTATCCATTAAACACACACTTCTTCATCACCTATATTTCACATAAATCTATTTAACAATAAAGATTACCATCATATCTGTCAAATCTATAAATTATCGAACTCACTGGAACCAGTCCGTCAGTTTCGGAGATAGCGAAACGCAAGCGAGCAAGACAGTCTTTCTACACACCGAGTCGAGGTAACCTTGGCCTTTCATTCGACTCGCCGATGTTTCCACAGCGATATCGATAGTTCTACATGCAGTTACGAGAGTATTACGTTACCGATTACCTTTATTTCTGACGAACAAATTTCAATATTAAATAAGTTTTATAATAGGTTCCTTGCGAACCATGTATGGTTTTACTATGAATGATAAGGCTGAGGAATGAAACATCTTCTTTTAAACCACAACGTTGCCTTATCACAATAAGGCAACGTAGCGATTTAGATGAAGTGACAATTTCTTTAAAGAGTTTGCTTAGATTGCTTGGTCATATGGAGAGGATGAATGAAAGGCGACTAACAAAAGGTGAATAACAAGGGAGATGTGAGTGGAAACGCCGGGAGGGGACGCCCAAAGAGGACAAATTTATAGTGCTTGGTGATGTTCTTCAGAAAGGTCAGGAGCGTAGTACTCGCAACCGGCGGGCGTGTATGACCAGATGTATGAACGTAAACGGAGCAAAAAGACCATAAGGATCGTAGCAGGTCGCGTTCTGTAATTTCTGTCTACCTCCATGAGGATAAGGCGTGAGTTTATTTATATTTTAGCAGGAAAGTTAGGTTAGGGTTACAGAGTGGTTTGGAAAGTGAAAGGGGAGGCATTTGCCCAACAGTGGGAAACAGACTAAGTAACTAAATAAAAAATAAAAAAAAATACAGAGAAATTACTTCTTACTACCTTAATATTTATTTTACGTACGATGAGACGACAACTATTTGTCTGGTCTTCCAGAACAGACTTATCGTTTTCGTTTCATCATATTTCGCTTTAGGAAAAAAATATTTATATTAATCCGCAAAATTTATTGAAAAACAAAAAAAATACACGGGTGTCCATGGAGTTTCTTGTCCGTTCTACGTTCTTCGTTCTTGTCCTCGATAGTGCCTACTAGGCTTTGGAATGGGCAACTAGCTTCATATTTCTGACTGACCGACTCTGTATAAGTAATATAATTATTTGAAACGGGCGACAATTTTGACTGAAATTTGTAATTATAATAAATGCTTCTACCATTTCGTGGTAACGACCATATTTGGTCTCAAAACATGCGACTACGCGACCAGCCTTGGCCTTTCTACAGGTTGTTGTGCTTACAAATACGTTACTCAGCGGAAAATTAGTGTTACGCCAATATTACGTACCATCGAAGAAGTTCATATCTAACCACCGTAAGGACTATTCTTGCTTGCAGCGTTCGGCGGCTATAGCACCGCGCCGGTAACAGATGTGGTCATCGTGTTCACGGGATTTTGGTTTCAAACTGGTTAGATATGAACTTCTTTGATGGTACATACAGGCGATGGCTTCGATCGGTTAGCAAGTTAAAAAAAGTAAAATTGTCTGCTTTGATTAATTCGAACATATTTTTTCTTTTGTGCACTTTTTTATCTTTTTATGCAGTAGAAACTAAAAAAACATAAAAAAAATTCTTTACGCCAATTAAGCATGGCAATAGCAGTCATTGACACACCTACATTTTCTAGTTTAGGGGTATGAGGAACAGGGTGTAAAGTTCACTCATCCACCATAGAAAAGGGAGGATCCTCCGGCCAGACGCCTGCTGCTGGGGAGTTTGTTGCGCCACTTCTTCTTCCCAGCTAACGCACTAGGAAGTGGTGAAGGGTGGGCGTTTTGGGGGACTGTCTTATGTAATTTTGACGTTCGAAAAGTGCTGATTATCAGCCTAGTTTGAATAAATGACTTTTGAATTTGAATTTGAATTTTGAATTTGAATTAGACGGGTGTCATGTCTGGCGGGCAAAACTGCCCAGAGGTTGAAGTCGGGAGCTTGTATATATGTCCGCCGCGCGGTAAACTCTAATTGCGCGATGCAAGATTTGAGCGACGTCAAGATGTTGTGTGACGTCAGGTCTTTGATGCGTAGTTCGCATGTGGCGATGTAGATGCCGCCACACTAGCATTCTTAAACATGTTCTAATAACAAAAACCATACTATTATAGTTTACTGTTTGGGTTCCTTCGAAGAGATATTATGGTCTAAGATCCGCAGAAGAAGGACCTTCACGCAACTGTTGAATGAATTAAAATGATTTTATATCAAATTATGTATGTTAAAAAATACACCGCAATTGGGTTGGCTAAAAACTTCCTAGCCAGACTAGGATTATAAAAAAAATTAAAAACGACGTTTTTTTTAAAAAAATTTGCACTCAATTCGTTTTAGTTGTAAAGGTTCTGCTTGAAAAGCTCTTTCAATAGGTGTATGTATATCTTGCAATGTTAAAAAAACAAAAAGTTTTTTAATTCACAGTCTGACCAGGAAATTTTAGCCAAGCCACTCGCGATATATTTTCTAACATACTTAACTTTATTTAAAATACTTTTCATCCAATAAACAGATGGGAGAAGGTCAACAAATAAAATACTTTGACTTTAACTTCGTTCCTATGCGGATCCTATGCTATTAGGGAAAGTGCATTGACCATATAGCATATTTTATCCTACTGAAATTATCATAAAGCTAGTTATTACATATAACAACTAAGTAATAATACATAACTACACTTGCTGGCCCTTGCTTAAATAACAGAAGGTAAAGTTACCAGATGTATTTAAATTCCCAACACGGCTCGGTTCAATAAGGAAAATTCAGACTTCAACTGGTAAAGCAGCTAGAGATACAACACCTTGCAGATAACTAGATCCTAATCCAAACTAATAATATTATAAATACGAAAGTGAGTTTGTTACGCTCTGAACGGCTTTGGATGAAGTTTGACACATAGGACCTGGGTAGACCATGACCTAAGTTAGGACATGGGATACTTTTTATCCCAGTAGGACGTTCCCGTGCGGTAATTTTCGACCTCCAAAAGCTAGTCAAATATAAAGTATTTTCTATAAATTATCTATGCAACAAATACATTAAATAACATAAGTTAACCTAAAGGTTTTTTTACATCAAGTAAAGGCACCTAAGTTCCTGGCTCCTGGGCTCTTGCATACATACATAAACTCACACCTACTTATTATGAGGGTAGTCATAAACCAAAGAGCGCTACCTTCTACGACCCTTACACACTTATTTTGCTCCGTTTACGTTCATACATCGGGTCATCCACGGACTCCGGCTGCGACTTCTACGCACCTGACCTTTCTGAAGAGCATCACCAATAAGGTCACTATATGTCCTCCTATGTCGTCTCCTGCCAGCGTTTCCACTCTCATCTGCGTTGTAAATACCTTTTGTTTTTTTTAACGTTTTGTTTTAACATCCTGCCAGCAGAGAACGTCTTTTATGTGTCAGTGGATATCCAGTTAATTTAGGTTTAGGCCCACTTACGCGTCATGGGTTAGCTAAATAACTCGGAGTTAACAGCTAACTCAGGGTTAATCCAAAGAGAATTATTGGATTAATCCTGACTTTTTACGCAGTTAACTCCGAGTTAGCTGTTAACGCGCAAGTGGACCTTAGTTGTTTGCCAGGCTTCGTGCGTAGCATAGATATATATATTATATAGTGCGTATCGTGGCCGTGGGCCACAGTGGACGATCTCGTCTATATATAGTTTCATACAAAGCAGTTGGTGGGCAGTGTGGTCTGCTGCCTTTACACCACAATAAGCGGTAATACCGCGGGTCTTACGCTTACCGCATCAGTAGCGGGAATGCAATCTGTTTGAAAAACTAAAATTGTTTTTTGACTTAGCCTGTATACTAACACCTAACATAATCCATATAATTTACAGCTCAATTATTTCGCGAGCAGTTGTAGTTGCAGTCACTACGACTGGTTGCACAACTAAGCATCAGACGCTGCATTTCGTGTGTCAGATGACACGAATTGCGTCACAATGTAGAAACGTTATAGAAGTTCAAATTGGTAGTTTATTTTTTATGAAACATCCGATTATTAAAGTTACTCTCAGTGTCTCCAAGGTGACTTTCAGTGACTTTAGAGTGGCATAAGGCACTCGAGTAACTTTGCAAGCATGGTGACACTGGAGTGAAACAATATGGTGAGTGACGCTCGGTAAAATCTGCGTGACTCTTGGTGACACTAGTGTCACATGGACACACCGAGAGACTATTTGTGGCACAGTAGTGACACCAACTGGACAGCCGGTGTCTCAGTCGGGGGCTACAGAATAGCAAATCTTGCGATACGCTGGTGTCACCACGCTATTTGATACTAGCGCAAGTCATCTAGAGGAATTACTTCGTAAGATGGAGAGTGCGAGCCTCAAATTCGGACTAAAGATTAACCGCAAAAAAACTAAGGTGATGATCGTGGATCGCGCTAACAAAAACTCGCACGAAGTCTCTAAAATTGCGAACTGCGATGTAGTCCAGTCCTACATTTATCTTGGAGCGTTAATCTCAAACGGGGGTGCATGCATGGATGACATTACTAATGAATCAATGGACAAACTGAAAAAAGTCTGAAGGAACAGATTACAAAAGCCACTTAGATCCGGCTTGTTTAAATACTGGTTTTTCCTATGTTCCTTTACGCTGCTGAGACGTGGACGCTGCGTGACATCGAAAAGAAGAAGATAGCCGTTCCGAAAATGTAATGCTGGAGAAGAATTCTTGGGATATAGTGGATGGAGTTTCGCACCAACAACTATATACGCCAAGAACTCGGCATCAAAAAGAGTATTATTCTGTTTGGTTCGCATCCTCAAATACTTCGGACACGTCTCGAGGCGTGAGAGTGACTCGATAGAGCGCCTTGTCGTGCAGGGCAGAGTAGAGGGCACTAGACCACGCGGACGCTCACATATAAGATGGACTGACCAAATAAAAACCGCAGTGGCCGAACCCGTGCACTAAAAACACCAAAAATCGGAGTAGATGGCGAAAAATGGTGAGGCGAATAACATCAGCCCCTGGACAAGAAACTATATGAAGACCACGACCGCTTTGACAAGAGTGCTACAAAGAAGAAGACGCGAAACCAAAGTGATTCACAAGTCACGGACCAATGCTCGCTTCTCTAACGGCACAGTGATACAATACAAGGCAAGTTCAATTCGTTGACACTTTTTGGAAAAATCTGTTTTTCAAAATAGAACATCACTGTGCAACGGTTATAGACTTCTGCCATAAAAGGTCACTAATGTGATGGAAATGGAACACAATGCTCCCTTTGCATGTCCAGTTAGGTACAATAATATGGACGGGAAATATGTACGTGCTTGCAGCGGTCTGACCTTGCATTAGGTATTGCATAGGTTAGGTTATTAGTCTTAGAGTCATCTTCGAGCTTTGGAAACTCTGAAAGCCCTCCGTCTTGTTTATTATTGTGAATATCTATGAATGATGAAACGGGTAGTCACAAGTTTAATATGCCGAATTTGTGCATAAATTACGAGCCATCCATAAATTACGTCACACTTTAAGGGGGTGGGACGGGGTCAATAAAGTGTGACATTGTGTGACCAGGAGAAGTCATAAGATTCGTGAGGAACATCTTTAAAATATTATCAATTCTATCAATATTATTATGAGATTTTATTTAAAATTGCAAATTATGTGATGTCACACCATGCCCACCTGTAACGAGGAAGAGAGGGGTTCTAAAAATCATGAAATTCGTGTGAAAAGAAATGGTAAACATCGTCATCTATTACAAAGAAATTGCTCTGCACTACTTATTTTGTGGCTCCAGCCTACAAAAGGGTTTGGTTGTAAAATATTGACTAAGGTCAGATGACAGGCACTCCGCATATAACTCCGAGATAATAATAAATAAATAAATAATAAACGTTTACTTCGACCCACAAAAGATCGTATAAGTTCTAAATTAAAAAGACTTCACATAAATATATTACAAGTTGCGATTGCATTTGCTCAAAAGTTCGCCTCAACTCCACTACACTTACCTCCACTACACGTCTTACCTTGACCGACAACACGACACAGTTTACCCACAATTCTTCATAATACTGGACAAACTAGTATTTCTGCACATTGCCGGCGTATTGTCACATCTGCACGCCATCTATTTGTTACAAGGTCGGTACAGGCGTCGGAGCAGTTGCCAAACAATATGTAGCCGGCTGAATTATTCCATAATCATTGAGTAATGCTATTAATAAATATTTCCATACTATAAATGGATGTAGGAAATTAACTTTCTGCCAAGGACAGTGATGAAAGTTTTGTGGGGCGGAGAAATAAAGTTAACAGTTCATTGGTTGAGTTTACGGTCGTTTTTATTGTTACAAAGCTCCTTGAACGCTTTGTTGACAGTTCGTTCGAGGAGTAGGTACTACTACCATACTTACTTCTGCTGCAGATCAGAATTGCTGGACCAGTTTCAGTGTATATCAGCAAAATAATATTTATTACATTTATTCATTAAAATAAATAAATAAATTCATTTAAAAAATCTTCAATATTTTAAGAAGTCGATATACTTTTCATGCGGATGATGCACACCAGTTTTTTAGGCGTTTTGACGACGTAGTATTTGGTATTATTATTCGGGTTGAGATGACTCGGGCCGAGGTGTCACCGACCCATTCTGGGTGATGGTCGCATTGCAAATGTCATGTAGTAGGTACGAGTGTATTGCCGTCGTGCTGTTGTAAAACTTAAGCAGAGGTTCTTGTTAAATACTACGTAGTTGTTACATCAAGCAGTTCAGTCAGTAATATTGTGTAATATGAAGTAACTATGGTTCTATGTAAAATATTGCACTATGCCGATTTTGTTAAAAATTTGTACCTACTGCAATCAAATTCACATTCACTTGTTAGCGCATTCCAGTCATGTTTAACAGACCTACGTAACAAAGGTACATAACAAGAAGTTAAAAAGAAAAATGTTTCTTTGATTACAGCTGAAGATTTCACAAAATGCAGACAAAAGGATTCAAAACTGAACGAATGTCTCAAAATGGCTGTTCCAGACGCACTCAGAAGGATGAAAAAAGGTAAGAAACATTAAAAAATACCCTGTTGTAAATCCCATAGATTGTGTTTACATTTAGACTTAAGAGAAGTTAAACCCAGAAAACCTGAAAAAATACACGCAACTATCCTGCTCGATCTAGCGACATAATTAATTTATCCAAGCTTGCAGTATCCATTGTATTTCGCATAAATATTCATTCATGCAAAGTTGCACTAAACAAATGACGACTCACTGATGACTTAACAGTTTAACATGTGATTTGTGTACAACGCACGTGCTTTTCGGATATTTTTAAGTAGCCTTCCGCATTTCTGTTTGTGGAACACACGATTTTGCCGGCCCAGAACCGATTCATTCGCTGTTGCATTGCCATTCTTATGGAGGGCATTTATGCCGTCCTCATGTCAGTCAGTTATTAGTCCGGTGCGAGGAATGTCTTAGGATAGAAAGTCGATATTCCTCAATATCTAGGTAGTTATGATCTCCACCAAAGACTCCTAATGATGGATAGTATTTATTTCCTTAATTAAATACATAAAAACATTGAAAAAAAACAGATTTAAAAAGAATCGTGATTGCCTGTTGGTATTTGGCCAACCTATCGTATCATTACGATGGGTTACAAAAGATCGCGGGGAAGACCTGGGTGAGACTCACACTCACACGGACCAGAAAGCATGGCACATAAGTGAGGAGGCCTTTACTCAGCAGTGGGTAGAACAGAGCTGTTAGTAATGCTAATGATGGTAATCATGATGATCGTATCACTTACCATTACATTGACTTATCTGACAAACTGAGGGATCTTTCCCATATCTTTAGACACAGTCCATGGAGTTTCTTGCCCCTTTCTATCTATAAGATCCTACTACGCTTTGGAATGGGCAACTTTTTCTTAATGACCAACTCCTTTGTTAATTCAAAAGTAAATGACTTAATTGAAATAAATGCATTGAGTCTATGCTTATAATTCCAGGTATCCCGTCACTATCAGTTCCTGAGATGGAGCCGCTCCACGTGAACAGCATCAACGTAGACTCCGGCTCAGGGCCGGTCGTCATCACGCAGATGTACAAGAACATCAAACTGCATGGACTGACCGACACCGTGCTCACGTTGTACAAGTAAGTTAATGATAAATAAAGGCATTTATATTTTAATTCAACCCCAAATAATTCCTATTTTGATATACTAAAAATATTAATGGACACTCTTATATAATTAATGCGCCCTTTTTATGAGCCAAATAATTCCCATTTTGTTGTCCAGCCAATTAACTGTAATCAACCTACTTGAAGAGTAGTGGTGGCCAAGTGGAAGCGGCCCCAACTTAAGAGTTGAAGGTCGTGGGTTCGAACCCTGCTTGAGGCGCTTTACTTTGTGTAATTTATTTCATCACCTCTGCTCTCAAAACTGTGAAGGAAAACATCGTCCTAGACAAAAATTCAAAGACATGTGACATCAACCCACACTGGGCCCGCGTGGTGGATAACGGCCTGGTGTCCTAGAAGTGGGAACATAATAGACTGATTATGTTATGTATGCTACTTGGATGTATGTAGCATACCTAGCCTTACCCATTTGATCGGAATGCTCTGGCTAAAGCACCCCGACTAAATATTTAATGCGATCAACTCTGTGAAAAGGCCCGAAAGTTAAAAAGAGCCTAGGACATCATTAGAAGGTCAATACATTTTTGGTGGATCAATTAAATTCTATCCATAAATTATAAATGATATGATCATTGGCTTTCACACGTCAAAAATAAATAATTATATTTTAAAACTAAATGAGGGTGAACATTTGCGATAAGAAAAACCGAAACAAATTCTGACGTCACAGTCTCTTTTAAAATTCCGACATTATTTTGGTCAGGCCGTATGACGACCATGGATATTAGTGTCTGAGACGGTTTATTGACGAAATAACTACACAGATTTGAGTGAATCTGTCCAGTCACGCATGCGTCAGTAATCGTCTAGCTCAACTAATCTTACTTTTCCAGGGCTGATCTCAGAAACTACAGACTCAGGACGGACTCGATCACGCCCAAAATGGAGTTCATAGCAGACTACATCATGAGGGGCAGGATTCTGCTGCTGCCAATACAGGGAAAAGGCATCGCTAATATCACTATGGGTGAGTGTAACGCCATCTAGTATTGAGTGGCAAAACTAATAAATTAACGCCATCTAGTAGGGAGTAGCAAAACTAATAAATTAATACCATCTAGTAGGTACATCTGTAGGTGTGTTTGCTAGTATTGCATGTATTGGCGTATAACTATTATAATATGTTTTTTATATTTTATTGAAATAAAACTACAGTATGCTACAAGCGTCTATGGTAAACATTTGTGAACTATTATGCGAAAATGTAGGGATAGAAAAAAGTAAGATAGCGGCGTTAGTTCCGATTTTGGTCACGCGCTAAAAGATTTTTTCTCAGACATGCTTGGAGATTCGAACATTATTTTGACAACCTTCTCCGAAATCTAAGTCAAAAAATTCCTGAATCTAAGTCATACTACTCAGTAAAGGAGTTTTTAGACGACAAATCAATTGCAAAATAAAAATAAAATTATTCTTTCTTTCATACACCAAACATTATGAAATATAATATATATATATTTTTTTTTATTTTTTTTATTTGATTTCCTATAAGTAATATAGGAAATCAAATTTAAATATTAATACATAAATAATAACATAATTTAATAATAATGAAAATACTTCTAAGAATTTAAATAATAACTACCTACATTATTCTGATGCAATACACAAAATTAAAATAACTAATATACTATACCTATATACACAAACCTAATAATATACAATATATACATAATTATACACCCAATTAAAAACATCTAATAATATTGAATTACTGCTTAGCCTTCCTCCTCTCTCCTTATTTTGCTGTGCCCGACAGGGTCCATATTGCTCTCTTACTTATTAAACCATCTATGTAATACATATGGAATGCAATAAAAAATTGAGTATTGAGTATTGAAATAAATCGAAAATGATCAAATACATGTGAGGGCCCGGCCGGTAATGTTCAAGTATCAAAATCCATATCAGTCGTGTTTAGCGGCCGAAAAAATACTATGAAAACTCATATCCGTCGTGTGATTAAAAAACAGAACGATCTTTTTACTTCGATACAATGGCAACCAAGGAGCTAACTTATCAAAATATTTTATAAAATTTCGATTGGGCTTGCAAATAGAGCTGTTAAAGTAAACAAGAAACAAATGAACATAAATTGACGCGTGAAAAATTATCGTTGTTCGTCATTGATTCTAGATTTTATAATATATTCTTTAGTATGAATTGCCGCGCATTATTTGATAAAAGTACTACACAAGCCTTGGCTGCAACCAGGCATTGATGGACTCACGGTACCCTATTACTAAGCCTCCGCTGTCCGTCCGTCCATCAGTTCATCCGCCTGACTGTCAGCGGGCTGTATCTCATGAACTGTAATAGGTAGACTTTTAAAATTTTCACAGATTCTGTATTTCTATTGCCGCTATTAGAACAAATTAAATGGGGTCATACAAGAAACGTTTTTTTTCGGCGTTTTTTGCTAAATATTGTAAGGTGGTTCGGAACCTTTCGTGTGTGCGTCCGACTCGCACATGGCCGGTATTTATTATTTTTCATTCAAATGCTGTGTTCAAATGTTATCTACAAACCACAGATTTTATTAAATCATAAAAAAACGGATAAGAGTAAAATATAAAAAAATATGTTAAACTGCTAATAATGTTGTAATGTGGTAATGCGCTACTGCTGAGCGTTATTGGGTTTTTCCATCTGGAATTGCTCAGTAGCATCCCGGAGTCTGGATATGTGCCCGGTTGATGGCAATAGGCTCGCCCCCATTGATGTAAATCATCGATGCTCACTATTACATGGGTTCAGTTCTAAGCTCGAACACACTGTTATTGAGTTTCGCTATGACGCGCATTTCTCAGCAGAATATTTGTGGAATTTACTGAACAAAAACTATCAGGTTTTCAGAAAAATTATAGCAGAATATATAAATAATGTTTTTCTTTACTATATGATCAGTGCAAGTTTAATTCTATAAACATCCAATTCTATGGCGTGACGACAGCCTTTTCAGATTAATGATAATCAATTCAATCTATCAATCTATTTGAGAATCAGCGTTGGATCTGTGTTGCATTTTTGCTGAAATGAACTTACATAGCGCGGTCGTGAAGCACACGATCATAATTTTATAATTTATGTTGGTTTTTCAAATGTGTTCATTGCATATAATGGTACTGCGCGAAATAAACATAATTCCTCCTTATTTATTTACCTAAAACCAGTATTTTACCCTTCTAGTGAACCTCGTCGTGAAACACGACCTCATCGGCGAACCAGTCGTGAGAGACGGCCAGAAATACATGCACATCAAAGACTATAGAGTGAAGTTCATACCGCAGAGAGTGCTGCTGCACTTCACCAACCTGTTCAACGGAGACAAGGTGCTCGGTGACAATATGAATGAGTGAGTTATCATTTTTTTATTAGATTATAGCGACTCGCCCTTGTTTTGCACAGGTGCAATCTACTAATTTGGCGACATGTCAAAGCGTCGAGATTTCTGTGCTATGTCTAAGTTAAATATTAACGTACTTATGCAATTTTTCTTCTTCGTCTTGTTGAATGTACGACAGTGTATTCAATTTTGTTGGCCCAATACATCGCCACTTCCACGGCATCGTCGGTAGCAGCGCAGAGGTCACTATATATATGTCGCAGTAAGATGGTTGAAGCCGTGATATACTAGGAATATAACTATGATACGAGCTTCTATCTAGCGAACTAGCTTCATCTTTCTGACTGAACCAATTACAGGCACTTTTGAATTGTCAAGGGGTCGGCCCTTGACAATTCAAAAGTGCCTGTAATTGGTTTATTTGAAATAAATGCTTTGAGTTTGAGTTTGAGCACGATCTAGTAATATAATTATTAGGACACTCCGACCAAATAGAACTGTGACCAGCTACGTCGAAATTGGTCGCACTAATAAAATTAAATACTGCTAATTTTATTACTGCGTTTTCATATACCTATTTTATGGTATATAACTATATCACGGCTTCAGCCATCTTACTGCGACATATATATAGGTATATATTCTTTAATTCGAACTACACATACAAGTGCACACAATCCATATAGTATTAGTAACAATGACTTAAAAACTATGTACCACGTAAACTTTTACAAACTAAAACAACTATTGCTGCATTTTTTGGGGCGAACAGGGTAGGTGGTGGCGTAAACATTTTAGCCAAGGAGTTTTGAGGAAACTTAACCGAGGAAGAACTAACACCTTTAGACCCCGGTCCCACTATGTCGTGACGATAGATTATCGTGTCGTTTAAAGCGTCGTGGCTAGTGTATTTAAATGGAGGTGTTCACATAAAGGACGACACGATTAACGGTCGTCCAATACTTTTTTTTGCAATGACGACAGATTGTCAAGTCAATGTGAACGGCTAGCATGAATCAAGTGTCGTTATTGCGACTATCTGTCGTTTACACGTGTTTTCTCGCCTCACGCCTCCCGCGCCCATACTTGGCTCGCTGTCTTGCTTGTTGGCAAGACAAGGCGACAGCCGTAAACAGTAAAAATGTCTACATGATCCAATGGGAACAGCTACATAGATACGACAGTCGTTCAACGATAAAATATTTCAACGACAGTGACGATAATCAGCTGATAACGCGCCCTCTGAGGGCGCGTTCCCACTATGTCGTGACGATTAATTTATCGTTGGACGACTATCGTCTCTAGCTGTTCCCATTATATCAACTGTTTATCGTCACTGTCGATGAAATATTCGGGAACCTTCCGGTTTCAGTTGGCAAGCAGTATTGTTGTGTTCACAAGTACCTATAAAAGGTGCCGCCGATGTATCAGACACAAAAGTCATTTCATCTTCTCTCTATAAAATCAATTGGCGTATTGTTAATATGTTGTTGTTGTTTGTTTTATTTCAGATTCCTGAATTCAAATTCGGACCTCGTCTTCAGTGAGCTGAAAGAATCCTACGAAAAGGCCCTGAGTTCAGTGTTCCAGAATGTCACCAATCAAATATTTGACAAAGTACCAATGAACAAAATATTCCTTGAAGATTAGTTTATCATTACAGCTATGTAAGAATAGCAAGACTTGTTTGCTAGTTGCAAAAATTAAATTTAAAACAATCCTTTGGGTTAGCGAGGGACAGAAATACACCTTCAAGTATGTGGTATTTATTGAAGCTGCTTTAATTAGACTTCGTTATAATAAGTTACGATAAATTTGATAATAAACAATTTAGTTGTAAGTAAATAATTTTATAAAATGAAATGCCGTTTTATTTTGTTTTACGAATTTTTTAAGATTTACCGCAAGAATTTTTTGTGAGATGATGAGACCGCTTTCTTCGGGTCCGCTTGGACTGAGGATTCTTGGCAAGCAGGAGCAACTAGAACATTGAGAAAAGCGCCATCTCTTATTCGTTTCTAGTAAATTTGTCGGTGCGTCGCCTTGGTCGGCTGGTGCAAGATGGGTTCTCTCTCTTTATTGCCGGGTCTCCTCTCATTCAGTTCCACGTCCAGCGCCTCGCGTTCCCTCATCGCTTGCTGGGCGGTCTTCAAGCAGACTGTTTTGCAGAACGCTTCGTTTATTATTACTACTGAAATTACAATGATTGATTTTGATTAACATATTGCCCATAAGATGGCAGGATAACTCAGTTTAGGGCTGTGTTTGTAGATTGGCGATTTGTTGAATGCTCTAAAAACTTAACATGTTGACTTTCAGCGAAGCAATAACAATATTTCAGCAATCTGTACAGTCTACAATAATATGTAGGTATTGGTCATGTGAACCGATAAACTAGATTTTTGGAGACATCAGTAAAAACGGCCCACCCGCTAGCAATCAGTTCACCTGTTTCCGAAGTCTGTAACGCGGCCCAATATCCGATTGGCCACTTGCTACAAAAATAGTACTTAATTCAAATGACACTTACATAATCCCACCAAGAGTAAGTATATAATGAGCCCCAGTATTAGGGCATCGTACTCCATTTTCGAAAGATCTAGAAAATAAATAATAAGTTGGCTTAAAACATTCTTGGTGCAACGAAAATGTCCATTGCCACAGACCACACACGTTTATTGTACAGCTTGTTTACGCTAATAACGATATTAATAAATAACCGGCTAATGTGTGTCTTGTTATACAGCTTGTGTGCTACTTGGGAACCTTTTTTGGCCAGGGCACAAACGCCCGGCTTTTGACAAAAAAATATTTCAAGTTGATCATAAAGCCTTCTGCAAGGATCAATCTTATCCTACACTTCCAAAATGTACTTACTAGCAAGCTCTGTGAGGTCTGGTGGCTCTGATTAGTTCCCTGATGGAGCAGAACACAGCAAACACTATTACTAAAAAGATCGCTGTCTGCCAGAAATTTGCCACGAGAGAATTGTTCATCCTCAAGAAGAGATGCCCTTCCTTGAATCTAGAACGAGTGATCATAGTATACACATTTATATTTCATCACACTTTAGAAGGAACAGAGAGGAAATTCTTGAGACATGAAGGGAGGAACCTTCAAAAAGTCTTCCCAAACGAGAAATTCTGCGGTTTTTATCGTTTTTAGGCTTCCTACAATCCCATAACAACTATGCTAACTTTTCAAGTTATATCGCTTACTACTGGATGAGAGTTTCTGCGAAGGAAACTATCCGAAATTAAACTAATTTCGGATAGTTTCCTTCGCAGAAACTCTTCAGCGTAGCTTTCTAAACTCTTAAGCGTATAGGATTATTTTACTTTATACTTGAAGAACACATTATAAAGTTTATAACCAACTGCCTGGTTTTTCCCAACTATGTAAGGGTCGACTTCCAGCCTAATCGAATTCACCTAAATACTATTATTTTACATGGAGGAACTGCTTATCTTACCTCCACAACCCACTTACTGGGTAACACGATACCAACTGTTAAGACTGGTTGTCAGAATTTCGGGCTTCTCCTGTAAGGACTATCCAGAAACATACTAGATTATATTATTTAAGATTATTAGATCTATAGAACTCACCAAGCTCACGAAAGACACGACAAAACGTTTCCTTGCGCATGCCTAGACAACCTGACGATTTCTCTAATGGACAGGAACGCGGCAAACACTATGACGAGGAAGAAAGTTGTGTTGAATAACTGTCCGAGCACTGCAACTACGCTCATCATCAGGATGAGCCCTGGGTTGGTTCATGGGACCATCACGGTTGATTTCACCTAACGAATTGACAGAGTTGGCAGTCTGTGAGTCATTTACAGAACTTGGACAGAAAGATGACACTTATTTTCTTTTTCGAAGTTGGTTTGTTGTTTTGAAAAGGTTTGGTGACCTGGTTCATTAATATGTGTTCTATATATTTACAACGCTACAAGGTTCTTTTGGCGCGTGGCCAAAATCGGAACTAAGGCCGCCGTGTTGTTTTGTCAATCCAATTTCTGTTACAATTTCACAGGGCCTGTTTCACCACCTACGATTAAGTTCCAATTAACTTGGCAGATAATTCCATACAAATTCTGTTCCATTTTTTTTTATTCATTTCTGTAAGTAGTGGCTATTCGGACATTGTGAAATAGGCCCTAACTCTTACTAATATCGCCCCCCTGTCAATGTCATTCAGGCGCCAAAGACCCTTGTAGCACGCCAAAGGGTCCATCGTAAGCTACGTCCCCCACTTGTAACAAATACGTTACAAACATGTTTTTCAAATACAATGTTAAGTTTGTTCTCGTGATAAATTCATCCCAATTTACGGAATCCTTCATTGTGCATGGTCCGACACGCACTTGGCTGGTTTTTTTAACCCTGCCTATGACATGTTGACTTGGCTATAGGTAAGCACAATAATAAAAGTATGGTCTGAGTCTCGAATCGTCGTCGCGCCTTTTTTGGACTAGTTCGGAGGTTCACTGAGTGAAATGCTTAAAAAGCCACAAGTCCACATTATGCGTAACATGTTGTTCACTAAGTTGGGGAAGTCAACAGCTTTCCCAATATATACAGCGTGTAACAGAAACCCTATTGCTATCCTTAAGCACTAAAGATAACAGCTGGTATAGAGTCACTATACGTAGTTTCAACTCAAAATAAAATACTCTAAGAATTGATACCAAATTTTCGGTTTCATATGTTTCTTAAATTCAAATCATAACAAACGTGTCACCGCACTACGTAGGTCAATAACTTTCCACGTTACTTGCCAATATCATGATACATCTCCTCCGTAATTCAGCGCGCCTAGTACAGTAGTAGCCTACAGCAGGCGGTGTTCTTTGTCGGCGCGAACTGACGAAAGAAAAAACATACCGACGACGCCGCCGCGCCGCCCAATGCGATTGCGCGCGCGCGCACTAAACCGTACCTACTTTACCATGATGTAAAAATTAATGCGTAATTATTGATTTACAAGTTATTCGTTAATATCAAGCCAGAAATTGCACGTAAAAACTGAGATAACAGAACTTACGTAAAAAATTGAAACAAAGTTTAGGTAGGTTAACTAGTTTCATCTCTTATTATTACTCATTACCGAGTAAACAGTAAAATGTTAAAGCTTTGCTTATTTTAGTAAATTGACTTACATTTTTAAAGATGGGGTTCGATGTGGTGACCTTGGTATTGTATGCACAAGGCCGCTCGCTTGTTCATGGACACCTGAACATTGCGTAGCATGTCTGGTGTAATGGTCCTGAAAGCGGCCTCAACCCGCACTTTCATTAGGTCCATTGTATCACACTGCACTGCGTACACTACATTTTTACCGCACTGAACTGATGCGCGTATCACAGGGATAGGAACTAGTGCACTAGACGGAGACGCGGACCAGAGTCGACTGACGAGCAAAGCAATAACAAACAATAATGCTAAATAAAGCTTCTATTCCCTGCTATTCTGGTACTTAAATATTATTTCGTTAATAAATAATAATAGGTTTACACACATTATGATGCTTTCATTGTGTGTGTAACGACGTAATCAGGGATCTGTGAGCAAACGATTTTCAATTCGGCAATAACAATTCCTGTTACTCATGCGGTCCTAGTACTTTTATTAATTTCTTTCTACATTTAGATGCAGTTTTGCGACATTTTTTATTATTTATTGACTTCATTTGAATTATAAAGACTAAACGTGCTCAAACCAATAGAACCCATGTACCTCTTCAAACAGCACCGACAGACCGTGAACTTCCGATAATTCTTTCGGTTAGTCCTACAGACAAAAATTATGCGTTCGTGGTTCGTGCTATTATTTTGTAATAAAACAAAACTATTACCTTGTTGATAATAGTTTATTGATAATTATTAAAAAATAAACATATTTTAACAATTATGAACGGAACCCACTGTGATTTTATTTGTACTAGGAGTAGCATAAGTTGCAAAGAAATGAATTGAAATGATGTTTTGGGTTCAGTTGGACATAAATCGTTACTAAATCCTTTTTCTATTCTAAGTTCTAATGGCAAATAATAATGTTTATTTAAGCAATTAATTCCTGGTAGGATGCACGTAAAGATTCGATTTTTATGATCAATGCAATGGTACGAGCTGACGATTTTTCGAAACAAATCGTTTTAAAGCAATCTTCAAGAAAATCGATTCAATTGTAAGGTGAATCGAATCTCCTGGATCGTATGTGTAAACATTATTATGATATTGCCCAAAGTATTGTGCTGACAATCATAAACAGCGAATAGGTAGGTTTATCTATTTAAAACAAGATCAATTACATACATATGCCGCCGACACTTTTTAACTTCTCTGCACACTTTTCTTTACAGGAATATTGTTTTTGAATTAGGTAGGTATTTACTGTGTTGTGGGTACGATGGTAAGGTGGGTGGTGGGTGGAAGATTACTATGTAGATAATAATTATCTACAAAGTAATCTTCTAAAGGACAACTACGTAAAAAACCAACAAGTGTGTAATGTTTCTAAATATTATTTCGTTACATTTTGATACCTAGACCAACTTTATTAATTGTATTGTAACTAGTTCACAGACATCATCAAAGTTTAGGAAAAGTCAGTAATAATATTTTGTAAACAAAAAATAAACATGCGGAACCTTTTATTTAGAAATACCAGGAGTAAGAGGTTTATTTTTACTTACAAATAGTTCGCTGACACCGATCAGCTGACTTAGTGCTAGTGATGTGTTTATTTCAATTTTAAAACTTCGGTTTCTGGTATCAATGTATTAAAAAGTCTCATAACTTCCAAACATGTAGAGATAGGATTAAAAAACCCTTCCAATATCGTTTAATATCATCCAAAGAAGCCGTGCCCTTGGTATGTATATACCCTTTCCGTTACACGTTGTATATAATATCTCTTTTAAAAGTATACTATCAATTTTTTTTTTTGTTGATAATTTGTAATGCCATAGTATCATTTGGTTTTATTACAAAAACGCTACGTGATTATTTGTTTATTTTTATTAAAAACTCTACAGATTTCATAAGCTCTAACTATTTAGCTTTAATTTTCACTTTTAAGCTTTATATTTCGCAAACAGAACCCTGAATCCAAAAATGGTTTTCAAAAACTTTCAATATCTTTGAACGAACTTTCCAACGACACCCCACACCATTGGATAGATAAGAAAAAAAAGCATCCCCACTTTACGTGTAGGGGAGGTACCCTAAAAAACTTTTTTAAATCTATTTTAATTTGTATACAGCTTTCTAATACTAATAGTCTTTGAGCTATGCCATGGACAGCGACGGACATGGCGAAACCAAAGGTTCCTTGTTGACCACGGACCCCTAAAAGAGGAGATTTAAACGCTCGGATCAGCGCTGAAAGTTGAAAATCCAACAGGGCTTTTAATAAAGAATTTATTTAAGCGCCCCTAGTGTTAGTGAAGACGGGCATGAAGCTCCTTTGATGGAATTTTAATGTCGTCAGGGAAATAAACCATCTATTTTCAAGCCTGGTTGGGTTAATCGAAATCAGTTAATTACTTGATGTGAATGTTCTTATTGTTGTGGTTGGGTTTAAATAGTGACAAAAACAATAATTTAAGATAAACTTATCGTTTATTTCGTGAATAATAACAGATATCTATGGCATAGTCACTGGTAACATTACGTCGAACAGAAATAATGTAAATTAAATAAAATCTTAGCCTCTAAACTTTGTCATTGTTACTCTATCATAAAAAAAATCATAACCCTTCTTCGCAGTCAGGAAAAGCAATATTTCAGGAGACAAACTTTTTTTTTGCTATTTTTAGTTTTTTTTTATGATAGTAATATCAATGTCTGCACATTATTCATATTATTATTATATTGTGATGAACATCCTCGCTTGATATAAAGATTATAGATATAATATTATAAACTTTCATAATAAAATTATTGAGGATGTCCATTTTGGGTCATCTGTTTACCAAATTATTTTTATCATTTTCGTTTTTTAATCTTTTATATTATTAAATATTTTTGGTGTAATTTTCAATGAAAAATAAAACCAAAATAATTATTATAAATTATTTTTATTATTGTAAGTAAACAGATGACATATTTTTGAAGGCTTGAGCGTTATAAACATTTTGTAGGTTTTGACACAAATAAAAAATAAAAAACCCCTTAATGGGACAAACATTACAAAAAAAAACAACAGTATATGTAAAAACATTATGGATCGTGTTCATTACGGTATGGGACAAATCTAGTCCATTGCGTATGAGAGCCGTGACATTTTAGCTTAAGCATAGCATTACAACATAGGAGTAACATTTGTGACATCTTAATATGGGTCTGCTTAAAGACCGAAAGATAAAAAATCTTAAAGATATTTTACTTACAGATAATTACTTCAATCATTAATTTAATTAGCATTAAATTATCTATTACAATGACAGAAGTAATATTTTAGTAAAATATTATTTTGACCATCAGTTTTTTATAGTAAAAATGTGGCCAAAATAATATTTTGTCGATGCCAATCTACAGCTATGTCTTTACTACACTTTGAAACGGACGGCTTTATGGCAACTAGTGACATCTAATGTTTTTTTTTCATCATGAGTGTGCAAAAATATCTCTTTTAAAAGTATACTACAATGAGGTATGAAAATGGATGTTCAAGTTTTTTTTTGTTGATAATTTGTAATGCCATATTATCATTTGGTTTTATTACAAAAACGCTACGTGATTATTTATTTCTTTTTATTAAAAACTCTACAGATTTCATAAGCTCTAACCTTTCACAACCTATACAAAATGAGATTACTTTTAAACAAAAATTGCTGAATATCCCGGCTACTCCAAACATGGAATGATATTTTCGTTAAATGCATAATTTCAAACGTCAAATAATTAAGTAGATAATTTTCTTTTAATTAATTAGTAAAGTTTTACCGGGAAGTTATAAAAAAGTAATTCTAAAACTTAAAATAAACTTAACTAAAACTTGTCATCTTGTAAAATAAACGTACTTGAGTACTTATTCTTAAATTATTACTATTAGTAACATTGTATTACTTTACTAATAGTAATATTTAAAAAGGGATTATTAGAAGTCTGTAAAAAAAGACTGTACCAAAGTTTAACCTTTTACAAAAAAAAACACAATTTATTTCTTTTTACTGGTGTATCTACATAATAATATGACTTTCTATAAATTCCGATTTTCGGGTAAACTTTGGTCCAATTTGTGAACTAAAAACCAAATAAATGTGGGGGCCAAGTTTCACAATTACTTAACTAAACTTAAGACTAAAAATTGTAAACAGCTTGTGATCGCATTTAGCCAAAATAATTAAATTAACAATAACTAAACAACAAAAGCTAATTTATTTTTGCTTAGCACCATATTTAACCGACTTTAATTAAAATAGAGTGCTGTTTTATCCGCTTCAGTTTCATTTATAGGCTTTGAAGCTTTATGCTATGCTCAGGCAATCAGTTTCATAATTATAGGCTTTATTTCCTCTGAAATAAACTCCTGATTTTTTTTTTTATCGCTGATCATTGTGTATACTATAAATAAATTTTATTTTGCGTCAACATGATTAAGTCAACACCCAATTTCATAAAAGTCGGTTTCTATGCAAATAGATGGAAAAATATGATAAATTCAAAATGGTTGATGTTACCATTGTGTTGTTAAAAATGTTAGTACAAATTTTCTAATCGATAATTAGTACTAAACTAAGGTTAAAATTCTAAAAATCGTCATCATTCTTGGACGGATTACACCACTCTAACTAACGTTCTAACTAACGTCTGGTGCAATCCACGTTTTGGACAAAGTTACTACTTCAGTCGTAGTTTAAGTCGAAGCCGGGTTTAAGCCGGTCTCGTGAGCGAAGTACCCACGGCACATACCCCACAAAAGTCTGGTCCATGAAATTCTGAATTACAAACTCAGATTGGTTTAGGCCATTGAATTTGTGGAGAGGATTATCGAGTTAATATCGGGGCAAATCGCTTGAGACCAGTTCTTGTCTAATCCGTTTATAATCGTACCGCTTATCGCTACATACGTATACAAAGATATGCGATATTAAAGTCCATTAATTTCCCGTCATATAAATATCACACTCAACGCCAATTGGCAGCACTCCTTCACTGAACTAACCAATTTAATTTGACCTGTCTTCACAAACTAAACACTACCATAAATAGTTCAATTATCACTGGTTAGCGTGTCCACGCTGTCGCCAGACTCCTGTCATGGGAATTGTGACGTGGATGTAGACCTCCTGCAGCCAATGGACACCGGCGCCGGTATCCGGGACGACCCATTCCTTTGGTCTTTCCTAGGAGCTGCCAACTGCCTTGTACTAGTAGATCTTTCTAATTTTCCATCCGACATTACCCAGGCTGATGTGAAGTCAGCGTAGTCTGAGTCCTTAGAGCTAGTTCTGGATAGAGAATCGTCTCCTTTTGAATATGTCCTAATAATCTCCTTCATTTTCTCAAGAACTGATGCATCATCCTTCGCGGCTTCTGTTGACCTTAAGATCTGTTCTAACAAAGGACTCAAAGGCTTTTGACTCGGTGGGGACCTAAGAGTTGCGCTGCTGGCTCTAAGAGGGGAATTCCTCTTGAAAGCATCAGTCTGTGGGGTCTTAGCCCTCATTTTGGGAGATTTATTCGGGCTATCAAACGTGTCTGCTCCCAAAGTAGGCCTGGTCTTAACTTTAGCCTGAGTTGGAGCTGTCCTTCCGCTCCATGTATTCCTGGCAGTTGGCGGCAGTTTTGGGGTCAATTTTGGTGATGTCTGAACCGGATTCGCGGTGTGCTTCGGGCTGGGTGTGTTCCCCCGGCTGGGGGTTCGATTTCTGACGGGAGAATGTGGTATGCGACTGGCCTGTCGGCTTCTTATGGTCTTCGTGGGGGACTGGGAAGCTTCCCGAGTAGCCCTGAGGCTCTTGCTGGGAGAGTCGTTGTTCTCTGTAACGATGACTACACGGTCCGGGCTGCCTCTGACAGACTTCTCGTCAATGGAGCTGGGTTTCCTGCCTCCGTAGAAGGTGTCTGAGAAGTCAGTCTTGCGCAGGCCAGTGTTGAGGCTCACGTGGGTGTCGACTCGTTCGTTCTTGTCTATGTGACAACCATCGTCTTGATCGAGACGCTCTGGAAATAGAGAGAAGAAAATTGAGAAGGAGAAACATTATTTGGGAGATATATGGGTTTGGTGATATTGTCGTATTTTGCATAATATACATGAAAGCAGTCAGAGTAGTGGTGGTAACGGCCCCGACTTGTAGATCTTGGGTTCTTACCCAGGCAGGCGCTTTAGTTTCTGTATATAATTTCATCACCACTGCTCTCAAAACGGTGAAGGAAAACATCGTTAGGAAACCGACATGTCCTAGACAAAAATTCAAAGACATGTGACATCTACCAACCCGCACTGGGCCCGCGTGGTAGATTTCAGCCCACTCCCTCTCGAAGGGAGGAGGCCTGTGTCCCAACAGTGGGAACATTATAGGCTGATTATGCTTATGCTAAGTATGCATATGAACACGAAAACCTGTAAACCAACCATTTGCTTGTGAAGTTGTAAGTTCCATAATAATACAACGCAGTAATTCAAATGTATGAAATTCTGATGAATTTTTATCTTGAACCAGTTATGATTACTTTACTGATAATTCCTGCATATCATGCAAAGATTTAACCATAATTGTCACAACCATTAACGAGTAACAAACCAGATATAGCCTGTCAAGCCTTTTAGAAAAATATTATAACACCTAATCGCTCGCTTACATTATTCAGCACTAAATATCAACAAGCTAGTTAGTGACATTCTCATTCATAACCCTTTGACTAACCCTCGGATCATAAAAACAGTATCTAATTTACAATGCCCATGTTTGGAGGATAATAACAGTTAGATTAAGTTAATAATTCTGACCGTATCAGGCTGTGTCCGTGTCCATTTATAGACAGGCGGCGGTCGTGGTAAGGACTTCCCTTTTCCGCAAAACTTGGTTAAGTTAAATGTTTATAGAAGAAATATTTTATGGAGTTGTGAGATTTTCACTAGTACCTGCACCTATTTTTTGTTTGGAAAACCACCCGTGGGTCATCTGACGACTATATGTTACTAACTAGAGGCGCTGGCGTCGTGACTGTAAGATTGAATATTGAGCTATGAGTCGTGTCGTGATTGATACCTGCATCTGCACGAAACATAGATTTTTTGGCATATTGATATTTATGTCTCTTACCGAAAGTTAAATACATAAAAACGATACGGTTTCATACTACCTGCCACACTTTGTTCATAGAGGTTGACAAACCCTAAGTAAGTTGCAATACCAATGAATGGAAATAATCTACAGAAGAATGCAATAGGCTACCGATATCCTTGACTTCAAAACTTCAATAGCCTTTATCTTTTCGCTCATTTTCACACCGTCACGTGCAGTCACATGTTTGATATACAAGATCGCAGGTGTTGAAGAACGTGGCAATCTACGCGGGAAAATAAGTGGCTTTTCTATCTTTTAGGTACCGTAAAAAGAAACATTGTATCCGAGTTCCGTAAAGCTGATAAACACAAAATTAACTACCTACTTAGTAACTTCAGGGCGTATATTATGGAACTGCTGTGATGAGTTGATAAAAATAACAGTAAATTAAATCACTTCGCTTGATCGTTGACAAAAGAATAAATTCTTTCAATAGAATTATGCCTTCAGAAATCGGGGGTATGGATTATTTTGCTAAAGGTGTCGGACATTGTTAAGGCTCTCGCGAACAGGCGCGACACACGGTAGATCAATTTCCTTGTAGTTTTCATATAAATTGTTCCACCATGGCGCCTATATTTGGGAGCCTTATCCTGAGTGCTATAATTTTCCAGCACCGATAAAGCATATTTCTTTGCCAAAGTGGTAATCCCTCAACATGGACATAATCTTTACCTTTGATGATGATGATGCCTGGAAAACCCTGGCTGGCTTATTTTCATCAAAGTACGAGTCTCGTGTGTGACGGCGTAGGTACAAGTAGTTACGTGACGGAGTGTTACACTATTAGATTGAGATCATTAGTGACAATTACAATGTTGTTATTACAAGGAAAAGCAAAGAAACAATGTTTATTTTGTCACAAAAACACGTGTATATAAAAAAAAACAAGTAAGCTTGAGATATATCATATTTAGAAAACATCCAACTAACTTTATGATGGTCAATACTTGTTTGACCAATTAGATAAAAGGCTGAATATGCTATGCATTCTCCTCAAAATCAAAACGTTTTTGTGATCTAATTATGACACTACAATCATTTTAAACAATCCCAACTCTTTTCAATCAAAATGCGTAAAAAAAACTAAAAAAATCGAGTAAAATACATTCAATTTCGCGACTAGTTTCTTGTAAACGTTTTAAGGCTTCTACAAACAGGCGCGACACGCGACGCGACACAAAGACACCGCACGTCGCGCGCCGAGCGGTGTCTTTGTGTCGCGTCGCGTGTCGCGCCTGTTTGTAGGAGCCTTTAGTTGGTCCTTATGTCCGCGCCCACGTTCAAGAACATTTAGTTATAACAATGTTGTCAAGTCCATGTTGGGCGGAATGTCGCTCACTGCCTTGCAGGGTGAGCAGGAGTCCAGGTGACTAATGCGTGGGCTTATTAATAATAATAATGTGTGTTATGTGACATTTGTCTTTTGACCTTACACGGGAAAAGAATGCATGGCTTTGAAAATGAATGTAGATCACTTATTAATAACACAGCAACGAAGTATCTAGGCAAAAAAATAGAGACTGACGCCTCCGAACGAGAACGACACAACAAAATAATGAAAAGTAAAAACACTAAACATGTGTTAAATGTTTTTAATTTTATTTAAAAAGTGATTTAAAATAACCGCGAGAAAAGCACGTCTGTTTTAATTATACTCGTACTGTTGATTCGAGTTCCTAAATCCATACTTTTGACAACTGATATCAGGGTCACAACACAGGGTGGCGATTTAGGGCGAAGAAGACTTGTTAACTGCGTTCAAGAGCTGTCAGTGTCAATATTCCATAACAATGATGACACTGACTGCTCTTGAACGCGGTTTAGATTTGTTGATCGCGTTTTATTTGTAAAAATCGTTAAATCGCCCTTAGTCGCTTGTATCCAGTGGAGTGGGGGTCCAAGGGAGTGATTCTACCCGGCATACTAGATAACTTTCGCTAAGAAACACACAACCGATTCGTGAACAGCCATCACTTTGTATAATTCGAAAAAAAGACAAAATTTTACCACATTTTTCCTTTTGATTAAATCAACATTCTTAGTATTAAATCTCCAAGATCACGATCAACACATAGTTTCTATTCGTGTTATTTATTAGAACCGATAGCATCGCCTTGTACATAATTAGTGGCACTTGTATATAATTACAACTATTGATAACGTTAATGGCGAATGCTTGTAGAATGAGATAAACCCCTGGCATTATCAACTTGTAATCGAGGAGTGTTGTATGTACTTACTAATGAGGTGGAAACGCGATGTTCTTTTCTTTTTCTTTGTCTGTTGTCGAAGCTGAGTGAATTATTGCTTTATTACTGACACTTCAGACTCCTTACATCGTTACGGCTAGTCAGAAGCCCAAAAGTCTGTCCAGTCTTACCAAGGGGTATCGTGTTATCCAGTAACTGGGTTGTGGAGGTCAGATATGGAGTCACTCCAAGTAAAATACTGGTATTCAACTGCATGCTGATAGACCGGAAGCCAACCCCAACATAGTTGAGGAAAAGGCAGGCAGGTTAATATTAATGACTGACACTCCTTGTGTTGAATAAATGAATGAAATGCACCGATCCCAGCGTGGTTTAACTAGACTCGATAAATCGAATGAACTCCAAGATTTGCATTAGCCTCTGGATCCTCATGTTGCATGAGACTACAGAGGCCATTGCATATCAAGGAGTAGACCGGGTGGCGCGGTAATGGTAAGGAAGACGTACCCAAAAATACTTACTACACACATAATATTCTAATTAGAGCCATGGAAAAACATAAATCGCAAGAGGGAATAATAAATAAAGGGAGAATAAACTGTGGGGATTCTGCTATCAATTTTAATAAGTAGGTTGATAACGTGCCTATGCTCGGATGGGACGTGTTTACCGCCATCAGAACCAGCAAATCTTCAGGGTTTTGCTGATACTTTCCGAATTTAAAAACAAAGAACAGCAATATTTCAGTACTTTGACCAACACTCATTCATTGCCTTCAAACCAGAACGAAACAATCCTGCTTGGCGATAGCATTAGGAATCTTTAAAGCATAAGAATACTAAGCCGAATCTAGGGCTAAAAAGGCTAGTATCAATAAGAATTAATCTTTCATAATCAAGCTTTTTAAGGAAGTGCTCATTAAAACTTGATATGACGAGGAATAACAATTATGATTAATTCAATTATCGTCCTAATCAAATCAATTGACGTAATGTCAATTATTATTAATAAATAATAATGAATGGACACGCAGATGTGGTTGCTTATCATTCACAATACGTGTAGGACACCAAAATTGGTTGCTCAAGGACCGCCATTGTTTTACATGCGCGAAATTTGACGCAAACTTTTGATGTGGTTGACCGCGTCACAATTAATATAACATGGAAATGTACATGAAACATTGTTCCATTATTACATTATCCAATGAATAGGTAAACTTGAAACTGATAACAAAAATTAAACAGCGTTATGAAGATAAAGCGCCAGATGCTGTTTGTGGTTTTAAAAATAGTGTTCTTATTCTGGAAGCAAAATTGAATAAGTGTAATCAAAACTGAAAGCATCCCGGTACTAAGGACCAAAAAAATTGACTTATTTTAACCATTAAGATGGCAACAAAACAGTGGTGAACTTTTACCAAAAACATTCCATAGAAGCAAGAAGACTTGGATTAACTATAAAAAAATTGATAAGAACCAGACTTTGTTAAAAATCTAGAATACAACGAGACAGTTTTAGCGAGTTAGCCTTGCCTTTAAACAACGTTATATTGTAAAATCCATGTCTATTATATTGTATAGAAGTAACAAATATTTACAGCAATTTATAAATTTTTCTAGACCTAAAGAATTCCCATAGTTATCATAACAAGATATCTTTAATATTATTGCAACAAACTCCGATTGGAATGTCACTCCTGACAAAGAGTATTATCAAGCATGCTATGCGAATGTCAGTGGCTTGTGCAATAGGTACTGTGAGTACTGATACATGTCCGCGGATGCCATTTATGACACATGACTATGATCTGAGGAATTTCTAAACATAGGACACATCTGTTTGATAGACTCGTGGACCCGGGGTTACGATTGTTTTTACCTGTGTTTTATCTAAGGATGTTTTGCCTTCGATAGTGAATCAGTGATCTCATTAGCATGATCGGCTGATTAATAGATAGGTGATCAGTGTATGATGTTGTTAGATGGACTCGTGGCTAAATGATAACAGCTGAACGTGTCGACCGAAGGTTAAGCTACACTTGCCGCGGTCGGTGTGTGGATGGGTGACCATCCATAACACATCGAGACAATCTTTTGTCGTTGGTCACGGCTGTCATTCGTAGATCTTTGACAGTTGTTACGGGTAGTCAGAAGCCCAAAAGTCTGATAACTAGTCTTACCAAAGCGGTATCGTGTTACTCAGTAACTGGGTTGTGGAGGTTAAATAGGCAGTCGCTCCATATAAATACAGGTATTCACCTGCATCGGGTTAGACTGGAAGCCGACCCCAATTGTTGGGCTAGTGATTGATCAGTGTATGTTGTTTAATACAAGGACTATGCTGTTCTGTACTTTTGTCAAAGTCAGGAGAGTGACCAACAGATTAGGGGTTGGTATTTTAAAGCAAACATATTTGCTTTGCCCAGTTTTTTTTTCAAGAAGAAAAGAAAAGGGTGGTATTTAGGCTAATGTACAATACGTTTTAACTACTCTATACACAAGGTAGCATCAGCCGACTATTCATTTTGTGAGGACAGTGCAATTTAACGGTACGCTGCGACCAGTTGCGGAAATAATTGCAGGATATATGGCGTAAGTTATGATAGGAAGCGATCGCTATAAATCTAAGTAATGAGTGGTAGCGAGAGAGGTTATTAGATATCGCGGCACCTTTTTCGAGCGTCCCTAAATGACTAATGCTCATTTTAAACTGTTTAAAAGCCTGGAAACCCATTATTCGCATAATGCAACTATAAAGTATTTCCTATTAGATAATTACATGCTGTTTGTTTTACAAATAGTAAATAAATAAATAAAAACTGGTGTCAATTAGTTACGTGTTGATTTATTTGTCCATTAACCGCAACTGATTTATCAGCTAGACTTAATGAGGCTTCCAGTATACGAGAGTAATTCCTCATTCTTCTTATATTAAGACACTTAAAGAAAGTCGGGAATAACTTGTAATGAATAATCGCGCTCTCTCATGACTTGTGCCACATACACAATGTGTGCACAATATATTCGTTCAGGTTGCATGTCTGTTTGCAGCGACGTTTCAATAACACTAGTAATGACTCTCGCTGAAATTTACACAATACTACACAAATATGACTGTGTATTGTACGTACACATTGTACATAGACACGTGTGTACGGTATACTAGTACAGGTGACAGGCGTATTGCTTATGTGTTTGTACCTATCGTTTTTTGCCATTCATGCAGGTACAACTTACGGCTAACGATGCAGGATGGAGGACTAAAAATGGAGATAAAAAATCCATATAATTCAACTGCAGTAGATTAAGAAAGGGGACTCTGATCCTAAGTGATTCGGATTGATGGAATAAAAATTACTTTTACTTTGTAAAATCATCAAATAGACGAAACGCTAATACTTTTAAAACAGACTTACGCTTTTATATTCCACCCAACTTCTAAGTACGGGAGTACCGTACCGTACTTAGAAGTTGGGTGGAATATAAAAGCGTTCTTAGCCATGCAGTTTTTATTCAATTCTCTTTTACAATTTGCACGAAACGAAATACAGCTGTCACCAACATCCTATTTGCCGTTCATCTGCAGTATTGACTTTAGCAACAGTCACGTGTGTCTGTATGTCTATCCATATGTGTGTATGTTTGCACAAATGTCGAAACATCGCGGTGAGCGGATATTATTTGTGCAATATTCTTATAGAGTCAACAGAAAACTTGAATAGTGCAAGTAATTACTAAATTGTGTATTGTGCAGTCACAAAAGTTTATAATATTATTGTTTAGATACATTCTAGAATAAAGTATTTAGCAGCAATTAACATAACTTCACGCCTGTAACCCTCCAAGGGTTAGGCAGAGGTGTACCCTATAGTTCACCCAAAATTGGTAATTTAGGTTAAAGTCCCATATAATAAAAGGCGAGCCTTTTGCCACCCACCGGGCACAAATCCAGACTCCGGGCTGCTACTAAGAAATTCCAGATGATAACACTTTGCCCGACCCGGGAAAAACCCAGGACTTCATGCTCAGCAGTCGCGTTTACGACCACTAGACTAACAAGGCAGCATTTTGTAGAAGCAAAATAATACATATAAATCATACTTGCAAAGAAATTCCTGATAATCATACGCATTCCTATCAGTCACCATGGAAGGACCATAAATATTTATTATAAAGCCATTGCACCACTTGGTCATTAATTAGGACTGGCTAGATGGAATTAGTGCTTGTGCCAGATTCTAGACCCAAGAGTGTAACGTTCCCATTTAAATTATGTCCTTAAATTGATACGAATAAGACCAATAATCTAAATTGGCTAGATACTGAATGATATTGGCCATATGAGATTCATTGATGCAAGATAGTATTTTGACAGAACTTTACGAGAAAACGTGTAAACGCCCTCTGAATTTTATACATTTGATTACAGCGAACTCTTTAGAATCCTTTTGATGCGAGAAGTACAGGACCGGTCGATGTGGCGACGCTTTTGCGAGGCCAATGTCCAGCAGTGAACGTCTGTTCGCAGAAATGATGATGATGATCAAGGATTTAATAAGACATAACTTACCATTAAATTCTGCATCTTCAATCGAGTTCTGGCTGTGCAACGAGTATCTGTTCATAGTTTTCGTAGACGGAGACCCCTGTGTAGACCCGGCCACCACTCCCAGGCTCCTGTACCCCTCATCAGACACCTCAGATCCATTATCAGACGCACTCTCAGTTGCAGGAGCCGGAGAAACTGGTCTAGGACTCTTATTTCTGATTCCATGCGGGGTTGGGACTAAATGGTTAGATATGACGATCTTGGTCCTTCGATCTGGGGATGAAGATTTCCTTGTGGGGCTGATTGCTCGAGGAGCTAAATGCCGTCTGCTTGGAGAAGCGGCTCTGTCCAAGTCTCCTAAGTAAGGCAGACTGGTGGGAGCATCACTGAGCCTATGGTTAGACTGGTAGTGTCCAGATTTCGGTTCTTCATTATACATTTTGGAGTTGTATTGAAGAGACATTGGCTCATAAGTCTTTGGCTCAGTTTTGGTGAAAGGCAGGGATGTTGGGCCAGCGTCTGGTCGTTCGTAGGTGACGGTGGCACCGGCCAGATCATGCTTGGGGCGAGCGAGGCGGGCGGAGAGGGAGGTGCGGTGGGAGGCGCGGCATCTGCAGGGGTCGTGCTTGTCCAGGTAGTGGGCCAGTGTGTCCCAGCCACCTCCAACGCGGACCATGACGTGGGAGCGGAGGATCTGTGAAAAAAGACAGAAAATTAATTAAGTCACTTTAAGAAAATATAGGACTACCATTTTATAAAGGCACAAAAAATGTACCATCAAATTTTCATTTAAACTTTAATAAGGGGACTCCCATCCCCATAACAAAACGTTCTTGATATCTTAACTATCTGATGGTCAAGCTGTACTACAGATCGATAAATAAACCTCACAATAAGATAGCTCTTACTTTAAAAGTTGCCACTAGAAATAGATTTACAGTACTAGAGAGTGCATTCAATTTGGAACCCGATCTCATGTTTCTACTTAAAGGGCATGAGGCTGTTGTAGATCAGCTTATAAAGAACCACGTCTCCCGAACAAAAGGACCAGTACATCTTGAGACCTCGAGTACTCGTTTATTAGAAATTCCAAATAAAGATTCGCTGATACCGTGGGAATGCTACCTTGATAGTCCCAATCAATACATGTCTGGTGACCTCGATCCGCCTTCGTTTACTTCTTAGCCTTGCAACCCTTAATATGGATCGATAGATAACATCCAACATACACTGACCCTTCCCTTCTAAACACTTGTTCCTAATTCGAGGTCTTCCTAAATTTGGAATAACGCAAATAGCCAATATAAATTGACCTGCCTCCTAATATAAATCATTTGAAACGATAGGTCAGTTTTAAATAGAAGCTATAAGGTCGAAAGTCGTTTTCTACAATGAGGCGTCCATTCGATTTGACCAAACAAGGAATCGAATAAAATGAATCATAGATCCGTCGTCGAGGGAATTGGAACACTATCTGTATGTCCATAAATGTGAATCTTGTTTGGCATTAATGACTGTGCGAATGTTTTTTTTTTTTCATTAAATGGCGCTTGAAGATCTATTTTTAGTGCTAATGAATATAGCGTTCGTTGTTTCGTACTAAACCCAGGCTTAATGGTATTTTGATACGAAATCAAAACGTAACTTCTTATATTTGGAATTGAGAATATTTGTTTATTGCTAGTTTCAAATTTAATTTCGAAAATATAATTTTAGCATTACGAGTATATGTTTGGTACATTGGGAAATTATGCTGTTTTTTTTTGTTTTTCGTTACATTGCGGTCTGCTAGAGATTATCTTTGTTTGCATAGTTCAAATTGCAGTAGAGATTTCACTTCTTTCATATTTTAAATAACTTTTCAGTAACTAACATAAACAAGTGTCATTCTTCTATAGACACCCCAGTATCCCTGTATGTATCAAGAGTGTTTATTTTTCTCCCACTTTCCTCACATCTTCGAATTTCAGGTTAACTAAACGGTTGGATCCTTTGAACCGCATTGTTTACAGAGTTTCGTAATGACTTCTTGCGACAGACCGTGGCGAGCGGCGCGTGCGCACTCGTCCTCTGTCCACTGAGTTACGGTCATTGTCTTTAGAATGTTATTTTGCGATCGTTTTGATTGGTGGACAGAAGTCGTGGATTAAGTGCAAGATAAGTACTGATGTTACATTTCTTTTATAAATTTAGTCTGAAGTCAATGCTTAACGGAAATATCTCGGGAATAACGAGTTATATTGAAAAAATGTATTAAGTAAGTTTGGGAAAGAAACCATGAAGAAATATATTTTCAGTCAGGATGCGATATCTGGCTATACTTATGAATCACGCAGCAATACAATTGAAGACCGTGTAAGTATATTTTTCTCGTCCCAAGTGCTAACGATATCAAAGCACTTAACAAAACAAAACGTGTTGAGCGTGGAACAATTCCCCAAGTCATGTGCTTTAATGGCACTACGTCTAGACAGGAAATCTCATTTAGACCTACAACGAGAACAATTTAATTGATTCCCCCTTTCCAGACAGAATTTGAGGGCTTTTTGCTTCTTTTCTATCTGGGGTGATTCTCTAGTTGGTCCTTTCGAACGATGTTATAGAGAGTCCTACGATTTAAATTCCCTGTGGGTTTCAGGTAGCTTGTTCTGACATATGCATAAAAAGACAATTCAACTCACCCTGACGAAGATCAGTATCTTAGTATCACCGATCCTGTATTTTCCCTCCGAAACCCTCACCATCTGGAATTGAGTAGGACAGGAGCACCTCTCCACGAGGTCCCTGACTCTCTCATCCAAACTCCTCAAGTCATTGGTCACCAGCTGAGGCTGAGGAGCCGATGGCACGAGACCTAATGCCGAATCATCTGGTCTCAACTCTTCTCCTGCCAACTCTCTTTCTATCTGCCTCTCCATTTGAACCAGTAAAGGAGCTGGCATACCTAGCACTGCTCCTTTTCTAGCTACTTCTAGAAGACATAATACCACATGTTTCTCATTCTTTCTCAGGCAGAGATCGTCAGTTTCAAAGAGTAGACATTCTAAAATCCCAAGGGCTTTTCGGCACCAATCTATGAAGTTGGAAAGGTTGTCTCTAGCGAAGAATGTGCCAGCCTTCGCAGCGGGGAGCATGTTGACAGGAGGTCGTGTGCGTAAGGCTCTGGCGAGAGTGAGAGCATCGTCGGATTCTGGTTGTGGTGACTCGAGGATCAAGCGGGCTGAGTCGCGGACTGCGTTTGCGTGCTGCAAAAAGGGAAAAACAAGATGTTAGGAGACAGTTTAAGATGTTTGAATGATGAATGGGAAAAATGAACTGAAATCGAAACAATCAGCTTTCCCCCCACATTTTGTCGAGTTCTGCCAACATAAATGTATGGAGCAGCTGTTTTCTTTTTTCGGGAAACCAGGGTCATTGCCATAGTAAAAGTTGTTCATAATTATGAGTACAATGTAAGAGGTTTTAAGTTATTTCAATTACATCTTGTATAAAAAAACTTTGAAACAGAAATTATTGAAGTAGACTAGTTCTGGAAACCATAATGCTGTTATAATTTATTACTCTTAAGTTCGTTATATTGCTACGTTACGATGTCCTTCGTACCAAAAGACCAAGTTTATTGAATCAAGTGGAACAAAAAGTTTAACAATTAACGATGACTTTGTAAATATTAGTCAGCAAATATAAAGGAGACTTATCGATCTCTACCCGTCTGTGTTTTGTTCTGTTTTCATGGCCATGTTTAAACTAGAGCGACGACATTGAAGGTCAGATACAGATAGCAGAAACAAGTGTATGTCCCCTTCTTCCGGCAGGATACCAATACCCTGAGTGGTTACACACAAATCAAATGACATTAAAACTATGATATGTTGCTATTGTACATGGATCTTTTGACGCGTGGCCAAAGAGGAACTAACGCCGCCATCTTGTTTTTTAAATACAATTTCTGTGACAATTTTTGTCACTGCCATTCAGAGGCCAAAAGATCCTCGTTGTCGCAGCACTCCTGAGTCCGCACTACCACTCAAGTCCGATAGACGCGGCGCTAGTGACTATGTCATTAAAAAAAAAATAGTTCCACAGTTTTCCGCCTGACGTCAGTGGTAGCGCGGACTCTGTATGAATTCTGCTACCAAGAAAATCTTTGACTTTTTAATCTACATAATAAAGGAAGAGTTCTATAAAAGCTCAAGAATATTTTTTCTGGAAATAAATAAAACCCTGGTAAGAACCGATTTGACTCATTTTATAAAAGTAAGTTGGAGCAGATTTTAGACGACACGAATTTGATCTAAATATTTCTAGTTCTGCTATTCTTTTATAATCCCTTTTAAAGAAAATATTCAACAATAATATCCTTTAACATTCAGCTCTCAACAGCCTCTTACGCTCAATTTGTATGTTTACCATAACAACAAAGTATTGAGTGCGGCGACATTTGCACGGCACTGACCGTACGTTACCGCAATACTAACAAACTGTCGCATAACACTGTCGCCGTTTGTATAGTGTTATTAGTTCACATTTACTAATAATTCGCAACTGCTTTGGGTGTGGTTCTGTGTGAGCGCATTTTAGTTTTAAGAGATGTTTCATCCTTCGGTTTAAAGTCTCGCTCTATCAGAATTTCTTTTAGATCTTCTGTACTTAGTTAGGGAAATACTTTTGGTACGGAAATTCAGCTTGAAATGAAAATTGAATAGAAGGTTAGCCATAGGTCCCTACTCCTTTTTATTATTAAAAGTTTTTATTTAACTTCACTTGTATGTATGTACTGGAATATTGCAATCAATATTTCACCCACTTCCACTGAAGCTACTGGGCTAAAATTTGGCATACGTGTTTGGTTCTCGTGACAATGCATGATTACTTAAATGCCGCCATTTCTAATCCAATATGGCGGACGTTACAAAATGGCGATTTATTATTGTAAAACAGATCGTCAAATAAAGGCTGCCGCTGAGAGGCGCGACTCTTGTAGATCTAATCATGTCGCATTGTCGCTTCGCGCCTAGCTGTGGCAGACTAAATATTGCCACACTTCCCGCCGCATCGACATACACGATACAAAACCTTTTCTAAACGGAACTTGCTGAATACCTAACTTTTCAACACAGCGTGAGCAGCTACTCTCGTATATCCCATGCAGCTGCAGTCATAAAAAAATGGCTTTCCTCAGAGTCGGCTGTAAGGCAGTTTTTTTTTTCATAAACTTAGGTAAAGGAGCTTTTACGAGACAAAGCCCACACTAGTTACAACCTCCGTGGACACACCTTTACCACATTCAGAACGCAGTAAGCACAGTACGTCCGCGCTTTGCATAATATTTATATACAATGAGCTGCAAACAGAATGTCGCCACAGTCTCCAATATATTTCAACTGCACATTTGTCACTGCTAACTGAGGACTCAATAGTTATTTAAATTGTTTATTTATGTTCATATGGTAATGTGAGTTTGTTAGAAACTGTTGAGTAGTTAGGTTCTTGTTGACCTAGGGTAGAATGTCACAAAACTAGCTTTATCCTGCAGCAACTACGCTTGCTTTTATTTTCTGAGACTCTACTTCTTGCGAAAAATCATCTAATAACAAAAAAAATATCATCAGATAGACAGACTACTTACGCATTTACTTTTGGTATAAACTCTTACTAAATCTTTTCTCAAAGCAATCAAGTGTAACCACATGAAATTAATCATGCAATATTTCACAAAAAAATGAGTGAAATCACGCGCATTACCATCCAATCACACTGCACACATCAACAAACAAATAAATCAAACTACGCCTGTCAAACAGTTTTTATGCAAAATAACCGATGGGCATGCTGCACAATAAATGTAAATTATCACATAATTACACGTTTAAGCGCCAGTTAGTCGTTTATCACATTGTAACACGGGTATTACGCGTAATTGCCGTTTGGAGGCTAAGTTAAACTATCTATCAACTTTTGATTACAATGATCGGTGCAATCGGTCTGAATCTAGTTTTTTTTGCGTAACGTCTAGATCGTAAAGTAAATGTGCAATTATGGTGTCTGCGAATGATGGCTCCATGTTATGAGTTTGATAACTTATTTCTTAATATTATTAGCTTTGCTTGACCACCGAAGGAGATTAAACAACATTTAATTTTAATATGAATTTAATAACTGTAGCAATAAGGTTAAGGTTGTTCGCATTGTATTTGCCATATATGGTAATTTTTTCACATAAAAGAAATTGTGGTTGTTTGTATACCTAAGGACCAAAAAAGCTTTGACAATTATTATTACTTTTGAACACAGTAGCTTCTAGCTTCTTAATTATCTACTTGCGGTTATTACTTAAGCATCTTCAACCTTCAACACAAAGAAATCTATCAATGGAAGATGCAAATAATTTAAATCTTTTATTAGAATGGCCGGCCGGTGAAACATTCGATAACGAGGACGAGGCCTACCTAGAATGCCTGCCTACCCACTCAAAAATAAATGTCATTACACGCACATTACACATTTCTCTCAAATTCCAACATTTCGCAAACAACCAGTCATTTCGTGAAATTACCTTAACTTATAAGGCTATTTCGCGAAATTGAGTTTTGTCTTGACAAAAGTTAATAATATGATATAACATGTTATTTAGCGAGTTGACTTTGTGTAACATGTTATTTTTTTATTGTTTATTCCAATGTTTATTGTTTTAAATGAACGCCTGGGGATTTTTATGGGTTTTATTGAGCGAGTTCGTAATTTTTCGGCTTGTTTCACTTGGGTCTATGGGTTTTTTTTTTTTTTTTTAATATTTCATTTATGTTACTGCGAGTTTATGATTTCCCTGATTTAAATAAACTTTTCTTCTGGTGCATACAAGATCAAGTTCTGCTTTACGTGATATAATAATAGGAAACAGAAAAATTAATAAACATAAAATACATCATTATTTATTGTTGTAGTGGAAAAAGAATTTAAAAGCTTTCCTTATCTCTACAACGTTAATTCAGTAACTTAATAAGAAACACAGCTCTATATATTTTTAGTATCCCTTTGAGGACCCACATTTGAAACTTTTAATGAGAGACGTTATTCTAATATTTCTTTATTTTTCATTGAAAAGCTTCATAAATGTTTTATTCTTGTGTTTTTAAGATTATGCCAACTCGTTGGTCATAAGAGGCACCAACCTTTTTGTCTTATAATGAAGCAGTTAATGCCAAGGACTGCCTACCCACTGTCCACTTATTAACTTCAATAGTAGTACTCTTAACTGCCATATTACTTTTAATTCCATGTAGGTGTAATGATATGTTGCGATATTTTTTTATTAATATTTTTTTCGTAATTATTAATTTGGTTGAGGAAGCATTTAAACTTATTCATAAATATTTATTCCTGTGTCCCTTGGGTGTGAATTAATAATCTCGTTATTGTTTCAATACATGACAGAATAGCATCTGCATAGCGTTTACTCATTTGAGTCTGAGATTAAACTAAAACTCTACGTAGGTAAATAATAAATATAAACCATTAAGATAAACTTAGTGACTCACTGCAGCATCATAGATCACTAAGAATATCATCATAGTGAGTTCATCAATTTGTCAATTAATAAACCAATTAATAACGCTTGCAGTCAAACGGAATTCAAAATGGAAGTCAAACCAGTAAAAGACCACTCCCTATACGCTGAGAAGGACCAAATAAGGTGCAATAAGCAAGGATAAGGATCACGTACTTTAACGTCTGCCTAGCCTTTTTCCAACTATTTTGGGGTCAGCTTTCAATCTAACCGGATGCAGCTGGATACCTGTATTTTAAATGGACCGACTGACCTCCACAACCCAGTTATTGGGTAATACAATCCCCTTTAGTAAGACTGGTTGTCAGAAATTCAAACTTCTGACTTCCCGTAACAACTGTCAAAATCTACAAATGATAGCCGGAACCCACGGCTTAACGTGCTTTCCGAAGCATGGAGATGTGTCGATATATAAAAGGATGGTCACCCATCCACGGTCCGGCCTCGGCAAGCGTAGCTTAACCTTCGATCGCCAGATAGCCACATCCATGACCTAATAAAACAGCTGATACTGACATCAGACTACGGAAATGAATCACACATCAACTGATAGTGACTGTAAAACAAAAAACAATTGATCAAATTACTGCAGTAGGTATATCCGATACTTTAAGATAATTGGCATGTTGATCACCTGCAGCCGTGTTGAATGACACGTTGAAGATTAATAACTTAAAAGGGTAATAAGACTGGCGCCATATTGTCAGAAGTTGGTCTTTTGTTTTTTTGGAGGATTTTGATGTCATGTTTACGGTGACTTCATTTATTGTGTTACGGATATTTCAATGAATGTTCGAAAACACATGGTCAACTTATTGTAGTAGACTGAGATAGCTGTGTGTTTTTAGAAACTCTGTAATAAATTCTTCATTTATTAAATTACAAGATTCTAGTCAGAACTTCATCCCTGTTTCAAGTAGACTTAGGTAAGTATACACTTATTATTCCCGTTCTGCTCATAAGCAATGTTGCTAGAATAATTCAAATCCTCTAAAACAATCGTTTCTTTCATTTTCGAATCATACATTGTTCGACAATCTAGTACATTAAAAAAAACAAAAAATCTTTCCTTGATATGCGAAACTGGTAAAAATCTGTTCTCTTTCGAAAATGGTAACGTCTACATAGCTTTTTGATGAGCTACAATGCAACTGAATGCGTCATTACAAAGCAAGCGAGGTGTCCCATTTTCCAAAACAAGCCCTATTCAAAAGTGGTGCAAAGCTTTTCTGCTCACTGTTTGTTTACTCCAGTGCAGCCATGTGAAAACGCTAGACGTATCCAGTACATCTATGTGGGACGCGTAACGCTACCCACGTCGTCTATGAGCGTATGACGCGAAATTATGATGATTCATTATCACGCCATAAACATTTTATATCAAACCAAGTGTTCTCGTCTAGGCTGTCAGCAGTTTCAAAGGCTAGATTTTCTTTTCAAGACGACTGAGTCATCGGAAAATAGAGAGAGAACAGTGTTAACGGATGTAATTTAATAAAACTGGAATAATATTTTGTGTAGCACTATTAAAACACAAAAGAAGTTGATATAGAGAAAACGAGACTAGTTGATATACCACCATGTGAGATTAAATCTAAGAAGAGAGAAAGGTAGGTAAGCCCAAGATACACTAAGAATGCTATCTGGACCAAATCGGATAATTAGCTCAGAAAAGTAGAAGACGAATATCTTAGGTGGAAATGTACTGATGAAAAAACACAAATATCAATAAAAGAAAATGGACGAGCTCCAAAAACAAAAATTATAGATATAGCTATAGTAAATAAATGGAAAAGACCAGACTAAATGAATTAACAGCGAACAATCTACAATCAATAGTAACGTCAACCAATAACGTTTAGTAACAGGTTGCGTCAGGCGCCCATTTATCGGCACACGTTGATTCTGATCATCCATTGGCAGTCGAACTCTATCAACTAGTTCAAGGTGCCACCTACTACAACCTATCGAAGACCATCACAAAAGATAATCAGTTATCTAAATGAAACAGTTGATGATGATCAAAGGAAATCATTGAAGAAAGTAAAAAAAAAAATTGACGAGAGATTTAGAAAACTGATTCGCATTCTAGAAACATCTAAGTGAAAATGCAGGGCCGGATTTGTTGTTTATTTGTTTGTTACGTTGTCACGCTAAAACGGCAGAACGGATTTGGCACATGAGTAGACCGTGACCTGGATTGGGACATAGAATACTTTTTATCCTGATATTCTCACGGGATCGAGACTTATGCGGGTTAAACTGCGACGGACAGCTATTAATTCTATAAATGTGCAATGCAATAAGGAATATAAAACTGACAGTTTACTAATTAATACTACAACTACAATTTTATTGTTGGTAAACCATTTATGATTAGGATTACATACTATCATAAAATTGGCGTAACGTAATGACCCAATTAAAGTTTGATCTGTCAGCTTCCGCGAAATACGATACGCTCAGTACACTCTATAACCTCTTTGATATTAAAGAATGATACAATAAACCAAACAATTAAGATATTTTCTTAATTTTAATAACTTTCATAAAATACATTCCACTAACAAGCATTGCATTTAATCAAAACCTCATCTCGCATATTTTTAATTAACCATTCTGACTCATGACTAGCCGTCGTAAACTCCACTTAACGTCTGACAAAGTTTATCGCGACACATAAATTGTCACATTAAGCGCATCAGATGCATTTACATCGAGTGAACATACACTTGACTCAATTAAGGTTCGATACTCCGCCGCACCGGCCGCCAAACCGGAAAGATCGGAGGTTCAAGGCTGACGATGCTTTTCAGTTTCACTCTCGTTTAAGAGAAATTCCGTAAGGCTTTTACTTTTGTATAAAGAATAATTTTGAACGTAATCTCTATATTTTTCGGCTCTTCTCCATAGGAAACGACCAATTGGAACCGTGCACCTAGCTTCTGACGTTTCATAAGTGCCCTTGTAGGTTTATGTGAAATAAAAATATTTTGAATTTGAATTTGAATTCGTTTGTGTTTTTGGCATCTGGGTAAAATACTCTTTCGTCAATATCTCCTTTTTGAGTTAGCGGGAAATATGATTTTTCTTTTTTAATTGTTTACGGAAAGATATCGAAGGCTGATATGATATTTTGAAAGTAATTTTCTGTTTCCTGAATGTACTAGTTTTTTTTTCCCTAGAAGTTTCATATCGAAAGGTTTATTTATTGAACGGAAATGTGAGAGGAAATGTTTCAAGAACTTTCGCGTTGCCTTTAAAAGAGCAATGGACAAATTTTTGAACATACCGACAAATCCAAATATTATTTCTTGCTAGAGAATGTTTGTCAAAGTATTTCTCAACTTCCATAACCTGAGGCATACACAATTGTCAAATACAGACTTCCTATTGATAAGAAATGTCGGAAGGTCACGTCTAAGACTCCCCATCAATCAAAAGTGACAGGTTCTTGGTCAAAGCACCACAGCATGCGCGAGCGCCTCGACCAACAATACCAAATGATGATCCATTGAATTAAAAAAACAATATATCATTATAAAAGATTATTGATAAACTTGTCTATGTTTTGAATTTTATTGTTTTGTTTCTTGATTCAAATATTTGCGACGCAAATTATAGCATAATAGTTGCTTGTGGCATAGGAATAATTTCTAATTTGAATGCTCATGATTCGATGACAATAAAAATTCTTATATAAGAAAGAATATGTGTGGAACCTACAGATTCAAGTTCAGGTGACCACGTTTATGATCAAGGTGACCTCAAATAGCTGCAAACCACAAGAAGTAAAACTACAACTGTAACAACGAATTCTGACTTCATTACATTGTAATAATGTTCTTGACAAATGAGTTTCCTCAATTGTAAAACTGTTCTGTAATCACCATGTTTCAAGTTTAATTAAAACAGTTTCGTCCACCGAAGCTCTTCGCACGAACATCGGAAGATCATAATTAATGTGTCAAATTTTAATAACTTCCTCGAGGGAAGTCCTTAGTGGATACTGGATGTGTTGAGAATTAAAATGCTTGTATTACTCATGCTTTTTAAGAGAAATGTATTGGTGGAGCGGTGCTTTTGAGAAATTGTTTTGAAATCGGATCGAGTGAATATTTTTTTGGAACGAGATGATTGTTTTCAGGTTTGGCTTGATTCATCTTAATCTGTTGGAATACTTAACCGTTTGCAACAACTTCTAAAATAACGGTTTTAGTTTCTATAGGCATTTGCTCTTGAAGACAATGAAAAATGTCAAGCAATCCATAAAAGAAATCCATAAAACCCATAATCGAATCATTAAATCAATTCCTAAGATACACAAACAGATAATAATTAACGATGAGACATATCATAAACATAGCCAGCTTAGGTAATAATGAAATAACATTATTAATTCTAACAATCAACCAATTAACAAATCCATAGACTAGACAAACGATATAATAAAACTCATAATAATATAAAATTATAAGCCACAAAGAGCACTGATGAATCACCGAATACGGAACGTTATGATCAACTAATCACAATCTGCTGGTCCAAGGTGAACTCTTGATCCGATCATATATGGTGATAACTGACTACCTGTCTCATGGCAAGGCTCAGATGCTAGATATAATGCAATGTCATGGTCTTCTAATTCATTTTTATTATCTGCTTCGGTATAGTACGTGATTGCTGTAAGGTCTAGGTCAGGATCTGTATCTAAGCTTGGTCACAGGTAATTTGGATTACTTGTTTGTTGCTTATTGTTTCCTTGATTTTATTTTGGTCATGTTTTTAGATTATTTGTGCGGTAATGAGGTGAATTATTAGATTATTCAGCTGTCTCAGGACAGGAAATGTCTGCAGGAGTTAAATAAATAGCATCATTTGTATCGCGCAAAATGTGAAGATCGATTAGATTGACGGGCCATTAAGCAAGCTAGTTTACTTTTTTTTTGTATTTAGTGTTAAATTAAATTAAATTAAATGTTAAATTGCACATAATTATTCTGAGCATACATCAGATTGTTAGAAAAAATATATCGTAACTTGTGTAACAAGCAAAGATGCTCTCTCGAGTATAAACAAATATACCTAGCGTAAGATTAAACGGAAAACTTCAGTCGACGAAGAAGACTAATAAATATAAACGAAAACATTTCTTCCTTCCGAATTCTTGAAAACAAAAGTTTCGATGAAAGTGTAAATAAGTAAGATTGATAGCAGTCAAAGACCGGACGCAAGGGTACAAGAGATAAAAATAAAAACAATTTAATTTACGATTATTTCATTCTTTCCATCCATCAACATAATAATGATCCTCATCGCGTCACATTAAAACATTTTTTTCTTCCGTATTTACGCCTTTTAGGGTAATCAAAGTCGTAAATCTCACTCGATAGTGTGAATTTTTATATGAGTCAGTCACCCCTGGTTGGCAGGCGTGTGACCTTGCGCGTCGTATCGGCCTCGACTGGCGCAGGGCGGCGCGGTCCAGCCCTTATATGGTAGATCTTGCGCCTGCGCACTCCGCACAACATGGCGCTTCCACGTCACGTGGTACATTGCATCTAAATTTTCGCATTTATTGGCGCTGAGTAGGAAATTGTTTACGTGGTTTATGTCTCCTTGAGTTTCGAGTAAATTCTTTAGTTACTACGAGCATATCTTAAATATATTTCTTCCAAATTGGGGCTGTAATAAAATCTGATGGTTTCCTGCACTTGGCACGCCAGTCTTTATCTAAAGTTTTTTTTATTTATGTCAGTGATAAGGAACATACAATAAATTGTCTAAAAACAACCCTGTATGCCCAAAAAGGGTAATTTCTTTTATTAAACGTCGTTGCTCCCTATCAGGGCTAGTATGTCTGTGTTAAAGCTACAATCTGTCTTGAATAATGTTTGAAGAGTCACAGACACTTCCCTTTTGCAGATGTATTTAACCGAAGACTTCGGAGATATTTGGGACAAGTGGAGTCGAAAGGTGTAGTGTAAACCTTGCTTTGTAGTGCAGCTTAAGACTGTCCTATGTCCAGCAGAGTCAAGCTGTGGGGATGGTGGCCGTATACCAAACAAAATTGCAATAATCACAACAATTGGCAAGTGGTGAACAGTGGACGCAGTATGTTCTCATCAGCAGGACACTGCTATTTATCTTGGCAATGACCTGATACCCACGACTTCCCACGAAAGAAAACTAAGAGTGGAAGAAGTCTAGACTAGTTCGAAAAAAAGTGGTCCTTCATCAAAATAACCACATGGACACTATTCTTCTTAAAAAAAGCAGAAGAGTATGTTGGTATTTTACTGCCTAAACCCACAGGGTGGATGCAGGGTCCTTAACTCCTCGAGACCAAGAAGGTTTTGGGATCTACAGTGGGACAGACCGGTGCAATTACTATAGAGTATAGGTACGTCCATGGTGACAGTTTGACATTAATAGCACCTTTATTCCGATGCAGTAGCGAACGGTTTCCTAGTTCAAGTGTTGCTACTAACTTTCTGTTGACCGTACGTAGCGGTTCCAACATCTGGAGCACCCAAAAGTGTACAAAAAGGGGCATTAGTCAGTAATTTGTGTGTAATTGTGATATTGTATGGAGTATAATTACGCTATTGTTTGCGGGTGTGAGCAGGGTGATGACCTCGGTGCGCCAGAGGTTTAAGACATTTTATTTAAAAATGTTTGTATGTGAAGTAACTAATTGTCAAAAAAATGTGGGGCATTTCCACGTTTTTGAAAGAACAAACTGTGATTAAATCATTTTTGTGAAAACTAAAAAAAAAAAAAACATGATAGTTTTTATACTGTACTAAACTAAAATTTGATGAAAATTCTACTTTTTTTTCAGAAAATTAAGAAGAAAATCGTTTTTAAATTCAGAAAATAATCTTTTTTTTAATTATAATTCATAATTTATGACTAATTTTATTCTTATTAGTAGGTATTATACGCATTTTACATAGAGATAAATAACAGTAAGTGCTAATAAAAGCATGAATACTAAAGCAGTAGGTAATTCGCACAAGTATAAGTTACAATATACTGTTATTTTATTATTCTTGAATAATTTGAACTAATTTATATTCATTAGTTAATTTATTCAGATTTGATCTTTAGCAAGCCAATCATGTGCCTAAGTGATGTTGTAAGCTTATAATAAAACATGTAATATGTGCGGAAAATAAATTAACATTTGTAGAAAAAACAGTTTTTATAATCATTAAACGTTGAAATATACCAAAAATATCAATGAAAATCCTTTTTGTAATAAAATTTAAAATACAAAAAGTCAAAAAGATTCTGCGATGGCCGGGAATCGAACCCGGATCAACTGCTTGGAAGGCAACTATGCTGACCATTACACCACCATCGCAGCTGAGAGTAGCGTCGAAATAACCGTTTGAAACCAGCGTAACATTTTATCAATGTGACGTCACTTTATTGATAATTTTCAAGTTCCGTTCATTTATACGAAATTCGCTTCTAATGAATGTTTTGCTGATTTTTATCAAGCAGTTTTATCGAATTTTTATGACATGAATATTTTAATATCGTTCACATTTTTGTCTTGTTTCCAAGGAAACTATTCGAAGAAGTTTTAACTTTCTAATCACGCCGCTAGGCGGCGCCACTAGTACAGAAGTGAATGTGAAACTGTCACAAGCGGATGAGTCATTCGCGAACTTGCCTAAATCTATTTTTGTTCTGATTGTGATGAATTTTATTTAAACAAGTAACTGCCCGTGCCCATTTAAATTGTAACTTTCTAGTCTGAATCTATAAACTCAAAAATAACCCGTCCTGCCATTGAGAAACTCAAATAAAAGACTCCTCCACCTGGGAATCGAAGCCATAACTTCTCACTCAGCAGCCGCACTGTCAGACCAACACCGCAGTTCGTTCAGATTAGTACAGTACAGAGTATGTTAACACAAGTACCTTCACATTGCAAGTACATAAACATGAGATGCGCGCGCGGCGCTATTGTCGCACAATCACTTTGTAGATCGCCGCCGGCCGGGTCGTGATCTCTGCGATTTGTACGGGAACCATCAGGTATAGATCTATAGGATAAGTCAGACTGAAAATGTTTTTGGATTTCGTTTATTTTTATCTCAATATCTAACATTTTATAATAACAACTAATATTAAAAATAGAAGGTGATGATCAATTTTCTGGTCAGTTTAAGAATTACCTTCTCCATCTTACTGCCGCAAAAGAAAATAATATTCCAAGCGGACGCACTTTTTTACTAGCAGGTAATAGGTATACGAACCGAACATTTTAGTTAGGCAGTGGTGGACTGGTTGGTCGAAGGAAACGAATCTTATTCATAGAATCGAGGATATTCATGAGGATTCTGCAATTATTGCCAGGAATCACCATGAAAAGTTTCCTTAAATTATAATGTTCCAAGCCTTATCCCAGGTACCTATGTAGGTAGTTTTCTCACGAGACATAGGGATAGTTAAGGAGTATACCCAACCTGTCAAGAGCTGCAAGTTATTAACTTTATGCTCTTCTCAGCTTGGGCAAAGTCCTTAGTCCTAGTCCTGGGAGCTAATTAAACCTTTAATTTTGCTTGCTGGTTCATACGCCCCCAGGATATTTATCCCATGTATTTTTTTTGCCATGGTCACTGCAGTTCATCGCGCGGCACCGTTTGTCGCGATAAACTCGCGACCCGCGGTAATTGCAGCGCGACGCGGGCGCGGCGCGGCGCGGCACGACCAGGCGTGTTCCCACGACATTGTTAGAGGTGGTCGTAACATGTTCTACTTGCGATTACGATGGAAGAAAGGGTCACAAATAATGGGTAAGGAAACCCCCCCGTTAGATGGATCGAGGACTGAAAGAGGTTAACTGGATGCAGAAGGCGGCAGAACAGGGTGTTGCGGTGCAACTTGCGAAAGGCCTATGTACAGCAGTGGACTGCGATATGCTTTCTAGTGGCGATATGTGCAAGCCCCTACAATAGCTATCGGTACTAGTATAGTGCAGAGATGAACTCACTTCTATCACGCGCTTTACGGGTTTTGTTGGAGGAGCTAACTGCAAGACTAATACCTAGTGAGCAAGTGAAACCCAGATTGCGTATAAATATTAAACAAAATTCCCGAAAAAGAATTGGTAACTCACTCAAGGATCGAATATCTCTCATTATGCGATACAATTAAATGTAAAGCCTTCACTTCGTCCAGTAATTCAATATATTACACTAAACGTGGGTGCCCTAAAGTCTAGCACCCTCTAGGTAACCCAATCTGTCTTAAACCTACCTCCATAAACCTAACTCCGGCAAATTAAGCAACTATCACCGGTTCAGGACAAATATATCAACTGGTTCTTAAAATGCCTCAACCGGGCACCGAATGCCGACACCCACACGTTGTTTAGTAAACAATTTTGCGTAATTTTCGCCAGTCCAAGTCTGGGTTCTAGATTGTAGGCTAGATCAGGGGTGGCGGAACTATGTAACTTAGTTAAAGATTCGTCTAGGGAAACATTTTAATATTTACAAGTGGGTGCATGACAACTTATAACTAATTAATTAATAAAAATAGCAAAATGATATGCTAACTTAACTAAAACTATTCAAGAACAAAAAAAAAAAAAAACAGAAAACAGAAAATATAGCATTGAAAAATTCATCCGCAATTTCAAAACGGCTATTTGACAATTCCCGTGACACAAGGGCTGGTTTTTACCTTGGACAGAGGCTAAGTATTGCCATACAACGTGGCAATACAGCCAGTCTCTTGGGTACATTACCAGTCGACAGCGATGCGGATGAATTTTTCGAAGATTCGTCTTGAATTGAAATGAATAACTTGAAATGTGTATAAATAAATATTAAAAGGTATGGCATATAGGTTCATTATTGTAACTAAGAAAAAATAAGATCTACTTTCTTTTCTCGAATTTACTCCTATTTGTGACCTTGTACATTATTATTTATAAGACCTTATGAAAATGAGTTTAGATTTTGGCAGTGTACTTTGCTGATGACTTGAATTGTATTTTTATCACAGCATGAACTACATAATAATAATTATGTTGTCATTTAACTTGTACCGACTGGAGACCAGTAGTGATAGCCTAGTTGTGTGACCCTCGGACTGCCAAGGTCTCGAGTTCGAACCCAAGGCACTCACCTCTGACTTTACGGATTCATGTGCGTATTTTATAATTATCACTTGCTTCAAAAACGGTGAAGGAAAACACCGTGAGGAAACCGGCATGCCTGAGAGATATTTCTCGACGGCATGTGAAGCCAAATCAGAGGCCCATGCGCGGCTTTAAAACTGTGACACCAGGTTAGACATGAAAAAGAAAGAACGACCGACTGGAGAAGAAGATGGTGTAAAGTGTCAGGCAATAAAACGAAAGAAAAATTGTTATTAAATTCAGTGTTGCCAACCCTATAGCTTCAGTATAATAATTTCCTATCAAGCTCATTTATTAAGGTGAAAAACTAATGGTCAGATACTTCATTGGATATTGAGTAATTTTGAAATATTAACGGAGCGAATTGTCAATTGAAGTGAGTTAGGCATGAGTTGGGGTTTCAGTGGAAGCGGTAAGTGGCACAGTGGGCAACAGTTTAATTTTAAACTGTTGTTAGAGGAAATGTCTTCCTAAATATAGTTAGGTACGTCTTCCGATATGTTATGGTCGTAATAAAAATACATAGGGCCGTGGTCGCAAGGGCGCCTGCTTGCCAGCTTGGTCCTGCGGTACTAAACAAAATCACCGTAATTTTTTTTAAAGTGGATGTCCCTGAGAAATTCACAGAAGCAGTTAAGTAGCAGTCCAGGGCACAAAAAGTACTATATCGTAGCCTAGATTAGCGTCCTCTGAGAGGCAATAGGCTCGCCTCGTATAACATGGCGAATTTTACCAATGAAATTGTTGTGTAATATTGACACTGATAGCTCTTGAACGCTATTCAGGTGCGCTTATTGCGTTCAATCTGCCCTTAGCTATCACGGTGTCTATGTACTATGCACCTAGTTGTTACCTGCCAGGTTAATTAAGGCCTTAACCAATTTCCACCAGTTCTCAACTTCATCGCTGACAAAGCAACCTGACCCCCTCACATTCCTTGACCGGCGACCCACTTGCATGACAAAAGAAGGAAGCGCTTGGTTGTCATCAACCGTCAACCATTGTCTATACACCCTGTGCGTAATAGCGGATGGGTGGCGTAACCGTGGCCTGGCGTGTAATGATACGGTTTGTGGCTATGGTGAAGAAGCTTAGGTAAATGGTATAATCATTATCATTGACATATTTGTCAAGTGGTAATCATGGACTTGGTCAAAAGGAAATTGCGAAAGTAATAAAAGTAGGTACCTATCTTGGCAAAAAGTCGCCACCTATTCTTTGTGGGAAATTAACACAATAATAATCAAAATTTTCAAACAGATTATTGGTAACTTAATATGTTCACGAGCAGTGGCGGCCCAGTGGTAACGGCCGCAATTTACGAGTTGTAGGTCGTAGGTTCGAACCCAGACAAGCGCGTTACTTTGAGTAGATTATTTTATCACCACTGCTCTCAAAACAGTGAAGGAAAACATCGTGAGGAAACCGGCATGTTCCATGAGAAAGTTCGAAGACAAGTGACATCTACGAGTACCAACACGCACTGGGCCCACGTAGTGGATTACGGCCCACACCGAGAGGAGGCCTGGGTCCCAGCAGTGGGAACATTATAGGCTGGTTGAGATTGACAGTATGTTCACAAATCGACGTTTTGATGACTACCGATTTGGCACAAATGTCATCTTCATGCACACGCATTTGATAAAAATGAGAAGTTATTTTAAATTAGGGTAAGGTGGTAATAAGGTAGTTTAGGTGGATACATACATTGATGAAATCTAAGCTATCTATGTCCTTCGGTATCTTTACGCCTTGCTAATTGGTTAAGCCTATTGTCATTTATCCAAAATCTCAAGTCTATTAAAGTCTAGTAGGCAAGCCAAACCTGTCACAAACAAACCCATTGCCTCCATACATAGCTATATAAAGCTGTTCTAACATCCTACAACACACCGAGAACAACACATAACGGCATGTGTCGCCTACTCGCCTGCCCTAGCGCCCTACTAGTAAATGTCGTTAAGTCTATGTCATCGGATGGGAGAACAACCTGATTTGGATGTAATGGGCACTTTAGTGAACAGATTACCTACTGGTCATAATGTGACATGTTCAGGAGTTGAATTACGACGTATCTTGGTGGCTAGGATATAAAAGAAAAATATGAAAGTTTAGACAAAATCCAGGAAAATTTGGTTGAATCCAGTTTTTTTTTACTTAAATCACACGAGATGGATAGTGTGTATATAATAAAATGAAGTCGTACAGATGTAATAATATGTAAGCAACCATTAACTGCCGAGGTCAGTAAAAAATATTTTTGCAGCCTTCATTTTTTCAATACACATGTCAAGAGGCACGTGCCGTCATGCCAAGAGTTGCAAGTATTAAAGAGTAGTTCCACTGCGAGCAATTTAGAAATAAAGCAATGAAGTATCGAACATGCCGTTGAAAAGTACACCTGGAAAACCAGAAAACTATGTCTTCAGTTACTAACTGATGATGTTAGGAGCAGCTCCTTTGAAAACTTTCATGTTATGAGATTTACCTATATTAAAGAATGAATCTGCAGAAAAATAAATTGAATTGTCTTTCCCCTAGACAAAAATCAAGTAGTTAACAATTAGTATTTGAAACTTCTGAATGTCTGACAACCAGTCTTACCAAGGCGTATCGTGTTACACAGTAACTGGGCTGTGGAGGCAGTCGCTCCATGTAAAATACTGGTATTTAGCTGCATTTGGTTAGACTGGAAGCGGACGCCAACATAGTTGAGAAAAGGCTAGGCAAATGGATTGATTTAAAATTACTGACTCACACCTGCACTGTGGCACTCATATGCAAAGTAAAATTGGCACTTGTCACGAGATCATACGATTGACTAGAGTTCTTTTCGTAAAACATATAAGTATTAAATATATTAAACATAATTATATTATACTCAATATCTTATTTATTTATCGACGTAATTATGACGTCACGGACCTTGAGTGTGTTACTGATGATCGACACATCGTTATTTTAGATAAGACGTAATTGTATATTGTTTCATTAATGTAATTTAATAAAAATAATGTTATATTAATTATTGAGTTCTGCTGCGTCAGTATCTTTTTGTTCTCTTCCAGCATCGTTAAAATAAAATGGACACATACCTTGTAGTATTTTCTTATTTATTTTCAATTGAATGATTAATTTAATTAATCTTTGTGTCCTGAAGAAGTTTAACTTACCTGTAACAACAAAAAAAAAAATTAGAAAAGTCGCGAAAAATTAGAAAGATTTTGATGCGAATTTCACCATCATTTAGTCAGAGAATTTATTCCGGAACGTATGTGTGTAATAAATTCATAATAAACTTGCACATAATCAAGAAATATTCCAAAAAAAAAAAAAGAAAAAAAAAACCCTCATGTTTTGTCAAGCCGAAAAACTGACCGAAGCAGAGGCGGCTCACTTGTTATTATACTAAAATAGCATGTATATGTACGCATTGTTTCCAAAAACTAACCTAATCGATGTAAACACAGATCGATATCTCGATAATTGTCTGAATCGATCCTTAATGGATAGTGGAGGTCGAGTTAGTCACTGTTGAGTAAACATAGTCAGTATGTTTGTTTGTTTGTCTGCATGTCCTTTATTGTTGAGTTGTTGTTTCAAGTTAGAATATAATACCATAAGATAAATAAATAACTGTTTTGTTTTGTGTTCAGAATGTGTGATTGTTTGTTATTATCAACAATAAATTGTGTATTGCTTTTGTTTATGTAGCAAAAAGCAATGGGACTTCATTGTGTGGTGTGTATTCTAAATATAAAAGATTTTATATGAATCTACTAGACTTCAAGTTCAAGTAGATTCATAAAAGAAAATATTAGCAATGTCATTCAAGTAGATACTATTAAGAAAGAGATAACTAAGAACTAGTTTTCCAAAAATTAGTCTTATATCGTGGTCCATGAGCGCCTCAGGTTAGCGCAGTGTGGGCGGGCCGCCCCGCAACGCAACGCATTGCAAAAGTCCTCCTTTTAAATACTTTCCGTAGTTAGCGACGCGTTGTATTTCATAGAAATACAAAGAAAACAAGTAGTGTCGCAGCGACACGTCGCCTACTGCTGCTGCCTGCAGTCAGCTACGTACTTGTACATTTATAATCGTACATTTTCTATGAATCAACGCACACTACGGTCTCACTTTTTGCTCAGCTATTGAGCCAATCAAGGATTTAATCGTTCGGTGAATAAATGTATTCTGCGATTACAACATTATCGTATCACATTGTAGCACGGACATTTTACAGTGTTAAAGGATGATGAATAAAAAGCGATAGTAGTGTTATTAAGTGGAATAAGTTGTAAAAGTCAAGCGAGGCGAGTAGGTTGGTTACCAGTTGAGCCTGTGGGCTGTGGGCGGCGCATGTCATTACGAGCGCCGTGTCATAATGTGCACCACGCACGCTAGCTGCGAATTACTATCGACACCTGATGAGTTCGGAGAAAATATTGCTTTTGAGGGAGGATTAGTAATGCCTAAACTTGTATTTTAACCTAACTTTTAGGTAAGAATTCGTCGTTTCCGACATGGTAAGATCATCCATCTTTATAGGCGACTAGGGATCAGCCAGGTAAATTAGGAGTGGACAGAAACTACTAGATCACAATACGTCCATTTCTGGATCTGTAAGGCCTTCTCAAAAAACGCTAAAACGACAGAACCTGTATTTGCTTCTGAATGAATGCCGCGTTCCAGGTGCAATTTGTGAAATAGCTCACTCATAGTGAAAAGATAAGCCAATCAGCCAATAAGCAAGTTCGTTATTGTGTCTGACTTTTCAGCTATTTAGTTACCTCTAAGGTCAATCAATCTTTTGCCAACATCTACATAACTTTTTGGGATAGCTATTTATCACTGCGCGGGAGTGATACTTGACCCTATCCGACACTCAGCTGTGTCCCTCTATCATCCAACGAACTGCTAATTGGCCCCTAATTACTGAACAGCCAAATTGCCGAGCTTGCCAACTAAAAGAAAAAAACGTAGTAAATATAAGCGGCCATCGAAGGCTGTGCGCGGGCGGCCTGTGGGCGGGGACTTGATACAGTTTTACTTGATAGTAGGGAGACGCGGAGTTATGGTTAGTTTAGGACAAGCTACAAAAATATATTAAGGAAAAGAGACCCCTTTAAGTCAGCTTGACTGCTTTGGCAGATCAATGCTCCAATAGGTCAGAACAGAATCTCAGTTTTTTTTTTTTTTTAACCCAGTTTAAAAATATTATAATAGTTATGTTGGTCTCACATAGGAGTGCGTTTTTCCGAGAGAGAAGGGAATGTTCCTACTTATGGCCGATTTTCTTATAGGAATACGGATATTTTTGACACTCAAGACATTTACTGTACAAAGGGTAGATGAGAGCAAACTTTTATGTACTGCAGTTCGTTTTTTATCCCAGATACTAATTTGACAGCTGCAAATGTCAAACTCCAAATAGAAAAAACAAACAACAATCACTTGAAATGTCAAATTAGTCTCTGGGATAAAAAACGAACTTCAGTACATAAATCTAATAAGTCATATCATGGTAATACATTTTTGACAGATTTTCCAAACCCACAAAAACTGTCAGACGTCAATTTATTCGCAGGATGACACATGAACTGCAGTAGCAAATGCTTACAAAACAAGTTTTAAATATATATACCTAGTTGTTTTGCGTCTAAGACTAAAATATTGGTCACAGCGACCTACCGGCGCGGCGCCTATGGTAAAGGCGGCTTATTATCACATATAAATTGATACCAAATAACCGACCACGTAACTTAGAGGTTAGTGGTGCAGCCGTCAGCATGGTCGGCGTACTGACGTTCATTTAAATATTGCTATTTAGGACTAAGTGGCTGTTTAGAGGCTGTAAACAAGTTACTTTGGTCAATGTATGCCTAATAAAACAGTTTCGGCTGATTACCTGTGTTTACATTCGTGCAGTTGGTCAATGCATGCTTGAAAAGTAGCATAAGATTTGTAATTCCATGTCTTGTGTAAATTTAAATCAATATCATGTGATTTCCATTTCTTATATCTAAGTAAAGGTACCTAAGGTGAAAGTAAGAATGTTTTTTAGGGTTCCGTGCCTTGAAAGGAAAAACGGAACCCTTATAGGATCACTTCGTTGTAGTCCGTCAGTCTGGCAAGACCCTTTTTCTCAGGTACGCGTTCAGGTATCAAGTTGAAATTAATATCAAATACGTAAGTCTATGGTCCCTTGGAGCCCTAACAAAATCAAGCTTCTAAGTCAATTTAATAAAAAATACGACCATTTTTGCAACATATTTTGATACTCGGAAATAAATTTTGTTGAAGAATGGGCACATTAATTACATAAATTACTATACCAGCGAACATCAATGAGATTAGCCGTAGAAACCTCGTCTCTGATTAATAAGAAGACTATATAGGTTTGACGTAAACCCGTTCCCACCCAAGGTCAAGTTAATAATAAATAATAATAATAATAATTTTTATTTCAACTATGTTACAGACAAGAAAATACATATGTAATTGTTAAAATTGAGTTGAGTTGTTGTTGTTGTTGTTGTTGTTTGTATGTTGTTGTTGTTGGGTCAAGGATACATAATGTCCAGCTGTAATCGGTATTCTCGGTCCCTCATTACTATCAAGAGGATCACCTGCTGAAATTTTCTTGAGGACATAGCTTCTTTTACTTGGTCGGACTGGCCTCATGCTCTTTTCTTCGCTATTGCCAACAATGACCAGCTTTTCAAGGCTGCTATCTCCACTTCGCTTTATATGGCCGAAATAGGTCAAAATACGCTATAAACAAACTGTAGACAACCGGGTCTTGATGTCGAGTTGGGAAAGGATCGACATATTTGTGCGTTTGGCTGTCCATGAAATTCGGAGTATCGGTAATCAGTATGCAGGGAGCGGGGCGTCAATGTTACTACGCTGTTAATGGGTATAATGAATGTGGGAACTGACCCAAAACAACATTATTAGATAAAATTAGATGAGGTTTCGATTTCAAAACACCTCTTGATTGCCGCAAAAAATAATTAAAAATATTAAATTGTTTTAGAAGTTAATTACCGACAAAGCAGTTTGAAGTTTCACAATCTTTGATTTAGCAATAATTATAATCAAAGTTATTTGTTATTATTTAGCCATCAAATTTTTCATTCCGTGTGGACGGAAAGAATAGTAGGTACCATCCCATTTCTTCCCGTGGGTGTCGTAAAAGGCGACTAAGGGACTCACTGGAGAATGGGCAGCAGCGTTCTCTATGATAGTGTCAATCCCCAGCATCAGGTGGAATGTCAGCTCAGTTCACCTAAGTTGTCACGGTGAGATAACATGACATAACAACACGCCTGTTTCCCCCGAAAGGGTAAGCAAAGATGTAGCTACCTACACCCACAATTCGCCGGGTGAATCTATTGTCATCAACTGAGCATGAATCTAGACTCCGGGCTGCTACTGAGATATCCCTGATGAAAAACCCAATAACACTTTGTCCGAACTAGGAATCGAACTTAGGAGCTCATGCTCAGCAGTAGCGCTTGCAACCACTAAACCAGTGGTCGTCAATCAGCGGTTCGCGAGCCGCATGCGGCTCTTGTACAATTGTCGATGAATGCGAGCGTATACAACCTTAGTTTTTGTTTACCCTAAACAAAAATGAATGTTCGTCTATCTCGTCGAAATGTAGGGAACAGCTGATTTTTTTTTTCGCGATTTCAGCGTCGGTCCCACAGTGAAAGTTGTTCATAATAATGAGTACAATAACCCCTTAAGGGGTTTAGTGTAAACAAAAACTAAGGTTGTATACGCGCGGGGATCGGGATTTCGGTCATTAAGAATATAACAAGATTTATTCAAAATTCAAACATATAAATCTTTGAAATATAAGTAATATTTCAAAGATTTATTTCCACCGAAGTAGGTATATTCACCAAAAACTAACAGGACATCAGTTACTGTAGGTACCTTTCAAAGTTTTCCAAGGTTAACTTGTTAATAAGTAAGATACCTTCATCATATTATTATCAGCCGAAAAGATGGTGATGATGAAGGCATCCTACTTATTTATTTATTTATTTATTAAAACTTTTCACACTCAAAAAAGTACAAAGGCGGACTTAATGCCTTAGGCATTCTCTACCAGTCAACCAAGGGTGGTGAAGAGATTAGATGGCAGGTGCTCTAATTGAGAGGAACAAAGAAAAAAAATATTCTAATGACTTATAACTAAAATAGATACAACAATACATAAATAGATTACAAACTACATACCCATACATACATACATATTTACTATAATATATACCTATATTAAATATATATACAAATATACGAAATCAAGGGAGAGGGGTGTTGAGATGACTCTACTCTATTTATTTTGAAAATAACTCCACAGTTTCCGCTTAAATGCATACCGACTGGTGGCCGTCCTGATATCAAGAGGAAGCGCATTCCAAAGAAGAATGGACTGAATATGAAAGGAAGAATGAACAAAGTCAGAAGTATGAGAAGGGCAGAGAAGGAGAAGATTGTTAGAAGAACGCAGATTCTTAGTGTGAGAAGAACATAGATATTGGAAGTGAGACACAAGATAAGAAGGAGGAGTGGGAGAGTTGAGAAGGGAGAAAAGCGTGGTCAAAGCGCGTAAACTTCTCCTTTGGCGAATGGACATCCATTTGAGCTCAGATCTATAGCTAGACACATGGTCATATTTTCTGAGGTTGAAAATAAACCGGATACAATTGTTGAGCAGTCTGTCGAGCTTATCCAGCAAAATCGCATTCAAGTCAAAGTAGCACACGTCACCATAGTCGACGATAGGGAAAATCAAAGTCTGCACAAGCATAGTTTTCGTCTTAGCAGGCAAAAAGTTTCTCAGACGATACAGGGATCGCAGAGTACCATTGACCCTTTGACTAACACTAGAGACCTGGCGTTGCCAGCTAAGTGTCGAGTCAAGATGCAAACCGAGATCTTTCACCGTAGGGGTAATAGGTATGACGGTATCATTAAAAATAAGAGGAGGAAGAGAGCTAAGTGCCACCCTACCCATCATGCGCGAGCTTCCAATTACAATGGCCTGACATTTAGTTGGTTGGGTTTACTGACACCCCAAAACTGTCAGACCACTTTTTGATGGCATCTAAATCTCGGTTTACATCTGCTATAGCGTCCGATAAACCCTCAACCCGCCCAGCTGTATATAATTGAAGATCATCGGCATAAAGATGATACGAACACCGAAGACAGTGAGTTATAAAATTAATGAAGATGGAGAATAACAATGGAGAAAGAATACCGCCTTGTGGAACACCAGCATCCAGGTCGCGCCAACTCGATGAGCTCTCATCAACGCGAACCGACTGCTGACGTCCCCGAAGATAAGACGAGAACCATTCCAGAGCCTCGGACGAAACCATAAGATGAGAGAGGATAGAAAGGAGAATATCGTGGCTGACGGCGTTAAAGGCATTGGAGAAATCAATTAATACCAAAACGGTAACCTTGGTATCCTCCATCGCTTCTCTAACGTCACCAGTCACTTTAAGGAGAGCGGAGGCTGTACTGTGCCCAGGCCTGAATCCAGACTGGAAAGAGCTAACAAGGTTGTTCCGGTGAACAAACCCCGTAAACTGCTTGTGTACGCAGGCCTCAAGCACTTTAGACAGGAAAGGGAGAATGGAAATGGGTCTACTTCTTGGCAAGTTAATTTTAGGAAGCGTTGTGGAGTGAAAGAGGATGGGAGTTTTAAGGATTAAGAAAAGTGTATTGTATTAAGAATAGTGTTGTAGAGACAGTTTGGACACACAGAAAGGATTGGCTCTCATAAGAAATCTTAGTCGATAGAGTATTGATATTCAAGACCAATGAGGCATTTCACGGTGACATGTTTACAGCATATTTACATCGGATGATGTGGTTCAATATCATTATTTCACAAACATGGACTGTCACCAGCAGCCTAGCAGACAAAGAGATTGATATCACAAGGGCAGACTCGGTTTCAGGTATTTCCTAAGCTTAGCTTATCTTAATTTCCCATCCAAAATCAGGTTCGAGAAAGTTTGCTTAACCTTTTAATTGGACTCCAATTAACCACTCAATAAACGATCTCTCTCTTACTTACGACTAAATTAGACACTAAATAGTAATTAATCAATTAAATCATAAACTAACATTTTAATAATGTCAGTTTATTTCCAAAATAATCTAATTTCGTCATAAAATCGAAAGTAAACGCAGCGAGTATATGCATGCACAAAACTGTTAAAACTTTCTAGCTGTGAGAACTTCTGTCGCGTGCGTACTGTCACGAACAGCGGCGGTTACGAGTAATCGATTTGTAAATATAACACGAGATTATTTAATTACTCGAGCTTGCATTAATCGATTCGTAATCGATTTCATTATTGTGTATAATTATCTGTGGCGCCAAGGAGTATTTCTCATGTAGTTTTATAGGCACAAATGTATTAGAAAATCAGTTAGGTTTATTATCAAATGCAGTTGAATTCCTTGAAATTAATTCTCAATTACACTAATTGTAATAATATCTTTCCGTCTGCAAACTAAGGACTTTCAAATAGATGACAAACATTTAAATAAGTACCTGCTATTGTATTTTCTTGTCATTTACTAAAGCTCCGCTTACCTTACTACGAATTGTTACTCGTAGTAAGGTAAGCGGTAAGGTATACCTTGTGGTATTACGTATCACTTTCTCAGTACAATTAAACCTAACAAGAAACATAACATGTAAAAAGATTCACAATTACAAGCGAAAGTGTCGATGAATAATCCAATTGCATTGAATCGATTCTAACATCGATTCGACTCGGCTCGTTATAATCGATAATCGCTAATCGAGATACTTGTCCGTGGGCCATGAAAGTCGCTTCAGGCGTTCAATTCGATGTTCAATCTTTAAAAATATTTTCCCGTGGCTTGTTATTATGTAAGATGTTTAATTAAATAAAAATCGTGTGAATTCTGTGAGTGAGTGTTGCCATGTTAAAGTGCATGTTACTTGTATAAACAATTAATTTTACTTTCTACTAGCGAACGGTTATATATCTATGGCAGTAATTTCCTGAGGAAAGGGTTTTTCTAAATTGATCTAGCAGATTTGATTGCATTAATTTTTAAGTAATTATTTGATGTTACTCGTTTGTAAGTACATGTTTTAGAGAAAGACTGAATGATTATTTAGTAGCCTGAGGCCCTTTGCACACACGTTTTTCTTGCTGTGAAAAACTACGGTTTATTCAGCATGTGTACACGGTCGTCAGTGTTCTATGGATCACGATGGAAGCTTGTTGACAGACACGTTTTTTCTACGACATGGTTTATACGCCGTAGAAACCGTGCCGTGTACAAAGGGCCTAAAAGTCATGATTAAAAAAAAAACAAAAGTCCTTTATTCTGAGAGGCTGAGAATCAGCACTTTTCGAACGTCAAAATTACATAAGACAGTCCCCCAAAAACGCCCTTCACCACTTTTTCAATTAGAAACTTAAGTTTTTTTTTGTTAAGTTTAATAAATAGTACTTAATTCTTATGAAACGTGATCAAAGTAGGTCTCACACTCACAACTTTCTAGTTTTTATAAACGAATTTTTATTTACACTTATCCAATGCATTTAAAAATTATTTTGAAAGTAAAAATATTACGAAAAAGGTCCTTCTCGCCCACCATCTATATTTCTATAGACACCTTTAGGCTATAACCTTATATCGCGACCTCGGCACACAGGCAACGGAAGGAACACGGGTGGGTTTTAGTCAGTAAAAGTCTGACACGCCCTCCCGCTCCACCCAGAGCGGGAGAAGTTATTTGATAACTTCCCATACCCAAAAAAAAAAAAAAAAAAAAAGGCTTTAACCTTACAATGGCCAATAATACTCATATGCTAATATTATTGCGTACTCCACACATTATTTATACATATTATAAATAAAAATCGCTTTTCGTGTCTGTCTGTGTGACCGCGTTGTTCTTCTAAACTACGCAACGGCTTTTGATGCGGGTTTCACCATAATTTAGATAATTTATTCAGGTTTATGTGTATAAAATAATAATAATAAACTTACACATAATAAAAAAATATCGATGTGTTGTCAAATCGTAAAAACTACGCGAAGCTGTGGTGAGTTGCGAGTAATGAGAATAAAACACACCACACTATGAATTAACCGAAATATGTACGTCGGTTTGTCAGTAACTACGTTTCGCCGAAACTGCTGGGCCGATTTCGATGAAGTGAACAGGAAAGTATAGGTTATTTCAACATATTTTTAGTTTGGGAATCATAAACTGTGTTCTGAGAATACTAGGTGTTTTAATTTTAACAGTAACAAGGCCGCGAGTTTTATTCGACATTGGACCTCTTCACAGAAATTAAAATAATAATTATAAATAGTTAATTCCAGATAAAAATGCAGGTAATAAGTAAGTATCTTGGTCTCAATCGTGGTAAGTACTTCTCTTAACTTACTGAAAGCCTAATCTTTTTACTTACCATGAGCTGTTCTCACCTCAACGAGAAGAGGAAATTTCTAGGAATCCCTTTCCATCACTAAAAAAGTAAGGACATTCGTAAATCTCTTATTGCAATCGTGGATTCGAGTGCTTGCATTAAGAATCACACCTCCATAGGTACCTTCTACGCTCAGCACGCGTAGCGTGACCACCGTAGAAACCGGTTATGTCGACGTAAGAATAGACAAAATGATAGATAGTGATTGTTTATCCGTCATTCTGTCTATTCTTCCGTCGACAAAACTCGTTTCTACGGTGGTCATGCTACGCGTGCTGGAGTGGACAACTAGTTTCATCTTTCCGACAGACCGACCCCTTGACAATTCAAAATTGCCTGTAATTGGTTCCCGGGATAAGTCTGTACCGACCGGTGCGGGTGAAATAGTCCCAGTGCACTCACACATAAAGAAACTGCTAAAATATGTAACCGTTTCCATCCGAAGATCAACTTGTAGCGATTAGACCCGAGAGTCGTGCCCGAAAACCCAGTTTTTCACGCAAGCACCTTTACTCACAAAATGATGACTTTTTAAAGAAAAAAAACTCATTTTACGTCCTATTTTTCATAAGTTTATGATAGTCTTGGAACAACAACCGAAGACTGGGTAAAAGATGTTGAAATAAAAATAAAACCATCAATGAATTATTGACCCCTCCCCGCCCCTGAGGCAACACTCGATATAGCGAAATGATCCGTGAAATACATGCGTCAAGGATTCGAAATGATATGCCTCGATAAATGTGAAGATTGAACTTTTTAATATGTGTGAATTTTATTGATGTAGCTGTTTGCATATTTTATGTGGAATTTATTGAATTATAGCAAATCCTGTGAGCTGTGTGATTCTGAGCTAAGAAATGGGTCACAGACTACAAAAATAATCAGGTTTTAAGAGAAATTAGCTGTAGGTATTTTATATTTTCAGGGTAACGGTGACATTAAATTATGAAACAAAACAAAAAAAAAATTATTTCATAATATTGTATTGTAATTTTTCATCATCGTAGGTAGGTACCTACTAGTACCGGTTTCAGGATCGAATAAGATTCCATCACAGGTCCCTAGATGATTTAATAGTCAGATATATTATTAAAAAATATTGGACACGTATTTTTTTCTTTTTATTTATTATTATTTATATATACTTTACTGTACACCAGATTATACAAAAACGTACCTTTTTTTACGTAATCAAAAGATTACGGCAATAAATTTAGTTAAAATATGGCATGACGTCACTCTCCGGTAGATTTTATACTGAATTGTGACGTGGCGAGCCCCCTCTCCCCAAGTTTAATGAGTTGTATCTAAATATTTTATGATAAAGCAAAAAAATACGTGTGTAATATTGTTTTATTATCTAACTGACGGACTTTTTTTTTACCCAGCCAACATTCCTATTGTACACCTATCTACTAGATGCTACTTCCTCTCACAAAGAGGGGGCTTATAATGACCTAGTAGTGAGAACATTATTATGCTGATTACGCTATCGACTAGAAAACTAACTCCTACCTAATTTTAGGACAAAAAGTTTGCCTAAACACCTAGGTACCTACGTTCTAGCACCTTGAGCAGTTTCTTAGCACCAACATTTATTTCTACTTCAATCAGTATGCAGACTTGACGCTTAATCAATTAATTGCTAAGACAAAGCTGAGCCGGGCCGCTTGCTTGGACACGGCGCGGGCGCACGGTCAAGGACGGTCGCGGTCTAAGCACGTTTGTTATTATTATTATATTGAATTATCATTAGTTCATAGATAATGAAGTAGACTGTATTATAATGTGTTTTGGATATTTAATTTATAAGCCGTGCGCGCGATGGAGGTTCCGATGGGATAAAATGGCGGACTTCCATACCCTTTTTATCTCTATAGGGGATGAATTTTCCAAAATCCTTCCTTCGTTATATGAAGGATCACGCTGATATAAGTTTACTTGCTTTTATAATGATTGTGGACAAACGGGATGAATTTACAACACTCTCCCGATTTTTGAAAATTCATCCCGTAAAAGGGGCAACGCACAGACTTAAACGCTGGTGGTTTAGTCTTTGTGTTGTTTGTCGGTGAATTAATGATTGATGATTTGAATGAATTTAAGATTTATCAACTGTTTTAGGCCAAAAAGCCCAACTACGTGGTAAAAATGCCCATCTATCCAAGAATAGAAAAGACACCACGGCATGAGCTATGCCGTGGTGGAAAGTGAGCCACTCAGCTAACTTGGTAGTAAGGTGACTGCCCGGGAATAGCCAGATTTCTACTTCAGCATCGTGTGTTGAGATTTTCTAAATAAAAATAAACTCATAAAATATAAAATATTTACAATCCTTAAATCGCTGAATAACACTAGAACCAACTGCTTCATAGGTTTGAAAAATTCGTCTGCTCTACACAGTACCTACTTAAATAACGCAATGCACGTGTCGACTGAACGTCAAAACTAAAGCATTGCGATCGATAGCCATTTTACATGTGTTCCGCAATCACCCCCAGGATGCTAAAAACTATGTTATAAGTAGATCTTACTTTGTTGCAACTTTGAAATTGAACATTTCCGTGAGGTGACAACAACAATAACCGTCCTTTACATAAAATTATTTTTCCCGACAATAATTACAAAAAGAACGGATGTATGTTTCCATTGTGAGGTTACACCGTTTTTGGTATTATTTCTTAATAGCCTACCTTCCTGCGGCCTCGTATCAAATACTTGTCGTTTCATACAAAATCTTAATAACGGTGCAATGAATTGGTTACGGTAAGGTCGGGGCCGTTTGGGAAACCGCGAATGCTGTTAATGAGCTTAAATTAGGTTGAAACGAGAAAAAAACAAGATTAAAAATGTTGGAAAATTAAATTAAATATACGTACAAATTCAATGTTTTGCTTTTAAAGGTAGGTTAACTACGTGTGATTTTTCTTTCTTGATATTCTATAAGAAGGACAAATTATCGACAAAAATTTAAAAGCAAACTTACCCGTTTCCATAGATTTGTGACTTTTATCTTAAATATGTGGTCAGTGAAGTGTAGAATTTAACTTACCTGTAACAAAAAATATAAAAACATAAGTACAACATATTAATTATAAAGTAACTAAAGAGTAGAACTATAGGGATATTATAGAAGTGGTCCTAATTAATAAACCATTACCACCTTTAAAGGATACAAGCGGTGATCAAAGAATGCGACAGCTCGGAGGTAATTAACGCATATATCCATAATCTTAACAGTCTTTTCCTATTCCAATAGAATAGTCAAAGCAACTCGTCCTTCGTGAGTATTTATCATTTCCTATCATCAAAGCGCGCGCATTCAATGGTGCGGAAAAACATTACAAACAAGAATTTATTATAACGAATCATTTCACATTTTCCACATCACTAGAAATCTCAAACACAGGAAAGTGAAAACACTCATAATCGTCCTACAAAACCGAAATTCAAATATAGAACGAAGGAAGCGTTCGTAATTCCGATCACATAGCGTTCGGATGTTTCCGCCGAGGATTCGCGCGCGCTCGGCTGGTGAAATGGCGTGCGTGGCGCTCGGGGAATGCGTCGCATGCGCAAGTCGACGACATTTTGATGTCACTGTGTTGAGATTTAATTGATGCGTTATCACATTGCAGTTGGATGATTGACACTTGATTAGATATTTACTTTCAAAGAATTTATAAATACTTTGATTGTTTCTTCGTTGTTTAGCACTTGTTCACGTTCGTTGTCAGTGACATCAATGAAGCTCCGGTTTTCTACAGTAAAAACTGAATTTAAAATATTTATAAATACCTACGTATTAAACGTGAATGAAATGGGTCAAAATCCCATAGCAACGTATTTCCGGCTGATCTAATACATAGGTACTTATTCCGGATTCAGGAAGACAATTGACAGCTAACAAATATAGAATGGAAATTCAGTCAAATCACTTGCATTTTTGTAGCCGCCTAAATAGTCATGCTAAATAATAAAATCAAATCCAAATGGCATTCATATTCATTGCCTTTACGATCTCCAAAAATATTCGCAAAATCACAAAAGGAGGTAAGGTCGCCCAATGTCATCGTCACTCATTATTATATCAGCCATACTTATAGGCAACGATCTAATCTGAAGTCATAATATAATATATTATTGAGTCGCCAACTTGATTATAACAATAAAAAATATAATATTGGAGCATCGTACTCAGTAGACGTGGGTGGAGGTTTATAGTCTATCATCCAACGCCATAATAGACGTAATACTTGGTCTTATTTCAATAACAATTTAGTTTATGTTAATTGACGAACAAAAAATCATGAGTCAGTTCATTATAATGAATTGTAAAAGTCCAGTGTAGGTTAAAAGTTTAAATTGAACTTGTAGATGATGGGTTGGTAACCTCTCTGACTGTATATGGTATCGGATCTTTGAACTCGGTTTTATTGCTAATCGATGTAGCTTTGGATAATGCAGAAACTTTTATGAGAATGATCGGCTTCAAGTGAAAGAAAGAGAAAAGACTTTGGTTGTTTTAGAAGACGACACAAATAATAATGTTCACCTGAAGAAAATTGTTGATATTGTATTAGTGGAAAGGTGAAAACACGAAAACTGATCACTAAATAACACTGTTACAAAATAATACATACAAATTTGCCAAATACCGTTGTTGCAACTATTAACAAATCTAAGCAAGAAAACCGAGACGCAAATTCTCATAGTTCCAACACATTGCTCACTTTAAAAACAAAAGAGTCTCAATTAAACCATAAAATCCACAATTATTTCACCGCTGTAATTACTCAAAATTGCCAAAAAGTTTGTACAGAATAACCTTCTTATGTCACTGAATGATGGACAGGCTGATAGCATCAGTCATGCAACAGTTACAATGTGGAATCAAATTAAAGTGCCCATTTGAAACAATTAATTTCGTAATAAATGTGAGAAGTTTAGAACAATGGCGGAATTCACTGAGTCAGTTAATAATTTGGGAGCTACTGTTAAAGAAATTGCAGGTGGAGACACGAATTTGGACCGACTTGAGGAAAATTTGGACTGGACCAAATAGGTAATGAAATATTCAAATTGTGTGTAATGTAATGATGCTTTTTTACAGTATTTTATGCAGTAATTAATCAATGAATGAATACAGAAAAAAGATACAATTGTAACAGAAAACAACTTTTCTTTTTGCCCCTTATTGCCTTCTGTTTTGTAACAGGAGACTTGCATCTCCTGTTACAAAACTGCCCATGCCGCTATTTGAAATTTTCTTCATTTATATATCAGAAACGTGCTTGATACGTCCTCCCTTGGCTGAACCCCTCGATAACCTTGAAAATAACCTAGATTTTTGCTCTATTACCATAATCAACGTCCTCTAACTTAAGCCAAGAGTTATTTAATAATGTGTCAAGTGCAAGTACTTACATGAAGTAGCGTTGGGTGCCTACCACTCGATGTAACCTCATTGTTTGTGGCCGACTTGAGTTTGTGACGTCAATCATTGATCGGTGTTGTTTTATTATAGGTACTTACTAGTTGGTTAGGTGTAATTATTGGCTTAAGTTTGAATGTAGGGATTTTCCTTTAGTAAAGAACTTTGTTGTCAAAGGGAAAGGAACGTTTGTTAATGTTAATGCTTTATCGTGATAAACGGCACCATTACTTAATTAAAGCTACCAACAGCAAAAGTATGTATAATATTAGTACTAACTTCATTTTCTTCTTAAAATTGATGAGTAATTTAAATAAATAAATATTGTTTTACATTACGAAAGTAGTCTTAAGACAAGAATTGGTACATCCACCCTAACCGCATGATTCGGAGATTCAAATCTCTAAGAAAAACCAAGTCACAGACGATGTGTAATAATGTAATTCTTTCTAATAACTGTTACAATCTCTTGTAATGGATTTAGAGTCATTTTGTTCACTTAATTGATCTTTCAATTATGCAATATGGTAATTTTTGGAGGAAACATGATGTCGCAATTACTGTCTTTTATGTAACCGTCATGGCTGAAAGGGTTTGGTTGGCAGAGTGTTGTTTTATTTCAAAGATTTAAGCTTCGTACAGACAAGCGCGACGCGACAGCGCGGCGCGACACCGGCTATTGTTATACCGTGAAGTTTTCTTAGAAATTGTATTGTTCGAGTCGCGTCGCGCCGTCGCGTCGCGCTGGTTTGCACGAGCCTTTATGGTTTTAGTGTGAGTTTTTGCTAAGTAAAAAAGAATAAAATTCAAGTGAAAAGGTATTGCTTGTAAAGTGTAGGTACCTTATATTTAAAACTCTTGCTTATAATCTTACCAAATGATTGATTTGACATCATCGGAATCCCCAAATACGCTTGCCATAATACACCATTGACCTGTCTGTCTGTCATGCAGGAAAAACACCACCCGACAACCAAGTTTGATGTATTAACAAAAGATTGCGTCATTGACAGTATCACACGTGACAGTTTGACTGTTATACATTACTACGAACAACAGTTTTGAATGCTGATAAATATTTATGTGTTTCACACCTGGGGTGGACCCCTAACATCATGAAATGACACATAAAACGGCGAACAATGTATGAGTGAGGAGGAAAAATACTGGCAGGAAACTCAGGGATTTTTTTTAATGAATAAACGTCAATATTTGAAATTAGAATAGGCAATAGGAATATAAAAGATTTGTTATGAATGTATGGATGGTATGAATGATTGGCGAAATTAGAGACGAAGGCACAAAAAGTAAAATAGCAGTAGCATTCACTGAGTCCAGTCCAGGTGTGAAAATTAAAACAACGCTAGACAAAGGAAGTCTATGGATAACAGCGGACGCTTACAGACCATTTCATAATTTTTAAATAAGAAACATGTAATATTTTGTTACTCTAAAAACTACAGAAATAGCGACAGTTTACAAGCTACCTAATTTCCCAATCTCCGACCTCTAATGACAGTTTTAAACCGAACTTTTTACTCTTTTACGGTCGCAATTACGAGCGGATATGCCAAATCTGGTAAAACTTTCAAAATAGAAGAAAGTGTTCCTAAGTTCGCCTAAGGCGCTAAGCATTTAAGAACGCCATCTTAAGATTACGGCGTATTGTTTGTGCTAACAATGAGTTTGCGGACGAATATTACGACACTTACTTTCTTATTACATTACCTTTGAACGCATATGGCATAAATAAATCTTTGTTTTGCCATAGGGGGATAGCAATGTGCAGTATGCATGTGCATTCCGATTGCAGCTTCGAATAACGCCCCATGTGGTCAAATATGGACGATAAAAGGTGCTAATAAATGTTAAAGGTAACTGTTTAGCGGATGACCACTTTCTTCTTCTTTTGTGTTAGTGCGAGCTATTCGAGAACGTTCATATTATAGTAGCTTATTAAAGATAAAGTAAAGACGGAATTCTCAAAAACATTGAGTAATTTTTGATTACTGTTAAATCATAATTATCCGCAGATCCAACCCAAGATTCAATTCAAATCACTTCCTTAATAACTTTTACTTTATAAGTATTTTTACCACTAATTGGCTTAAAATCGCAAGGAATAAACGTAAACATTCGTTTACAGTCAATTATAAATCAATACAGTATTAAATTGCTTGGACAATCATCTCTCTTTTATGGTAATAGCAGTAATGAGGCGGCGTGTACAGGTGTCGAGTACTTGTCACGAGCGCTTCCTGATCCAACCGATGACAATTGACGTTTTTACCCTAAGTTTTTTTTAAATTATATTTTACTTGATTGATGGATGGCAAGTGGTGTCTTTACCTTATTTTTTATAATTTTCTGGGATTTATGATGAGTCGTGTTTCAATTATTTTCAGCTGTTCTTTAATTTACATTTTATTTCGAACACTGAGTCTAAGCAATTCCAGGGAAAACGCATAGAAAGTGTTTACGAAGAATACTTATGTACACCTTTATCCTAAAAGTCAACATCACCTGCCTAGTCTTATCCCAACTATGTTGAGGTCGGTTTCCAGTCTAATCGGATGCAGCTGAATACCAGCACTTTACATGGACCGACTGCCTATCTGACCTCCACAACCCAGTTACTGCGTAACACGATACCCCTTAACAAGACAGGTAGTCAGACTTTCGGGACGACTGTCAAAAATTCACTTTAATAAAAACAAAATGCAATTCATTGGTGAAATATTATGAAAAGTGGAATACTTGAATTTTCCCTTTGAGCTTTTTCACTGAACAACTTTTACTAGCTGATTATAGTCACGATGTATTTTATTTTTCTTTGTTGCTTTCCCATCGTGCTATATCTATCAAACTATTCATAGTTAAACATAAACTAGCGGTTACCACTTAACAATTCTATTTATGGTAATAGCTATAATGAGGTGTATGTAACTGTCAACTGCACGTATGTCACTTCCTGATCGCTCGACGTGAGGTGACAGCCGACAATTGGTGTTTTTACCTTCTATATTTTTATGGTCGTGATGTTATGAAATATCGCACAGTGCTGTCAACAAGAAAAGTAGATTATTACGTCGGATTTATTAAATCAATAACTTGAGGACTTAATAATTATTATTCGAAGATTTCATAAATAAATAAAAATCTGTACTTGGCATATGAGGATGTCGAAATATGTGTTGTGTACTCTCTGCAATAATTATGCCAATTGGTTTGGCAGCCAAAAATCTCGACCAACACCTGAAGAGGCTCTTTTTAGGAAGCTGAATCAAGGGCTTGATTCAGAAAGCAGAACTTCTGGACACGGTGGCGCCAATTGTAAGGTTTCTCGCTATGGAGCCCTCACCACATATAAATTGCTTGGACCTAGTTCCCGATGCCTACATGGGCGACTATTTAACCGACTTCAAATGAGGAAGATGATGTGTATTCCATAGGGCCTAAGACCAATCGCAGAACATTAAAATAATAATAAAAGAAGCCTTTAGCGAAGATCAGAAGAACATCATATCAACCTGCCTAGCCTTTTCCCAACTATGTTGGGGTCGGCTTCCAGTCTAACCGGATGCAGCTGAATACCAGTATTTTACATGGAGCGACTGCCTATCTGACCTCCACAACTCAGTCACTGCGTAATACGATACCTCCTGGTAAAACTGGTTGTCAGACTTTCGGGCTTCTGACTACTCGTGACGACTGTCAAAGAGCTACAAATGACAGACGGGATCAACGAATTAACGTGCATAGTTAGTTATAAATTATCTTCATTACTGTATCTAGCTAAGTGCTTCCTGACTAAAACAAATAGTGTTGTCTAACGATCGTCACGCGGTTCGATTCCCGTGTGAAAACATTCGCGTTTCCTAGACATGATGTACTTATGTCATTATTTAAGTGTCTCTTGTTAAAGATAACGTGGGTAATGGAAAATAGTCTTTTCTGGATTTTTTTCTGGCAAAAGTTTTAATACTTTCGACTCCACCCACTTTTCATAGAACTCATACGCCATGCCAGCATACATATTGGAAATGAACCCTCCGGGAGGGTTGCCGGCATTACGTTTGCTCTAAAGTTAACCATCGCGGCCGGTCAACGGCATTAGGTTTAAAACCGTGTTATAAAACACTGTAAAACAAAGTAAAATAGTTTTTCGGGGGGTCTTGTCGCTATACGTAGTTTCCAACCTTTTATTTTTTTTGTGATTTTTTTTAAAACGTTAAGAAAAAAATAAAATAAAAAATGCTTTAATTTTTAAGTTCTTTATTATATTATATTTGTTGTCATAGCGACCATACACACTCTGTGAAGGACGGACAGCGGAGTCTTAGTAAAGGTCCCTTTAGCACCCTTTGGGTAAAGCGGAACCCTAAAAAGGTAGGACCTCTTGACCGGACTGGTGTCGTGTCTTGCTGTTGTTGATGAGTTTCTGAATCCCAGCACAAGTTATTTTCCTATGAGAGTAGAAAAATTTGTAAGCTTTCTTTGACTCAAAAATCAATTCTAAAGCACTTATATATTATTTTATAACTAAGAGTTGGCAATTTCCTGAAAAATCTCTACAATTTTCAATTTTGCTTATGCATTCTTTTACCTTTGTAACCTTTTTATCGTCTTAAGGTAGACTTATAAAGCAGAGACCAAACAAAGTGATATGACGCGAGGAACATAACGACAGACATGATTATATTATTGTTATACTTATATGTACGAGTAAGTATGTGTGTACGTTATGTCATTGTGATGAACGTCATAGGTCATAGACCAAGCTGGTAGATAAATGTTGAACTTAGTACCTACTCATGATGTTATATCTAGACTACTATGCAAGTAAGTATTATGGAGTCTTGTGATACGTAGTTTCCAACCTTTCAATTTTTTATTGAATATTTGTTAACTTGAACAAAAAATAAATAAACGAAAACGTATATACCTACTAATAAATCTTGTTAAAATTCACATAAGATTTCTTTCTTTGCGTCATGTTTACCGCAAATAAACGTATTTTATACATTTTTTTTTTGTGTCTACTAGGAAATAATATATGTATATAATGGAGTAAACGAGTTATGATTAGGAACCTAAATGTGCTTTTTCTTCTTTTCCCTCTTAACCGCTACAAATAATCAAAACTACAGTAAACGAGGAATGAAAACTTTAGCAAGAGTTTTTATGCCGAAGTTACCTACTTTCACGTTTATTATCTTAAAAATTGTGTTTTCTAAGCGAATTAGACAAAATACAGCCAAATTTTGGCCATAGACAAGTGAAATTAAAGGTACTGTTGTACTGATTTTTGCAAACAAAGCACCGCAAACAAATGAATCACTAGACAATAACGGACCAGTCAGCTCTATTTATAGACCGTCTAATCCTTTTTAATAATCTTTGACCCTAAGCATTCACAGCGTGTCGCTGAACATCCTGACATCTAACTAGCTAGATTAACTTGACCTCTCCACACCGAACAAACGTTAGGAAACCTTTCACAGGATAGAGGCCAAACTATACTGGACGCTAGTAAGGAAGGAGGTAGCCATATTTGGCAAAAAATAAAATCCTTTTATTGAATTTTGAACTTTGTGCCCTTGAAATAAAGTTTGTTTTTAAATGTTTGGGATAAATAAGGATTGCATAGTATAATAGGATCCCATTTTGGTGTGTCGCATTATAATTTAGGCGACATTTTAGGTTTAGATCTCAGATAGTGGCAAGTTTTGTTGGCTATTGTATGCAAAGCGATTTAGAAGGACGGATTTTGGTAAGCGCCATTTATTTTGGAAAAAGAAAAGTACCTGGAAACGGAGAATAGCTTTGAATAAAGAATGAGTACGAATAAGTCGAAATATTTATTGTCTATGGTAAAAGTTTATAAAAAAGTTTGAAATTGGAAAACGAAGTCCAAATACTAAGTTAAAATATCCATGATTATTTACAGCCAAAAATACCTGAAAACAGTACCTATAAAAATTCTAATGGGACATAGACAATGTGGCCTTGAAGATTGCAACCTACCAATGGATTTAGCCGTTTTTATGTGTAAATTAACAAAACAAAAAAAGGATTACCTAGTTATGTATGTGTGTTTGTTATTTATAGTCACATAAGTTAGTTCCTGCCGCGCTATGAATAATAGTAAACCAGTTAATCTAGTTTTCTTGAGACAATACTGAAGTAACCTGTCTCTGTTTGTGCAATTACATACCTTATCGACTTAAATAACTTAATACAACTCTAGAACCTCACACTGAAACTCTTAATTATTAGTAGTTATCATAAACTATACCGCAGATTGAGAAAAAAAACATAAGCGACCTAGCTTAGCATAATTCAGAACTATTCGAAAGTCCAGTCCTACTGACGGACATTTTGCTAAAATAAATAATCATTTTCCGCCTCTTTGCTCTTGTGGTTGCAACCGCTACTGTTAAGCACGAGGTCCTAGGATCGATTCCCAGGTCGGGGAAAGTTGTTATTGGGTTTTTCATCAGGAATTTCTCAGTAGCAGCCCGGACTCTGGATTTGTAATAGGCTCGCCTCTATTACATGCGATTTAAACATTACTGGTGAAATTTGGGTGTACTATAGGTACACCTGTCCAAAGTCCTTTGGGGGGTGTGATGTTATGTATGTATGTTTTATGTACATGTCGCAGTAAGATAGTTATAGCCGTGATATAGTTATATGAAAGCGGTTCATAACTGACGGAGTGCGCATATTTATTACTGCGACCAATTTCGACGTAGTTGATCACAGTTCTAACCTAACCTATTTGTTACTGCGACCAATATCGATGTAGTTGGTCACAGTTTTAACCCAACTTAACCTATTTGGTCGGGGTGCCCTAATAGTTATATTACTAGATCGTGCTGGTATCATAGTAATATTCCTAGTAAGACAACTATGAACCGCTTTCATATAACTATATTACGGTCTATAGCTATATCCCTAGGGATATAACTATATCGCGGCTATAACCATCTTACTGCGACATACATACTCCTTACCAAGCCAAAAAACCAAACAACCAAACCTATGGCCAAAACATATCATGCCCATACTCATCCACAAAAACCTTACAATTGAGACTCATTCATCACTTGGCAGACCTTCAAACCACGTAATTATAATTATGACCCCTAATGACTGCAGTATAAGGAATTAATAACGCTTTTAAAAACATTTTATTGTACCTCTAATTGTCGATGGTACACCAATATGGCGATCTGTCACATCTCTCAAGTAACAGTGTTGCCAGCCGTGATATTTTAATTCTGTCCAAGAATTCGTTAATTGAGTGGAGATATGTATAAATAGTCGCGCTTTATTTGTGTTGAGCGAAAGTTGAGATGTGTCAATATTAAATTCTTCGGCTTGAATCAAAGATAAAAATATTAACAATGAATATTTTAGACCAGAACTTTCCATTCATCTTTTCTGAAGACTTGAAAGATTCTGATAAATAAAATAAATATCCTAATCGCATTATATGGCATTGTTATATGTGTGACTCATGGTCAAGATAGAAATCTGACAGCATCCTCATGTCTGCTGATAACACTGTCATCAATAGTCAAGCTTGCAGCGTCATGGGCAATTTTTTCCATAACACTATTTGGGCAGACTCATGATGCATATTTTTTTTCTACTTCAGGCAACTCCTTCAAAGCCATATCCAATATTCGTCTTTTTAAAACCCTTTGTACTTAAACAACACTTTATTCTAATTGTTATTGCCAGCAACTTTTTAATTGCAATAAAAAAATATTTTTAATTTCATTCATAACTGGTAATGCAACAAATTGTAGTTAAGGAGTGAATTTCATATCATTATACGCATTCGTCATATCTGTCAAGGTTGGAAACTTTTAAATTGACGATTAAGTTCAGAAATGGTGATCGTTGAAAAATATATGTTTGTATTCTTGGATCGCATTTTAAAGAAAAACAAATAATGCAACCCAATATTTTATTCAGAGCTATAAAATTCAAACTCAAACTCAACTCTATCAAAGCATTTATTTCAATTAAACTAGAAGCTAGTTGCCCATTCCAAAGCAAAGTAGTAAGGTTCCTATGGAAGAACGGGCAGAAACTCCACGGACACTCATTTAAATAAATAAAAAAAAATTTATATAATAATATCAGGTAAAAAAACTACAATATTTTAGGTCTACATGACAATAAATTTAGAAGAAAAAAAATACCTGAAATCCACCAAATTGGTTATAGCATTGTCCTTTTCAATAGTAACTGTATATTACAATAAACATGAAATCAAATTAGACGGTTATCGTTCCGATCTTAAATCAACTTGAAGCCGTTATTAACCGAATGCTGTCAAGTTAAGGTCAAATCTGAACCTTATTCAAAGCAGTTAAGTCCAATTACAATTTTGCTTTACGAAAAAGTAAAGTTCAAAGACGATTGACACTCCTTGCGATTAAATGCCACCCTACCCATGATAATGTATGGTTAAGGTCCATTTATATTTGTACGGATGTAATCGAGACCCGGGAATTTTGGGAAATGGTATTTTTGGTCGCAAATGTATTTAAAAAAGTTCAGTTATTTTCTACCGAGGGATATTTTAATGAAGCCGAAAACGATTATTTTTGGAGACTTTTCTATTCATATACTTATTAATAAGTAGCTATGCCAAAATATTTCACATAATTAGTAAACAAAAACTATTTCAGTATTAAAACACACGCATAGATTTCCCTCTATTTCCGAACAAGGCAGTTCAAATACCGTAAATATTTATAATTTGCTTTCGTTTCTTGATAATTACTTTGATAGCACATTTTATACATACAATCACGAACCCGTCATATTTTTAGCATATTAAGTTTGTATGTCTTATCGAACGGAAAGTACATGAATGTATATTTTTTTTACCTGGAAATATGTAGCAATCCTCAGTAATGAGGACTAGAATTTAAGAAGAAACAATTTATTTTCAACACTTCATATGTTATCTTTCTGTCTTTTTCTTTTAAACACGACTTGGTACCACCGTCTCAATTCAACAAATTCTGAGATATCGAATGTACCGCGAGGAAATTGACTATACAGGGTGTAAAAAGACACATCACAAAGCCGTAAACTACGCATACTGTACGTATAGCTAAGTAGCTTTGCGCAAAAATTATTGCTGGGAACCGTAATTTTTTTTTTTTTTATAAAAAAAAACAAGTTTTTATTGCGCGCAATGTAACGCGAACCCACGCTTGAATGATCGGATTCAGTGTTAGTTAAGCTCCGCCCCTACGCTACGTAGGTAGGTACTTGTTGTTCATTGCGTTTTTGTAACTTCAAATGCGTAATCTGTTAAGATAAATCTAAAATTCAGGTAATGTTTGTTTGGAAAAAAGTTTCGTATTATCGCATAGAATTCATTTTCGTGAAAAAGTAAAAAAAAAAAATGCGACTTTGACCTTCAATATCTCCAGAACCAGTGGATTCCCAGGTATGGTCTAGTGGAAAAAAATGATGCAAATAATGGGTAGAATATGTGGTTTTCGGCTTCGGAAAGTGTCTTTTTACACCCGATATATACCGTTTTAGGTAGTCAAACCTTTTATCTAATGTAATGTATAGGTACCAACTTGCCGAATTTCGTATTGTAACGTACAATAAAATCATTGATTCGATTCTTAATCTTACTTTGGAAAGAGTTATACCTATGTAGGTACCTATGTATTATATAAAGATACTTAAATAAAATTGTAAAAATAACTCACATCGATTAAGAGTAGGAAGCGATCACATAACTTTTACTTTTCATAATTGTCGGACACCTGCGGTCCGACAAAGTGTAAATCGCCCTTAACGACAAATAAATCACCAATTTACGTGCAAAGTGGGGAAGTGAGCAAGTTATGGACATTTTGCATGTTTTCGCATAAAAATGACAATTATCGATCCATAATTAAATCGACCGAAATCTCTCGATCGAGATAATATGGATTGATTAATTAATTATTTATACTGGCAATTAGCGGTTCGTGTTTTTTTAAGGGTTTCAACCTTTTAGTTGAAAAATTGCTGCAATTATAAGATAGCATAAATTAAGGAATAATCACACAAAATCGAAGAGTGTGGAAGAGTTTTATCTTGCAGCCAATATAAGTCAAAGCCGGATATCGGATGTCACGTAAAATAGAAAAGGGATTGCATAGGGAAAACGCCAAACTTTTCTCTCATAAAAATCCAATGTTACTTCCATGTTGGAAAATAGAAATCCCTGCCAGGACCTTTTTGCAATACCTAGTAACCGCAAATTTTTCATTACAAAATATCTCAATTACACTTTGGTCTTACTTAGGAATCAACCAGACAATAATTTTATACCACAGGACAATGCAAGACGATTATGGTGCTAACTATTTGACCTATAAGCCATGAAGCCACTCCTAGCACCAGTAAGTAAGTATGTATATGGTATTTGATCGTAAACGCTAACGTTTAACAACACCTGTGTGACCTATATTGGATCTTTTACGACTGGTGTGGGTCGTGTTGTCACAGTCTATTAATTTGAACATCTCTTTTAAATGATGCATGTAATTGAAACACAATATTGCATTATTCAATGAGGATTTGAATCTGCTTCTAGGTAATGTACCTATGAAAATGAAAAACTATATTATTGAATGTGGGAAATTTTTGAGCATACTCCGAGGCTGAGGCTAATCATTTCTTAATAAGTTGTAAAACATTTGCAGAAAAACCAAATTATGTCTGATTGAATCATGGAGATTTACCTGGAAAATCGGAAGATTCGGGAAGCTGAATGTGTATTTTCTATCGGGATTTTATATGAATTATTGAAATTTGGACAGGACGTCTGTCGGGACAGCTGATTGAGAATAAAAATAGAATATCAATAGGTGAAGGGTGGGCGTCTGTCAGTAATTTTGACGTTCGAAAAGTGCTGATTCTCAGCCTAGTTTGAATAAATGACTTTTGAATTTGGGTTTTACAAGCCAATTTTGTCTTTCGGAAATATCAATTGACTTCCCGAATCCTATGGATTGAAAAAATATATTTTTTCTTAGCAGACTAATCTTCATCATTGTAGACGTAGGTCAATTCTCTTGTGAAAGAGAATCGACTTGTCTAGTGTCAATGCCATTATTAGGAGCTCTAATGTCAAGTTCATGACAAGCTTATGTCAAGTTTTCATAAATAAGGTCAAAGGTGCTAAAGGGGAACATTTTGTAAATATAAACAGTTTAGTAACGAAAAAGAAAACCGCTGAAACCCAACTCCGTAACAAAATCCTTAAAACCATAAAAACAACCCTAATAGATGTTCCCAAATGATTTTGTTCAATAAAATCGTAATTTTGCTCACCTCCAATAACAATTTTACGACAAGTTTCACACGACTATGTCATTCATTCATTCATTCATTCCACGTACATTCGTTTGCAGTGAGAGAGACTCACAGAATTTGAACCAATACATCGAATATTGTGATCGAACGCGAACTGAATCGTAATTATGTAAAATGTCTTTAACAAATTCCTCAGGTATGTTTGTCCATTGTTTTGTGATTGTATTTCAAATATTTTCGCAACGTACGGACATGGTGTGTTTTAGGTATTTTTGGTTGATTATAAATCGAATGTTGAAAAATATTTATTTGGTATTATTTTTGGATTTAAAATCGTGCATTGTGCGATTTGAACTGTTGTGCCAAAGTTTTCAATTTAAACGGCTTGCTTGACAATCAAAACCTTCCTTACTCTCCCAAATTCAAAATTACAGCTTAGAAATCGTAAAACAATAACAAGAAGAAATAACTACCAAAGTCACCTAGTAGAAGCACAGGATTATAAAACAACAGCTAAACTTATCTTTCCTCCACAAATCAAGACATAAACTAAACTAACAGTTCCAAACGCAATCAAACAATAAAGCTGGTATGTAAATAACTTAATAGCTTGGCCACCCAGTAGGAAACGACAGAAGTCGCTAAGCCCATTAGAAGCCGCACACCAACCACAACTTCAGCGTTATTCATTTGTTTGCTGTTGTGTTTTAGCTGTAGTGAAAGGCCCAGTTTCGATGTAATAATTTGTTTCATCGATATTAATTTGCAATCCGCCAGCTACATTTTAAATCAATCCACGGTCTGTCTGTTTGTGCTTCTTTTCATTTCCGCTGTCATCTCTTTGATCAATAAATCAAGTCATAATCCGCGAAATCTTCTCTTTTCTAGTCTTCTGCAAAAAAATTGTTCGATTCATGTGTATGAAACAAACATTTTAGCAGCATTTAGCATTTTAGAGCTTACATTGACCATTTTCATCCTCTGCCTTTACCCCAATTTATTCACAGAATGTCTTCTTATTACTCATTTCCCCCTTTCCTAAATATTCTTCCCCTTTCCAACCATATCATCTTTTGCACAATCCATGCATCGTTTAGCTCATATTGTTGGCTATTTGAATGGTTTTTCTAAGTGAACCTTCTATTTTCCATATTCTATGTACCAAAAGCGCTAAGCCACCTGCGCCGGCGCCTCCGCCCGCGATCACTGTAATTACCGCCGATGACTATCGACAAGGACGATGTGGCGATAGTCCGCTTAGCGGCCGATAGTAATGAATGTCGATGATTTGATAGTGATGTTTAGGAGTGTCAGTGTTATGGTGTGATTATACGCTTGGATGGTTGATATGTCTTTAGTTACTGGTGTGGACATGCTCGGATGGTTTAATAGCAGAGTTTCAAAGTAAGGGTTTACCCATGTAACGATGTCTAAGTATTTCATCATGGCTGCATTAACCTATTTAATTACACAGTTAGAATCACCATCATCATAATCATCATCAGCTTATAGCAATGTAATGCTGGGCATAAGCCTCTCCAATTGCAAGCCATTCAGCTCGATTCTCGGCAACTCTCATCCAGCTGCTACCAGCCACCCTGCGAAGATCATCGCTATACCTAGCCTGAGGGCTTCCTACCTTACATTTGCCAATTCGCGGTCTCTACTCAGAGAACATGTCTACCCCAACGGTCATCGGTTCTACAGTTAATATGGCCGGCCCACTGCCACTTCAGCTTGCTTATTCTGTGTGTCACAGTTGTAATAGCGTAGTAAAAAGACGGATCTGTTCATCTTATCGATCGCAAATTCTAGTGATTATTATAGTAAGATTGTCCATTATTTCATTAAGTGTTCTACGAAGATATCCACATTTACAAGTGGTTAATATAATGATTTATTGTCTGATGGCTCTTTGAATCATCCTATAAGATCATCGTGACGGCGATGAATAGCTTCCTAACCTCTTAAAATAAGGCTCTGAGCTGTTTATTAATACAAAATACTAGATAAGTAGTCTGAACGTCATCAGACACTCCTAGCTCAAAATATTCCACGTTTTAAAAATCATTTAAAATTCCATGTAAATGTATATGAATCACGATGTGCGAGGTAAATTTTATACTAACTGACATTTACAATCAATATTTACTGATAAGTATCGGTACTCACGTGAAGTACTTGTTACAATACTGACATAGAACAAGTAATTTCTAGCTTAGCTCCGCAAACCTATTTCCAGCTTATATCCGGTCCAATATTCTATATCTTTGATGGAATGAAGATATAATATTATCGATTTTCTTATGATTTGGTCTATCAAGAAAATGGATCTATTATGGATTACTTTCAGATGTGATTATGTTACAAAAATTCTTAAACTAGTTTTGCAAGAAATTCTTTGATAGGGTATCTGGCCTTACCAAGAAGGGTATTAGAGAACCCGAGTTCAAAGCAAAACAGAATTAAAATGAAGCAGACTTAACAAAAATAAGTTCGAAAATTTTCTCATCTCTACGTAGCTTCTATCATACAAGTTCATCTTCAGTACCCAGTGCTCATCTCAAATCCCTTTCAGATCCTTTCACTTCGCAGAACCTCGATTCAACAAACAGTTATCTCAGATTTGGCTATCAGTTTGAACTTAGATCCTCAGATAAACATTTGATGTATTTCTATTGTGGAATAATGATTAGGTTTTTATTACCTGACCTCGATTGTAATGCCAATAGATTGTATTGATGTTATTAGCATTAGTACCTACTTAATACATCTGTCTATGCGTGGTGCAATTCCTTCATGGACTATCGTTCATTTTGTCAAGGATTCTAGGACCGTCGCATATTTCCTTGCGTTTTTTTCTCTGGCTTATAAGATTCTTATTATTAATTGATGTTTGATTTTCTCCCGTCTTTTAAGATTCTTGATAAAAAAGTTATGCTGTTGTTTCAGAAACTTCACCTTCATCATGATTTTATTGTACTCTAGTCTTCAGTTAAACATTTTCTTCTCTATCGTTGAGTATAGGATTAGGGTATTACTTATCTCAAATTCTGTCCTCTGTCTCTACCCATCTTTCTTCAGCAATGCTCTTTTTACATTAAATGGCAATTCCAACACACACACTATATTTAACATGTTAAACAAGCATAGATCCTATTCCGTCATAAATGCTAATGTCCCTTTTACTATACCGATATCAAGCAACAAGCCTGCAAGTTTTCAATTAAACCTTACTTAAGAATACATTAAAGGAAATTATTACCTTTAACAAATTACACAGTTTGACTGAAGACCGTAAAATTTGACTAAAAGTGAGCCTAAAATATTACGTCATTATTGAAGATATCTTCTTAGAAGTCATTAGTTTTGCATTAAAGGCATAGGATTTTTTGACAGCAAACATTTTAATGATGAGTTTCGTGCTTGTAAGGACAAGGTTATGGTGACCTACAGTGTCTTAAGAAGCGACTAATTGACTATAGTCGATAGAACAACATCTAGCCACAAAGATAGAAGCATCCTACGAGTATCCCCAAATTCCTGGTATTGAAGATCTAATATCCTCCACTGATGATGAAACAAAAGTTACAATCACACCAATACAATAGAAATATTAAAATGCTATTAATTTGTAAAAACGGTCGCAGCTATTAAACAAATAGAAAAAGACGAAACAGAAAATCACAACAATCATGAAAAAGATTCTGATTCAAAGCACCAACTCGCACTTGAAGACGTACTGAATCATCCACATCCATATTACAATTAAAATAATAACAAAGATTCATTGAGTCTTAAATACAATACTTATCAAACACATGTTCTTACAATTGCTAGGCCGGAAGTTTTGAATGATTGCCACATGACTAACAGCTTAGTGTGAAAACGTTGAAACTCGACCAAAGTGAGTGAATCATGAGCTAAAATAAAGGGGGTTTGTGAAATAGTTCCATTCATAATTCTCTTGACCGTGTGAATAATCCCGAGTTCAACTAAAAAAAACAAATTCATTTGGATCACTCTTTGAGATTGTCAGCAAAGAAACGATGGATGGACTGTGTGAAAGATGATATGGGTAGAAAGGGAGTGACTACCGAGATGACGATTAATAGAGAAGTATGGAAGAGAAAGACATGTTTCACCAACCACAAATAAAATGGGATACGGGTTGGAGAATGATGATTCTTTGAGATTGTGTTTCAGTCAGACGTTCAATTTTTGCCCTTTTCTGGATGAAACTTAACCCTTTAGTATCTTTGTAAATCAATAGTTTGGACCTTTTGATCCTTTAAACATTTACAAGTAAAATTGCCTTTAGTGTATTTTCATAGACTTAAGCGTGTGATTGTGTTGGCTTGTTTTTCTAGATGTGTTTTTTGTTTGTATTTCCTCAGTATCTACTAAGTCCACCAATTTAATTATAATGTTCAAAAATATTCTTCTGAAATCTTTTATCCTCACACAAAAATAGCACTAACGGTGAAATAATGACAATTTCTATACATTTTTGCGAAATTCCTTCAAGCACAGAGGTGTGCCTCGAAGGTTACTTGCGACAAACACAGCCAGATGTTACGACTTGCTAATGAGGTGTCACAACACTACTCTTGACCACTCAAGGTTTTGAAGTATGGAAGCGTTCGAGAATATTTACTACTGTTTGGGATAATTATTATTTTCAAAATAGTTAGAATTATTGTATGTTAGTTTTTGCATGGAATAACATCTGGTCAATCTATAATTTTGCTTTCTTCGTACTGTTGTTATTATTTATTTTTTTTTAATTTTTAATTTATCTCATTTGTATGTCAAGATTGTTCTTTTCGTATGTTACATATGTTTTAAATAGCTCATCAATCAACTCAGCCCTTCTCAGTCCACAGCCTGCCTGGCCTGCTGGACATAGGCCTCTCGCAAGTTGCCTCACAACACCTGGTTCTTTGCCTTCCACATACAGCTGGAGGAGTTCTCAATAGGCTCAAGACTTGGTTAAATATAAAAATTCCATAGTAGACGTTTGATCCAATTTCAGCTTCACGGAAATTGTTTAGGTATTGGGAATTTTACAACAAAATGAAATGAGTAACGTTAGAATAAACAGGATAATAAATAGCTTTACGGTTTAGTCACTATATGACTCTAGTTCCATAGTATTTATTATTTGCTACTCATTCAATAAATATGTCTGAACTAAAGTGTATATATATATAGTTTTAAATGTACTTAGTTAGTAACTACAAAATTGCTGATGGCATTTATATGTTATCACTTATCATATCACCCATGTTTGTAGGTACCTTTTTAAATATAGGCTACCAGTAAACGGTCAAAAAGAAATTGCCATAATCAGCATTGGAAATCCCAGTTTTTTATCATCATCATGTTTTATCTTTTTTTTTGTTTTTCAGAACAGTTCTACGCATTTAAGTAAATCTTTACTGATAATTTATTTTTAAATACTCCGTACGTGTGTTGTAGGTACATATGTTTATTTTTAGAACGTATTACTGTAGTAATGCTTTACCGAACCGATAAGTTATCTGAAGTAAATTGGGCAACAGGGCGTATTGTTCATATGTTTTTGTAACTTTTTCCTTTTAAGATAACTTGTATTTACAGCGATTGTATTTAGATGGCCATATTATACGCCATCTGCTGTAGTACTAGCCTTTTGGTGGCATCAAAAGCGACATGCAGAAAACATGACTGAGTCTGTCTCTGACTTTCCTGTGCCTAGTCTACGTGTCTCTTTGTCTTGCAAGCTTGGTGAATAAGTGCCTCTAAGTATTTTGATTATGATGATATCACTATAAGGTGATAAGGTGGTGATTCTTTTGTGCCTTGAGTTCTATGGTGCAGCTTTAAAGCCTAAATTAAATTGAGTAAGTATAAACAATACACTGATGTCAAAGTGTGTGAAATATCCAAAATGGCAGGTGATGCAGTTATTTTCCGTTTCTGAGTTTTAATGGAATACCGATATTAATTGAAATATTAATTAATAATTAACGTGTACAGTTCCAAATAGGGTTTATCTTAATTCGTGACTAAGTTGTTATTCGATTTTGTGAGCCAACATTGAATTTGAAAATAACTGTAGGTTGATTTGAATTTATAAGCTAATTGTTCAGTTTCTATTGTTATAATGTAGATAAAGTCGGTTAATTAATTTATTAAAAGGTAGTGACAATTGAAAGTATTCATTGATTAGCTAACTCACGATTTCAATTATAATGTAACAGCTACTGTTCTGAGCCTCGACGAACACCTAAAGTGTTAGTGGGTTTTCGTTAGGCAGTTGGATCAAGGGCTTTATTCAGAAAGCGGTATTCTTGGACACGGCTCGTATTCTCAGAAGGTTTCTCCTCTTTCTGGAACCCAGATCTCTAGTAGTTGAGACCTTGGTTTCTTTTTTTCTGGTAGCTATCTACCTAATGATTGCTCAAGTATCTAATTAATACTTAAATGGTATTTCACAATAAATGTAATGAATTTAGTAGCCATTACTATATCGGACGTTAATCCGACATGCAGTTTAGTGACAATTATGTAATTACTAATCTTGATTGACATTACAGCAATGTTTAATTATAGATACAACTGCAAGCGAAAGAGCTTTCTCGTACAAAGAAGAAGCGAGGATTGATCACCACGCTCGCTCACCACATATTGGCAAAGAATAATTCTTAAATATATAAGCCTGTTTAAAAAAAAAAAAAAAGTCGGTAATTTTTAAATTACATTTTCACAAAATTAGTTAAACAATAGGTAATGGATGGAAAAGTGGTGAGATATAAAGTTGAAACCATATAAATGTGGTAAGTATATAATTCCCTTTTTAAATTTCATTTTCACAAAATTAGTTAAACAATAGGTAATGGATGGAAAAAATGGTGAGATATAAAGTTGAAACCTTGTAAATACAGGTAAATGTGTTTTATCCCTTTAGTGAGTGATCCCGTAAGAATTTAATTTACTAAATCAGGGTTTGTTTGCACTTTTATCAGATACGTTTGCCTATTTTTATTTATTGATGATTTGAGTTTGTTACACGTTACTTTTGAGTAGCGTCGTGGACGATGGGCCTATTCCACGGTGTTGAAGATTTCAGAAGAAAAAAAATCTAGGTTTCCTACCTCCAAATAAATATTGACTGTCCAGATAATTTTCCTTCGCCTGCCATTCCTTAGTCCAAACTGATGAATCTAAATTATCAGACATGTTTTGAAATACAAATATTGGTACTTATCTAAGTATATGATATTGAATCACGCTAAACAGACAGACGATCACTTGAATTCAGTTAGTCGGTCAGTCTGTACTTACTTTATCTTATCAATCAAGCGTCTGATAACGTTCTGTTTACCTACCAGTTACGATTGGTAACCGACGAGGTTAGGAAAAATATGTTTATATTTCACCTAATCAAATGCATAATAATAATGAAGACCTTCTAGTATGGTGAATAATTAAAATGTAGTTTCACCTTACAACCTTTGGTAACTAGAGTAAGTTAACTTGAAAGATATGCAGTTGGATGAAAGTAGCTGTCGATCTATGTCCATGTCCAGCTGGTATTTTCTTTAACGTGAAGTGAGCTTTAAGTGAGCTGTCAATCTCTAGCGGCAGGTGCGCAGCTCACTTCAAGAATTCAAGCTCACTTCACCTTCGTTTTCACGGTGAATTTTTAACATTTTTCCACTACAGCTGTAAGCTGATGACGACAGATGACGATCATTACGACTTTTTAAATTGATTAGCTTATGGTTAGAGCCTCGTATCCGTTCGACACCGAAGCTAACGGAGTTTTCCAAAAGATTTACCTACATTAATTAAACCGATAATAAATAACCTTCATAAAAATTACCGTCGTCACTTTGTATTTATATTCTTATCAAAATAAGTACCAACACTATTTGTCCGTTCCTTATCATGACCACATTAATCTAGCGACCATGAGAGCTACACTCGAAACTGCGGAAAGTGTACAAAAATATAAATATAAAAGCCGAAACAATCTGTCAAACTAGTTTGCAGTGGGGATAAGTTGTTATCCTTTCAGTGCCGTATCGTACGGTCAATGAACCCCAGCCGACACTTTGTTGTGGACTTTTTGAAATCTGGACGATTACGTTTTATATGGATTTGAAGAATGGGCCGAGTGTTTCTAAAGGAAAATCGACAAAAATAAAGTTTGAATTTGTACATTTTAAATTAGTTTCCTATATGTTTTCACTGCATTTCAAGATAAATAAGGCTATTTTTTTTTCACTAACTTGAGATGAAATGGAGGAAAGTACTAATCAGTAACTCAGTAGGAAAAAAGTATTTTCGGGAAACTTCAATATTCTCGACATTTTCGATATGTAGTAGAAAGGCAGAAATGGTACATACATAATTATGGTTACCATCTAAAAAAAAATCTGCTGTTCCCTACATTTATGTTCGTATATCTCGTCGAAATGTAGGGAACAGCAGATTTTTTTTTCGCGATTTCAGCGTCGGTCCCATAGTGAAAGTTATTCATAATGATGAGTACAATGACCCCTTAAGAGGTAGGAGGGGAGGGGAGAGGGAGGTAGGTTAAACAGAAACTAAGGTTGTATATGCAGTACATTTCTATACCTTCATAATGATTAGTTCACATGAACAATCTCAAGTATTCATCGCTGATAATAAATTATTGGCCTCTTTGCTACGATAATATTTCAGGAAGTTATTACTTATTAATTTACCTATTGATGACGCTTTAAATGTAATGATATCACGTACTCAAGTATTGTATTGTATCGCGGGAAAGTCCGAAAGGGATACCGTGGCCCCTGGCAACGTACAGGCAACTGAAGGAACACGGGTGGGTTTTAGTCAGTAAGAGTTTGACACGCCCTCCCGCTCCGCCCAGAGCGGGAGAAGTTATTTGACAACAAAACTCACAAAAAAAAAAAAAAATTGCATTGTATCGTAGGTGCCAAAGAAGAATCGAAGAGAAGACAGATTTGGAACAAAAATCTGGTAGAGATAAAGTCAAAGACACCGAAAATGAGACGGTTAACAGCTATGAAGCTTAACTTTTTACAAGCTTTTCAATATATTAAGGTTTTTCTCCTGTTTTGTGGATAGGTAATTAGGTACGTTTGCATACTCTCATACAGAAGCAGCAGTTTAGGAGGTCGATTTATTCAGCTAATCCTCTATGAAACGGATCTTGGCCTTCCTATGTCATCAACTCATCTGATGACTTCCATAATAATCGAGTTCAATTACTTATATTATGATATCATATTTGCAGGAATACCAGAAGTACCTACCCTGGATGTTTGGGCACGTGACTTGTTTACATAACCTATGTAATCCCTAATAGTGCAGGATGTCCTGACGGGTTATGATTACTAAGAGTTAAATTATTTGTATTATCTTCCTGTATACGGAGGGAGCAGAATCTATAACTTTGAACTACTAAATGAATAAGGTGCATTTATTGTATATATGAAAATACCATCAAATGATTTGGCAATAAATGAATCTGGCAATATTTGAAAAGTCTGTTTTGATTATAGTCTGAATATCATTGGATTTTTTTTTGTTAAATTATAAAACTTTACTCCCGTAGCTAAAAAAAATAAAGCCAGAATCAGAACTAAAATCATTATATTCCGAAACTAAAATTATATGGTTTAATCATTTGGATATCACCATCTAAGCAATCGGTTTGGTGACCAGAGGTGCGATCAGCACCGGTCATAGTCACATATTTATATCAATGACGTCTTCGAACTGAACTTTAATTATAATATTACATACTACACTACAAATAAATATTACTCCACCATCGTTCTTACAAACAGGTAAAATTCTAATTTATTCGGACACTAAGGTAATAACAATGTCATCATACTTTATCTATTGCTAATCTAATAAACATAGCGGTCAACTAAATTCTTCTGTAATAAGCATAATGATAAGCGGGTTTTAAGCGCGATTGGTGATATCTGTATTGTTTTGTGATAAAAGTGTTTATTTTACACATTTTGTCGCGTCTGTGTTATCATAATCTTTGATGGTAAGAAGACATTTTACTTCCTGTCAACTTAATTTCACGTTAGCTGGCGCCAAAAATACGCAAATACATGCGAAGTTTCTACAAAATGATGTGTGGCTCGCGTACTTATTTGAACCATGTGTGTGAAGTTTGAACACAATATTTTGCACTTTGCCATCCTGTTTTACAAAATTTTCAAACAACGAATGTTCAAATGTTTAAAGCTATGTCTGATACCAGCTTTAGGCACCGCTGATCAATTGACCAATCCACATTCTAGTTCCTTACCTAAGTATTCCAACAATTTGGACATAAATGAAGAACATCGTATTCAGTAGGTTTAAAAAACAATGGAAAATCTAGAAAAAGGTTTTAAAACTCACCCTGCACAAAGCGACACCCGTATCCAGCCTATCCAGGAAATTATCAGCAGTGATTCTGAGTTCTGGGTAGAGGACAGTCAGCCACTCTGCCAAGTCCTCCTTCATTGCGTACAGGTACTCCTCTGAGGACTTGAAAGGCCTAAAAGGCCGGGCCTCCAGGAGGACTGCCCCTGCGCTCGCCATTGTGGAAGGATTCAGGGCTAGATGGACATTACTGGTCTGTAACAAGAGAGAATTTGGAGTTAGCAAAGATGCGCAAAGTATTTTTTATTTTAAACATTAAGTTGTAATTATTAATTTCACTACTCTTTTTTTTTATTGTAGATAGTACTCTTATTCATAAACGTTGCTTAAAGTTAAGCGACGTTTGAACGTCAAAAATGTATGGTTAAAAGCGTTTATGCTAAAAGTTGGCAACGTCGCAAATAGCTGTCAAATATTTACATATTAAGATTAATTTGGCAATATTACTGTATAGAAATATGAAATGTGGCTAACTAGCGAACTAAAATATTGATTATGAAATGCAATAATTAATATCGTACCACCGAATATTTCGTTTTAGATGTAAAAAAGGTATTTGTAATATTTCCAAATTATTTTTACACCTAAAACGATTACAACATCAAATTCAATGTTATAATTACAATTCATTATTAATATTCTAGTTCGCTAGTTACCCACATTTCTTATTTCCATACAGTAATATTGCCAAATTAATCAAAACAGTGAAATATTTGACATCTATTTACGACGTTGCCAGGCGCTAATCATTACTGAATTTTAAGCAGCGTTTATGAACAACCCCCTTGTTCATAAACGCTGCTTAAAATTCAGTAATGTTTAGTTTCCATGCAATATCAATAAATTTTTGATCCTATACTTAATCTTAACACAAATTGGTTAAAGATTTGAGCAAAGAGTCAAATGAAACGAAAAGAAGTAGGTATTTCAACAGCTTAATTGTTTTTTTTTTTTTTTTTTGTTACCGTCAGTAGGTACTATTGAAGAGCTGACGGTCTCGGGATCAATGTATGGCACTCAATGCTTGTACTGTCCATTTCGTCTTAAATCGTGCTTCAGTCAATAATGTTTTTGATAACTATCTCACAAATAGCTCCGTCAATCGAAAGAGCCCATAAAAATATAACCTAATGACCCCGGACATAAGACAAACATCCATTTTATTTTTTATCCCAATTACAGATTTCGTAACTACCACATAACTATGACAAATGCTCTAAACGTCAGCTCATTCATACATTATGCCCAATAAATCTTGAGCTGTCAAAATGGCGCCACTCGCGAACACAAACGTCAACTATACGTCAAACTCAGTACATTTAAAGTTAGTTCCGTATTGTTCCGCTGTCAAGATGTTTTGGTGATGTAGTAGTTTTTAAATACTACATCCTTGGCTGTCGTCGAGTGATTTGACAGGCAACGGGCAATTGTTTGTAATTAGCCAGGCGACTCTATTTGATCCTGTCAGGAATCTGACTTGTCTAGACAAATGTTTTAAAGAGCAAAAAGTGTAATTATGATTTTGATGCAAGCATTAATCTTTGTGAAGTTAATTGAAATGGTTTGTGATTTTTTGTCATTGACCTTTTTAGTGATGTCTTTTAAAAAGGTCAATTGCGTGAATTAAAAGATGCGGTAGGTTCTTAAATGAAAATAATAAACATGGTACTATGTTATACATAGTAAACCTAACCTATGTGCCAATCGTCATTAAAAACAGAATCGCATTAAGAATTATGTAGTCTTATCCTGTATTCTTCAGTCCAAGTACTAACTTAGACTAAAGAATTCCAGATAAGACTACATTTTAGAATTAACTAAGATTGGAAAAGTGGATTAAGATGTAAGTATAATAAATTGAATGAACTTGACCAAAATGAATAATGATACGATTCACAGTTTTTAATTAATATAAATAGCCTTATTATTACTGTTTATAAGAAATTAATTAATTTTAATACTAATCTAAGCGCTTAAACTAAGCTGCTTAATTTTTATGCGTTGTTAGGAGCAAAAAAATAATAATAAATAATATCGCAGGTATATATTTTGATCTGATCGGATGATCGTAGTAATTTATTTATGTAGATATTGATTTCACTATTTCGTACATAGAAACCTTATTCAGAATTCCACAACGTCTTATAATAAGGCAACTGGCATAGCCAAATGAAACGATTGCTGGGCAATATCAACATAGAGTCATTAGAGTCTGCGCCAAATCTGAAGTCCTTTTGACGCGGCGCTAGTGTCTATGTCATTGCATGAAATCGCATTTAAAAAAAGTTAGTTCCACAATTTTCCGCTGGATTCCAGTGGTGGTGCGGACTCTCGGTCCGCTTTTGTTTGACCATTAGTTTATCACCTTAAAGCCTCCATAACCATCCAACGAACAACAACAAAGGTTTTATAACATCCTACATTCTGAATGGCCAGTAACAAGCAACTATTCCACAAGTGGCGACTGGTGGTGATCGATCACCATCATTCATGTACACAGTGGTGACACAGTTCATTTACCCACACGCTCGGTCGCGTTCCGCGGCTCAGTGCTCGCTTTCGCGGGTTCCACTCCCGAGCCGAGTAAATACTAGTTCGGACTGTGTCTGTTGTCTAGTCGATGGTTAGTGTTTGTAGCTGTGAATGTGCAGGCATGATGGTAGGTGAAATTCTGTGTGATCATTTTGTAACAATAGAGGTTCCTAAAAGGGGTTTTCTGGAGAAGTTATGCTAGCATCATGGGTAATATATATTTCGGTTGCCATGAATAACAATTTCTGTGTTCTGAAGAGTATAGTATTAACTTTCTCTCTAAGATTTTCAATCAATACTTTCGGTGTTTTTTCGGATGGTGTTGCAGAGCTGTTGGCAGCTGGGGCGACGTAAACCTCGAACTTTTTTAATAATTTCATGTTGTCTTGGGATCCTTTAAAAAATCGAATGAACCCAATCCCAAACTAAGTACGAACTCTGTTTTATCTTAGGTCATTGCGATCGCTTCTAATAGTGTTTGCCCAAAATGGTAGTTAAAAGGCACTCATGTTGGTTACTATTTGATAGGTATCTATTATTATAATAATATGTAACATGCACACCGAGTTGCACATACCCGCCTTGTCGATGTACTAGAAAACGGGCGCCAGCCAGTCTAGTCACACTTCATACATATAACTCTTACTGCTAATCACCTGATCATCACACATAATCGTTACATGCGCATATCTCACGCCTCATTAATCACACAAGAACACGATAGTTCTGTGAAAACTGTAATTATCAGACCGTTGACGATCGAATGTATTGATAATCGATTATGTTGAATCTTGATTAGTGTAGCGCATTTGATTAAAAGAGCCTCTATGAATGAAGATTCGACGATCCCTAGAAAGCGAGCCCCGTAACTTAGCTTGCTGTCTGACTCTATATCAAAGGATACGAAATCAAAATCAATCTCCCTAGCCTTTTCTCAACTATGTTGGGGTCGATTTCCAGTGTAACCGGATGCAGCAGCATACCAGTATTTTACATGGAGCGACTGCCTATGTGACCTCTAAAACCAAATTCCTGGGTAACACGATACCCATTGGAAAGACTGGCAAACATCTACGAATGACATCTGCTAAATCAATGGTTTCATGACACGCACTGTGGTCGGAAATATCTTGTCGAGTGGTGACCATCACACTTTAGCTTTACTGAGGCTGGGAAGGGTAAATTTGGCAGTTGAAAAATATGAAAATGAGTTATGGTAAGTATAAAATGAGCGGAGCAAAAGAGTGATGAATATAAATGTTGAAATATGGAGAGGGAGAGGAAGTCCAAAGAAAAGATGGATGGAGTGTGTGAGGATGATATGAAATGATAAGGAGGCATGACGGTTGACAGGGAAGAATTGAAGAAGCAAAGCAGGGAAGAATTTAAGACCCCAAGTAACGGGGGACAACGGCAGGAAGATGATGATAAAATCAGCGGTGGAATTTCAAGAGTAACTAACCTGTTGTTTTCAATGAAAATATTCGGAAAGCCGACGTCTAATCTCGACCTAGAAATCAAACTGAAGACAGTTTCAACCCATATAATCCAGTAGGTAATCTAACATAGAATAGGCCCATCAAATGCCTATGTTAATCATGCAGTAGGAACGCGAACTATTCAGGTGTAGTAATCCTATATAGTTAACCTAGATGTCTGTGACGTGACCTAGGCAGTAGTGATACTACTAGGAATTCGATCGCGTCATTTATGATGGAGTGGTGGAGCCATTTCTTATACCTTGTAAAAAAAAACTGCTTGTAATGTCCCACTGCCTACAGGCTAAGACTTCTCATATAAAGAAGACATGAGGCTTTCATGTTTTAGTACAAGATCGCTAAATGTCCCAGAAAATTATGAAAATCTGAGGAAGAATTAGCTTATAAAGTCGAGAAGACTGATTATTTTCACAAATCTGAATACCAGGTAAGATTTAGCAATTTTCTTAAACATACAATGATATTTACATACATAAATGCATGACAGATGTTCTCATACAATTTTTACTCTCATCTAACTATGTATAAGATGCCCATAAATTTTAAAAGGAGGCCAAAAAAACAATTGCCCCTAAATCAAAACAATGCCCGATGCATGCACGTGTGTACAAACATCGCGGTAGGGTCGGCAGCGACAAGACAATGGCAGATCCGCCGCGGTTGCGCAAGCGCACGCTCTGTTGACTTCCGTTGTCGCCAAGTTGTAGCGACGGCAGAAAAAAATAAAAAAATACTTGTTTTTTTTAATTTTGGTTGAATATTCGTATTTTTTTTCCTAGCCTAACATAAGAGGGATGTGCTAAGCCATGTGCTTAGCACATCCCTACGTCTACGGTACAAAAAAACATTGACTTTTTTTAAATACACTGTCAATTCTTTGGGCACGCAATATATAAGCAAAATAAAGATAAAATGATAGAGATTAAATAATTATCTGACATTCCGTTATTATTATTGCGCGTAATATAGTGATATGTTAATCGGTCAGCAGTAATTCTTTTACGACCACAATTTAAGACCTATAAACATGATTACTTACACGTTTAGTAAAAAATACAAAAATAATTGGTGGTAGTGATTGGCAATTTTTTAAATAAAAACGTGCGTTATCTGTCTTTGCGATTGTGGATGTATGAATGTTTAAGTATTTACAAAGAAAATCCCACATACATACGTACTTCCCCACTCTTAAAGTAAGTTACGGTTTTTTTCCAAAATTACAATTTTTCTCCAGCCAACTATACCGTAGATTGACTATTAGTAACCGCATCGTTGATAGTTTTGCTGCCTCTACAGTTAGTAGGCTAATCTGTTTACAGCGCATCACACACGTCGTGGCGGTATTTATTTCGAGTTCGCCACTCAACGCATTTCGTATGAGTTCACTTATATTTTTGGAATTTGACTTACGGGTTAGATTTTTTTTTTGCAGTGCTGATGAAACACAAGTATAACATTTAACTTTATTGATCATCAAAAGGTGTCTCGGGCAATCATAAATGAAAATAGTGTTTGTATTTAATTCGTAAATAAAGCACGGTGGCAGGTGTCATTTTTCTGTTGCGGTGAATCTTCCCGTTATTTATTTTAAATCAAGTGAGTAATAAAACTAGCTCACTCTATGCCATCCATACAAACATAAGGGCTAACGCATGGGATTCGTGTGAAAGTAATTTCACCAGCACCCTACGAAACGAAATAATAGTCCTCCAGACCGAATTTCTGCCATGGTGGCCAATCGCGGCGGAAACTAGTCATTGATGCGAGAGGTATTATAGTGCGCAAGCGTGTGTGCGCAGACACAGGTGCATTCTCTCTTCTACCACTCTCATAGTCCAATGGGACAGCAATCCGACACGACCGCAGAGAGATCAAACGCAGGACGGCTTAACGTGTTTTCCGAGGCACGGGGGTACACACCGCCAAGTTCCAAACTCCGGGCTGTTACTAAGAAATTCCTAATGGAAAAACCCAATAACACTAAAACGGAATATATATATTCTATTGTCATGGAAAAACGTACCTACTATGGCATATCAAGCTTAAGAAAGATTGTCACGCAAGTATGGCAGAGAGAGAAAGTCGACTTTTTCGACGGGCAAATCCCAAGGAGTACAAAACTACTTGGATTCAACTAAACACCAATGCTTCCTTGTTTACCGTTAGTGTTAACTCCTAGGGCATGAGTGTGACGTAGCCTTGTAGCGCGGAAGTGACACGGCCTCGGACACACAAGATAAATTGATAGCAACTATTATCGATATGTAATTGACGATATATAGCTCATTTGTTAATTTAAGAGCGAAAGATATAGCGAAACTCCGAAATTAATAGTTGAATTTTAATAAAAGAGTATATTTAAATAGCTATGATGAAAATACTATAAATGAAGATGATGATAATAATAACATCAGCAAAGTCCAAATAATAAATAAATATATAAAAAATAGAGAAGATAAATAAAAATTAAAAATATGAAAAAAAAATATGATGATGATGTGTATATAGATAATGGGCCTTCTAATGACGAAAATAGTCTACCAAACAATCTTATCCTGGAAAACGAAAATGATGTACCAAGCGAGCCTTAAAGAAGACAAGCATCACTAGTATACAATCTCACTAAAGAAGACACAACCATTTTCTTTTTAGGTGTTCCCATCATTCTGGATACCGATACGGCTGGACAACGAATTTATGACCAACACTCAAACCCGCAGATCTATCTCCCAAACGACTTTATTAATTGAGTTACAAGGAATTTTCGGTAATTATAAATGATTCACTGTTTCCACATAAATAAAAGTGATTTACTGTTGATTTTCTTATCTACAAAGTGTTATTCCGGAGTTCTCGGCACGAATTAGTCAACCATGAGAAATGGGTTGGGTTTGTGTTACACTGATACTGTCGTCTTTCTTTTTATCTTTATAATCTTTTGCATATTCTGATAGTGTATTGTTTGGATTTTTGATATTCAAATGATAATTTTACAGCATCCAGTGAATGCTTTTTGTATCTACTAAAATATCTTTAAATTAGCATTAAAATTAGTATTGATACCATATACTCTTATATGTTTATCGATTCTCATTTAGTATTCTTAAAGAAAATGAAGACTTTCATGATAAAATCTAAAAGTGTCAGATAATTACCTAACTGTGTCCTAAAACAATAGGAAATATTTCGAAATAAATCTCAATATTCAAACAGCAGCGCAGAAAACTATCTTGAAAATGCAAGAAATCATAAAATCGATAATGCTAAAGGAGCTTGAAGTGAAAATAATACGATATCATGTACAAATAACAATGCCTTTCTACCGTGGTAGGAGATAAGAGCTATCGGCTCGATACCAAGTTTTATATCGATAACAAGAAAATTTAATAAAAACCTTTTACGATATATTTCACTTTGAGACTGAAGAATGAAGAAAAAATGGTCGGTGAAAATGGTTTTAAATGATTTACTATTGAGTAGTCCATACTCTACAATTTACATTCTTCACTACAAGTAACAATGGTAAATGATTTACTTTATCGTCATTGATTGATTGGACAGCATCAAGCAAAGTAATGTCAGAAAAAAACGAATCAAAAAGGTAAATTAAACCCGCGTTCTCTGTTTCGTTTCAAAATGCGGACATGTATCAATAAACATTTGCCAAAACGCGAATTTTATAACGGTCCATCAATTTCTGCGAATAAAATCATTCATTTTGCCTAAAAACCGGAAAGCGTACATTTTTCGGTTCAGTAATTTCATAATTACTTAGTTCTACAGCGTAGGTTATGTGTAGGTGAAGGATTTTGGTCGTAATGTACTAAAATTGCAGATTTTTAGAATTCGTCAATAATTGTTCCTCGATCTTTCGGTAATTATTGATGATGTCAGTGTTGGCTTAAATGTTTTAAATTGTCAGTACTTACTGTAAACCTTGAACCAATCAGTGTAATAGCGTTATTTTGCAGAAATAACAGTTTCGTTTGGCAATCAAAATATCAGTAGTAAATAGTTAACCCAATATATATACAGATTTTGTTAACAGTTCAACTCGTAAAAATTTGATGTAAGCCCCAAGAACGATATTAGTTTATAGATTCGTCTGAATTCCATAAATGACCACGGTTAGCAGTCAATCGATCTATTTAAAATTTATTTTATATTTTTTAATTTTTGCAAATTCCCTATCCTATAATCTAGATATGTAATCTGTAAGTAGTCTTAAAACTAGACAAAGAAGTTCTCATATCAATAATAACAAATATAAAATGGCAAGCGCAACATGTGCGCGTTCCATCTTTTAAATGTAGAACAAATTAGCAACTTAATTCATTTGAACTAAACTCCCACGCGTAGTATTATAAATATGCCACTCATAGCCCTAAGTAAAGTATAAATTGCTAACATAAACAATTATTCTACAAACAATATTAATTCAAGTAATCATTTGGATAACCTGAATGTTAAAACTTAAAACAATTTTGATTTCAAAGAACAAGAAATTAAACTAATTTTGAATTAAAAAAGTTGGGACATGTCAACGACTTTTGGTGAAATACTAAAATGTAACATTCTGAACACGTAGACAGCCATATACTCTCAAAATAACATTGAAGAGACTTAATGCTCGCCTTTGAATACCAAGGGAAGCGACATTCGAGATATTTCAGTGCGCATACCACTTGAACTGGTGCTTTTCTTTTATTTTAAATTATTTAACATCTGCCTGTTTTATCAGCAGTCTGACCAGACTGAAGTATTTGTAAGTACACCGCTTAATTAAAGGCTGTTGTTATATTTCTTTTTGAACTTGATTCTGGGAAGTAGTTAGAATTGTAGTTTTCTTCCCAAAATGAATTCTGTATTTACGAGTTTCTGTTAATATTGGTTGCGAAGTTTATACTATTTCTGTTAATAAGTACGTTAGTTTTTTATGTTAGTTTTTCATTTATTTTTCTCGTTTTAAGCATATACTACTGATTACAGTTGTCTAACCTTTCGAAATCCTGTGATATTTCAAAATACTAAAAATATGTTTGATGCTATCTATTCATCTGATTCGTTCCAACTTCGCCTTTTACATCTACAGGAGTTATTTGCATATAAATGTTAAAAGGTTCTAAATGGATTGAAAAACCAGTTTTCAAATGCATATCAAATGAGTTAAATGGACTTATAAATAGTTTTTATATACTTTTTTTACTTAATTAAGTACATAGGGAGTGTATGATATTAATATTGAGAGCATGCTATTAAAATGATACAGTTGCAAGTAATCGTTATAAAATAATTATTACTTTTTCTTCTGACCGTACGATCGTACATATTTTACGTTTAACTCATAATGTGTCAAACGCAGTATTGTCATTCTACATTTTTTATTAAGTTACTTTCAAGTTTGACTATAATAAATTGTTTAACTTAGTTTTTATTTTATTTTGTTTGTCTTTAAAGTCTCGTGTTTGTGATGCTATAGGAAGATAATCAGTTCAAGAAGTGTTTTTTTTTTTTTGTGTAAAATATCATTTTCCTCTTTGGATTATCTAAAAAATAGACTGGACTTAGACTATCTAGTATCACCTGCTACTATACAAATAGCAAAATACTATTACAAATAAGTCCCCAAGTGTTTGTGAAATTATGACATAAATCCCAAGACTTCGTTACGACTGTCCACAGGGAGTATCGACGTTTACTGCCCATTTATCGATACTCGATGATAACGACGCAGTACGTCACTACACGCAAATACTATCGATAAGCCGCTATCGATAAATAAATATGTAGTATAAAACTGTCCAATTGTATTTAAGTAGATTATCGGTTTTTAAGATAACGATAGTGTTTTTAGACGTCATTGTTTTTTGATAAAAATTTGATACATCACTATATAATGAAAGGCATTGCAGTTGCATTATGATACCGGACCTGATATTACACATTTTATTGCCATAATCTTACTTTATAAGCTACTTACTTATGGCCGATTCCTATAATTTACGGACTGTTATTGGTTAAAATTAAGACTTGTACCTTTATCAATAATGAAGGAAAGACCTCACTCACAGTTTTACATGGTAGACCCTCCCAAATATATAGCTATAACTACAGCTTTAACTAGCTTCCAAATCTATGGATATGCATAGTTTAGTAATAAATAAAGTAAGATTCCTTTTTGTTTATAAGAACCAAGCTTAGGTAAGTGATTGTTCTTCGTAAGGGTTTGGCGGTTAAGGTATTTAAATTCTATTCGATATTTTGCAATGCGTTTATGTAAAATAATGATGAGTGAATTAACCTTTTTAGAATGTATTTATTCCAAAAATCTATTAAAGTTGGTTAAGTGTTATTTTATAAGTAAAAAAAATCTCATTAGAATTTATGAATTAATTAAAACTTAATATAAATATTCAATCAAATTAATGGAAACTCAAATCGTATCCTTTTTTGCAGGTGTTACCTACTTATAAAAAATAATGTTCTATCCTTACAAACTAATAAAATAGTTGAATAATCAAAAAGCACAATTTAAAAAAACCGTTACCACCATCCAATAAAAAACGAACCTTAACAGAAAAAAAGCCTCGCCTCGTCCAAGTCGTCACACCACAATTTTATAACAAAATCCTTTTTTCGCCAAAAAAAATAACACTACACTGGTTTTTTATCGAATTGATCGCGGGCTGCGCTATGCTATCGATGCGTCGATAAGCCGCGAGCGAGCGCGTCTGACTTCCACGGGGGTGGTGGATCGACTGACGCCAGACGCATCGCAGCGCGCGTACTTCGATGCGCAGGCACACCGTACCGTCAGCAACGCAGCCTTGAATGCAATTTCGAGATTTATCTTAAATTATTGCTATTCTCAATTATGAAAATTATTTAGTCTGAGTATTAAGATGACCATTGGCTAAGTGGATTCTTTAAAGGTCTGAAAATATTTTAATTAATTTTGTTTTAAGCCTAAGTAATCTTCTAAAACTCATCGCACCACAGATATAAACGCTTCCCTTATTTGTAAATAAGTTAAAAATAATGGTTGATTCTGATTCATAAACAAATGCTTTATTTATTTATAAATTCTAATATGGTTACTACTTTTAAAGATTTATTTGGTTTTCGTCATATACAAAAGTCTGACCATGTCATGTTTAGTGTTTATCTCGTGTGTTTAGACATGCACCATAGATATAACAATATGGCGGAACAACATGAGTGAGCATGCCCCCTTGCCCTAATGCACGAGAGATAAGAGGTTGATACACTTTGTGATATCACAGAGATACATGAGCATAAAATACAACAGGAAGATAGTGAGGAGCCATGAGTTTTTGCTACCATAAATTTTATTTTTGTTTGTCGAATGGCCTTATAAGTTAAATCTTCACGAAAGAACATAGCTACTTGACTCTTTATACTTTGGTTATGTTGGGGTTTGGTTTTACTGAATTTGATGTTGGACCCGTTTTAGGCGTAAAATAGGCATTTGGAAAGTTTCCAAATACTTTTTTTACATCCAAAACTAATTATTCGGTGTTACGATATTGATTATTGCAATTCACTATTCATATTCTAGTTCGCTAGTTACCAACATTTCATATTTCCATACAATATTATTGCCAAATTAATAAAAACAGGTTAATATTTGACATCAATTTGCGACGTTGCCAACTTTTAGGATAAGCCCTCTTAATAATAAAGTAGGTAACCCACCGGACCCACCGGATTGTAAGTGAGCACCGACAGCCCCCGCAGAGCGTTGCTATCCTAAAGACAACGCTGAAATATCTCATTAACCTGTAATTGGCAGTAATTACACCAGCAACCATACTCTTCAAACCCTTTAGTAGAGCATGAACACGCGAACGTGCGAAGTAAACGTATGAATTTTACAATAAAAAATACTTATTTCGCACATAATATTAATTTAGTTTTAAGACTTCATTTATATATATGGGCGATAGTAATTATGCTTGTCAAGTAAATTTAAACCAAAATGCTAAATTAAAATTGTATTTTCGATTCATAAGTCGTTTGGATTTCCGCTATGTTTACTTTACGCGTTCGTTCTGGGGCAACGGAAGACAGACACCCAGATAACCGGCAGAAATGTGCATGGTGGTAAGTATTTCAGTCGAGCTCCTTCACAAAGAGCTCTTTTACTACTTTCACAGTCGCATTTTAACGATTCTTGTATGCGGGTGGTCTAGTCTATGCTGAGAACACGCGGTACCATAAACCCGTTTACTATAACAGTAAGCATTTTCTAGCAATTTCTACGGTTCTGCTAAAACACATAACCGTAAGATTTCCTTTTCCCAGCGAACAATTTTCCTCGGTGACGCGACGTATTGAAAACAATAACACGACATGACTTTCCCGAAAGAAAGGCGATGGTCAGACTGATAGCGGTGGAAAAGCTCCGATAGTATTGAGCTCAAATATTAAAAAAAAAAAAAAAAACCCGACGTAAGAGAAATAAAAATGCCACCAATTGATGAGCAAGTAGATGCACTTTTGGGTCCTGGCCACATTCTTGGACGTTCTAAAAGATAGAAAATGATGACAAAGAGATGGGCAGCAACATCGTCTAATTTGCGAAAACAGCATGATCCCAGCAGCTCTCCAATCTGCCAAGAGTGATGATTATAGCAATTTTTCCCACAGACTTTCATTTTGGCGGTCCTCGAAAGACCCATATTCAACAGAGTACGTCTAAGACTTAATGGTGATGCTAACGACGTACACAGCACAAGAAGACATGACAGTCATAAGATAATACTTAGCAATGCGTCTTCTTAGATACCTATTAATTAGGATTAAGGATTGGTTCCATATCGTATGGGAGCCATGCATCGACAATGACATCAATAAACTACCATAACGTTAACACAGTAAAAAATAAAACAACAAATAAACAAATAATTATAATGAATTAACATCATCATGCACCTTGATCCTTAGATCATGAGCATCTTATGTGTGCATGGTAAATGTACCAGAGGTTCAATTAGAGCCAATATCAAAGAATTAATTAACAAGTTTCGCACAGGTGTGAGTTACAAATTGATGAAGTTGCAGAATGTAATGAGAACTTAATAGTTTACGAACGGTTTCCCGAGCAGCTGATTCCTGTTCATGAACTCAATATGTAAAGAAAAAAATAATATCTAATTAATAAGCGTCGTTGGTTTTAACCATTTTAATCGACAAAAAAAGGAGGTGGTTCGAGGCGGAGGAGGAGGGATATTTACTAATATAAATCACATAAAATAAAATAAATTATGTGTTCTTGTAACGCATATAATATATTTTTGCCTAATTTATAGATGTTGTACTAAAAACAATTTTCTAAAACTTGAATCATAATCATCATGAAATTATTCAAATATTTTCTTTCAACTTCATGCCAAAAAAATATCATCTAACAAAATTAACTAAGTCATCCTATAATCGCTCTCACTGCAACCCGTCTCAACGATCATCATTTAACCAAACCAGTGATCAAAAATTCAAACAACTTTAATTGAATCTGTTATTGACTCAGTTAAGAATCCAAAACCCCTCAATAAGTAATGCAGTTATGATAAACTGTTTGTGTTTAGTTTCATACAGCTTTTATTCCTGTATTTAAGTTTTTTTTTTAATGAAAGCCTTCATTTGTTTTATTGGTCGATTCGCACGAATAGTCACTTTTAAATGGGTCCACCCGTTATAGCAGAACTTTTTATGTCATAATATTATTTTGCATAACAGCGGACAGCATATAAACTTCATTTCGCAGAAAATAATTAAAAAGTAGAACCATCATATCGCAGAAAGGTCACACAAACATGCAAACAAGCATACGCCATGCATGCAGCATGCAAGCGAGCATGCAACATGCAGCAGGCATGGTTTCTGTTACGGCTCTGGCGCTCCGCGCCTACACGGGCTTAAATTACACTAACAGCCTTACTAATAAAAATAAGTTAAACATCTGTTTAACTGTTGTATTGTTATACAATGAACAGGCGAACAGGCGTTACACACTACCCTTACTACTAATCAGTGTATAAACAATGCATAGTTACCAACCGCTTATGACAAAAACCACTGGCAACATTAGAAGGTGCGTTCTGAAATTGGTACTGCGTAATAGCAGTGACATTTTTTGATTTGGGAAAACATTCATAGCTTTATACTTATAAGTTTAATAAATGTAAATTTAATTAATTACATCCATTTTATTTCCAAAACTACCGATTTTGCATATACATTTACGAAAATAAAATAAAAAATGTGTTAATTCACTAATGAAGCATGCATTAGGTTAAGAACGCAACCGTTAAAGCTGTTATAGTCAATCTTGAACGTCAAAATATCTCAAAGCCAATTCAGTATGATTGAAATGATAAAATTAAGAAGATATTTTTTTTTCTGCAATATTATATCGCTGAAACTAATGATCAATAACAAATTTTTTGCTGAGCATATATTTCAACCGAAACTCATTTTCTCGCTACGAGAAAGGATCATAACGATTTTTGTAACATTTTCTTTTTCTTGGTGGTTTCATTGCCAATTTCATCAAAAATATCGAAATATTGTAAATATTTACATATTTTATATAATCCATGGTTTTCAAACACAGTTATTTTAGGTTATAACAACTAGTTATTTTAGGTTATAACAACTAGTTATTTTAGGTTATACGCTACATAAGGTCTGAGGGCTGAATAACGGTTGTACAAATTCAACCACTTTGCAATTTCGATTTATCTCGAGGAAGGTTGTCAAAATGATGTTCGCATTTCCAACCATGTTTGAGAAAATACTAAATATCTCGCTAATCGCTGTCACTACGACCCGTCTCAACAGATCAGCACATAACCAGTGATTATATTGTTACCAACAGCCTAACAAGCTTTTACCATTGTCATCGATTAGAAAACATTACTAATGTGGGAATTTCATTAGCTCGACAAATGTTCAGCTTTTTATCAAGTTACCGCTAACACATAAGAGCATGTGAAGCTATTATGTATTGAAGCTGTTATATATTATAAGATTATAATCGTAAATAATGGTTGTTTATGCAAGAGTTTTTCCGGAAAAGTGCTAACACCATGCTTGTGTGCCGCTAAGCAGCGTTGTTATGTTCCCGTTTGAAGGGGACAGGTTTTTGTGAATTTACAGGTAAATTAAATATTTCTACTACATTTATTTTTAGCCGGTTAGAGTGGAAGCCGACCCCAAAATAGTTGGGAAAAGGCTAGGCAGATTAATTAATTTATTTTTAAGTTTGGCAACTTATCACAATCTATTTAGGGTTATTATAATATTGATTTAGATGTATTAGGGCGGCATTAGCACCTTATTACATATGGATTGTCTACAATTACCATCTTTTCACAATAAAAAAACCCATCCTCCCCTTTTTAACCGACTTCCAAAAAGGAGGAGATTCTATTGGAGAAAATTATTTTTTCGTTTGAAACGATATGATCACGAGGGAAAATTTAAATGAGACCACCATATAAATTTTATTAACTTTGCTTGGATAGTTTTTGAGTTAGCTTCAATAATACGTATTTTTCCCACATATTCCATATGGATGATGTGATGATAACTTCCTGTCACTGTTATTTACATAGCAGGTAGTGGTATTCGAATTTGTGTGGGGTAGGTACCTCAACAAAAAAATAAACTTTTTCAAAAAAAAAACGATCGACTTCCAAAAAAAACATCGACTTTCGAAATTAAAGTAATTTATCATTTTGCAGTGTTTTCTTTGGAAGTCGGTTGTTTTTTTTTGTAAATCTCTGGCCATATTAGCCCCGCAAACATGATTAGATCGTCACACCAACTTCGCCGCGATCTACCTCGATGGCGATGTTCTCCCTCAGGCGTCCAGTGAGTGACGATCTTAGCCCATCTAGTGGTTTTTATTTTAGACCACAAGGTCAAGGCTTCGCTCTTGATCTTGTCTCAAACACATAGACAAATTGGAGTTATTTGTCTATGGTGCTTAAATATCATTTACCTATTTAAAGTATTCATGAATAACATGGCGTGGGAATCCTGAAGGTTGTCACAAGTTCTGTGCTCGGGTGAGTCAAACCGAGGCTTTCACGGAATTCGGCAAGTACTTGTAACATGTGTAATGCTGGTTATTTTGGTTATCAACCGAGTATTTACAATGTTATTGCTATATTTGGTTATGGAGACTGAAGACAGACGTGTTCAGGAATGTTCGGGGGAAAGGTGACTAATTGTTATGTTCAAAAGTTGAGATTGATGAAAAAGGTCGAAAAAGATCATTCTTGGTTTATGGTTTTCAAGTAAGATCTGTTTGTAATGTCAAAATAACAGCCTTTTACTAAATGCATAATGAAAGTATATACGGAATGTATAACAAAAATACGTTTTGTATTTTTGTTTGTCCGTGTGTTTATTCCAGCTAAATCCAAAACGGCTCGACCGATTTTGTCGGGACTTTCACTGGCAGATAGCTCGTTATAGGGAGTAACTTTAATTTTAGAAAATGAATTTAGGACCACGCGGGCGGTAGCTAGTATAATGATTTAATAAAATACAAGAATCAAATATGTCCAATACATGACTTAACATAAAATGTTTAGGATTTAGTCACTTTCTGTTTCTGTCACACAGTTGGACAAAACCCGTGACACATGTCACCACGACTAAGGCTGCTGGTTATCATGTAGCTCTCATGACTAAAACAAAGGGGAATAAGCAGAAGAGATAACGACTGGGCGTGTTCCTACCACGATATACAAAGTAGGTACATTCGATAACAAAACGGAACTATGTATAGATAGTGGTTCACAAGTTTACACAAACATTGTAAACAGTTTATAGGGGGATAATTTATGAAGCACCTGCCTTTATCATAGTTTTTTATTTTTTCTTGCTATACATAATTTTACTGGTTTTGATTTCGACATTAAAAGAACACATCGCTTTCATTGACATTTTATGAATTGTCTTAACTTACTGACTGACTGTCACCACGGCATTTTCGTGTTGCCCGTGCAATAAAAATAAATTCAAAGGTGTTTTATAGTTAAAATGAGTTGTTTTATGTAATTGGACTAGGAAACGAAATAATATAACCCTTCATCTGCCTAGCCTTTTCCCAACAATGTATGTGTCGGTTTACAGTTTTACCGAATGATGAGCTGCGACTGCCTATCTCAAATTCAAATTCAAAAATTCAATATCTGACCTCCACAACCCAGCGTTACTGGTTAACAAGATACCCCTTGGTAAGACTAGTTGTCATACTTTCGAGCTTCTAAATACCCGTAACTACTGTCAAATGTCTTCGAATGGCACCGGCATCAACAGTTTAACGTGTGAAGAGAGCGATTGGATATCTCTATGTAATGGATTACCCATCCATGGACGGACCTCAGCAAGCGTAGCTTTTACCTTGCCGCTGTTAATACCTAGCCATGAACCCCAACTACTAGTACCCAATCACTAAAAAAATTATTCTCTTTTATATTTAAATCCAATAACACTCACAGTACCTTGAAATTCAAAGCCACGGACACATTTTCCTTTGTCTCGAAACTCGGACAAGGGCACTACTAGAAGGACGTTTACAAAACAACTGAGTCAACGTACTAGAAAATGGATTAAATACTAGTTAAAAGAAAGCTGTTATTAAACATTTATACGTTAAAAGTTCGTTGTAATAAGTAGGGCGGGCGGGCGGTGAGTAATACACAGAACTGGGCGGCGGGCATACCGATGTCGCGACGCCAAACGTATTAAAAAGTTCTGACTACTGTCGGAATGTAACGAGGTTTGTGATAAGAAAAGCTTGGTTTGAGAAATTTCTTTGTACTTACTTTAATAATAATTGTGTCGTGAATATACAATTGTTTTTATATTTACTTCTGCGAAGGCTTGTCATGATTTCTTCTACTAAAATTATTTTACGATAGGGTTTTAATATTTAGAACAACGCATAAAAAGTATTTTTCAGTCAAACCTTTTCGGTGTGAAAAACGATCTCTTGAATGATTGAAATCCATGTTTTTACTTCGTGATTGAGACACACAGGAAGGCGCTAAATATGTCGTTACGTGTCGTTGGTCTCAAATTTACTCGAAAATAAATTCTAGAAATTTGCTCTTTAGTACTTCTAACGAACCTTAAAATCGAATTCGGCTTATAATCTGTTATTATAGGTATGTTACCTATAATAACAGATTATAAGCCGAATTCGCACAACCCTAACTTTTGGCACGGCTGTCGGGAAACTATTAATTTGCATCTAATAGGCATATTACATTGCATGTGAACTGTGAAATGAGTGGCCAGCCTACTAATAAATTGGGCGGAGCGCACGGAAGCGTGAAATTATAGTAGAGTTTAATTTTGAAAGTACCTAGTTTGGAAAGGGTTATTTTATGAAAAGGATACAATAATCATTCTTCTTCTTTTCGTGTGGTTACTGACTAACCTGGTTTCAGAGTTTTAATGCCGCCCATGGACCTCTGACTTGGCTTCACATGCCATCGGGAAATATCTCTCAGGCAGGCCGGTTTCCTTACGATGTTTCCCTTCATCGTTATTGAAGCAAGTGATAATTATACAATACGCACATGACTCCGAAAAGTCAGAGGAGCGTGCCTTGGGTTCGAACTCGAGACCTATGACTAGGCAGTCCGATGGTCACCCATTGTATCACTACTATAATTTAATTAATAATTAGTACCTATATTTAATCGTGGCTAGAATCGAGCTGGCAAGACACGACCGTTTTAATATTATTCAAAAATAGGGATAGTGACTGGGGAAAAAAATAAAAACTATTTAGTCTGTCAGCCAGATAATAAAAAAGTATTAGACACGTATTTTTAACTTTATCATATTAATAAAAAATGGTTTAGATAAAACGCATTAAAGTTGGTGAGTGGGGGTTCGCTACGTCACAAGACAGTATAAAATCTACCGGAGAGCGACGTCATGCCACATTTTAACGTATTGCCTACTCAATGTATTGCCGTAATCTTTTGAATATGTAAAAAAAGAAAAAATACATGTCCAATATTTTTTCATAATCTACATGACGGACACAAAAAAAAATTTTTTTTCTTTATTTAACAAACACATTCAAGCACTGCTTGGCTAAGATTGAATCATGTTATACGAAAACTATTGACTGGCAATCTCAGTTTATCTATCACACAGAACATAATTAGAATATTTATTTATTTATTATTAGAACACCTTCAATCTATCTTTACAGGTTGCCCTAATGCGATAATTAGGAACACATATATAAATGTACATAATTTTTAGTTATTAAAATATACTATTATAAACTAAATTCACAATTAAATAAACAAATTTATCACCTAAATTTAACTTAGTGATAACAAAGCAAAGGTCACAAGAAGAAAACAAGTATTTTCTATCAGTGTTCATGTTATGCGTATTGATGATTACATAGCTATTATTACACATAATAGCTATGTAATACGCTAATAACGAAAGATAGGGGAAATCGCACAAAAAATCACGCAATGCAGTTAAACTCATAACTTTATAGCTTCAGTGAGCATTTCCGTGAAAACTCACGCACACACACACACACAGGCTTGCACTGTTACTCACTTCTCCACGGATTTCCCCATTATTATCGCATCCTCTTATCTATTAGATGATTAACGATGTTTTTACTAACAGTTACCTGTTAAATTTGAGTGCTTCACAGAATTAGTGCTTATCTTTATAATTGAATATTAAATCAGACAATTTCCACTGCAGAACATAAGACTTTTTAAAATACTGCTGTAAGGAGCGGTAGAAAATATTGCCTTCGTAACTTGCACTTGGCAAGAATTAAGAGCTTTCTACTTTTCAGCGTCTGAAGGCTTCTGGATTTAAAATAATAATACCAGCCTGTTACTGCCCCACTGCAGGGCAAAGATCACCACGCTTGCTCAAGACGGGGTGGTGATTTCAGACTTATATTAACTATAAGTCCAGGTTTCCTCACGGTGTTTTCCTTCACCGATGTCAGTAATGTCCAAGATAAACTCAGAAAGTACATATGCATAGAAAAAGTCACATTGGTACTTGCCCGGATTTGAACCCACAACCTCCTGTATTAAGGCCTTAACCACTAGGCCATCACGACATCTGAGTTTACACGATTGAGAACATTAATTTAAGTTTAAGAGTAGAACATTCATTTTTGTTTTTCCTTCAGGAGTTTCCCAGTAGCAGCCCGGAGTCTCGATTTGTGCCCGGTTGATGGCTACAAGGACTCGCGCGGCTTACAAGGGACTTGAACATAACTGGCAAAATGTTGGTGTGCATTATTACACCTCTGCTCAACCGTTCGGGAAAAACAGACGTCCTCTTATGTTATGTTGTGTTATTAATACAAATCCCTTGAAATAACCCCGTGCATCACACCCGTCAACCACAGCAGTTAATTGCATAACAGCCGGTCATTGCCCGGACGTTAGCGCATAATATGCATGCTTCGCACCTCGTTACTAACACCTGGCCCACTGCCAACCCTGCTTTAGACGCTGCCGTGAAGACTGGCAATGATGTGTTTTTCTGAGGAAGAGATGACTATGCAGTGATACTATAGGATTCTGATGGATTTCTGGAATAGTGGTCCCTGCAGTTCCCAGCAAGGAAAAAGTCCTGTCAATGACTGCTAATAGAACAACCAGTGCCAATCCAAGTGCCGACATGAAACTACACAACAACATTTAAAAGTCTACGATGTAGGTATAGTCCACCCTATTTTACCAGTTTCTTATAATTTTATTGAGAGTGAGCGTGAGCCTGTTGCCATCAACTAGGGCCTTGGGCACAAATCGAGAGCCTCAGGCCTCAACTGAAAAGTTCTTTACTCTTCTTCTTCTTTTCGTGAGGTTAGTGACTAACCTGGTGTCAGAGTTTTAAAGCCGTCCATGGATCTCTGACTTGGCTTCACATGCCGTCGAGAAATATCTCTCAGGCATGCCGGTTTCCTCACGATGTTTTCTTTCACCGTTTTTGAAACAAGTGATAATTACACAACTTGAGTTCGAACTCGAGACCTATGACTTGGCAGTCCGACGGTCACACCACTAGGCTATCAATGATCTAGTTCTTTACTACATGGTGCTGGTAGTACAGGGCAGTTTCACAACGTAATGAGAGACGATTACTGAACTAGGATGACCTCAGAGATGAAAAGATGAAAGAATCAAAATATATGGAACCCGATGTTGACATATTTATGTATAGTGGTAAATTTATGTTAGATGTTTGTATTAAGTTTTTTACCTAAATGTTGTTGTTGTAAGTGCAGCAAGTAATTGTTATATAAATAAATAAATAAATATGCTAAAAATTAAACGAATAAATGCATTTAGTTTTAAACCCACTGTTTCAACTAGCAATATTTACAAATAATGCAACACTGTTTCTGATAAGTCGTATTGGCCCTATCTATAGTTCCTTCACGGTGGGAATCTCTCAACAGGAGCTGCTTCGTTGACCGCTTAGTATTTATGTTATGCGCGCACGCATAGCGCTCTCGTTTAGCGCCTGAGCCCTGGCGATCTGCCAACCATCTGAGTACCTGTCCTGACTTGTTCACGATGCCATCAGATAAAGGTTCAGTAAGTATTCCAGACACTGATTAAGATGGCTGCGAATTCAAGGTCTTGGGTAACTGTGTCTCCTCGTTCCAATTCTCGGAGTTTCTATTAGGGTTAAGTTCAACACAAAATATCCGGGAAGGCTGCTGCAGCTACATATATAGCTGCATAGCTTACAGAGTTACCAAGCAGAAGTGTCATTGATTTGTTCTTCTCCTTTGAAGGACGTCAGTGGAGGCCAATAGCTAGGTGGACCGACTACCCGATAAAAGCGGCAGGGAGACTGTATATGAAAAACTGAGACCGAAGGGTTGTGATGCAGCTTGGAAAAGCTTATGAACAGCGGTTGACAGCAGTAAGTCGCCTTGATTGATTTAAAAACCAAGGAACATAATCTAACTTTTGTGTTTGTGTGAATTATTTTAGGGTCATTTAATCAATTTACTGTAGGTAATGGGCTTGCAAAAAATTACAAATATATAAAAAGAGCTCGTTATTCCATCCATCTTACTTCCTAAAAACTGCTAACTGACCTATCTCAACTCCTAGACATAATAGGAGTCATTGACCATTTAATGTACTAGCATACTCGACATAGCGCCGCTGACCTGGCTCTCTGCCAGCCCCATTAATACCTGTCGTAATGTTCTCGCGATATCATTGATGTGGTGTGTGAGTTAAATGGCTACTACGGTCGGTTTGGGAGGTTAAGCTGCGATTGGTCCGGTTAGACCTGAGATGGGTGACCGTTTTTGTCACAATGTCACAGTTTTATTCTGACTACTGTCTTTATCAACATTCCGGTACTACCATAATATTTTCCAAGCGTATCGTGTTTCCATAATGGAACTATACATTGATCTACGTCAGGAAAAGATTGCGCTCTGATAATGAAGACATGATCCTACCCCAACTGGCACGTATGATGGCCTACTTTTGAGACGGCAGACCATGGTGGACACACTATCAAAAACAAGGAAGGGTTACCTAAAAATCAGGAGATCGATGGCATTTTGTGGTTCTTGCCTGAATATTCGAAACCCGATTTGATTCGAGAAATTATGCCATCGCATAACTGTCAAGGACATCTATAAGCCGCTGTTTTTCATGTTTGTTTGTGTTCTTCTAAACTACGAAACGGATCTTGATGCGGTTTGCACAATCTTTTAGAGAATCTATTTAGAAAGGTTTATGTGTATAATACATCAATATTGAACTTATATATGATAAAGAAATCTCGATGTTTTGCCTAGCCATAAAAACCGGGCGAAGCAGGGGTGGGTTGCTAATTGTCCATTAGTAAAATAAAATAATTGCAGTTTATATATTATGTTTTCATAAAGCAGGCATGTAGTAAGTGTAACTGGCCATACAAATGAACATATTCGTGCAATAAGACAAGTACTTTCGTAGGTACCTACAGCACATAGCGCCACTCTCGTCACACAGCCTGGCCGTCTGCCAGCCCCATTAATACCTGTCGGGCGGCGTACGTTAATGCGACTTCCTTGCAGGCCGGTAGTCGTTCAGCCTGGACTGCAGTACGGCATCTCATTTCTGATGGTATTCATATTTTAATGCATCAAAATAGCCTGAAATCATACTGAAATGTACGTACTTACGTCCGGTGCACCCTGGTCAATATACGTACATACGTCCGGTGCACCCTGGTCAATGTACGTACATATTACAAATTTCTAGATTGAGCCGTAGTTGGTTGCGAGTTGATCAAATTTAGGTTTTGGTAGTGCCCGACAACAAAATAAAAATTACCGATGCGATGAGGGAAATAGTAAATATTCTATTGGCATCATTTTGTAGGTTCAAAACCCAGAAAAGCAATGACACTTCCAAGGTCAAGAAAATAATGTCAAGGCGCCTATTTTTCTGCATTACACAACTTTTACTTTTCACCTACGCAGTGAACCCACGGAACATACGCAAAATTCACCGTTAGATATAATATTTAACAATATCTTAATACCCTAATGCAATATACCACAGTGAAATATTGATATATCTCGATATACTTATGTGATCAATCAAATAGTCATTTCGCGTAATGGCCGCCCGCGGCGATTGTGCGCAATGCCACTTTTACCAAACCATTATTTATAAGACTTTTGTCAAAACATCATTTAATAATGATGTTTTGACAAAAGTTTGCGTATTTTCGCGTAGTAATATATCGCCCGGGGATTAGAAAGAATTGAAACGTAAAAGAGTTCTTTGTTATTTTTCGTGACATTTTAGTTTCTTACGTAAGTGTTAAATCGATCTGAGTAATCCTATGTGAAGATCATAATCTTAAAGTAAAAAAATTGTGACACATCCGCTTTCAATGCATCATCAGACTACTCTGGAGACCTTTCTAAATACTGTTATTATCCCAATACAGATAAAAATATCCCTGGGAGCAGCGTGGCCGTCGCGCCATGTAAAGAACAGGTACCTACTCAGCTGCAAGCCAACCCCAGCATAGTTGGGAAAAGGGATGAGGAAAAATACCCCTTAGGCGCGGAACACAAGGAAAAATATTGTCTAATTCCCGGTTCATGACTACCATGAACCGGGAACTAGACGGTATTTTTCCTGCCAGAATGGAAGTTTGACTTAACCCCTCTGTACTTTCCAGACGGCAGACATCGATGTGGACTTCTCCCCGAAAAGGATAAACGTTACCACTCCACAAGTTTTGAAAATGTCTTTGCAGAAGCCTGATTTTGATCTCCCAACATCTCAGCGTTTTAAATCTCCTGTCTACCTCGAATACTAAACAAAATCAGTCGCACATTAACATGTAAACAGTCACTAGAAATGTCAAGACATTCCATTCAGCACCTGAACCCCACCTTCAAGTTAATAAGGCTTAAGAATACATTAAGCATTCATTCTTTAGATAGCCGTCACGACAATAGAACGAACTAAACGAAATAATTGCGACCGTTCCCACGGGTCGAGTAACAGTGGTTTAGTCAAAAGTTTAGAATTAATTTAGATTTTGACCCACCTGGCAGTGGACTTAAGTTTGGGTTTGATTACGTGTTGGCTTTGAAAGGGATGGCAAGTGATTTCTTTTTTTAGAACTCCCTCATTTTAGAAATGAACTTAAAACAAAATTATGGAAACTAAATCCGGAAAAGGTAAGAATAAGTAAAAGGGAAAAAACATTTAGCTCCCGGGCGTGATCTGCAGTGGCCTATATGGAAAACCCTCAATAGATTGCGTACCTAAGTAGGCCGCTGCAGAAACAACTTGTCGAGGTGGGGGATCAAGACCTGATCTGACACATTCAACACCCAGTGCGAGTCCGGTGTTTCTGATCAGACCATGCCCTTCTGGAGTGTCCTTAGTGCCCAATCACCTGCACCTCGGGTGACCTAAAGAACGCCGCAATAAACATAGCCACCTACTGGGCTCATACAATATAAAATAATATTTAAAAAAAACAACTAAAAAGAGTACCATCGACACGAAAAGAAGTAGAAGAAGATTACATTTTATATCAGGTCATATAAAACTGTATCATTCTGCATAGCGGAACTCCAGCTTACACAATTTTCCACTGAATGAAGTCAAACACTAAGCTAAGAAAGGAGAACCTATTACCTAAAAAAATACTTTGAATGAAAATGGTCACTTACAGAAAGTTTGTCTATGAAACCTTTCCGACCAACAGGCGAACTCCCTAACAACTCAAAAACCGTATGAAAACTCCGTAGCAACTGAATCAGTTTACTTCAAATAAAGCCCAATATTTTGACTGGCATATGAATCACGTCTCGTGAGTCACAGTCGTTTGCATTGTCATAACACTCGTAAGTTATTACAATGGCGTGTTACGAAAATATTTGTTTTACAGAATGCAGTCCATATTATGTACTGTCAACCACATATCACTACGAAAAGCGCCCTTACAGCTACGAAATAAAGGTGCTGTCAATGTGAAACTGTTACCATGAATGTCTGAAGTTGGCTGTACACCAGCTGAATGCAGCTGCAGACTTATTTGAATATTTCTGTTAATTACTTATACTTGAAGCAATTAAATCAATCATAATCGTAAATTATTAATAACAGTAAGTAGCTCGACTTAGCTTGAGGCAGTTGAAAAACAAGAGTCTTAGAAATTAATTTCGAAATTGTGGGTTTTATTTTGCATTGCGCAAAATAATATGTATTTTAACAATCTATCTTATTGTTTTAGATTTTAATCCTAATAAATTCAAAACATAGCCCTGAATTTTGTTTCGAAATAATCGCTAAAGTCTATAGATAAGATTCTGTAAAAATATCAACGTGAAACTTCGGTGAAGTGAGCTGTCACTGTCACAAATCGACCTGCAGGGTGCTAGGGATTAGCACTATTGACAGCTCACTTCACGCTCACTTCACCTAAGGTTCACGGTGATATTTATATAGAATCGACCGGCTGGTGTTTAGTTTTTACACATGGGCACAGCATTGATCGAGTTATTAAACCAAAACCAATTTAAATCAGCACTGCTTCCTTAGACCTCCTTTTTACGATCAATAGCGATAGCAACTGTCACGTCCCACACGTAATTGCACCCCATACCAGTGCCAATACCTCTTCTCATCCATCAGCCGTGCATAGCATCTCAAATGGAAAGTGAGCTATTACCATTGTCGCAACCGATCTATAACACATGAACTATGACTTATCTAGTATAGTAATGAGCGGGTATCATTCAATCGGTTTGCAATAGTACTATTTGATATATATGCTAATGTATGGAGGTATGCGAGATGGAGACTTGTACAGTCGAGTTTGACTTGTGTATATGTACTGACCTAAACTTTCTTGGTATTTATGTCAAGTGATTAAACTGTTATATCCTGGGAAAGACCAAAGAAACGATGGATGGTCTGTGTGAAAGATGATATGGCTAGAAAGGGAGTGATTACCGAGATAACGACTGATAGAGAAGTGTGGAAGAAAAAGATATGTAGCACCGACCACTAATATATTTAGTTAAGGGTGATGATGATGATGGGATCATCATCAAGATTCCTGTAAAAGGACTGTGATTTAATTTTGAAAAGATAATCTTGAAATAAGAAGGAAAATCATAGAAAAATCTGGAACGAAAATAAAAATAGATTACAATATTAAATCAGTGTGGAGCAAAGATGATATGGCAATCTAATAATGTTTACAACTTTAAACATGGCTACTAAATATTTATAATTTATTTATGGGGATCAAATATAATCCGAGATACAGGTTTAGTTCCAAACTTTGTATATTACAAATTTTAAGCCATAATTTACTGTGTATTGTAAAGTATACAATTTTGTGATACGTGTTCTTATTTTGGTGAATAAATTATATTAATGTTAATAAAAAATAAAATTCATATAAGCCTACATGGCAACACATATACGCCTAAGTGCCCATGTAGGCGTATGAGAAATATATTTTTAACGTCAAAAGCAAGGTGTTAGTCTTGTCTTAAAAAGTCTGTTACAAATATCGCTAAAAGATCGTCAAGAAGTGACACATGCAGGTCTGTAGTTTCTGCATAGAATAAAATATTCTTTATTAAGTACACCACATAAAACACAGATATAATTTAACATTACGGTGACACAATGGCCGGTTTTAGCAATCTTTTAAAAAACAACCTTTGGATGGATTAAAAGGATAAACAGGCTGATGTATGAAGCTCAGAAAAAGTCGCACATTCTGTCATATTACCTCAACACTAATTTGCCAATTTCTCAAAGAATAAAAAACAAACAAGTAGTAAGTTCAAACATCTTAAAAGTGCTCAAACAAAACACTGTTTTAGACAAACGACATGTTCTAGACAATATGTGACATGTTTGTTTGTCGGCGAGCGCGAATTGAGTAGACATTAGCGAAACAAGTGGCACAACTGTACTTGGTTCAGACGAGGTCACACTGCAAGCGATGAAGGAAGCTCCAGAAGCCTGTGGCTATGCCCACAGCACAATGTAGGCTGGACTGAAATTCGGAACGAGAAGCTCTGAAGCATAAAAAAAGAGACGTTTTACCCATCAGTGACAAGATAAAGGACAATGACAAGAATAGGCTCGAATCATATAGCGTCCGACAGACTTTCTGTAATAATGATAATTCATAACAGAAAATAGTAACAATTATACAATTTATATAAAATCTGTAGAGGCACACCGCTGACAACTCATTTTAAAAAGTTATTCAACTAATTGTCAATTTAACAATACATTTCATAGCTACAATTTCAAGAAGAAATGTTCCCAATACCAAAAAAAAAAATATCGATACGAAATTGCATATGCAAATCGATTACAATAATATAGATATGAATAAAGATAAAGTCCTGCCCCTTTTGTGACGTTATAACTGTCAAGTTAGCGTTAGCGTCAACGTACAGGCAAGTGAAGGAACACGGGTGGGTTTTAGTCAGTAAGAGTCTGACACGTCCTTCCGCTCCGCCTAGAGTGGGAGAAGTCATTTGATGAAAAAAACGTCATTTATCATTTTAGAGTTTTTTAAATTATCTATCCTTGAATGTCGCATGATAGGATATAAGGTATATAGGTGCATAAGAAAAAACGCACATAAGGTGGTTAGTATGAGATCTAACCCGCGTGACTCACCGTCGTCGATTCGGTGGGGTTTGACGGTTTTGGCAAACTATCTCCGGTTCGGAGACAAAGAGCCTGTGTGTTCTTTTAATAATAAATACCGTTTAGTTATATTTATGAATAATATTATAAAGTGATGTAATAATTTTATTAAAAATAATCCGATGATCGATACTGTTTAGAATAGTTTATTCCTAATACCTTATAATGTTATTATAGTAGTGGCAACACTTGATGTAAAACAACTTTACGTTTCGTCTGTGGTCCTTGTCATTGTCAAAAAGTTTGACTTCACTTCATCGGCGTGTTATCACGAGCGACGTTTTTTGTGTTTTTTTTTTATATGTTCTAATCTAAGTATGTTTTATGTATATTTTTAATACAAAAACATTTATATACGACGATAATCTGCTAAAAGTCATTCATTTAATTAATCACTTAATAGTTTATTTCATGTTATCGTTAAAATCAGAAGTATTAAGTGGTCAACTTTAAAGCACTATAACTTTTTTTGGTGTACTTCCAATATAAATCTAATTATATTATCAAATTCTATAATTATTTTCCCTTTTTATGAAATATAGTTCATCTCTGTCGGTTCTGGCCGAGTCTTGTAGGAAACTTTGGCATTCTCCTTTAATTAAAAAAATATCTATCCTGAACTTGATAGCTGAGAGACAAAGGAAACCACGGCTCACATAAGAAGCTGGTGACGAAAGAGTCATGAAGTTTATGAAATATGAGATACTTTAGAGCATGAATTCCACCTATATAATTGCTTTGATTCTGCAATTCAGTACTGGCACTCGTCTTTGTGGAAGCTGCTACGAAAAAAATTGCCTTTAAAGACAGGAAGAGCGCTAACACATCTGGACGCCATGGCGACGTCACCGGCTACGTATCCAAACAATTCATATTGATATGGCAGTTAACTCACTTGGCTACGGTCGCCCGTACGTGGAGACTGGATACTCTGGCGAACTGGTGACTCGTAGCCAAGTCGCTAGTTTTTATTTTATACAAGTAAGTTACGCCTTCCTAGCTCAGTAGTCAACTGATCGCCAAGACGGGCGCCCGCGTGTTACTGGCTACTTATTTGGGAACGTCATTTGGCTACACTAAGTAGCCAGAGGCAGCCATGGCTACGTAGCCAGCGCATTTAATGTAGCTGCTCCGCTTATCGCCAACACTGTGACCACAACCCCCCAGTCCTTGAACCGTTAACTAACGTGACCGGCAGTAAGTCCTTTGGTTTGCAAACAAATAACTTTGAGGTTAAGTACACGTTAAATCTTTACTATTCTTGTATGTCCGACTTTTACAGAATTTATCACACTTTTTATGTTTATGTAGGATTTTAAAAACGTTCGTTTTTCTTAAAAGAATTTGTGATTTGCATTTAACATGAATAAAAAAGATTGTGAGTATCCATTGGATACTAAGGAACTTGATTCTTCCATCGATGTCATAGAAAAATTATTCTTCAAAAATCACAACTGACTATTATTTATGGAACCTAGACAAAATGGCCAAAACAGGAAGAAGGAAATAGGACGTCCTGCAGCATGACGAGTTAAGCATATCGATAAATACCAGGATGAGACTGGCCCACGCCGAAGTAGATGGCAAGCCAAAGACCAATCTATCCAAGAATTGGACCAGTGGTAGCTGAATATAACGATGATGATGATGATAGCTTAGAAACCAAACCTGAAATCGTAAAAAGCAAAAACAGCAGCTACCTACACTTTGGCGATTTCAGAGTTGGTCCCAAAGTAAAAGTTGTTCATAATGATGAGTCTGTTTAATCACCCCTTTTCTTGCTAGCCGTTAATGTCCCACTGCTGGGAAAAGACGTCCCTACTCTCTTATCACCTCTCTCTGTCTAGTGCAGCCAAGGACCAATCTTTATTAAAAGAGCTCTTAATCAGCGCTTTACAGGTTTCCTATTATTTCAATACACCCTCTAGCTCCCATAAAAGTAACAGAATAGAATAGATTATAATATAAAACCCTTTATTATGTACACCATAAGAATTATATCATTCAGGGCAATGACTTTACGGGAATATTGGCAAAAAAGCGATACCTATAATAACTTCTATGATTTCAACCTTGGGCTTTTAAAGTCTTTGAACTTTTTGCCACCAAAACTCATGCTTATCGTTATTTGCTATATTTTTCACCTAAGTTTACATTACCTACAATCATTCAAGCACACCGTTCAGCACCGCACACAGTCGCCCACGCTGGCCCACTATAAGTTACACGATGGCCGAGTAATTGCGATATAAACGTAATCGGGTCTAGGTCGAGCTTTATAGCTTTTTTGTTACAAATATTTATTATCTGGGTGCATGGAATATTTTTGAAGGGAACCGTGGAATTTTCCTTAAGGCGAAAGCGTCAGGGTACCTCGCGAAATTCAAATTTTGTTACGTTTTTTGCAATTTGCAGGTCAGTGTCAGGTTGTATATTGTTAAAATATGATTCGCGACCGTAACAAATATGGCTTTACAGAATGATAAATCAAATCATTTATTTGCTTAATACAGGTGGTATATAAACAGATGTTACAAATAGATTTAAAGTACACTGTATCATTACCTAATAAGGTGTGCAAATATTTATATTATTATTCTTATTATATCATTATTAAAATAACATTACAAAAATTATTACAATAAAAACAAAAAAAAAAACAGAATACTACATCAAAGGTTTAAAAATAAAGATTGTCAGATGAATTATAAATTTATAATACATGTCATAAACTTATCAATCAAATAAATTAAATTAAAAATATTAGTCCAAATTAAAATAAAATTACCAGATGTCAAATTTAAATTATTATAACATGTCACACTATTGTTATTGCCATATTATTCAATGTCAATAAATTACTCTTGCTATATGTAACCATCTATATTCTTATCCTGTAAGTACTCCTTGACATTATAATAACATTTATTTACTAGGAATTTTTGTAGCTTCGACTTAAATTGAAGAACAGATAACTTTTTGACATCATCAGGCAAATTGTTGTAAATCAATGATGCCATACAAAGAATACTTTTATTGATTAGTGCTGTTTTCCCATATGGTATATGAATTTCTAATCTTTTTTTGTCACGTAATTGTCTATAGTGGCTTTTAGCAGCAGTCTTAAAATAATTAGGATTCAATTTCACAAAAACATTAACTTCATATATGTATAAAGAGGGCAGTGTCAAAATATTTAAGCTTTTAAAGTAGGGTTGACAGCTGGTAGTGTTGTCTATATAACACATTGCTCTAATGCATTTCTTTTGAGATTTAAATGCAGATTCCTTATCAATATCAACAATAGATAATCATTATATGATATCAACAAAGATAATCATTAGAAACAGCAATACAACTCCCTATGATAGAATAATCCTAAAATGTCCTGATTTTATGAAATATTTATTCAATAGGATTATATAAACTGCCGCGAATCATATTTAGATCAACACAACCTGCAAATTGCAAACAACGTCAGACGTCTGACGCGAGCGCGCAGCTAGTATATTATGAAAATATCTTGTTTAAAAATAAAGAAATATTTTTTTTTTAAACAAAAACTATCTCGTTTCATCACATACTACATATCGCCGTCCCCGGAGAATAAAATGATAACTGCCATTATCTTAGTTTGAGTGTTATGCCATTTTTGGTATCTGTGGGTGCTAATACGAGTACATCTGCTAATTTTTTTTCGTAATTTTTATACAGTTATTTACGAAGTTACAAAATATTACAATAATATTCAAAGATTTAAAACAGGTCTTAAATTACGAGAATAAAGTGTTAACATAATATTATCAAAATGTATTCCCACTTGCTAGTATGACAAACAGTCATACAATTATGTTCCCGTGAAAAAATATTCGACTAGATAATGATAAATGCAGTTATCATTTCATTCTTGTTCTAAGCCGCTTTGTATAAGATATGTTAGTCAAAATGCTGTTGTTTTTACTTTCATTTTGAATAAAACTAATGTTGATTACCATGTCATAGTTTTATTAGGAAGCCAAATTCAAAGTCCTTACCAAATTTTTGTTGCAATATTTACGACAATAAGACGATATTAAAATATTATCAGTATCATTTGCTCCATAAACCCCGTAGAATAAAATGATAAGTGAAGAGTACAATATTTTGATCCTGGGTCAGGCTGTACGGGGAATAAAATGATAATCGACATTATACAACTTAGACGATGATTAATTTTGACTAACTTATTATTTTTAAAATAATATCTCTATTTTGATACTTAGGTGTATTTCACTAAAAAACTTAGAACAAACAAAAAATTGCCTTTTCTAAAAGCTGACATCCACCTGTCTACGTCCAGTATTTAAGGAACAATCGACGAATACATGTTTTTTATTTTTCCTGAAAAGTTGAATTTTTGAATTTGATTATGAGAATACTTTCAACAGATTAGCCTCTCAGCAAAGTTAGGTTGCTATACCTTCTCAGTACAACGTGGAACCGGGGTCGCGGGAACGTCCGAAAGGGATACAGTGGCCCCTAGCAAGGTTTTAGTCAGTAAGAGTCTGACACGCCCTCCCGCTCCGCCCAGAGCGGGAGAAATTATTTGATAATTAATTTCCCACCCAAAAAAAAGTACATCGTGGACGCTTCCCCTTTAAAAGAACCGACTTCCCTAATTTTAGATTGCCAGGTTTTGAAGCCTTTTTCTTTCCAAATAAAACCGTTAACCTAATCCTACAATGGGGCATAAGTACCTGTTATTTTGTGAATGTGAGAACGTTGTAGGCTTAAGGGGACTACAGGACCTAAACGTGCCTAAACGCAAGTTTTATAATGCGTAAAAGTATATGATCCACTGCAGTAAACAAAATCAGAAAAATATATGATATTCTTCAGGATATATGCTAGTACGATAGTGTGTTGAAAACATAATACAACTAATTTGATACGATAGAAAAAAATCATGAAGATACCTCTAAAAATTTCTTTTAACGATTAAAAATCATATTAATTTACATGCAATCATTCTGATTTTTTGTCAGATTATTCTACAAGCTACATATTAGCATAATAGTGTTTTAATTTTCCAGTCCAATCAATAGATTTTTTATAAATCGCTAACTGCTTCATATTTTGCAATAAATTACCTGCGTCGTGTCATCGCGCTTCTCTTTCATTTCTATGCAGTCCGACAGTGACCGCGCTTTAGCAGCTGTAAGCCTCTTAATGGGCTGTAGATTTGTTGACCATTTTCTATTTTGTTAAGTACCTGGAACTTGTTGAAAGGCCTACACTGTCCTCCCATACCTGTTAACACTGTTATTTGAAAATATTGTCAGAGCCAATTATTTTTTAAAGTGTAACCGTGGAGTTTCTTGCCAGCTCTTCTCCATAGGAAACGACCAATTGGAACCGTGCACCTAACTTCTGACGTTTCATAAGTGCCCTTGTAGGTTTATGTGAAATAAATTATTTTGATTTCGTTTTTTGCTTGTTTTGTTGTGACGATATGTTTTTCTCACCTGACTTCTTGAACCCGCGTCAAAGTTTTGATGCTCCAACACGTTTTATGAAGAGGGTCTTCAAAAGATGCCGAGAGAGACAAAAACTATTCTAACACCTTATTAATCGACCTTGACCTTTTAGTTAATAACTTGCCTATATTTGAATTTCTTTAAGTATTTTTAAAACTGTAAAGAACTGAAATTATCGAAATTGCTTGCGAAGTAAGCGTAGCGATCCACCTGCCGAAAATTACGCGACGAAAATTCGGCGTGTTTAATTTAGTTTACATTGTACCTACGTCCTGGTACAATGTAAATTACGGTACATATTTTTGGCCTGTTTTGGTGCTGATATTTTTATTTTTAAACATTGGAGGCGTAAATACACCGAATTTCCGTTGCGTAAGTTTTGCAAGGTGTGTCGCGGCTATACTAAACAAAGTATTGTACGTGTCGGATAAATATTGTTCTGACAGATTGAGTCATGAGTTTCCTCCATTCGTGATATATAACCATATCCTGATGAAAAAACAATGTCTATCAAACCCAAAAACATGTTAAATCAAGCACAACACAGCACACGCTTGTAACGACGATGATGTGATCACATGATGACACTGCGCACAAAAACACGCTTATTTCAAGAAGGTCATAAGGCCATTGTCAGCTCGTTTCTACGGTCATAAACGTTTGATAGAAAACTGTCGGTGTGTTTGTATGTAAATTGATCACAAACTGCTGGCTTGCTTAGCTCGAAAATATTATAAAACACAAAAATATTATTTAGATCTTTGTGGAATGGGATCGGGATGCATAATTTACTTCTTTTTTTTTTATGTTAGTGAATTGCAACCAAGTCATAGATACCTCCTTAACCTCCTTAAACCACTGGCCACCTGATGGTCACTGAATACCAGAGGCATTCCAGGTGCGTTTCCATTGCAGAGGCATAGCTGAAATGTACTGGCACCCACATCCCTTCAGACTGGAAAACAGCACCGCTGCTTGGCGGTAGGCTTATTCAAAGGCTGAAAAAATTTGCCCAAATCCGTTTACCTTCTGCCTGATATTGAGTCATCATCATCATCAGCCTACAGCAATCGACTGCTGGACTTAGGCCTCTCCAAATGCACGTTATTCAGCTCGATTGTCGGCAACTCTTATCGTCGCATCTAGCCTGATGATATTGGGTAACAGTTCCATTATGCCATTATTCTTAGTGGCTATTTAGCCAAGCACAATATAATTTTAACAAGGCTAAAAATGTCCAGTAAAATGAATACCTCAACAGGGCTATTATTAATCTTCTTTAAACTGACAAGTACTGCCACATGACAAGTGTAGTTCTACGTTTGATAGACAGCCGAAACGTCCAAGACACTAGCAAGGTGGATGTAATGATGTCATCTTCCAGTTACTGTAGGTACACATTGACTGCAAAAACTAGATTGATTGTATTGAGTAATGCTCCACAAAAAATATCAATATTGTTATATACATAAAAGGTAATATAGAGTTACAGATTAATCATTAATCATTTTGTTTCTATTGTTCTTTTGGTGCCTTACCTACAGCGGCTACAGCATGGCGTCTTGTTACTAGGTCGATGTCTGTCCGTATGTCATAGGGCATAATCTTAGAAGGTATCAGAGATAGCCAGATGTTTGCACATTTCAGTAAGTGTCACTATAGATAAATGCAGGCCACCTGGTATTAAATATTAAGCTCTGCCTTTTGCAACTGTAATACTTAGCTCGTTACAACTAGTTAGGACGTTCCACACATTTCATTGCGCTCACCATTCAAGGACAAAATTAAAAAGACGAAAGAAAGAAAATAAATTTATTTGACCCAGGTTAGGAACACATAATAAGGAGAAAAACAAAATTAACGGATGTAAAGCAAAGCATTCGATTACTGAAGTGGAATTGGGCAGGGCATGTGTGTAGACTAATGTGAAAAGTACGAGAACTACTGTAAAAACTAGTGTGGAAAGTACTAGATGGACAAAGAGGGTACCAGAATGGAGCCCATTAGAAGGTAAAAGAAAGCAAGAGAGGCAAAGAAAGAGATGGCGAGACATATTTACCCAACGTTGTGGACCGGACGATGCAAAAGGCGCGCGATCGAAGCGTGCGTAGCAATTTAGGGGAGGGCAACGCAGAAGAGGCGACTGCTACGATTAGCTATAGCAAATACTACTAAAAGAAAGGAACAGAAGGTAGTAACTTATTGAGAAAAAAAGCTAACGATTTCTTTTAGAAATATTTTAAATATTTCAACCTGTTATTACACTTAATCAAGTTCTAAATTGTAAGTATAAAGGGCATTTTTATTTGATTTTATATATTTCAAGGCACACAACATGAGCCGGTACTGACGCTTCCAAACTGAAAACTAGGTGCAGCTTAGCGTCAGGAGTTCAAATGGTAGAATGGAGCTCTATTTCTAGACACTTACTCGTAGGTAGCCACTTATCATTATCATCATCATCATCAAAATTCAAAAATTCAAATTCGAAATTCATTTATTCAAACTACGCTGAGAATCAGCACTTTTCGAATGTCAAAATTACATTAGAAAAAACGCCCACCCTTTACCGTTTCCTAATGCTTTAGCTGAACGCCCACCCTTCACCATTTCCTAATGCTTTAGCTGGGAAGACGAAATGGCGCAACAAACTCCCTAGCAGCACTGCTGTCTGTTCAGTTAGAAAAAAAAATGATTCTAAGTATATAAAAGTATGCAAAAGAAAAAACATCATCCACAGCCCGACTTCACCCAGTGCCTGGACATAGGCCTCTCTTTTCTTCTGCCAATCCCCTAGTTCCGGTTCCAGCCTCATCCAGGTTCTACCTACGATGGTATCACCGTCGTCCGCCCACCTCGCCAGCGGAGATCGACACGTGCACTTTAAATTCAATGTCCTTTTATAAATGACTTGCTTTCATGAGCTTAGTAGCTAAATCTAGCTATCTAATTACGCAACACATTTTCGTTGACAATTCCGACTAATCTGTTTCAATTTGACAGGTCAACAACATTCATTGTGTTATTTACGTTGTTGAGCAGATTTTTTTTTCGAACGTACGAATCAATGGATTAGCAATCTGTTTCAAAACCATTCAGATTCTGATTGATCGTGTATTACGTAATTAGGGTACTGGCGTACTTTCAATATTTTTTGCTTGACTCAAAGCACAAGGAGATCAGTGTGTGTCCTGTTACACAAGCGGTAAGCGTTTCAAGCAACAAAGCGGGACAAGCGACAACATCCGGCTATCAATCGCTCAATATATCGAGTGTCTCCTTTTGTAAAGATCTTGGTATAGAATATCTATGAGTAGAGAGGTTATTTCTTTTGTAGATACAACTTTTTAAATGTTTTATTTTTTTTTCATTTTTTATTTTAGGCGTGATATCTTGTGTGCAGCAGTGGTGTGACCGTCGGACTGCCACGTCATAGATCTCGAGTTCGAACCCAAAGCACGCACCTCTGAGGTTTCGGATTCATGTGCGTATTATATAATTATCACTTGCTTCAAAAACGGTGAAGGAAAACATCGTGAGGAAACTGGCATGCCTGAGAGATATTTCTCGACGGCATGTGAACCCAAGTCAGAGGCCAACGGACGGCTTTAAAACTCTAACACCAGGTTAGTCACTAACCACACGAAAAGAAGATCTTGTGTTTAATAGTAAAGTAGCGATAGGAAAATAAAAGATTCTTCACTTTCGTAAGATTTCTTATGAGACTTTTCAATGTTTGAATATTTAGGAATTGGCCGCCTAAAGCCTAAAGCCATTTACACAATAAAAGTTTCTTGCCTAGCTGTAGCAGACAATTAAATTTTAAATTGAAGGAACAAATAACTTGCATTGTCTAAACACTGTTTACACGCAATTATATCGCACAGTGTGAATCATGCTTAATATTCAGATTTAGCTTAACTCGCGGTGTCCATACAAGATTGACTTATAATTAGGTGTTTTTATAGATTCTTAATTAGTGCTTGCGACACACACGGAAGAGCTTGAGTGGTCTATTCCTGGCCACCAACGGCGCTACAACTTATAGCAATAAATAATAAAATTGAGTGCATGACAGATATACACTACCCCTTTTATTAACAAACGAAGAGTAAAATTACATCCAATATTATCTTCAGATTTAAATACCACACATTCATCGAGGTTTGAGTTCGGCATTTACTCCGAGTTTATTTATAAAGGGGTACGTATACAACAGTACGTGTACGTATTCAATGCTAGCAATTTAGTGCTAAAACCCATCTTTCTGCATTAATCCTAGGAGTTTTTTACGACGAAAATAACTGGACTTAACGACCAAAAGGCAACTAACTTTCTGACTCCTTGAAAAAGTGCCCTCATTACCTGTAATATATTGTGTTTAAACCAGCCGGTCTATCCTGTAATAACGTCACCGTGAAAACTTAAGTGAAGTGAGCTGTCATACCAAAGGTGAGATTTTTACTGAATACACCGTCTGATGATAAATGATTTTGTTTCTGTAAGTAGGTTTATACAATCACTTTTACATCGGCCGACCTCATCTAGTTTAAAAAAAAATTAGCGACGGTCATATTTTTAAAAACTAGATGAGGTCGGCGTTTCCTATCTGACTACTCTGAGAAGAAGGGCCGAAACAAACTCAGAGGTAGCAGTCTCTTTTAAAGTCCAGACATAATCTTGGTCAGATCATGTGAAGACCATGTAGATTGGTGACTGAAATGGTTTGAGGAAAGAACCACACCGATTGAGTGGACCTGTCCAGTCAGTGCAATCGTGCAGCTCAACTCAGAATTTAAGGAGCTCAACGACTCGACAAACAATACCAAAGAAAGGACATATGGGTATGCCGCAGAAATTACTCAAACTGCCAGACCATGATTAAAACTATTAGAGAAAAACAAAAAGAAAAAACCAAATGCTGACGATTCAATTTAAACTCACTTCACCTTAGTTTACCCGGTAAGATTTTACGGAACAAACCGGCAGTAAAAACAGTGTTTTAAGGGGACGGAAATAGGATAGGCATGATTGTTCATTTCCCTTGATCGACACATCCCGCATGCATTCCCCCTAAAGGGATAGAAAGTAGATTATTACACCTACATTACACCAGATAAGTTTATAGTCTCATGTAATAATTGGCGAGCCTATTACGACAAACATCATCTACGTTTAATTTTATTATATGGAAGTTAACATCTGCAACTTTATCTATGTGGATAGATATGGGTCAGATCACACATGCATGCTTATCTAATCTGATGTCAATGACCGAGCAAGTGGCTTACAATGCTCCTCGATTTGTAATGTGTGTGAAGTTCCTCTGACCCGATTTATTTCAACGAGGGGAGTTCGATAGCACCGCTGAAACATTGCTCCATATATGGCGGGGGCTAGATTTTTTGTGACCGAATTTGGAAAATTGGAGCTGTTTTTTGGTGTCTCGTTTTTTAAAAGCAGAGGATGTTTAGTGTTCGTCCTATTCTCAAGCCCTGTGTAAACTACTGAATTTGAATTGTAGTGAAGGACCCATTTTCGCCTTCCATTGAAAGAACCGGAATTTTTAATTAAGATTATTTTTTATACATATTATTTTTATATTATACACAAGTGCACTTCGTTAGCACTTTTCTAAATCGCAGACTCTGCTGTTATTAAAATAACTACATTATTCTTGCTTAATAATTTATTAAATAAATATTCCAATCAATACACTACTAACAATTGCTTAACATTTATCGAGTGCATGCGCTTGAGTCGTTCCGCGCATGCGCGTTATACTTTGATGATAACAATAACTAGAATATTACCCTTTCCTAACCTATTATAACACTCTTCGTATGTCGCACGTGGCTTACTAACAACTATAAAAAGAATTTAAAACGTTATTCTGATAAAAATAGAGTTAAAAATACGTAGACAGTTTCTACAAAGACATCCTAAACTTCAATGCAGTTTAGTACGTAATGTAAAGAATTCTAAATCTTATAGTTGTGAAAATAGAGTTATAATTTGAAGAGAGCTACTAAAAGTTAATTGAAGTAATATTTGTTATGAAAAGCATAAAAGACGAAAAACTTATTACGCAGCTTTAAATCAAATCCCAAATAATTTTCAACCCAATTTTCTTTGAGTTACAGTTTGAAATTCATTAACATTACAATCTTACACAGGTTGAGGGGAAATTAAACATTACCATTAAAGACATAAGGTGTATTTTCGGATGATAACGTTAAGATGCGTCCACGCACATGTTCCCCTAATAACAACACGTGTTTGTTTGTCACTAAGTTTGTAACGATGCGGGCGATGCCCGGCGGCTGCGTAAGTATGATCGAAAACACAAGTGTATTAACGGTTTTTACAATAACTTCCCAGTTTTCAGTTTGCTGTCATTGTATTGCTCATAAGTCGTGATGGCCCACGAGGAGTATCGCTATTTATAACTGTTTGGGACACTCTAGGAATTGATTGAACCTGTTAAGCTACGTTATGATGCAACCCCTAACTTTTTTCCACACCAATTAGCATTATAGCTGCTTTTTATTATAAAACGTTGTTTTTTTGTAATTATTTTGTATTATTGTGTCTATTTAGTTTTTGTTATATTCCTGTGCGAGTCTCACTCAATAATACTTTTTCCTTATTTATTTTCTTTTATATTACCAAGTTACTAATTGCATGAAATAGACTGTTACAAGAATCTCTTGCTGCCTGAATGACACGGTCAGAGGGACGTTGTTGGTAAACATTTGTGAAATTGTCACATAAATGGTATTGACAAAACAAGATGGTATCTTTAGTTCTGATTTTAGCCACGCGCCAAAAGAAAGTAGTAACCTTTAAAAAAATAAACTCTCTTAAAACCCCGATGGTACTCGATTGTACCCGATCTATTTGTCGAGGGTTCGGGTGGTCTCGGGGGCAACTAAGTTAATTCCGTACAAGCTTTTTATTGGGTAATAAAAGTTGAACCCCCTGTTTGTTGATGAATTATAGGGATACGACGAATAAGGCGGTATGGTGATGTTTATGAACATTGCTTTTTAAGAACAGCTCTATTTTTGGGTAGTTCTTGAAACTACTAATCTATCATTCTTATTAAGTAACAAGTCTTGCGCCCGATGGGATTTCTCATCTCAACTTCTTTAGGGGTAGAATTTAAAAAAATGCTTCTTTTCTGTTCGTTTTCGATACAAAAGCAACTCTTGCGCAAAGTTTCACGCTTTTAGAGCCAGCGGTTTAGATAACGCGTTATCTGAGATAGTTAAAGAACTTCTTCACTAAGAATAGAGTTCTTAGTGAAGAAGTTCTTTAACAAGTTAACTTTGAAGTTTCGTTCGTAGAAGTAGGTACTACTACTATTCCTTACTTCTGCCGCTAAGCAGTGGTGCTGTATTCCGGTTCCAAGGGCGGCTAAAAAGAGTAACGGTGGAGTTTCTTGCCCATTCTTCTCCATACGAAAACTACCTTTTGGAAGGGGCGACTAGAATCAATTCAATTTTTTGTAAACTTTGACGTTCAAAAGTGCCTTACAAGGGCCTATTTGAAATAAATGATTTTGACTTTGGCTGAGACTATTCAGAATCCACACCCAACTAGGGGGGGGGATTGTGAATAAAATTGTGGGCCTGCTTGATTGCTACCCAGTTGGTACATATCTTAAAACTTTACGAGTTATTTAAAAAACTTGAAGCTCTTAAAGATTAATAGGCTTGCATGAATCTGTAGTTTACGCATTATGTCATCAACCCATATAAAAAAGAACAAGTCTAACAGTTCTCAGGTATCTGCTTCAAAGTCGGTATTTCCTTAAGGGGCCTACAGGAGCTAAACGCAAGTATTATAATGCCTATAAGTATATGATCCACTGCAGTAAACTAAATCAGAAAAATATATGATATTTTTCAAGATATATGCTAGTGAGATAGTGTGTTGAAAACATAATAGGTACAACTAATTTGATTCGACAGAAAAAAATCACAAAATACCTCTAAAAATTTCTTTTAACGATTTTAAAAACCATATTATTTTGCAATAAATTACCAGCGTTGTGTCATCGCACTTCTCTTTTTTTTTAATGCAGTCTGACAATTACCGAGCCTTAAGTGTTGTCAGCCTCTTAATAGAATAACCTACTGCTCTGGTAATTTGACACAGAGACGAAACCTAGTCAACAGGTAGTATTTAAACTAACTGTTATTAAATCTAGACAGGTGCACTAGTAATTTCAGTTGGTCAGCACAGGTAGACTAATACAGCCTTTAAAGTAATCACCAATTTGCTATGGTGGCAAGCGGCGAGAAGTATGATCAAAGAGATAAACAATTATTTTAATAATACATTGCAAAAATCAACAAACCATTTATTTATGCAGGACTGGTATAAACCCAAAACCAATAATTAACCCAAAACAAAAAAAATAATTTATCAACCTTCAAAATCGACCACCTTTTCCTAGTGAAAAGAGATAGGGTGACAAACTCCCCAGCTACATACCATCTATTTAGCTACATAAATAAAAAGCAATGTTTGTTTGTTTGTTTGTCCTCTATGGACTCCGAAAGGGCTGGACCGATTTTGATGCAACATTGGTAGGGTGTTTTGAAGCAAAAAATCAATATAAAAAAGTGGCAGTATTACTAAAATAATCATAGAAAAAAAGGGTCACCAAGGATTATTGTCAAAACATAGATTGATTGAATAAGTATTTTTTAATTTAAATCGTGAACTGTAAGTAGCAATAACTTTTTCATCAAACCCAATGATTCACATTCAAAACATTCACCAATACATCACAAGCTGATCGAGCTGATCACAACAAAGGAAGTCGATCAGATAATGATCATGGAGGCGAGTCATCGGTATGTGGTCAGTGCGCATAGTTGACCTGCTGACTGGCGCCAGCGGCGAGGACATAGACAGGGCATTAACAGAAGGGTAGATGTGGCATGATGTTGGTAGGTTTGAAGATGAGGTGGAGACACAGGTCAAGGGATCCTTGACATAGAATTTTCTACGAAGTACTTTCCATGGATGGGGTAGCAATTTTTTTATAGTGAGCTTTGTACTACCATGAGGATTTAAGCGGCCGGGTCTTCGATTATGGTAGGAGTAAGTATCCCACGCCAGACCAAAAGAACGTTCGACTATCGATTGATGTAGCCATAGGATATCTGGATCTTCCTCTAGCTGTAAATTGAAATGCTCAGATTCAATCGGTCGACTCTTACCAAATGATCCCATTTGTAAACAGGAGCAATTCAGCAGACTAACCAGTTGATCCCATTTGTAAACAGGAGCAATTCAGCAGACTAACCAGTTGATCCCATTTGTAAACAGGAGCAATTCAGCAGACTAACCAGTTGATCCCATTTGTAAAATTCAGCAGATTTTTTTTATTTGCTGCAGCATTGCAAATAACTTTTTCGGCCTAATTCATCAGTGAAGTGTAATTTATGTAAATAATAAGCCACAAAAGCCGAATAGTATACCTAATGTGTAAAACTTCTACACTTTCCCTGTACATTAACACCCGCTGTGACCCACAAGTTGACATCGCCAGCCATATAAAGACTCCTTGCTGATTTATTTATAACTCACCTTATCCAGCCGATAACTGACTGATCTCAACCGAGACAGGCTAAAATTGTGCGCTAATTACATTCCTGTACACATAGAATGTATTGATTCGTTTATCGACGGATGCGGACTGAAATAAACGCAAGATAATGTTGAATTTGGTATTTGTTTAATATTTGGTATTTGTTTAATATTTGGTATTTGTTTATACTTGATCTTGAGGGCAAAAAGATAATGGACCTTGGTGCGAGTCTTTCAATCCATTGTTTTATTAATGTTTTAAAGAACTGGTCGTTTTTGCTTGCTTACTGTAACTTTTTTCCAAAATTTGTGAAAACAGATCTAAATTTCTCAAAAAGTTAAGGACCGTCTCCTAAGACCGTTTTCCTGTCGCTACAACTGTTCCGGTAGCTGTCCTTGCTGCCCCATCCCAAAAATCCACCTTGTTTATATTTATAGTTTGACTTGATAAAACCTCAGTTTAGTTAGGGCCCCCAGTTTTTTTCTGCTGGTGCAAAAAAAACTTCGGCCTTTGGTTTTCGCCTCTGCCATCAACCAAACCAAGCAGATTTTTTTTTCAAAAATTTGTTCATATATCAAACCGGCTCCACTAAACAGTATCAAAGATTCTGTTGAAAAAAAATACCATAATTTATTATACTTAGTATCACTGTGATACGTCTAACATTCCTGTCTTACTTCGAAGCCATTTTCATGAACCCCAAGACATTGAAAGTGTCAAGTGCGTTCATTAATCCACCACACACTATGCGCAAGAGAATGCGCATAGTGTGACTCACAGGCGGGTAGGATGGCCTGCGCTCGCGCTGGGTCAAGGTGCCGCGGTGACCTTCCGTGTGTCGCTATACTGCTATCTAACGACCGGCCGAGAATAATAGTGGTTACTGGAATTATTTTAAATGGCTGGTGAGTTTTAGTTTAAAAAAATTAAGTTATATATTCAGGCCAGCGTTTCCTTGGCTCCCTCGGAGACGACGCCCGTCGATGACAATGACCAGAGAAGGCGGGAGATTGACCAGAGAAGGCAACATACAAGGAACAGTAGAAAGTTATGGGGGACCTATACCCAGCAGTGGAACAACCAAAACTCTGCGAAATAATAAACAGCAATTTTACACGAATTATAAAGCACAAAGTAGGTACTTAGATACTTTAAGTTCATCTGTTGAAGAATAGGATGCCACAGTTCTAACTTAATCTAACCTATTTGATCTGAGTTCTAGCTTAGTTACTGACACCAACTATGAGAAAAGGCCAGAAAGTTAAAAAGAGGCTGTTTTATTTAAAAAGCGAAGATCAGTAGAAGATCAATACGTTTTCAGAGGATCAGTTAAATATTTCCCGTATTTTACTATCACATTATGTACGACTAGCTTCGGCCAGCGGCTTCGCCCGCGTGATATCCTTATAAATTATAGCTTACGTTACTCAGTGATATATAGCTTTCTATTAGTGAAAGTTTTTTTTAATAGGTCCAGTAGTTTTTGAATTAATTGATTAAAAGGACCCTGATGATGTTTCCTCTAGAAAATAAGAGGATTTTACTTAAAGACAACTCACAGGCTGTAATCTATCTATATATTGCAGCATGAATGAAAGATCATCACTTGAGAACACACAGCGGTGATGGCTTAGTGGTGTGACCTTCAGACTACCAAGTCATAGGTCTCGAGTTCGAACCCAAGGCACGAACCTCAGACTTTTAGGATTCATGTGCGTATTGTATACTTCACTTGCTTCAAAAACGGTGAAGGAAAACATCCTGAAGAAACCGGCAAGCTTGAGAGATATTTCTCGATGGCATGTGAAGCCAAGTCCATAGGCGTCTTTTAAACTCTGATACCAGGTTAGTCACTAACCACACGAAAAGAAGAAGAAGACTTGAGAACAAGGACAAGATTTGTATGAAATATTTTTTTGGAAAATTCTGTGAAAAGGTCGGAAATTCACCAGGGCAACGCCGAGCACGAACAGTTGTTAATAAAATTAACAATTGAAATTCCATGGATTCATAAAACAACATATAATACTACAATTTCTAAAAATGTATGACTACATGGTTAAAAATAGTTCTAATTAACAGAATTGTTACGTTGCTCAATTCAAGCCTAACGTGAATCAATACGGTGCTACTGAATCGTATACCGTCACCGTTACTTACAATGTTAGTTGATTACGTCAGAGTCTGTGTTTTTCTGTTCGTAAGCAAAGAAACACACCTTTTTTCGTGTACGTATACTCCTAGAAAACCTCCGTTTGAGGAAAGTAGAAAAGTACCTGTGATTCTTTCAGTCACTACATTACAATTTTTTCTATAAAGTTTTCTCTCAGGTTCTATCTTAAAAATGGTGGTTTGACATATATTCTACACAAAAGCTTAACTGAGGGAGAAATCTGACGACGTCATACGATTAAAATGTCAGCCCTTAACAGTCGATAATACCTCAAATTGTAAAAAGAAATTACCTTAAGAATCGGCGTATTCTCCCCACCCCTCAGTCTCAGCCCGCGCACAGTAGTGTGCAAGCGAGATAATGAGTGAATTTGAGCTGAGGTATTACTGGAATCTTAAAATAATGATTAAAAAAAACTACAAAGTGAAAAATTACTTTAATTTCTGAAGTCGGTTGTAAAAAGATTTTATTTTTCACTTTTTAGTTGTGGTAAAACGTCATCAAAATCAGTTCATAATTGGCAGAGTAATCCCTTAACAAACATACAAAAAAAAAATACATTCGAATTGAGAACCTCCTCCTTTTTGAAGTCAGTTAAAAATGAACATAATTAAACTAACTTAACAATACGTACCGATACTACCTTTTGCACCTGACTTTTCACTGCGCTAATAAATATTTCAATAGTAAAGTATTCTTTGCAGGGGCCTATTTAAGGCGACGATAACCGACTTTTAATAATTTTATACTGACGATCACGAATAATTCAAGAATCATAATCATTCATCAAGAATTTGTAATAGCTTTCCGTTTTATAAAACAGCACCTGTCGTTATTTTGTGACAATTATGTCACTTTTTAACAAATATGTCGCATTGTCAGTTATATTAAATCGAGCCTAGGACCTACTCTACCAAATTGTAATTGGCTAATCTCCTATTAATCTGAAAAATTTCCAATTTCACCAAAATCCGGAAGCCCCATAATCAAATCACTACTATAATAATTTCCTATAACGTTTGTCTCCAACCCCTCCCTTCCCTCTCTCTCGCCTTCTGTCCCTGCGACCTAGATTAGTCAATTGTTTACAGTAATCCAATTGATTAAGTGTAACTGTATTGTAAGTACTTACAGTAGGTAGCAGTAGGTAGTGTCCGCAGTGAGTCACGTGCCGTGTGTTTTATGTAATTAGAGAGAGTTCGGGCGAAACGGTCGTGTGCTGTGTGTCAAAGGAAAAGGGGCTTGTGATTTAGAGATATGTATTGTTTTTTTTAAGTATTTCTGAATTTGATGAAAATAAAGAAAAATATAATAATAATTAGGGACTTGCTAACGAGAATAAAATCTAGAGGGATACGTAGGTACGTGAAGTGCTACATAACGTGTGTGATACGATTTATAAATACAACGCTACAAGGTTCTTTTGGCGTGCTAGCAAAATCGAAACTAACGCCGCCATCTTGCTTCGTCAATACAATTTCTGAGCTGCCAAAAGATCCTTGTTGCACTCTTAAACATAGAGTAAAAGCTCGTACAGACCAGCGCGACGCGACGCCGCGCCGCGACACGAACAATACAATTTCTAAGAAAACTTGACGGTATAACAATAACCGGTGTCGCAGCACGCTGCCGCGTCGCGCTAGTCTGCACGAAGCTTAAGAGTCGAGTACAGAGCGAGATCAAAGACAGCCGCTGCTGCATCAATGTTTAAAAAAACCTGATGTTGATAATGATGAAGAAAAAGCTGCATTCATCAAATAGTTTACAGTGCTTATTTTGCATACATAGGTATATTTAATATGTATGTTAGTTTAAGACTTCGTATGTTCTCTTCTTGTTCTCACACATTATTGTCTACATTTCTTTTTCACTTCTCCTTTCGCAGGTCTGCTGGAAGAAATTTCTTAAGAAATAAGCAGTACCTTTGTACTCAAACTATAACTATGTCGCCTCTATATGTATTTGACAGTGTGTACATAAATAATAAAATAAATAAATAAATAATATCAACCTGATGATGTCCACTTTTTCCAACCTCACCTTACACTGTACGTACGGCTGCCACCAAACGCGGCAACTCAGCTTGACGCGGCGTGGGAGTATCAGATACAACGCACTGATAACATACTTCATTTAGACAGACAGCGTACAGTCAACCTCAACGGTACGTCAGTGACAGCGCACTTATGTCCTAGTTGTAAGGGCAGTTTTCGCAGTTCAATTGTCACCATTGAAGTCCGTTTAACTGTACATAATTTAGGCTCAATGCGTGCCGCAAGTAAATTTGGAAACTTGATCCAATTTAGGGTGACATTTCGCAAGGAAAAGTGGGTCAACGGATTTGGCAGTATCGCGGATTGATTTGGGAAAAGCTGTATTTTTTTTTACAGGCTTTATTGAATATAACGTAAATCTTCTTCTCTTGTTCCTTTAGGGCTGATTTTTCAATAGTCAGTTATGGCTGATCTTTATCTGAAGAATAAATATGACATTTTGCACAGATGTCAATAAGCAATATTTATTCCTTAGGGGGGTATACACTATCAATTATCTCGGATCCTAGATCTCTGAGTCATATTTAAATGATAATGTAATACAAACATATGACTCAAATCGTCTTTGATCAAAGATTTTTGACATTTGTTGTTAGATAGGATCACAGAAACAGGTCTTGCCATATTGAATATTATATACTGAATTTTCACATTTATTTTCATAATTTCCTGATACAAAATCCGTCCATAAAATTATGTGATTTTGCCTTTTCAGTTTTGCTACTGCCACATTCTAAGTTGACGGTTTTATTAACGGATAAAAAGTAAGCACAACGAAATTTTGGCCTAAGTTCACAATACGCTTTGGAATTCTAAAATTATTTGTTGACAACACTGCTGTCCAAAAAAAAAATCAAACTGCTGCCGGGCAGCCGGGAATTCATTGTTTTGTGGCTTCATTAGTGTTCTAAGTTCTATTTGTTATATTGTTTGCCGAAAGGCTTCAGTATTTTGTTTTAATCGACGATTGCAACCACATATGTCAAAAAATAGGATCCTAGATAATTGACAATGTAATACACAGATATGATCCTAGACGTCAAATATGTAGGATCAAAGATAGGATCCTATATAGGATCCGAGATAATTGATAATGTAATACCCCTCTTAGACAAAAGGTATGCTTAGATGGTTTGGTCATGTTGAGAGGATGAATGAAACGCGATTAACAAAAGGTACAAGGCAGATGTGATTGGAAACAATGGGCGGAGACGCCCTAGAAGGACATATAGTGACCTTCAGAAAGGTCAGGAGCGTAGTACGCGCAACCGGTGTGCGTGTATGACCTGATTTAAGAACGTAAAAGAGGCAAAAAGAGTATGTAAGGATTGTAGCAGGTCGCGTTCTGTAGTTTCTGCCTACTATGAACTATACTGTAAAAGTAATCTGACTATTGAAAAATCCGCGCACAGCAGTGGTAAACACAGCAACCTTGCTGCAGCAACTGCAAGGACTTAGGTACATAAGTTTCCATAACACGAGTGGGATAGTAGTATTCAATTGATGGGCAATTCTAACATAGCATGAATTTTCATACTTTCCTTTCTAAACAATAAGAAACGACTTCTCCAGGGTTCGAGAGAGTTTCATACCCGTACTTCTGCATGGGAATCTACGTTTTCATACGGGAAAATAACTCTCTTATTTATTTCTTTATCAACAAGCCGAACGCCCGCCATGGAATTAGTCATCGGCAAAAACGACGAACTTTCATATAAATTTTCATCCTATTTGACCCCTTTAGGAATTAATTTTCAAATATCCTTCCGTAGTACTCCTTTTCATTAGATAAGGAACTCATGTGCAAATTTTCATGCTTCTAGACCCATCGATTTAGGCCTTGCGTTGTTTTTCAGTGAATTTAACTTTATATGTACTTACGAGTATTACGTCGCCCAAAACTAAGTTAGAGCTTCAACTGTTTCAATTTAGCCCCAGAGCTTGCATGGAGGTGATTGGCCGCGGTCAACGCTCGTTAGATTTGATAAGATTCGGCAGTTCTGCGAAACAACGGTTCGTTTATACATATGACAGACCGGTATGTAGGTATCCCTGCGTAATACTGGCTTGGTATAGTATAATCCTGATTTAGAAGACAAGGAAAATAACATTATTAAATTACTTAAAAATTTGTGTTTCGCGGCTTCACCAAGAGTAAACTCCTTCCACTATATTTCCGTCTCTGTGTCAGAAATGTGGTCCTAAATAATATAATACGTCCTACTTTACGAAAAATTATTTTAAATCTTCTAAAGTAACGCGCCACATTAAAGTATAATCCTTACTAATACCATGTTGCCGGCGCGTTGCTGTCACTGACCATATGCGCACGCGCCGCTCGTAAACGAGTCATATTTAGTTGTCACACTTGACGCGCTTCTTTTGGCACCGGAATATAATAAAGTTTATATTTCATTTCATTTTATTGATGATTATTTTTGTATTTGTATGGTTACGAGTCGCTGGGTCGTAGGTTTGGACCCAAAATGCTTTGTTGAATTTGTTTCTTGACCCCTGTTATTAAAACAGTGAAGGAAAACATCATGAAAAAACTGGCATGTCATAGGAACAAAAATTCGAAGAGATTTGTGGCGCTCACCAACACGCACTGGGCCCGCGTGGTGGATTACGGCCCACTCCCAGAGACTGTTCTCATAGAGAAGAGTCCTGAGTCCCAACAGTGTCGATATTATAGGCTTAAACAATGTATGATATAATTATACATCATCACCATCATCATCAGCCACTGCTGGACTCCAATTGCACGCCATTCAGCTCGGTTCTCGGCAACTCTCATCCAGCTACTACCAGCCACCCTGTGAAGATTGTCAGCCTGAGGGCATCCTACCTTAGCTTTGCCGATTGGCCGCCTCCACTCGAGGACACCGGAACGGTCATCGGTTCTCCGTCTAATATGGCCGGTCCACTGCCACTTCAGCTTGCTTATTCAGTGAGCTATGTCGACAACTTTTGTTCTCTGCCGGATCACCTCGTTCCGGATTCTATCCCTCAGGACGATTCCAAGCAAAGCTCGATCCATAACTCGCTGAGTGACCTTGAATTTATGGACCATCAATTCATGGATAATTCATTAAAATTAATTCTACGTGTCTTTACCGATTGAGAATATGATGGTTTAAGGAAGCAGATCTTCCTAGAAAAAAAACAATCCAAAAAAAGGTTCACTACGGATCAAAGAGGAACCTTCAGAGAAGTTCAATGTCTACATTCAAAGGTTCTGGCCGAATAGCACGGAAGTGGCCGAGCTTTGCCGAGCGATGCCGAGCGGTCACGGCCCTTAGTTAGCTGTTTACGGGCTACTATGTTTGGGCATCAAGTGCTGCGTGACTCAGAGTGGGCAATTATACTTGACGGGCATGGAAAACTTTAGGGAAGGAGTTCTGGGCATGTTTGGACGTACTGTTTTGTTGGAAAAGTTTTTGAGGGTATAAACTTCCTCGTGTCATAAACATCGTTATAGGGGTGCATATACCTACATCTATACATATTATAAAACAAAGTCGCTTTTCGCGTTTGTCTGTATGTCCGCGTTGTTCTTCTAAACCACGCAACAGATTTTGATGAAGTTTTCACCATCGTTTAGAGAATTTATTCCGGAAGTTTTATGTGTATAATACGTTAATATTAAAGTTACGTTTACCTATGAAATGTCGATGTTTTATCAAGTCGTAAAAACCGTGCGAAGCAGGAGCGGGCCGGTATGATTGTTGGCCCAGTTGATGGCAATAGGCGCCCCGTATTACATGGGACTAAAACATTACTGGTGAAATGTGGGTGTACGACATATATTTAGACCTCTGCCTAATCCTTCAGGGAATACAGGCGTGATGTTTATGTAATCGAAAAATAATCATTCTTTTAAAGCATTTGTAATAATGCCACGATCACTGATCCATTTTCCAAGGATGATGAACGTCAGAACGCAGCCTGTTTATCACACCCCCGGCGTGGTAATTCGCACGAATTTACTCGCCCGAATCGGGCGAATCGACATTTTTAAATAATATAATTTTTTCGCAAGGGATTCGCACGAAGTTAATTTATTTGTAGGCGAATCGACCGGCGCCAAGTCTCAAGGTACGTACACACATAAACGTAGTTATGATTGGAGGTCAAAAGATATCATAAGCGATCACCTGCATAAGGCCAGGTTCTGAAATATTTGCGGAAGCGCCTTAAGCACAGCTGTTTATTAGTTCTTCACGATATGACCATATTAGGGCTTCAGAATGCGCGTGATTCACTTCATTAACTGTCGTATTCATTACCGAGTAATGTTTGTACTAGGTCAAAATGTTTTCAGTGTAAAACCCTATTGGCCTTGTATACTAAACACTGCTAAGTACTGTTCAAAATAAAACATCGTGAGGAAACTGGCGGCGGATATCCTAGAACCAAAAATTCGAAGACATGTGACATCTACCAACACGCACTGGGCCCGCGTGGTGGATTACGGCCCATTCCCTCTCACAGAGAGGAGGCCTGTGTCCCAGCAGTGGGAACGTTTATAGGCTGATTATGCTTATGCCTATTATAGAAATTGTCTCTCTTTTTCCCTAGTTTCCGACTTCCATTATTCCCAGTTTCAACCAGTCCTAGTTCAGTTTTAGTTGGTCGAAACTACTTTTGAGTAGCGTCGGGGACGCTGGGCCTAAATGTGGTCGTTCTAAAATCTGGCTAGATTCGTAAACTCCGCAAGAAAGATTGTATCGATGCATTAATGAGACAGAAGAATTATCAGGGTAGTAACTTATTTGAATTTGAAAACATGAATCCATCAAAAATTTTATTCACATTTTATTTTTTTGTATTTTTTTTAATAATTCCCATCTTTTATTAAGCACTCCTTTGACATATTGTGTACCAAAGTTGTGTTTAATAAATAATAGTAGATTATGCACTAAGGGGATAGAGTAGTGTCATATGTAGCGGGCGCCGTATTGAATCTCGAGCAAAACCAAGGATTCTAGCGTTAAGACAAGAATCCTGAGTGCAGCGTAGGATTCAAGTTCGCCCAAGACGAAGGCACCTTTATCCCCGAGGCGTATACTCTACTTTTCACACCAGCTACGAGACAATAAAAAGCAATAGTATTAGAATCAAAGTAGATATTAAAATTAAAATTACAGTTAGTAGACCTTTTTAAAACAATTAAATGTTACAAGGTAATGTTTGATACATTAGACCAGTTGTGGAAAGACTAAGTTATGTTTTTATTGGGTACATTTATTGAAGTTGAGGTAGAGTTTATTTGAGTACTTATTACTGTTAAGTAAAGTTTCAGAAACTTGGGTCTGCTGAGGACCATTTTGGATCGTGAAAGTTGGTGAAGGTGATGCTTGAGGCAGCGGGCTAGATGAATAGTGTTTTGATATGTAAGGTTGTGGTGACAAAGTTGTCCAAGGATCAGTTATCAACGGTGTTTTTAGTTTGATGTTGTCACCAATGCGGCAGCTTATTTGTGTTCTATTTTTCTTTTATTTATATCCTACTCGTGGTGGCCAGTTCGATTTTCGAACAATTAAATTTTTTAGTGCAGATATTAATGGTGAATGCATGGAATTAGTATGTACCTACTACCTATCGTAAATGTTCGTATGCGATTTCTACTTTATGTTCCAAATTCAAATCACATTAATGACCAGCGGGTCATAATGAAATTCAGTACAATATTAATGCCCTGCTAGACCTCAGGTCTTAAATGACTTACTTTAGGTTAAGTTTGCATGACATATAATTTGACATTGTCGAGCAGGTGGTGTGAAAATATTATTATTAGATCTGAAAACTTTTCAGGCTTCTTTCCATGAAGCCAGAATTTTCCTAATCTTCCCCAACCTTTTCGATTTTTAGCAAACAAAAAGCAACAAAGGTGCATCTCTGCCTACCTTTCGAAGCTCTAGCCGACGTGCCAGTTGCAAGGAACATCTATGTTTGGGCATCAGAATGTTCATGATTCATCACACCGAAGTGTCGCAGTCATTACGAGAATATGATGCTCAATGGGTCACATTCCTTGGAATTTATGACTTGGTGGGATTGTTTACTTTTTAAGGTACTACTGAAGGTACAACCTTGATTGAAAGAATAGACACAGTTCTTTGAAGGTATGATACATTGTTGAGTTTGTAGAATTTCTTTACATTTGTTGTGAATTGTAGAGCTATTTTCAAATAGTGATGTCGTTGTGGGGTAAGACAAATAAAACTTCATTTTTTCCTCATTGGATTCATAGAAAGGTTCCATCTTAAAATCTAAATCTAATAAAAATTGTTAACGAAGCGAGCTGATTATGATAATATTCCTTTTAGCACTTATGGCACTGTAGTGTATCTATTTAATAGATTATGTAAACACTATCTCAGGCACGTCAGCAGTGAGGTCGCTGTCACTAATGTCAACTGTCAGTTCACCACGAATGGTCCCGCCATTTGGTAAGACTACATTCGGTAACAGTTGGAAGAGGAGCGTACCTGCACGACAGGCCTGTCGGTCGATTCTGTAAAAAAACCAACGTGAAACTTAGGTGAAGTGAGCTGTCACTGTCACAAATCGACCGGCAGGATGCTAGGGATTAACACTATTGACATTCATTATTCACGCTCACTTCACCTAAGTTTCACGGTGATATTTTAACAGAATCGACCGGCTGATATGCTCATGAGCCAGTGTAGTGATGTATTCAACTTAATTATGGAATCAACACGATTCTACAGGCAGTTTAGAAGTTGATGTCCATTACAGGCTAGCAATGTATATTAATAGATTTAAATTCTATAATATGGCCCGTTATTTGGTAAATTGTGCTTATAGCAATATGTTAAGATATGGCAAACCTCAAAAGACTCTATTTCAACACTACCCAAACAGCAAAAAAACAAAGACCCATGTTTTTGGCTTTTCCTTCGTAATTATGAATTTGCATCATTTGCGTACATTTCGGGACAAATTGTCAACATTGCGAACGTTGCGATAGCTGCTGGAAATCAAAACGTTTTTGGAAACTATCAAAATGGTATGTTGTGCACACGACACACTGAGTAGCGTTGGGGTGACCGTGTGGAAGGAATTTTCTTGGATATTTTCGGATTCATTTTTGCTTATTCTTTTTTTCTGTATTCAAAGAAGCCGTCAACCAGCTATGAGGCAAAGTGCCAGCTGAAATTGGAATTTAATATTTCTTATTAAATTATCATAATTACCACTTAAAATAACATAAATTATAAATTATAACACAGGTGTAATATGCCTTTTTCGGGCAACAAATGTTAAACTTCTGTCAACAACAACATTTGTTATTATTATAGAAACCTTCTCATTGTTTAACTAATGTTTTCATTTCGCTGTCTTAAAACTGTCCAAATGTCATCTTTTTTCAATGCACGCCTGAAACAGCTGGGTTTTCAGTCGATCTATTCTGTAAAAATCTCACCGTGGAAGTTTGAAGTGTATAAAGTGAAGTGAGCTTCAAGACAACTGTCAATATTATTAATCCTTAAACAGCTTACTTCAAGCTCACTTTACCTAAGTTTTCATGGTGAAATTCTTCAGAATAGATCGACTAAAGTTTGCTTCCATTTTCATATTACCAGTTTACTGCCCTTACGGCTCAGTGTATATCTGAATTATCAACGGCGTCTGAAGTCATCAACGGTGTGCTTACTGCTTTGTTCTCATCACTCAGAATCATTCAAAAGTGCCGCTTGGCTAAGAAAACAAACAGCAATGCTGTTTATTCAGAAAAAGATTTGCATTTTCAATGAATTTCACAAAGATCTCTACTCCTATTCAACTTTTGTGCATTTGTCCTATGTTTACACTATCAAGATGGCGTACCTACTAAAGCTCATCGTATCTTGCCGATCGTCACGTGCCGACAAGTAAACAGAGTATTATGGGTGCGCCGAGGATATTAGGGCGCCCACTGGAACCACTGATATGGTCACAACGGACTGCCGATGTCAGATGAGAGGCAGTGGGTCAAGTACGCACGATGTTTGAAGATAAGATTTATGCTGCATGCAAAGGAGTCTTATGTTGATGCTGACAATCAACCAGAGCACCATGGAAATGACGAAATAAAACGAATCCCCAAATATGTCTAACTACCTATGTCGTTTCTACCCAATGTTCCTCCCAGTTAGTTCTTATTAAAGTATATTTAGTCAAAATACAGACAGATTCACTTTAGAATTAGTGAAACAAGGCCAGCATGCTGCAGTAAAATATAATTCGCTAAGCAGAGTCACACAGCATAATTATACACATGAATAAATAATCTGAACAAGACTCTGATCCAAAAGCCTATTCATTTTCTAATTGGTTTAATTCCTTTTAAGGTTATTCACGATGAAGCTTACTAGCGTACCGTGGGATATTCCCCAGCCGGACCGACTGGATGCGGAAAGCGGAGAACCAGGCGTTTTGACAACTTGGGAGAAGCCTATATCCAGCAGTGGATTGCGATAGTCTAAGTCGGTTGATCGTTGATTAAAGCTCAGATTTTCTAATACCACTAAGCTATACTTCTCCATCTCCCCTGCATGGTGACAAATCCCCGTGGGTGTCTCGATGGCATTCTTGCGGTTTCGCAAGCTGTCCGGTAACAGGCTGCGCGCTTGATCTAGCCGAGATACTGGCAGCGTGGAGGACATCTTCATTATCATAACATTTGGTAATGCTGATATTAAGATTGCCTATTTGTGTGTGCTGCAATACGTGTTGTTGGAATTGTTAGGAATTGTTGAAGTCCTTGTGAATGATACGCCATTCCCGTCTCTCGTTTCTGCAGTGACATTACCTACGTTGCATGTGACTTTTCTTCGTTAACTCTTAATGCTGGTAACGCATTTTCTATTCCTTTTGTGTTTTCCGAATAATCTTGTTCCTACTCAGTTGTTACCATTTTCCCAGTAAACGCCAATTATAGACAATATTATACCAGATAAGTTCAGAATCTTTGTGGTGCTAAATTTTTAACGCTCATTTCAGTTTCAGCTCAGCGTCGAAAGTTCCCCCCAACAGCGTACTTTTATTTCAGGCATTAATTTAAGGTTAGTGTTAGTGAAAACTGTAAGTAATCTCGATGGATGTATGTGGGACGACAAGCAACGGCATAAAGTCGACTTCTTTTAGAAACACTGTCCTTTGGAGCAGCTTACAACAGGGAGAAGTGTTAGCATTTTAGACAGATGATTTCCTACTAGAAAAACTGCTAAATCTGTTTACAATAAACTCGCTCGCAGATCTGGTCATCAAGCTCGTTAATTAGCTGAATCATAAACAAAGTCCTATTCATTATAATATCATAAACATAATTAAAATAAAGCTCTTAATAAACGCGTGCGCATGATAAACACTACTTATAAACAATTAGCTGAGTGTCGCATAAGGAAGTGTTTACACTAGACGCGAAACGTGGACCGTCTCGCGTCTGTGCACACCGCTATTAATTATATTATTTACAAGTGTTATGCAGAATAGAAGCATTCATTACTTAGATACATACATAAATTAGGGATTCGTATAGGGTTTATTTCGAAATCCGTAGTTCTGGTTTTCGAGAAACTCAGAACGAGAAAAGTCGAGAACTCGAGAAGTCACTTGTCTAAGGATGGCGCCTCCGGCAGAGTCGTTTGTCGGTGTTTGTCGGCTCGTTCCACGCGGAGCCTTGATTTAAGGCTCCCGCTGACAGGCGTAATGCGACGGCGCGACACGACTCAGGTGGAACAATTTCTATGAAAACTTCACATACACATAGTTATTAATAATCGAGTCGAGTTCCTTTTTAGAACATAAAAAATAATTGTATTTAATCAGAGTTTATCAGAGAGAAGAAAGTAGTTTAAGTTTATAAGAAAGTTATTTTAGTTTTGATTATATTCTATAAGATGAAAAGAAGAAAAATACGGTAAATTGTTGTTATTGTTAAGAGATTTTGTTAATTATTGTACAATTTCAGTAAACATTGCGTGTATGATATTATTTACTGATATTTGGCAACGATGTTTTTCTTTATTTAAACAACAAAAAATTCTCGAGAATTCTCGAACTCGATTTCTTCTTTATTATCCAGCACAATAAATATAATTTCTATTATAAGCGAGCAACGTTTTTTCGTTACGTCGTCCGATCATTCTCCAAGTATTTTTCCTTTAATTCCTGTGCTGCCACATTGCACCCGTTCGGATACATCTTAACATTTCTAGAGCGATCGGATATCACACACCCAATCCCACATAAATATTATTAATTGATATGCTACTATTATAAGGTCTGTTTGATTATTTAATGAACAATAAACATTCACTAAAAATGTTTGATTAACAATTTCTAAGAACACCTACATTCTTAATGAAAAGCATTTGAGGTACTGCTGACTTATAAGCACTACTTACCCATGAAAATTTTCAGTGTTTCTTAATGGTCAGCATTGTGGCTGCAACTGGCTTACCTGTAAGGAAAACAAAAAGAATGTTAATAAACCAAGTCAACGTCATTTAAAAAAAAAATCGACAAAGGTAACGGATATGTGATGGCCTCAGAAATAGTAAAGTTCAAAATTAGATACCGAGAAAACCATCTTGTAAAAACCAAATTAAATACCAACATTATATTTTGCAAATCAGCAATCCATAACTTCCATCCCTTATTATAAAATCTTAGTACTCAGCAATTTTGACAACGTTGGTTTGCTTGTCCTCCTTGGTAGATAAATCTAAGTGGTAATTCTAGCAACATCTCACATACCACCATTCTCTCTCCACAAAGGGATCGTCTCCCACTCGTAGTTTTTGCGTCGCCTGCGCACCCACGCGGCCATGTCTAACTAGTAACTACTCATTTATGTACTAATGGACTTGTTCGCAATTAGGTACCTACACTGTTCATCTTTGGTTGGACATGTTTCTGTTTAGTTGAATATATTTTTTTGTCTGTTGTTTACGAGCCTAATTTTAATTTTGTAAATTTTTGCTGATTCTATAGCTGGTCAATTTCGAAGGTCGTTTCGTGGTTTTTCTAATTTGATAATGTAGATAAGTTCATTCGGGAAAAGACGGATTTCCGGTGGAGGAAAATACCTTGATAAAACCTGAACAACAAGCATAAGTGAAGTTGGGTATTGCTCTTTATAAACAAAGAAACTGACCATAATTTTGACTATGGTGTTCTATTGTCTTGATCAAAAGGCTCCGGGCTATTCTTGTTCTGTGACAAATGGTTAAGGAAAATTGAGAATTCAAATACCGATGTAAAATCGGTTAATTAGAATTGAATGCGAGTTCTGAATTTAGGAGCAGTTAGACTTATAGGGCCAGGCACAGCCACGATGATGACAATATATGCAAAATACTGTAATTGCCCAACTGCAGGATAAATATTTCTTGTTGTAAAATCAAGGGGACGAGCAGATTCCACCACAACCACAATAAGTTAAGACATTTCAAGTTGTTGCGTTGACCGTGAAGTGAAAATAGGTGCGATACAAAATAAAATGAAAAGTCTACAATAAATTCCGACACTATGAATAAAAATAATAATTCCAAAAGTCCAACTTTTGAGTTCCCAAAGAATCTGCTTCGAAAACTTAGAGACCAACCATAATCACCATATAACCATAATCTGTAGAAGTGTAGACCAAACAAATACTAACTATAGAGTTCTGTGCAAGAATCACAGCACCAACCGTGCCATCAAAGTTATTTGCAATAAAATAAAGACAAGATTATTCGTCTAACAAACAACATTTTAATTGAAACAATACAAAACACATCAGAACAGCACCAGGACCCATTCATTACAATAAACGTCGCCGCCGCGGCGCCTGCGGCCATGCGTCCTCATACATCCTCATACAACTGCATACATTACGAGCGGTGTGATGTGTCGCACAATTGTATGAGTTAAGAGTAACTGATATCTGAGATGCTGCTGTAAACAGATGAGGTCATTGAGGGTTGGAAAAATTCCTTAATTTCTGAATATTTTTCTTGTTGGTGTCTGTTTTCCCGGTAGCAACCCATACCTACACTGTGTAGGTATGGGTTGCTACGGTTAATTAGATGCAGCTCTCTAACCCACAAGACAGACGGACTGACAGACAGACGGCGTAGGCTTAGTATTAGGGTAATAGGTGAAAATACGGAGAAAACGAATATTCCCAGATATGAGACCTAACTAGATCGATTTTTCGCTCCCGTAAACCCCTATATACAACTTTCATCGAAATCGTTAGAGCCATTTTCGAGAACGTGGTTACAATATATATATATATATATATATATAAATATTGCTCGTTTAATAGTATAGGATATACCTATCTAAATAACTAAAAAGGCGAAAACGAATATTGTGATGCGCCCCGCATAGCTAAAAGATTGGTGATCACAGCACGGTGATACAGCAACAGAAGATGAGCTACTTATCCTGACATTATCCTTATTCAGACGTACATTATGAGAAGGAACATAACACGGAAAATGTGGGTGTACGATAGGTACCATCGAAGAACTTCATATCTATACACCGTAAGGACTATTGCTGCTTGCAGGGCTCGGCGTCTATAGAACCGGGGCGGTAACAGATGAGGTAATCGTGTTCACGGGGTTTTGTTTTCAAACTGCTTAGATATGAAGTTCTTCGATAGTACATCTCTGGCTAATCCTTCGGGGATTATGATAATTATGCTATGTTAAAAAAAAAAGGGACAGTCTAATAGTTCTTCACTTCTTGTACATAATTCCCCAGTGACGTCGACCATAGATATTTGCATGAGAACTTTACACATCCTCGTTGCAACTGCATACAATTAAGGGTAATTGAGATATCTGACACATGTTAAGTAAACAGATGAGATCAGGCCGTATTAATGTGTGTGGCGCCCTTTACAGATAGTGCTTATACACTCCTTGACTTTGATCTTGAGTGGTTTTTAATTGATTTGGAATAGAGCTATATTCATAGTAGAATGGTTATGAGGTTTTTATTGATGAATCAGAGATATTTGATAAGCTTAATGGTACTTGATGTGGGACTTAGGCAATGACTGGCGAGGACTAGGAAATAAGAGGTCGTGGGTTCAAATCCCACCCAGTGCTGTTTCGTGAAGCCACTGTTAGCTGAAGCATAATAATTAAGTTAAGCTGAACGGGTAACAGAAATGGGTTATTGTACATTCGCTACAAAGTAAATTCGTCAATGGTATTGTGTAGCACACTGCAAGTCATTTCAATGAAAAAAAAACGGCCAAGTGCGTGTTGGACCACACACCACCCACACCACCCACAATGAAAGGTTCCGTAGACGGGATGACTTTATCCCAAATACAAACTTAACATTGTAGTGGAAAAACGTGTTCTAGATTTACCATGTTATTTTAAGACCATAGACTTCTTATAGGTTTTCCTGTTATATATGAGTAATGAACTATTCTCTGTATATTTTTCAAAGTTTTAGGCTCAGTAGTTTCGGACATAAGCGGAGAATGGTCAATTTTCATCTATTTTCTTAAATATATTTATATGTATTTATTTTAAAGTTATAAAAATTATATATTTGAGATCCGTCACAATATGTCACACGGTCCAGTTTGCAATTTTTATTTTATTATCTGTTTCCCAAAAGTGACCCCCATATTTAAAATTATTTTATTTACGTAACGCGTCTGTGTTAGGGGTCACAGAAATACATAATTATGTGCAGCAAATTTCAACTTAATCGGTCCATTAGATTCGGAGAAAATTGGCTGTGACAGACGGCCAGACACAGACAGACACACGAGTGATCCTATAAGGGTTTCGTTTTTTCCTTTTGAGGTACAGAACCCTAACAACAACAAAAAACCATAGGTTCTAGCCCAGTTTTCCTGTGATATGTTACCTACATATCACAAGGACACTAGGTGAGTAGGTATAATCTTATTCTTCCATATAATCAAAATAAAATGCTGTTCGTTAGTATCTGTTCGCATCACTCGACAACGGCTGGACCGATTTGGCTATTCATGTTTCGAAAGTTTTAATTTTTTTAGCACATCCGTCATAAAGGATTGGCGGAGGGCGGCAGACGGCAGTTTTAGCCCCGCTTCAAAAAATCTAGTTCTGAGGCTGCTGTGCCCTGCAAATAAAAAGCAATAAGTAAGTATAAGGAATTTGTATTAGGTTTTGAGAACCAATGAAAGATAGTTATAATTTCTACAGAATTATTTATTATCTTTATTTGGCAGGAACGGGTGTGTGTGCGCTATCGATTAGTCCAGACGGAACACTAGTGTCTAAACTATAATTAAGTTATGAAGAATGTAAGAGAAAGACTCTCAAACTACTGAAGTGGGACCGATATATTTTGTTGTATTCCAACAATTTGTTGTACTTAAAAGAACTATATTAATAGGAAGACCTAAGCTTCTTCAGAACTTCTAGAAACATCACAATTATGACGTTCATCTGCAATGCAAACCCAACCAATCGGAATGCATTCATATAAATCTATCTGTTAATTACAGTTGATTGGTAATTAACATTTGCATCAACTGCGCGTGCGCGGTTGCACGTGATCTTTCATTCAATCGGTTAATTAATTAATTAATTAAAAGGCTTGCTATAGAGAAGTTTCAATGTACGTTGATTAAAATGTGTTAAATCTTTTTTAGTATACAATTAAAACTCTGCTGCGCATTACAAGATGTCCACTAGCAAGATTTATTGCAAAACATGATTACAACTGACTTGCAGATTGTAAACATTTTAAAGTCAATTTGATGTGAGTAAAGACTATAGCTACTAATAAAGTCTTGTGCAAAAAACGCACATTACGCTTCGAGCTTTTCAGTTTTTTTTTAATCTTCTTAAATTATTTACCGCGCTATTTAATTCAAGCAATTGCCCATCCATCACTTTCCTATGCCTATAGTAGAAGGATTAGAAGGAAAATGCAGCCACATTCTTCTGATTACACCATATTACGATCACCAATCTTCATGATAGTTCCCTTCTTTGTACGCATATTTTCCCCCAAATTGTTATTCTCGTGTTTTCGTTTATTCTTTGCGTCATGTTTACCGCAAATAAATGTATTTTCTTTCTTTATTTTCTAGAAGGTACATTTTCCTCAGAGAATTATTCCATGTGATTTGTGCTCCTTTTTCGCTCAAGTCAAATTCAGAAACTTAACTCTTACAGATCCACGAGTTCTCGACCAAGTCGTGGTATGTATGTACCTATTGATAACCTGTACGTTTATTACGAGGTACCGCGCCTGCCTCGACATGGAATGGCATTTCAGTTATATTTACATAAGTCACCGCGTTATCGGGCCTGATGACTGAGCCAGGAATGTACTGGTAGGTGCAAAAATGATATCAGGAGATGGGTGATTGAATTTCAATATACCCGAATCGCTTTAGCGTGGCAATCGTTTTCGTTAACCCACCTACATTTTCTAGCGTTCTCTATTTAAAAAACTGAAATAAAGTCCGTTAATGTCCTGAATAAATCTATCGTGATCTTCAACAAATGTTCCAATAACGAAAAACCATACATAGTATATTGTTTTGGTTTCTACGGAAAGATATTAGGGAAAGGCCAATGACCGCTATAGCCACGCTACAGCGATTCGGGTATACAAGGATCTCTTCACGCGAATGACGTTGACAAGGGATGCTGTTGGGCGCGTTTGTGCAATTGTTTTGTGAAATGTCACTTGAAAAACAAGATGGCGGCGTTCGTTTTGATTTAGGCCACGCGTCAAAATAACCGGTATAACCAAATAACCTTGTAGCGCTACACAATACCTGCCGGGGTAGCGAGTTGTCCGAAAGGAACAATTTCCAAACCAAAAAAAAAAAAAGCGCTACACAATGCAGATTTTGGGTAAAGCTGGGACAAAGTGGGAGTGGGGAGGATCTTAAACAAAATAGCATCTGTCTTGGATAATGCGACCTCGTTAATACTTTGTGATTGGCAAGTTAGGTCAAAGGCAGCAGCTTAAGTTTATAGCTTAAGAGGGCGCCTAAAGGTCCACTAGCGCCACTCTTTAAAAAAAATATTATCTCGTGACTGAGAAGGAATTATGAATAACGGCTAGACAGGACCCTCGGTAAGTGTGTCTAGAATTTTCTAATACCTTTTATAAAGTTTCATATTGAGACACGAAGCAACAAAATACGATCTAAAGAAAAGCGGCCACATTCCTCTAGATCGTATTTTGTTGCTCCGTGTCTCAATATGAAACTTTATAACTACGTAACTGATGTTCTCAACAAATTTTCCAACAGTTGTTTTCCTTCCATTCTCAGAACTCATACTTCCACAATGATGAACTACTAGCAAACCAAAGTTTTCGTTAAACATGAATCACGGAACAATAACATTCCTTTAGAATACTGTAGATATTATCGGGCGATGCGGAGAACTCTACAAACAAAGTGACAAATAATGTTTATTTATCATTACCTCGTACCCCACATACTTGGTAGACCACGAATAGCATTCGATGCATTACCACAAATGAATACAGATGGTTCATTCCGCATTTTAGGTATGAAGCAACAAGTAGGCACGCGGTGGGCTCGACTTGTCGAATTCAGTGGGCGTGACGTAGTCAGAAGAAATAAGAGTTACGCGATAGAAAAAGAGGCAACTTCAAGGTGAATATAACTGTAGGTGATTAACGCTGTGCGACCTGAATTGCATTTTATTGTGTCGTAGCTAGAGTCGCTTTTTATTTAAATGATTTTGCGGAGTGTACCATCTGTAGTAAATCGTGGTATTACTAGAGTTTCTTTGTTGTGTCTGTGTTAGTGCGGAAAAAATCTTAAAACGGAACATAAAAGAAAAATTGAGTTAAGATAAATGCACAAGCATTGACGTAAATAATAGGTACTAACATAGTTTTTAAGTTCATACTAACAATATAAATGTAATTGTAAGTAATGGATCTTTGTAGTTGTCTGAATAAATAATAGTTATTTGTTATACAAGAGTGCAAAGTTGCTTTTTAACCGCGTGTTCAATTTTGATGACCGAGCAAGCGAAGGATTCTAAAATTGAATCACGAGCGCAGCGAGTGATTCAAAATTAGAATCCTGAGCGTTAGCGAGGGAATCAAAAGAGCACGAGGTGAAAAATCTTTGCACTCGAGTGCAACACGTAACTTTTCATTCCACCTCAGCGAGGAAATGACTAAATGCAAAAAAAAAACGTTTACAATCACAAGATAGGTACACTTTTATTTCAGTTTAGGTATTAATTACTACATTATGACAGGTAAGTATTACAGAATAATCTTTAAATTATAACAAAATAATAGGTACTAAGGTATAATTAAGAAAATTTTAAAGTAACGTTGCTACAGTTATTTAAATTGAGTGTAATATTTTTGTTTGGTACTGTAATATTGGTGTTAGTCACTTGTGTACTGTTTTTCGGTAACCTATCTGTCATACTTAATAGTTGTACCGATTCATCGGATTCCCTTGGCGTGAATGTTGGAGAGAGAGGGAGATGGTTAGGTGTTTCATAACGGCTTATTTTTGATGTAGAAGGGCCAGTCCAAGGATCCGATTGAGGCTCTTTCAGTGTAATGGCTCCTACGATGCCTTCACATATTTTAGACTTATTTTGGATGGAATCCTCTATGTATCCCTCTACAACTGCATTGGACTTCCAGCCTCCGTGGCGCTTAAGGGACAGGAGATCAGCTCCGGAATCAGCCAAAAGTGTGGCTGAAGTTCGTCGGAAACAATGACCCGTGTACAACAGGGGTTCTGGAAGTTCAAGAAATGTTGCTATTTCTCGTGGGATACTGCCAATTTTATTAGTACCCATAGGCTGTCTAACACACTTTCCATTGCGATACTGTAGAAAAAATCGATTGATTGGAGTGTTAGGCGGGCGTAAGGCCTTGATATTTCTCAACAATCGTTACGTATTCCTTGCGAATGACGAAGTTGCGGTCTCTTTTTGTCTTTGTATTAGGTAAATTAATTAATAGTAAGTCATCTGAATGTTTCTCAATGTTTTTGACATTAAGTTGTGTTAGTTCATTAGTTCGACATGCTCCGTTTATTCCAATAATAAGCACAACCTGTAACGTAAAGAGTATTGTAGTAGATAAATGAATAAAATTGATATGAACGCATAATTATGCCTATCAACATCTACTAAGTATACTATTTAATTGAGATTAATATACTTAAGTAGATACTGAATGTGCAACTGACTTACTTTTGCCGCCAAATATAAGGAATCGGGTGCTTCGTTAAGAAACTTTTCAATATCAGATACTGTGAAAACCTTCGATTTTTTTGGTTGATAACCAGATGAAGCTCTTTTTAAAAATGCCACTAATTTAGGATAGGTATCGATATGTTTGTCTTTTTTCATCTTTATTGTTGCTTTTAGCATCGAATACGTACTCCATAGAGTGCTTGCTTTCTTGTTCTCGGATAATTCTATAAAATATGCCAGCAAAACGTTTTCTGAGAAAGTTTTGGCTCCTTTTGCTAGTCGCCACGTGTTGAACATATCGTACTGTTTTAAATACTTCACGCGTGATTGTTGAGGGAGAAAGCTCATTTGCGCATTATTAACAGTTTCAGTCAATTCTGTTGGCGTCAAGCAAACTTCCTCGTCGCTAGAATCACTCATTTTAGTTTTATCACTTGTTTTCAAGTTTCTTGTTTTTAATATAAGGTTTAACAATGACGTGAAAAAATGCCGCGTAAAGAACCGCGTACAAAGCAAATTGAAAAAAGAACACCAAAAAGGTTCCGAGTCTGAGTTTTTAACAAATTAAAAAAAAGTTGTATGATATATTCGGCACCATAGAGGTAGCAGTAAATAGGTTTAATGTTTTTTTTAATTCACAAACTTAGTGCACACGATGTTCTAAATTCAATTTACTTTATCCTCTAGAGAATAAAAACGGCTTTTCCACTCAGATATTGAAGATTAAAAATACTCTTTCCGAGATGGTGGGATGAAAAATATATTATTATATTATTATTATTGACGTAAATAGTGCAACGCGTGGGGTTCGAACTCTTCTCCTGTGTTAAAGGAGTTAAACAAGGCTCAGATTAGTTTTAAGTGCGCTTGGTAAGCGATGGGTAAAGTCAAAAACACTTTAGGGTACACGCAACAGAGGTGTCCTAGCATATTCTACATACTAAACAGACTACTTGCAAGTATCACGAATCATAGTGGTAATCAAGGAAAACAGACGCACCTTATTAGAAATCATGATTTCCAAAAAGATCACAATACGATATGTCTCCAATACACAAACGGAATAGTAATGGATATCCAGGAAAACTGCACTTTCCATGGTAGTCCTTTACTGATGGAAAAACACGTGGACACTCATTTAAAATGTTAATTAGTTGCGTAATGTTACAGCATTGTTTTAAATACTAAGACAAACAACTGATGCAATACATTTAAATGTATTCGTGACATGTTTCTTGAAAAAGCTTAGAGATCCATTGCTTCTTTGCGGTCTTATCTCTGTGGTCAAAAAGTCTCAAAGTGTTTGGCCTCTTTATAGCAAGAGTGGAGATACTGCTGCTACGGTCGGCTCTGGTGCAGGACAACGCTAGTAAGTTTGTTTAAAAAAAAAGCTAAGCAAAGACATTCTGTATTCTTTGTTTCAGCCAATAGGAACTTTGGATGCACCTGTACTGGAAGAAAGTACATAAATACTGAAATAGATCCAAAACATCTGGCCAAGCAACTATGACCTACTTCATCACAACTCCACGGGTAAAGACAAAATATTGCTGCAATCAAGTTAGTATGCTGTACGTATCTACCATAACGTAGGATGCTGCTTTTTACCATCTCAACGTTTTCCTTATTTTCCTCATGTTCTAATCAATTATTTATTACTTCGATATGATTGTTAAGAATACCAACGTGCGTTTAGAAGTCATTAGAAAAACAGAACACTAATGGAATCAATTCGTTATCTGAACGTCAGTCAGACTGTCACAAACAACTTTATGTGTGTACCATGCAGTAAATATTTCGACACTTAGCTTGGGTTTTATTTAAAAGTCAGCCCAAAATTCAGACGCAATTAGGAATTCCCAGTGTCTTAACGAAATAGTTAGATTTCAGACAGAACAACAAAATGACAGACAGCTATAAACATCTGAAGATTTATTTCCCAAGGGAGTGGACCTTTCGCAACTCATTTCAGAAAGGACAAGACCCTATACATTTTTTTTTTCTTTTGTCTTTTCAACATATCTTATTTATAAAAGATATTGATGATTGAATGACAACTCACGGACTAATCTCCGTGTGGTCACAAGCGCTACTGCTGAGCATGCGGTCATGGGTTCAATTCCCAGGTCGGGCAAAGTGTTATTGAGTTTTTCCATTAGGCATTTCTCAGTAGCAGCCCGGAGTCTTGATTGTGCCCGGTCTTGTTAATGTGCATCTGGACTGATGGCCCGCTTTTTAATACTTACGAAACAAATTGAGACTTAAAATCGTTAAAAACTGAAAGAAAAAGTTCATAAATTAAAACTTTTATGAACAAATGACTTGGGCTCTCAATCCAGACGCCTTGTTTGGTTGCTCACCGGTCAGATAAAAGCTACTATAAATTTACTGTATCTCAACAAAAGATCCTATAAGAATTAAACCATTCCTTTGAAAAAACCCAAACCACGATCCACGAATCCTTTTAAACCCATCACCAGATTAGCTTAACAACCACTGCAGCCTATTAAACATGGGTGTAAAGTAAAGCCCATGGCATCCCCCTCCCCCCCGTACTGTGGGGACGTGTGCGTCTAACGTGTGCACAGAAATACATCGCCATCTGCACGCCATAACATGTTGCGTAACACGATACTGCAGCAGGGCTGTCTCTTATGTGACATAGAGAATGTAAATAAAGGGCTAGATTTTACTGAAGAGTTTATTATATTTATATAATGCAGAATTTTTACTGCCTCAATAGATTGACAAGTAAAGAGTAGACAAAGTGTCATTCTATCAGCGATGCTATAACGATAAAGGGGAAGTCAAAAATTCATTGGATTGACATAAGCTACTGAAAAGTTTATAATGATGCCAATCCTGTTTAAAGGCTCGTGCAGACCAGCGCGACGCGACGGCGGGACGCGGCTCGAACAATACAACTTCTAAGAAAACTTCACGGTATAACAATAACCGGTGTTGCGTCGCGCTAGTCAGCACGAAGCTTAAAGTCGTTGTAAAAATATTAAAAAAGGTTTCGATTTCCCGGGTCAGGCAAAGTCTTGTAGGGTTTTCCGTAGGTTATTCCCCAATAGGCTATACAAATAAAATAAAAAAACTGTTCGTTGCTAAGCGCATCACTTGAGAACTGATAAACCGATTTGGCTATTTGTTGTTTTTAAATGTTCATAATAGTCCAAAGGAGACGGATACGCTTTCATACAATCTTGGGCCTGGATGTAAAGAGATGAAATTGGTATCAATTAATAGCTACTATATTATCAAACCATCACTGAAAATTTTGCGGATTTTAGCAATCTGAGAGCCGAGTTAAAAGAGATTTTGTCAAAGTGAGGTTACGTAACAAAACAGCTGATTTTTGAAGTGCGATGTATAACCTCATTGTGGGATAGGTAGTTGTTTTTTTTTAAGATGGGATGCTGTTACAATAAAGGTCTATACAGTGCCGCTAGCGGTTAGTTCGCTGTAAAACACCAAATTCCGAAAACATTACATTCTCTTGTGCCTAAACGGAGCATAGGTGGCAGCAAGGGTCGTACAAGAAGTAAGATCAGAAGTCCGTAGAAAGAAAGCAGGGGTCGAAGAAAATATCAATAAAACTATGGGAGGAAACACTCAAAACGCACACGCACTAAACGATACGAAACGAGTGACTGACTGACATGTCACCATAGACAAAAAAATACAATAATCGATTAGCAAACGTGAATCGATTTTAACATTTATCTTTATAGATATTTAATTTTTTAAACTGTTTAATACGTTAATTCTAATAATTAATGTATTTGAATTAATCATCTGGTAAAAGCATCTTTTAAATAGTATGAACTCGGTCACGATAGTCGATTATAATTTAATCGATATTCCATTTTGTTCGTAGCCATAACTAAATTTTTGGATTTCTCAATTTCCAGATTGTAAAATGGGCTGATATTTCACATTTTGTAATAGAAAAATATAACCTTTTTTTTTAACCATACGTCAACTTATTACAATCAGGCCCAGAAATCCCCGTCTCCTTTGGTTTTTATGGAAAGAAAAATCTTAAAAGTTTCCCGAAAAATTTTATAATTGGGGGAACATTCTTTTTTCTATGGAATTTTGTAAGAACTCATGACCATAAATCTCGATTGGAACGATGGATCAGCGTGATTCTTTTTCGTTTTGTTTTGGTCACGGAAAAGTTATCAGGAAACAAAAATCAGGGGAATACTATGTACCCAAATCGAATTCTACGATCACAAAACAAATTTATTATTTGGACAGGACAACGTCTATTGGATCAGCTAGAATTCTAATAAAAAAACAATATCAACACGTTCAGCCCTACGATCGACATCTGCCTTTTAAGGCGTTCCGAAACGAATGCACATCACATGAGGCCAGCGTGATTCTTTTATATCGCTATGTGGTACTTTTAGTGCCAGTGCATCCTGCCCGTTGCGACATGGTAACGAAAGTTACGACCAAAATATTAGGAAACTGTACACCGATGAATAAGTAAATAAGTACCTATGTCAAAAACACCATATTGCAGAGTGTTGGATCTCTGTAAAATTATGTTTTTATAGGCAGTATATAACTCAGGAGATTATTAGAATTGACTAAAACTTACGAGCGAGACCTAACCTTGAGTGATATTTTCACAAAGTAGAGTTCAAAGAAAGTCACTCTACGTGTAGAGGTAGATAAAACAATATTCCACGTTCAAAATCAACTTGCTTTCAAAACATAAAAACTTGTATTATTTAAGTAAACATTATACATTCCTCAGTATGACAGTGACCTTTTGCCCAGCAGTGGGACAATTAGGTACTGGCTGATATAATTTTACACCAATTTCCAACACATTAGAATAGAATTATGAAATTATCGTACTTACTCTCGTACTATAGAAAAGATCGGGATCGCGCTGAGATGGACACATGAATAAAGTACCGAACACAAATATTTTGGTACTAAAAGAGCCGCTACAAAATATATTTAGCCGGGGGATGTTTGTCAAGATAAACACTACAGCCAATGAACAACACTTCCTTAAAACACGGAACAAAAGGACGTAAACGCCAACAAACACAAACAAGCCAGGAATGTGGCTTTGTTACAAAATCCACACCATTTACAGTATCTGAAAATAGAGCCATAACTACAACCTAATTTATACTTAACAATTTCAGACATAAAGTTGAAATTACGTTGTGATGTTTCCTGAAAATTGCCTATGCAAAGACATTCAAAATTACATCTTAGGATTTGTGAACTAAAGTTCAATTTTATTTGTAAATTATATTGTTTGTAGAGAATAATGTTTAACCGCTTTGCTGAAGGATGGAGGATATTGAATGGTCCCAATTTGGTGTAAATCGTATTTTTTCCTTACAGGATATACTGGGGTATAAATAACGGGAAGTTACGGTGGTCCAGCTAAGATTAGACTTGAAGGAAGACAAATGGGAAAAATATGGAATAAGTTATTGAAACATTGATTGATTAATTTTTATTTCGTTTGTTCTGATTTAAGAGCTTGTTGTCATTAAGAAAACAGACACTTAAAAATTCGGGAAGAAGTTTGTTTCTTATGCATAATATTCATATCTTCTTTATAAGAATTCCTGTTTTAAAAATATCAAAGAAAACGATTTCTTAAACGTTCATTGAATGATTTAGAAAATATTGCTAAAAAAATGAAAAGAAAATCTGAATTACATCCCTTTGCATTTACCACGCCCTCCTCAGAAACATGATAACACATTACCAAAACCACTCCAACGTTCAACAGTAAACCATAACTAAATCTATATTTACCATTAATTCTCGCTATAACTAAAACTTCTATCCACCCTCTATTTGCGAGTCGAAAGCTAATAAAGATCGGAACACACGATGTGATTCATGGCGAGATGCGCTAGACGCGACGAGCGACGACGAGTCGCATCCCCTGTGAATACACGCTAGGGATGGGACATCGTTGTTTTTTATATCGATAGAAATGGTAAAATAAGAAAACGATTGGATTTTAAATTAATAAAATAAAAATAGTAGTCTAAATGGATTAAAAAACAAAAAAAAAACAACTCAATACTTATGTAATCTTTTATTATGTTAATGTTTCTAGTGAATAGGTCGTTGGTGTACCTTTCAAATAAAATATACAGTGAACAAAAGTTAGTAAAGCACTATTGCTTTACGAACTAACTTAGTCGCAATACTTTTTTGAAAAATTATACTTAGGATTTAATATTTCACGTTTTATCGTGAATTTTGATTTTATTTTTAACCTCCTTGTGAAAAAAGTTGGTAGTTGTTGAAAGCCTAACCTCACGCGTATTTCCGTTGTTAAGCAGCATTTCAGTTCCGGTTTAAAGAGTGTAGATGAGTCCTTGCAGAGTTTGTTTAACTTTATCTCTAAAATTCACACTTCGAGCATAGTACAATGTTCTATTTACCAACACATACCACAAAAAAGATAACACCGCTGAGGTCAAACCAAACACCATTAAAAAAATACGTACATCATTAAAGCTCAACCACACCTGCTACTCAACAAGACAAATATGGCGAAACATCGCAATCATATATTACTCTAATAGTTATTACCAAACTATGAAATTACTGATTGATTTTATCAGTGATCTCCGAATCAATCGAGTCATGCAATCGAATCAATGCTGACAGGTCCTGATGATTGATTTGCATATCACTTGCCTTGTGAGGTGACGAAATGTCAGGTGGTTAAGTATGTATGTGCTCACTTGAGTGGAGGTCGCTTTGAGTTTTTATAATAAGTAATGGTAGTGGTCTGACGCTAAAATGTTTATTGAATTATTGTGATATTAATAGAAATATTGATAATTACAGAGATACTGGATTTAAGGCTAGTTTAGCTCAGTCTGGAATCCTGTTTTAAAACTAGATTTGATTTGAGATTAGTTATGAAATCTAGCATTTCAGAATACAGGTCTAGGACTAATAAACATACGCGTTTAGGTTGAAACTAAGATAGGTAAAAAGGTGCGGAAAATTTTAAGTAAAAATGATAATTAATCGGTACTGCGATCTTCATTCTATGTCGTATACTTGAAAGCTATTTAAACAACATTTACAAATTATGACGATCAAAATAATTGTTCCAAAAAAATCAATTGACAACTTATCAAAAGACCAATCTGCAATTAAGCAATTATGCGTTTGAATAAACTCACAATCGATCGCTAAACTTTTAGCCAAATGATTTGCATTTATGTCACCTTGCAAGGTGATACTGTTAGGTCGGTGTTACACTTGCAACTACAAATACAATTTTACGAAAAATTCTAAACAAAAACTTTAATAATATTCGAAATCTCTTACTTTTTTAGAAAGCTCTAAATAGGCTTGCGATTCTGATCTCGTAAGCTTTTTCAGGCATTTAAATCTTTTCTACTATAACAAACCATAAGCCTTCACAAATAAATCCATGTAAAACTAAATCCCGAGGATTACAAAATAATATAATTCGAAAGCTGTCAAAAGCACAACAATGCATCAATGAGAAATTGAAGTGTCAAAATGCCTTCGACGATAGCTACCGTCCTCTATAAAACCCGATAGGCCCTATCTAGCAGTCACTATTATCAACGTTGCGTCAATAGGTGGCAGTCTTTTATAACTTGGACCATTTATATCTATTGTACTATCAATTTATACTAAAAGCTTTGATTGATAAATGAGAATCCATGTTTATAAGCTAGAATGCATTATGTGTTATGAAATTCTTGATTGTTATAATTTTAGATAAGAGTTTGGAATGTGTCAAATGTTTATCTTAATCTTATGAGTCCATCAAAATATTATTCGTTTTAAATATGTACTTAATCAAATAATCATACATGCTTCGCTTCTGATAGTGTTGTTCTCTGTAAGTAGGGGCGCATAATCGCCGTCGAGCATATAATGTCTTGAAAATTTGGTCATATCCAGCTTCCGGTAGGTTACACTATTGGGTTTTCATCAAGAAATCTAGTCTAAGCTGTTTTTAATTAATACATATTTATGTCCTTTTCATACGACAGGTAGAAAGCATTTTCTTCCATATTGTTAACTTTGCAAATGATTGATTCTGTAGAAGGTTCTACAGAACAGCATTCTTACTATCGGATTGAATCCTATAATATGGTTTGGCAAATTTCCTACATTACCAAAACTATGAATCTAATAAAAGCTCTCAAACAATTGAAAAATACAATCAGACTTACCTATTAATCAACAAACAACAATATCACAATGTAAAAGCCCCTTAACCAGTTTGTGACAGACGTAGGCCGCTCTAGAAGCATTAATGAGCCAACAATGAAATGCCTGGCGTGGGTGGCGCCGACCAGCAGTACAGTTACCAAGCAGCCTTTTGAAACACACTTTAATTATTAAATGGAATCGTAATTGAATATTTAATCATGTTACTGTCAAGTTGATGTTTCGTGTATCAAGTTGTTTTAAGGTATTACTTACGCGTACCGGGGGCTTACGTTTACTTTACAAGGGATTTCTAAATGACATATTCTATGAGGCTGGGTGTTTTCTTATCTGTGATTATACAGAAATGTCATGTCTTTAGGCGTGGCATCCGATTACTATACTACAACATCGATGACGAATGACGTTGATAGGGGGGCGCTGTTGATAAACATTTGTGCAATTGTTTTGTGAAATGTATTGAAAACTGAAGATGATGGCGTTAGTTCCGATTTTGGCCGCGCACCAAAAGATAAAATACCATAATTATCCGATGATTAACAAAATATAAGTTTGAAACGGAAATCACGTTAGGACCAATTACAACAAAAACACCTATTACAACAAAAAAATATAACCAGGGCAAACTCGAGGAATCCAATACTTAATCAAGATTCATAATACAAATATATCAAATAAATCTAAGAATACAACCATTTCATCATTCATCTTGTCATTGAAATAAACCCCAAACCTACAGCTAATCCATTCAAATACGTATGTAAATCTGTTTAGAACTGTCACTTGACATACAAGCTCGCCCCGCCGCTTCCCCTGTCACTCAGAAGGTAATTATCATTGATTAACATAAACTTGTCTTCCTGCCCGCCTGCTTCCGCATCCGGTTTTAATATAATATAATAATTATGATAAAGGACAACCTTTTCGTAACTAGGAAAGTTCATTGCTTTATATTTTATCTTATTGGGTATAAGAAATACATATTTCATACTTATTATTTTTATACTAGTAAAAACTTTTATTCCTACTGGTGGTGTCTTATGAATCTATACGATGATTTTATCCGATATAATTTTTTCCTCATGCTACGTATGCTAATCATTAAATGAATTCATAAGTAAATAAAGAGTAAAGAGATTTATAAATAAAACGAACAAAAAAACTCAAAACGTCCTTCATTTTCTGATGTAAACACTGCAATATTTTAAGACACATGAATCACTCATTTATATCAATGATTAATTATGTTTACAACCGTTATCAATATTTATATCTGTAACAAATCAATCTATCGATACATCAGAAGTCGCGTGTCCCATCCCTAATGCTAGTAAAACAGACGTTAATGAACTTGGTCTGTTTGAAAATAGAACGGTGCAGGCGCCGATGCGGTGCTCGCATTATATTAGAACTATACTACAAAATATACATTGATTTTATGATGAACCTGCATTTGAATGCGGTTTCAAGAAGCTGAAAAGTTGAAATCTTGTACTGTGTACTCTTTATTATAGCGGACTTTAAATCCTGGCAAAGCGGAAAAGTCTTTAGTAGTACTTATCTAAGATATACTTACATAATGCAAGAATTTTTTGAAAAGATATTTGACAGGCTGGATGCGAAAGCGGAGAACGGAGTGTTGTGGAGCAACATATAGGAGAAGCCTTATGTCCAACACTGGACTTCGACAGGCTTAGTGGATGTTGCCGGCGAAGATAAACCTCCTAAAGCATACTTCCCTTAAATTTCCCAATCGGGGAAACTCGAATTGTCCCTCCCACCAAATCTTTTCCGCACGTGGTGAAACGTGTGGTGTCGTATGTGCTTACCAGCACGTAGACGCACAATTAGTTAACAGATAATGAAATTATCTCCATTTTATAATACACCACTAATTTTCGGCAACGTTATCGAACGATAGCGATAGTATAGTTATCTCCACAATGACTAATCTGTTAATTTCACTGAAGACAGCGGAAATTAAGAACTAAGTTCTGGCTTAGCAGACTTATATATAGACTGCACTTTTAAGTAGATAATAGCTAAGGAGTATTATATTATCTGTGGCTAAGGTATCAAATGATAGCACCGAGGGTATCGGTCCAAAATACACTTTAAAACGACGACGTGGCTTCTTCAAATCAGGAAATGTAAACAACTAAATTGACGGTGAAGGAAAATATCGTGAGAAAATTAGAACCTATCGTCTAAAATCAACAACAAGCAGTGACCAAGCTTAGTGATCAATGTTTGATTATTTCTCTTACTGAGTACGTACAAGCCAAGGGTATTTAAAGACTTAGCTATCGTACCGTAGGTAAACAAAAAAGTTACCTAAGTAGGTAGTGATGTAGACTGACAGAATTAACATTGTATAAGTTTTTTGTTCGCCAAAGACCTTATGTTGTACCCCACAACCTACTGCAGTTTATAATAGCCTCTTAGCTTTTAGCCTTTTTCTAAGTAGTCGGTCAGTTATATATACCTCAGCGCCACCTATCACGTTGATAACGTAAACAGTGATAAGGATAATAATCGATAGTCATTCATGTACTCTCAAGTAACCTATTTATCGGACATAATGTAGTGCAAACGGTTTATAACACAAATCCATAATAATGATAGCTTTTCATTATCTACTGTTCCTAAACAAAAGAAGAATTTAATCGCATTTTTTATTGATAATAATGTTTTTTATTTTATTTACCACTGTGCGGTAGTTATTGGACTCTGTAATACCTTCTTACGTCCGCTTATATCATAGGGAACAGGTATAACATTGTTATCGCGAGGTTTTTGCTGAGAATCAGCGCTGTTGACGATAGGTTCGTCTGAAGTCACAGCATTTTGCCGAGCAATGACCTATTCTTGCACAAATGCGACGCACAGATTAATTTGTTCTTGTTGTTTGCTAGTTACGAAAAATAGTTACCTATTCTTCCACTCTGCAATCAGCATTTTGTTTGTTTGTTCGTTTGTTTTCATTTGTAAATTGTCTTTGGTCTCGCCCTGACATCAAGCGGACTACGGCCAAAATTTGTAATTTTTTTTAATAATGAATACGAGGCTTTTGGCTAATTTGTAAATTAATATTATATGTAATTTTTTGTGATGTGTGTTTAGTTTGTGCAGAATAAAAGCGTTCTTTCTTCTTTTTATTGCGTCCTGTTTTATTTATTTATATATTTTATTATTTATGTACACACAGTAGAATACATAGAGATACGACATAATTATAATTTGAGTACAAAGTTTTACCTGTATCCTTGGAGAAATACTTGAAGTAACTGAATAAGAAGCATCCCATGTGTTAATCTAAGACGTGGTCTGTCAAGGTGCCAATTTATTTCCAAATCTGGACAGCAGTTTATGCGTGATTGAGAAACAAATATAAAACATCCAAATATTTTCACAACACACAAATAATGTTTATGGGATAGTCATTATTGTCTTGTCCTTATCTCTATTTACTTGGGATCGGCGCCGAATCTCTTCTTCTATATCTCTATTTATCGTCTATGTAGGTACAATACGGCCGATATAACTTGGCAGTTCCGAACTTCGCGCAGAAGGCTGCGTAATAACATTTTTTAAGAACGAACAGTCGATCCATTCTGTAAAATTCTCACCGTGAAGAGTGAAGTGAAGTGAGCTGTCAATAGTGTCAATCCCTAGCATTAGGTGCAATAATAGCTCACATCACGCTCACTTTACCTAAGTTTTCACGGTGAGATGTTTACTGAATAGCACGGCGAGTGTGAGGGAAAACATACGTGAAAGGTCGTAGTGCCTATGTTCAGAACTGCCAATGTCATATCGGCGGTATTGTACCTCCTTTCTAGCCATATCATCTTTCTCGCCGTCTATCAATCGTTTCTTTGATCTTCCCGTACTCTTATTTATGGGATAGTATTCAAACTAAACTTTTGTTGTTGTTTTTACCAATTACCTGAAATAACAAATGCATGGGGGGGCTCGTGGCTAAATTATAATACTGCACCAGTCGATCGAAGGTTAATCTACACTTGTCAACCATCCATTACATATCGTTTTCGTATAGTGTCGTTTCGTATCGTATCCTCGTTTCGTACGTTAAGCCGTTGGTCCCGGCTGTCATTCAAAGATCTTTGACAGTAGTTGCGGGTAGTCAGAAGCCTAAAAAGTCTGACAACCATTCTTACCAAGGGGTATGGTGTTACCTAGTAAGTGGGTATTGAGCTGCATCCGGTTAGACTGGAAGCTGACCCCAAAATAGTGTGGAAAAAGCTAGGTAGGCCTGAAATAACAAAAGCACGACTCTTCCAGTGTACCTTTCAAACTTTATAACTTCGACTTTTTATTCATAGTTACTACACGAGGGAAGAATTCCCAACTAGTTTATGAATACTAAAATACAAGTTGTATTACTTACAGCATACAGTATAATTATTCTAACAGTTTATAGCTAGCCGCTTACGAAGGCAAATGAAATTTTATATTCTGTTTCCTACCACCGCCTGGTGCCAAGCTCTGTAATGCCTTTAATGAAACTGGTGTTTCAACAGACACCTAGACTTTTTAATTCAGTCGTATTTTACTTTAATATATTACAGTTTTCTTTTAGTTTGAGGAAAATGTTTTGCTTGTGTTCATACATTAATGTAATGGAAATAGTAATCCAGCAGAGCCATTGCTTTTTTAATGTTATTGGATTTCCCAAGACTTATAATGAAAATGGAATTTGTGTAAAAGAAAATGTTACTGAAATAATGCTGTTGGAAACTTATGTGACAAATGTACATAACTATCGCATTTAGAAATAATGTACGTAGTAAATCGGATGGTTATCGTTTCGTTAGCAGTAAATCTGATTCTGCCTGAGAGGAATTGATTGTTCTGGTGCTCGCAAACAATGGCAATCCGCATACATCACAGAGTATTGAGTAAATGGAGTATTAACACGAGCAAAGAGAAGAGAATGCCGTAGAAGTGGCAAAGTTTTGGGTCGACAAAATTTAGTTCACTGTTAACTATTCAAAGCGTTACTATACCTGCTATTTAGCTATAGCCTATTTAGCTTTTCAACGAAATAAAAATAAGTTATCCATTCTCACTATCATCAGACCTCAAATCAAATAAAAAACCCTAGACATAGCGCTGTCAAAAGTGACGTGAAGCCGGTTATGTAAACATGTGTGCCCTTAGTGAGGTGTAGCTTGATTGTAAATAGTTGTAAATATGTGCGTGTGAGCGTGTATGCACAGAGTGAAGGAGTAGTTTTGACATGCTTTACTGTAAAGCTAGTTGCTAGCTGAGCTAAAGCATGTCAAAACTACTCCGCTATGTTTTAGTTTTTTATTTGATCTGAGTCAGACTTATAATTAGCTGCAGTAAAATTACCCTCTGCTGGGGAGTTTGTTACGCAACTTCTTCTTGCCAGCTGACGCACTAGGAAGTGGTGGTGGTTGGGGGACTGTCTTATGTAATTTTGACGTTCGAAAAGTGCTGATTCTCAGCCTAGTTTGAATAAATGACTTTTGAATTTTGAATTGAATTTTGACACTTGTTACTGTCATTTCATCAATAACTTAGTACATTTTTTAACGTAGTAGGTAATGTAATTTTACTGCAGCTAATTAAAAGTCCGACTGAAAGCTCGTCGTGTTATGAAAACGTAAGATTTATCAGAAGTTAGCACTCCATATTGCTACTTCTCCATGGTCATCATTATGTATAGCATTTCCATTGATATAAAAAGGCTTAAGCGATACATCGTGCAATCGTTGATAACCTTTCCTATGTTTGTGTTTTTGTACCAAAAATGGTAACACAAAACCTTATGGCATGCTACGTTGCTAAGACTATTTTAAGGAGGTATTTGGCATATTTAGAAGGAATCGTCGATACATCACGTTACCTTTTTACAAAGGGCTTAAAATTCACACATATTTTCATGCCTCCCGCATACGGTAGGAACCTTTCAGTAGGTACCTAATCTAATCACAATACCTAGATTCATTTCCACAATTCTACAATATCCATTGCGTAGATCTTACGGTAGAGAGAACCCGTCAGAGCAGTAATAGCTTAGTGGTGTGACCGGCAGACTGCCAATTCATAGTTCTCTCTGAGTTTACGGATTCCTGTGCGTATTGTATAATTATTACTTGCTTCAAAAACGGTGAAGGAAAACATCGTGAGAAAATCTACCTGAGAGATATTTCTGGACGGCATGTGAAGCCAAGTCAGAGGCCCATGGGCGGCTTAAAAACTCTGACTCCAGGTTAGTCACTAACCACACGAAAAGAAGAAGACGGAGGTATAGAGGAGGAATTCCCAAACATCTGAAGCAATGGCTACTTCCAAAATGAAAGCTATTTCCATCTGGGATTTCTCAATAGCAGCCCGGGGTTGGTGATGGCAATAGGCTCCCCCCTAATACATGGCGAAATGTGGGTTTACCTTCTATAGGTACACCTCTGCCTAAACCCTCGGGGACTACTGGCGTGATGTTATGTTATTAATATTAAAAAAATATGTAAGCTAGGTACTTACTTATTGAGATTTATTTGACTGTTCGCAACACGAAAATATTTTCTTTATTGAAACACATCGTAGTAGGTACTGCAATTGCAGCTGCAACACTCCATATAAACGACCCCACTATAAAACACTTGACAGTTAAAAACAATTAAATATTACCCCATAGATCTCCGTGTCCCCCATTGGTTCAGTTAACAGCTTAATTATTGAATGGCCCGCATCCCCCATGTCTGAGTACCAATAATTAATTTGGATGAATTAACTGTGACCAAATACATTTAAAAGTACTTACGTCCATGTACACGACCTTAAAACTGTACAGATGTAAAGTTTTCAAAGGACAATTACTGAAGTAACTTTAGAATATTGCTTTAGGACGAGGCATTTTGAAGATTGGATATTCTTCTGATCTCTTATCTTTCTACTATTTACCTTATTTGCTATGCAATACACACAGTGAAAATGACAACAAAGTGTTGTAAAATCTAAAAGTTGCGCCTACGCCACGACACTATAGCTGTTTATCGTCGTAAAATCAATCAACTCACCCTTCATCTCCCCCTATTTATTTAACAAATCAGATCCAAACAATAACATAAGTAATAAGTAAATCGCCTGCATCCCTCGTCTGCTGCACCACACTGTTGTACACTTGAGCTCAGTTGACCCGGCGCCCATTGAGATGAATTCTCTGCTTCCGATTGGGTTGGGACACTGCCGTTATGTTACTATCGATAAATGTTGAAAATAGGGATGTTGACTGGGGGAAAAAAAACTATTTAAACCGTCAGGCAGATAATTAAAAAAAATTTACTTAAAAAAAATTTGATTGCCTTATAATATTAATAAAAAATGGTAAAGATAAAACGCATTAAAGTTGGGGGAGTGGGGGCTCGCTACGTCACAAGTCAGTATAAAATCTACCGAGGAGTGACGTCATGCCACATTTTAACTTAATGTATTACCGCAATCTTTTGATTACATTAAAAAAAAACGCGTTCAATATTATTTAATAATCTACCTGACGGACCTCCGGACGGATCCCTATTAAGCACGCCCACGCCACAGAATATCAAAAAGTGGAAGTGGAAGTCTTTAAATAATTAAACTAGATTAGCAGCCTTATTAAAACTTTTTCTCTGATTCTTTGGATCCGCTCATTGTGTTATATCCAGTGGGTTGGCTGTAAAGACGATAATCAGACGAAATTATAGTCCAACGTGCAAATTAGATTTTGTGTTCACCCATAATTGCTACAAAATTTAATTCGACAAAACTATGGATACGACAAGTCACAACACTACTCAATCAAGCGGGCTGGGCGCAGCGGAAATGCGCGTATGAATGCATTAACGTGCTTAACTTGCACTGTTGTACTGCAGCACTGTTGTAGGAACTTGTGTACAGTTTGTACTTGTGTAGGTACTGTTTGTGCTAAGTACAGTCACCGGATAAAACACTGTTTGTAACGTTGGTACAGAGATTGTATGAGACAGTTGCCTAAAGGCGATGGCTGAAGTGGACCAGTGATTAAACAGTGAGTTTACATCATTGATAATTTGTCGGGAAACAATTATGAATGGATTGTACGATTGAGAACGAAAATTATTTCAAGTTTTTATAATAGAGCCGTGCGACGTTCTAATCGGCGTAATAGACCCGTAATAGGGATCAACACTCATAGGTAAAGTGAGCTCTTTTTTGAGAGAGAGACTCATTTTTGGGCTCATTTTTGTCTTTTTCGGTGAGATTTTGTTTGAATAGTTCGGTAGTCGACTTTTACACACTACACACATTAACTAAGAACTAAAGACCTGAAATTTATGCCTTATTTGTAACTTAGAATTTACCATTTACAAAGCAAGAACGTACTCTGTATAAAGATTTCTCAGCGCCGCCGCTGGGGCACATCAATTTCATATTTCCATATTCGTCGTAAAATCTGGAGCTCAACTTTTGAATCGTTCGTCGTGATTCAACATCCTCAAACTTCATATTCGCATGTAATATTGAAAACGACTTGGTATATCCGAGGGAGGACTTATGCAAGAGGGAATCAGAAATTGAACTCCTAAACTTGAATGAACATTTTTACCACCAAACTCCATTTTAAATGGTTTTTCTGATGGAATTGAATTCTATACATCTAAATCGAGCTCATTTAAATATTTTATCGATATAAGAAGGGCAGAGTCGGTGTTTTCGATAAAAAGTTATCAAGAAGGTAATAAAAGTTATCGGGAAAATGAAGTTACAAAGTTCAAAGTGATGAAATAAAGGAAATTACTATTCAAGAAACTTATCGCTCTGATCTTTTGGACTGCCTCTTTTTCTTATAGTCGCAAACACAACTACTAAGCGAGGGGTCCAGGATACGATCCTCAGGCAAAGAATTAATGGGTTTTTACATGTAAACACACATACATAAACACTCGCCGTCTTTTGGGTTTTTTTTCCAATAGGAATTCCTCAATAACAGCCCAGTGACTAGATTTGTGCCCAATGTATGCTAATAGGTTCGCTCCCTTTTATTTGGTACCTACTTAAAACATATTTTTTGATGTAGCGAAAAGTGGATGTAGGTGGGTACTATACTTCTCTGCCTACTTCTTCGGGAAATACAAGGATAGTACAATATTTTTTATTAAACATTTCATAGAATTATCTGTGAAATGTTAGTATATAATAAAAAATGGGTAGTAATAAAAGCTCCGATTTTTTTTTGTTATATGGGTATACTCAAAATATGAAATGTACTGCTTTAAATACTATTTTTCCGACAACTTATATGCGAATGCAAATAAAGAAACGAACGAAATAAATACTGAAAATTCCGAAAATCAATAAAGCATTCGCTGACGTCATATTTTTCCACCAGCTTAAATTGCGTTTTAACGAAAACTAGTTAGTCATTTTCATCCCAAAACCCGGATTAGAAAATGGTGAAAAAAAATCTGCATAAAGATAGGTAGAGGAAGAGGGGGGGAGGATATGTATATCCTTATATTTAAATAGATATTTATTCCACAATTTTCGATATTGCACCTACCACTGTTTATCTCTGCATCACCCCAAGGTTGACTGGTAGAAAATGCCTATGGCATTTAGTGCGCCTCTGTACATTTGTGTGCTTAAAGTGTTAAATAAATAAATAATAAAGATTCATAATACCTCTAATTTAACCCTAAACAACCACTTACATTCAATTTCCAACCAACCCAAGTTACACTGTAGACTGTAGCACATAAATGAAATGAAAAGAACTACTTAATCCGATTCGCAGAACAGTTGTAAGCTCCACAGAACCGTCTGCTGATTCTTTTTGTTCTAATTAAATGAGCACGACTCTAAATGAATTAGAATTCGTTACGACTAGGACTGTCACAGGAATGCTAACGAAGCTACGAGATTAGTATTAGATTGTGACAATCTCGTTTTTAGGCGTTTTTGGAAGAGCTCGTGCAGAGTTAAGGTTATGTTCGAGAGTTAGTTAGCTGTCGCCTGTCCCTACATTTTTCACCCTCGTTAAATTTCAAAAGGGATGATTTTAAGAGGGGTGGGAGGATGTAGAGTTTTACCCAATGACAGGGTTGTGGAAGTCAGGCAGTTGCTCCATGTAAAATTCTGGTATTCAGCTTCATCCGGTTAGACTGGAAGGTGACCCCAACATCGTTGGGAAAGGGCTAGGCAGATGATGATGGGTAGCAGGATTATATCCTAACTATTATTATAAATGCGAAAGTGAGTTTGTTTATTTGTTACGTTTTCACGATAAAACGGCTGAACAGATTTGGATGAACTTTGGCATATGGTTAGACTATGACCTAGGTTAGGACATAGGATACTTTTTATCCCAATATTCACACGGGATCGAGACTTATGCGCAGGTAGTCTATAATAATCATTATGATGTAGGTGCTGCTATTGAAATCAGGAAGCCATTTTCAATCGTAGTAACTATAGCAATAGAAATGATTATTCTTTGACCATCAAGTATTATCTTAGAATCTTAAAGGATTGGTTTCACATCTTTAAAAATTTAAAAGCCATGTTACAGCTTCTGAAAATATCTTCAGACTACGTCATAGACTACGTGAATATTTAATCTGCAAGCTGAACGGCTTGATCGGACGGCCTTGGACTCATAAATATCTGAACCTGATCAATATTGTATCGCATATAGTAGATAGCTGAAGAGGTACTTAAAGCTCTATATCGGAGCCTCACTAAATAGCTAATCTTTCTTTGAAATAAATATACGGTTCTATGCTTTTAGAAACTCTTGTGATTCTTTTATGTTCCCACATTACCATGTTATCATAGGATGGTACAGTCTGCTAATTGCTAATAACAAGGAACTGCGCTTATTAAGCTCATTTACTCATCTTTTTTTGTCATTTTTCCTTTTTTATTGTAAGACAAGAACGTATAGGAATTAAAAGTAACCCTATGTATAAATCCAGGTTATAAACTATCTGTGTGTCCAATTTCATGCAAATTCGTTCAGCCGTTATTGCGCCAATCCGGAACATGCATCCAGACAAACGGAGAAAAATTCTTCGTTACTATTTTATTATAATGTATGGATAAATCTGTTCAGCAATGCCATGTTCAGCAGTTTACTTGGTCGAAAATAATTTTCAAATTAAATCTGAAGGTAAAAGGATTCGCTTTTAAAGGCCAGGTTATAATCAGTTTAATTTTAGCCTGAGTGCTCTGATAATTACATTAAAATCAACTTACTACACTCAAGACATTTTATAGCTCTACGAAGTATCTTCGCTGCGAAATACTTATCTCGTATCTTTCTACTTACTAAATGTATTCAAATGCGCTTATACAATTTACTAAATTAACTCCATATGTTAGCCAAACACCCCATAACACTACTTTACGACTTTTTCCTTAAGGGGGAGTGATCATAAACAGTCATAACTCTTTCCCCCTTCTAAAGCCAGTAATGGCATGCAAGTAGTACCGCATACTACAACACTTCTACAATCCACTACCACCATATTCTAGGGTTATCTTTTGCCGTCAAGCAGCGTTGCTGTGTTGGGTATTACAGGCACAAGTTACATTTTAGCTTTGTCTCTGGGATGGCTACCTGAAGGCTGATGACCATGGGTGGTAGTTAAGCCAATAGAAGCCACGGCAGTGTCCAACCAATAACATTGAAAATTGCAAACAATTACAACTTCTTGGCCTTCAGGGTCAATTCCCGCGTTTTTAAGAATCTCAGTCTCAATCTGTTGAAAAATCCTGTAAATTTTCGACAAGTTTATGACATTCATGTTAAGTAGAGATTGCGAGTTGAATTTGAACTTTTTTTTAAAGAGCGAGAACAGAATTTTTTGGCAACGGTATTTTCAAGCCATTGTGCAAGTTACTAGCTCCTATACTCCCCGGCTTTAAGCGTTAGTCGTGAACATGCAACACTAGACATTCATGCGACACTCAGACGTTCTTAGTGAGTCAGTGCTGCAGACGACGATTGCGTGTGTAACCCGCCCTCACTCCTCTACGCAGGTTGACTCATGAAAAATACTGTAAACTTTTACGTAAGGGTAAAGCGATATTCATTCATTGGTTGGCAGACATAAAGATACGACGTAGATAGGCATATTAATTATCATTCGCGTTAATATAATTACTTTTTAATTGGTTTTGTGGATAAAACCAATTAAAAAGAAATGATGTTAACGCGAATGATAATAAATATGCCTACCTAAGTCGTATCTGCATGTTGCTTAAGTAAAAAAAAAAAGAAGTAAATCTACGAGCACGTTGGTAAAAAGACGAATATTGCAAAAATACTTCTCTATTAGTTGTCATCTCGGTAGTCACCCATTACCTATATCATCGTTCATGAAATCCAAAGCAAATTAAAAGAATACACTATATCAGTGAAACCAACTATAAATAAAAAGTCTAAAAGTAAAGTGTCTAACAACAAACAGACCAACAAACCCCCACAGTGCATTCGAGTAGCTCTCGACTGCCGCAGACAGTCGCGACTAATACCAGACACAATATGTGCACTATCGATTCATCGAAAACGATACCAGACATTTTTTTATCCCGACGGAAAACCCCAATGGAGAAGTGCTTTAACTAACGCCAAAAATTACTTTCTATGAGAGGTAGAAGGTAATAGTTGAACATGTTACTTAAATCTGAATAAGTGTTGCCAATTATTAAAAAAAAGACCCTAGTTTTTATGTGTCAAATCTATCGTCGTCGCCGAGGGAGGTCTAGGAAACGGTGGCGAGATGACTCAGAGGGGTTTTATGGGAGATTGGCCGGGCACTCACAGGGAAGAGTGGAAGACAATGAAATAAAATATATATCATGACTGGTCATTGTAAAGGATCATAATTATATTGGTGACGGTAAGAGCTTGATACCTACGAGAAAACCTTATCCGGGGTTGACGGGGGTCAAAAATAGTTAATCATAAAAGTTGATAGAACAACTGACGGCTAGTGTCGGCCTTACATCTTTCAGTATCATAAATAAAATTAAATCCTGATTCCAGATGCCAACATTTATGAAAGTTGCATACTTTCGCCATTCAGTGGGGTTAGAGTTTACCCCTCTGAATGGCGAAAGTATTCAACAAACACACACGCAGACCGACAAACACTTAGTTCAAGTGTTTCTCTCAGCCGCAGACGGTCGTGTGTCGTGCGCCCGCCGCCGTAACAATACAATCAATGCAGTACATTACTACTGGGACTTATATTGGAGAGCCTGCAGCGTTAAAAACATGAAAACCTCGGATTTCTGATACAGAGAATGAAATTAAAAAAATCAAAATGGACTACTTATAATAATAAAATAATAATAATAATAATAAGCCCCCTAAACAACCACACGTCCTGATTGACCATCTAATCACGTGGGGGGCGGACACACGAATAAGAAATTACTGGCGTGGCTAACGTGGCTCTGGAAACCCACTCAAAATGGAGACTCGTTCAAAAAGAAAACGTTTAGGACCGCTGCCCGGGGGCGATCGCCGGGGCGCATCTGGAGCTGACGCTGGGTGTCTCAGCATGCGAACCGTCAGCGGTGAGGAGTTGAACAGGCGGGCTCCCACCGACAAAGATGCTACAGCCGAATCTGACGATGGTGATAGACTAACAAACAGGACAGACACCCCTGTAGAGCCTTATAGTCCAAGTACAGTATCGTACGTACCTTCAAGAACATCATCACCATCAATACCATCTTCACCCATACCATCGTCACCTCCCATAACTAGTTTTAATACAGTTTCACCCACTCCGGCCTTGAATGTTGCGCGGGAGGTATCTACCTTCTTACCCGCGTCCACCAAGGCTGGAAAAGCAAGAGTTCGCATGAAATGGAGCAAAGAAGTTAACCTATTCATCATGCGAACTTATCTTCACATCACTAAATTAGAGACCGACATGACCACCTACAGACAACAACTGCATGAACGTTTTTCACGTCAATATCCTGAGATTTCCGTTTCAGAACAACGAATTTCAGATCAACGAAGAACTATAGTTAGGAATAAACTCTTATCGCAAGTCGAATTAGATCAGTTAAAAGAAGAAGTTCGCACACAATTGCGACAAGAATCAGAAAACTATGCAGATACTAGCACTATCACACTAACACAAAACACAAACGAAAATATTTTGCAAGAACAACCACAATCGCTCACTCAATTACATTCAAATAGTCAGGCTCTAACATATAACCAATCGCAAGCTTACATACAAACAGCACACACATACACACAAACCGAATCCTTAACCCTAACGCTTGAAAATGATATTGAGACCTTAGTTGTCGCAGATCAAAACCTAACCACAGATACTTATATACGAGAAACACATGATAAATTTAGAACAACAATAACACAATACTCTGGGATGGATCCAGCAGTCCGACCAAAACTACCTAAACTTAAATACACCCGTAACCTATTTCGTTTAGTTAATTTATTTAATGAAAATATACTCATACAATTTATATCTGATGACACACAACTTATAGACATACATTTACTTATATATTGCACAGCTGTAGTTATATCTGAAGAACTTAACTTTAAAATCACCAACCACACAGGAACCACAAGAACTAGTCATACTGTCAAACCAGCATGGCAACAGCGACTTGAAAAAGACATTGAAAAATTAAGAGCGGACTGTGGTAGACTCACACAATATATCAACGGCATCCGGTCAAATAAAGTAGTTAAGAGAGTTGAAACAATATTTAAAAACTATTATAATCACACTAGACACGAAAATAACAACAGACAACCTCAGGAGTTTCTAGACACACTAAAGCAGAAACTAGCTCTTAAAGTTCATAGGCTTAGGAGGTATATGAAGGCACAACAGCGCAAAAATGATAATGCAAAATTTGCAATGAATGAAAAAGCATTTTACAGAAACATACAGAAAACACACACTGACACAACAATAGAAAACAACACAGACGTACCATCAAAAGAACAACTAGAAACATATTGGTCTAGCATTTGGGAAGAGCAAGTACAGCACAATGACAAAGCATCTTGGATAGAGGAAGAAGAAGCAAAATGGAGAGCAATTGATGAAATGGAATTTGCAGAAGTAGCAGAGTCCGACATTAAACACATAACAGCTAGATTACATAACTGGAAATCACCAGGTATAGACAAAATACATAATTTCTGGTACAAAAAGTTAACTTCATTACATAAATCTATAGCAAAAAATTTAACAGATATCATATTAGGACAGCAGAACACACCCGAATTTATCGCAACAGGAATTACCTACATGCTACCTAAAACTAAAAACACACCTCAGCCTTCCCAATACAGACCAATTACATGCCTACCCACAATATACAAAATACTAACATCAGTAATCGCAAAAAAAATTTGCTCACACATTGAACACCACAACATTATTGCAGAGGAACAAAAGGGATGCAGGCAGGGCCACATGGGATGCAAAGAACAGCTTATTATAGATTCCACTATTCATAAACACGCCACCTCAAAAAACAGAAATCTTCATTGCACCTATATTGATTACAAAAAAGCTTTTGACAGTGTTCCCCACTCTTGGTTAATACAAATATTAGAGATTTATAGAATAAACCCAAAAATAATTGATTTCATGCGCCATATAATGCTACAGTGGAAAACTACTCTACAAATAAATAGCAACCACGGCACTGTCATAACGCGACAGATATCTATCAAAAAAGGTATCTACCAAGGTGACTCCCTGAGCCCCCTGTGGTTCTGCCTCGCCCTAAATCCTCTATCTCATTTACTACAGAGCTGTAGAGCCGGATATTGCCTCAAACACACTACAGAGGAAACAACAATATCACATCTTATTTATATGGACGACATCAAGTTGTATGCCAAAACAGAAAAAGATATGAAAAAATTAGTAGAAGTTACAGCAGAGTTCAGTAAGGATATTAACATGCAATTTGGTTTAGACAAATGTAAAACACTTCACATTATAAGAGGAAAGGTACGGCCAGGCGACTATGTGGTGAATGACACAGACAGTATAACAGCAATGGAACCGACTGACTTGTATAAATATTTAGGGTACGGGCAACTAAAGGGACTTGATCACGTAAGAATTAAAAACACACTAACTACAGAGTACAAAAGGAGACTGAACGCCATCTGTAAGACCCAACTTTCAGGTAAACATCTTATTAAAGCCCTTAACACCTTCGCCATCCCCGTATTAACGTACTCATTCGGAGTTATAAAATGGACCAAAACAGACACAGAAAATCTAGAGCGAACTACACGAACAACACTTACGAAACACAACAACTTACACCCTAAATCTGCCATAGAAAGATTAACTATTAAACGGCAACATGGAGGGAGAGGCCTAATCGACATCCAGCACCTTTGCCGGAAACAAGTCGGTCGACTTAAAACATTCTTTCACACAAAATCCCGCACCAGTAATATACATAAAGCCATAGTGATAAACGATCTCAACTACACTCCACTTAACTTAAACGACCAAATAGAAACACAAAACACTAACAATGATGACCCACAGAAACAAAAAATTGAAGAATGGAAGAAGAAAGTACTTCACGGCCGGCACCCTCATGACCTAGAGCAGTCCCACATCAACAAATTAGCATCAAATAAGTGGCTTAAAATAGGAAACCTGTTCCCCGAAACAGAAGGCTTTATCATAGCTATACAAGACCAAATCATCAACACAAAAAACTACAGAAAATTTATCATTAAAGACCCTACCATCACAAACGACAAATGTCGCAGATGCCACATTCAATCAGAAACCATACAACACATAACCGGAGCATGCACAACCCTCACACAGACAGACTACACTCACAGACACAACCAGGTTGCAAACATCATTCACCAAAAACTAGCGCTCAAACACAATCTCATACAAAACTCTAATACTCCTTACTACAAGTACACACCACAAACTATACTAGAAAATGATACGCACAAAATGTACTACGATCGCGCCATACTTACAGATAGGACTATCCACTACAACAGACCAGACATAACCCTACAGGATAAAATAAGAAAAATCACTTACCTCATAGACATTGCAGTTCCCAATACCCATAACCTACAAAAAACCATAACTGAAAAAATAAGTAAATATGCTGAACTTAAAGAAGAAGTCACAAGAATCTGGAGACAAGAAAAAGTGTATGTTATCCCTATAGTTCTCTCCACGACAGGTGTTATCCCCAACCATCTACTCCGTAGTCTGAAAGTAATAGATTTAGAAGACTCCATTTATATTAACCTACAGAAAGCTGCCATCTTAAACACCTGCAGAATAGTTAGGAAGTTCATGCAGTTAGAGGAAGAAAACACACCCTCATCTTAAATACACACCACACGCTGCATTTACTTGGCTTTGGCCCGTAAATGTTGCTAAAACCAGCCAAAGAGCTGAGAAAAAAAAACACTCCCGATAATAATAATAATAATAATATATGTAAAAAAGTTAATCCATAAAAAAATTTTGAACATGAGGGTTTTTTTTTTTTGTGACCATTCCTGTAGTAGGTACATATTAGGCTGTAGAATATTGTTGTATATCAAAATTAAGTTAACCTATCTAATAATATTACTATCTCATATATTATTTAAATAAGATAGTAATCAAGAGAAAGGCGTTAATTAAGGAAAACTAAATAGAAAAGAAATTATTAACAAAATATTTGTTAATTTAAACAATTTACATCGTTGTCTATATCAAATATTTTCGTCGACTTTATTTATTTGAATGATAGGTGGAGTATTAAAACAAATATTTCTAGGTAGCGTCCTCAATTATTAAGATAGAGAAATGAAAATGGTATCAAAAGAAGCGTTACTAAAAGGGCTTACAAAACAGCTTTTTTTTTGTAAAAAATTATAATCCTGTAGTATTAAAAGGCTTTAAAATGATACCATTCTGATTTCGATAAGATTATAATTAAGGGTAGATGTTTACCCCTTTCGGAGACAGTTTTTTGTTTTTTAATTTTTTATTCAAAAATATATAAACATTTTACAATTCTTTTTTTCCAGTAATAAGGCCCTTTCAGTAATGCATCTTTGATATCATTTTTATTTCTCTTTCTTAATAATTGAGGACCCCGGTCGCACTTTTCTTGAAAACGGGTACCCTCTTGAAGCGATCGAAAAAGTATTTTCAATGCCAAAAATCCCAACAAAATATTGGTACTTAAGCATTGCAATTTATAGTATAAAAAACAAAATCCCAGCTCTATTGAATAAATTCATTCGCTGTAACAAAAATCCGAGGTCAAAACCCCCAGCGCTCCACTATTAACGAAAAACACAACTTTACAATAATTTCAACAACTATTAAATTGTTCTACAAAGAATTATTATATATCGCACCTTTGGTAGAACAAGGGCATAATTGTCATAAATTGCCAAACGAATGTCTTTGTCCCTCCAGTTCAAAGGGCCTTTTTAAAGCATTTCTGCATATTTAAGTCATTTTGGCAATTTATGACAATTATGCCCTTGTTCTACCAAAGGTGCGATATATTCAGAGCAGTGGCGTAACTATATCGTTCGAGGCCCGTGGCAAATTCATCGGATGGGCCCCCTCCCCCCAATATAAAGAAGCTGAAACAACACCTAATATTTTTTTATTTTATAATGCTTATTTATACACTTTTACTTGTAAGAGTACAATAATAAATCACTACGTTAAGTAGGTACATACAAACTTTATAATTATACTTAGGTACTTGATTTTCTAATAATTCACTTTAAATTAAAAATAATTTCGTAACTACTAATACAAATTTCAAAATACTAATTTCGCAACTACCCACAAAAAATAAATAAATACTACCATAGATATTTGTTGTTTTGTTACATGTAACTATTGCAAGTTTATTCAATACTCGTTTAATCTCAGTACCATTGTTAATGAGTGCATTATGCGTCATTTAGGGTATTTATTTATTCATCTATGCTGATAAAATTAAACATGGGACTCGAGTATTGTTTAGTTGCATTGCACATAATTATAAAATATAATAGCTAGCGTAAACTGAATGCTATCGGCGAAAGATTCGATCGTTTAACCAATCGTCGTTGAAGAGTGTTTTCGGTGAAACGTTACATCGGCGAAGGATTCATTCGGACTACCAACCGTCGATAAATAATATTTTCGGCGAAACGTTTCATCGGCCAATTATTTTTTCGTTCAGCTAACCGTCGGAGTAGAGTGTTATCGGAAAACCGTCCTTTCGGTGAGCGGTATTTCGGAATACCATACGTAGCTCAAAAAGTTTGTAATAATACTATAGTTTTTATTAAATGAAAAATGTATGTAACGAAAGTCCACCAATTTGTTCAATGCTTAATTCAAGCGTGCAATTTTATAATTATTGAAAGAACGATGAACATAGGTAAATAGTTTTGGTCGTTACGAAATGTCAAAATAGTGATTTATGTTATCTTATAAATTATTTTAAATAGGTATTAGAATAAAATTCTTACCGAGTAGACATTGGTGCCGATTCTCTTGTCACAAATGCCTCTAAACTAAACTAAAAATCACTAAAATTTAGTTTATTCCTGTCAAACGACGATTTCCTATTCTGAAATAGACTAAAGTGACACAACTTAACTATATTTTAGTTTGACAGCGCTAAGATAGTACTGAGTTTTTAGTTTAGTGAAAATGGCAATTTTGGTATTCTGAATATGACGTTTTTCACCTAAAATTTTGGTTGTAAAAGACCAAATCAGACTAAACCTGACAAATTTTAATCGCGATTAAAATGGTGTGGTATAAAATAAGTTGTTATGAACTAAAATTCACACCAACATCTCGACTTCACGTGCAAAAACAGTACTGTATTTATTTTTTCTTATGCTTATATCTCGAAAATGGTGCGTCCTATCGCAAAAATAATGATAATTTCGACCCCCTTTATAAAACCCTTAAACACCTAACACTCAACACGTAGGTAATATTTTTTTCATATTTTACATACAAAAAAATAAAAATTCCATATAAAGAACGTCGAGGCTACACCACATACGCACCTCCGGCTCTAAAAAAACTCACGGCTTAGGGCAAACCACGGGTACCACGTGGATTCACGATTGTCAAATTCTATTTTAGTTGTGTCAAAATTATTTTTTAGTTTAGAGATTTTTTTTTGCAGAATAGCTCTAAGATTCTCATAGCCAAAAGTAAGTAATTTTAGTCTTAGTTTAAGTTAGTTTAGTTCGGTGTACAAGAGAATCGGCACCATTGTCAACCTATTTTTACAATTTGACTAATTAAATATATCCTCACTTGCAACAAACACCCAATTTTTACAACAATAAACTGCTAAGTGCTTGAGTGCTTGCGTAATAATAGAATAGTGGAGTCTTTCTTACATACAAACTTGAATCGGGGATTCCCCGTGAGCGTCAAATTAGCGGGACGAGTAGATAAGTATACGCAAATTTTTAAGCGCTGTTGACCGAAACTTACAGCGGGAATTCCCCGAACATCCGCAGTAATACCAACACGCGTAGCGAGCAAGGCTCGGAACCGGTTTATGAAATACCGGTTAATACCGGTTTATTTCGGTTTTCCTCCGAACTTTTCGTAAGAACGTGAACGTTTTAAGAACTTTATTTTAACCTAAATTAACCGGTTTATTTGATAAACGCCATGTCGGTAAACGCGTTGCGACTTGTGACTAGTTGAAAGAGTGCCGCGCATAGCGGCGCCGTATGTAGACGCTGAATAAAAACTGAACAGCGCCCGACGTTTGTTTATCGTGCGCCCGTATTAACCGGTTTTTATTGCTCTAAACAGTTTAATCCGAAAAAACCTTTATGGAAATACTCTTCCAATACCGGTTTAAAAAAACCGGTTTATGCGAACGAAACCGAATGTAAAGGTTTTTGAGTCAAGTACATAATAACGGTTTGGAAATTTAACCGGTATCCGAGCCTTGGCTAGCGAGCATGTTATTATCTATCGGATACGTTCTAAAACTGGGTTACAACTTTTTTTTTACAAATACTTTGAATTTTTAATACATTTTTTTACTTGTGTATGTAACTAAGTAGGTAACAAAAATAAATCAAAGACAAAACTTTTTTTTACTAAACATGCATAATAAATAATAAATGTTGGGAGTTGGGATTCTCCTCTGACCGGTGGCCCCTTCCGGCTGGGGGCCCGTGGCATTTTGCCGACTTTCCACCCTGTAGTACGCCACTGATCCAGAGATTTTTTTTAAGTTTATTTTAAACCAACTAAAATCCTTTATTTTGGAATATAACATTTACATAAAGGCTAAGAATAAAAATTTAAAAAAAATGTGCCCTGTGATTCTATTCCCTGTTTTTTTTTAAAGGTAAATTTGTACATATTATTATTTAAAGTCTGTTAGCCAACTAAAATAAACTCTATTCGAACTTGGTATTATGAAAGTAAAAGTTATAAACTTTGTGTAGGTATAATATCTGCCCTAGACGCAGACGGTTGCGTGTGCCGCCCGCCCTAGAGAGCCGCCTGCCGCGCCGTAACTCGATCGATGTCAAAAACGTCGCGACGATATACTTAATAATTACCTTCATAAGTTTGACGAAGCAAATTATTTTTTTTTTTTTTTGGCATCTGCACGGCGCGGCGTGCTGCCTTTGTGAGTTTTATAATAGTCGAAATATAATTGTATTTTAAAGGACTTTATTATTATATATTTTTTTGTTATTTTGGGGCCCTTACATATTTACTTTAGTCAATTGATCGCTTATATTGGTTTTTATTGTAAAAAAAATGTTAACATCAAATTAATAAAAAAAGAAAATACTTATATTTAAAAAACATCTTATTTAAATTAAAACACATAATAATATGTATGTTAATTTATATTTTCATAGTTCTACCTGCTTTGAACACATTATTTGTATAACAGTTTAAACTGCGTCAACACGATAATGAATTCTAATTTTATCTGTACCTCAGATAGCCGGATGACGTCACCCATCAAACAAAAATAATAATATTGCTCGGTTTAAGAATATAATTGATCATTTCGGCGTATTATATATCTGGCCTTGTGGCGCAACGGATAACGCGTCTGACTACGGATCAGAAGATTCCAGGTTCGAATCCTGGCAAGGTCGCAAAAACATTTTTTGTAATTTTTTATTTATTTTTTAACTTGTGTAAAAAACTTTTGAAATTCTCGTGTGAGATTTTTGAAATTAGCGCATCTAAAAAGGCCACACTGACCAATTCTGAAAGCGAATCATTTCGTGAATTCCCAGCTGCTCATTATCAATTCCTCTAATATTCGTAAAATGTTTACACTTATTATTATTAGGTGAATCGTAGGTAGCTAGGTACTCAATTCACTTCATATCAGAATCAGATTCATATTTGGTGTAAACATTGCCGCATGAAAACAACATTGAAGATGATTTTAAGATGAGATATTCCATTCGCAACGTTTTTTCTGCGCTTGGTGAGTACCGTAACTCGCGTTACTCGAACAAGTCATAAAATAATCATGCAACGTGGCAACAAGCATCAGTGGGGGCATTGCAATAGTAAAACTATTGTTCGTTTTCACTAAAACTATCGGCGACCACTACAATAAAAACGTGGTGTTGGATTTTCAACGCTCGGCTTAGCACCGAAAGTTAAAAATTCAACAACACGCAACGTCGCCTAAGTGTTAGTGAAAATGGGCAGCGTTTGTACGCTAGGAGCATCACGTAGCGAAGCACCTAACTTTAACCTTAGTGTTGTAGGTACCTAAAGATGGCGGTGAATACATCCCAGGTCTTTCCATTTTTAGTTTTCGACAGATTTGCCATACAAAATCTGTCAAAACTCACAACGAAAACACATTACAACGTTTGTAAATGAATAGACTGCCCTGTCAGTCTCTTAAATAACTAAAATAGAATAGAATAGGTATCTACTCTTTATTAAGTACACCATAAAATAAATGACTGATATGAATGTAGAAATTTTATATAGGGTGACACAATGGCCGGCCGTAACACTAAAAGCGATTTTTAAGACAACCTTACCGTCCTACCCCGTTTGGTTTAGAGACCTAACCTGATCTAATGACCTTAATTCGATCTAATATTCTTCCAATAAATAGGAAAAGGTCGATCCACATAAATAAGGCCCTATTATGAAAATCAATAGTCACCCCAAAGTATGGCGTAAGTATAATTGCCCCTAGACTGTACATAAGGCTGAATTATAGCTTTTATGGGATTAAGATGGCTTATACAGTGAATTCTGATGGCGGAATTAAAGCCAGGATTATGTTATGGGACAATTTGATTTTGTTTCTAAAGAGGGGTCTTTTTCTTTACAAAATGTGGGTTAAGAATTGGAATAAATGAAGGCTTCGCGAAACTTAATCGTAGCCAAAGCATTTTGGTGATCGCTGATATTTTTACCATTGCATGGCATGAACAATTCTCAAATAGTTCGACTATATCGTGCTAATACGAGAAAAGAAGCATCTGTAAAAACACCCTGAAAACTTAGGTGAAGTGAGGTTGAAGAGAGCTGTCGATGCTAGGAATTGACACTAAAGACTAGCTTACTTGAAGCCGAGTCTTTTACATATCTGCAAGTAATAATATCGCTCTAGATAAGGAATACGCTATCTAAGTAGTACAAAATTACTAGTGTCCGAACGAAAATGGATTTTCAGCCGAAAACGAAAAGGAAGCCTCGGATTTAGTCTTAATTTCGGCCGAAAAGGAAATTAAACATTCAAAAATATTAATATTTCCGCTGTACACTGAAATATTATTTGTTTTTTTTACACCTAGGGAGAGAAAAAGCAAATATGTACCTAAAGGCTTTAAAAGAAATAAAATAATTAGAGAATACATTTCGTGTATTTCTTGTGGTATTGATTCACCCGATATTACCATCTTTACGACGACAATACACGAACGTCTGATTTTCGGCTTGGCCAAAGGATTTTAACGCTTGCAGGCTTGGCTGAAAACGAAAATATGGCCGAAAACGAAGCTTCGGTCGGTTACAAAAAATTATCATCATAATATGCGTTAACCAAATCGTCTACCAAACTTAAATTACCAATTCAACCCCAGACAACACGACAACACATCACAATAAATTCAAATCGAAATCGATCTTTTATCCACCATATTGAATTTTAACTACCACATAATCAATTGTCCTCCCGAACCTTCCACGAACAGCCTTCCATTACAAACCCATGAATATATTGAAGATACCATGAATAGTTACCTACATGGTGTAGTGTATGGTGTTTTAATGGGTTCCATACCGCCTCGGAGGCGAACAATGACAGCAAAGGTTAAAGATGCAAGGGTCTGGAACTACCTGCTTTAATGTCAGGAGCCATGAGTGGTTTGGATCAATGGTTCCGTTTATAGGAATTTTGTTGCGACAATAAGGTTGGGAGATTTTTAATACACACGGTTACACATCAAGCTATACATTTCCAGTTTATGCTGATCTCGCATTGTATAGGATTTCCGCAAAATGCGAGGTCAGCTTATACTGGAAATGTATAACTTGATGTGTATACCTATGCAGCTTTTTCTTTCCAACTGTTTGGACTTTAGGTGCTTTTTGCCGATCATCTTTGCGACTAGCAATTTCAGGTTTATCTAACTATAAGCCTTAACACCAACCCTCTTACTTTAGTACCTCTTAAGAGATGCAATGCTGAATCTAGGATAACATTATGCGTCAGTAAAATAAGAATTCATCATGATTTATGATACTTAAAGATCCTTGTAGGAACATGTATCTTTTGGCGATCGACTGACGTTGACAGGGTGGCGCTGTTGGTAAATATTTGTGCATTTCTTTTGAGAAAAGTCTAGAAAAGTATCCAAAAAACAAGATGGCGGCGTTAGTTCCGATTTTAGCCACACGCCAAAAGATCATTGTACAGCAGTCCCTACCGTACACAATTTTATGTAGTTCGTTAAACGTAATTAGATACTTACTTAATCCTCAACTCTTTTGATGAGTTCACCTGGAAAGCTTTCATCCACAACTTCAGAGCTGAAGCTATTCAATCGTCGATAGTAATAATAATACTGAAAGCAAGACCAATAGTCCAAAACAATCGATTGAATTCGTGGAATCAAAGCATATGAATAAGTAATATAGTACCTACCTACCGTTCTACACGCTACCCCATCACGTGCTTTCAAAAACTTCGTTCACGCAAGTAAGAACAGAACAACTAAATGCGTCACAATCCGAGATTTTTTAAGGATATTAATACTACATTGCTTCCTATGTTTGAAAAATTCGTCTGCTCAACAACATAAATAACGCAATGAACGTGGGTTGAACTGTCAAAACGAAAGAAATTGCGATTAGTTGCCATTTTATATGTGTTACGTTACGCAAATACCCCGCTGACCTGACATTCTACATAATTAACTGACAGTGAGTTTATACGGTGGCTGGGTATAGGCTGCCGGTAGGTAAGTATATCCCCAATGTGTTTTTTAAAAGTGACTTTGCCCTCCAGCGGGACAACACAGGCTGATTTATTTATTTACTTCAGAAGCGAACAAGATATTATAATGTAGGATAATTGCATATCCGTTATCCTCAAATAAATTGGCATAAGAGCAGGAGGATGATAATGATAAACTGCACATCAGCAGCAGGTAATTTATAGCTAAAAGTGGTATTTTTAGCTTAGCAATCGTTGAACCTGATTCGCAAGCTTTACCCACCAGACCACCCTTTACATAAAAAAGCAGTTATTGACAAACCCTTTGTAATCGCTGAATGATTCAGGCATTTTCATTTTTCGTGACATTCGATTGGAAACAAGTATAGGTCCACTTTTTATAGAATTGGGGACGAAGGATAGTCTGGTGTACCTAAAGGACATTTTAGGCTGCTTTTAGCAACTCACTATTTACCCAAGGAACCCCAAAAATCTCATCCCAGACAGGAACGTGCCATCTCGGGCGCAGATCGTCTTAAAAGTTTAACAAAAAATGTAAATAATGGCGTCTGGGACCGACCAGAGAATAAAACAACCACTTTTTTCCGTTTCTGTTTTCGAACTCAAGTTTTATTTGATTTTTGTTAGACGAGGTGTGAAGTTTTGCGAATTCGTACGATTTTAGGAATTTGTCCAGCTGTGGTGTATAAGTAAGTTAATTTGATTGATTGACCTTAATGGATGGTTCAGGATTCTAATAAGTTCCTACTTACCTATTCATACGGTGCAATCTCACTCACATTTAAGTCTTTCGGTGTAGGTATGCAAAGCTAAGCTTATACCTAGCCAAATGCAGTACCTACCTAGTAAGGCACATATCTAGATTTTTGTACCTAATTACCTAACAACGTTTAAGATTCCTCGATATTAATGACACGTAAACAAGGTGCATTGCAGGCATTCATGCGGTTTTCTGTTACCAGTGTACCAAAGATGTTTACGAAATTAGTCAGGGGCGTTACAGCATAGTACCTACTTACTTACCTACCTTTTGTAAAATGCAATGTTTGAATATCATAAATACCTATAGAAAAAAACAAATGAAAAAATAAACAAAACAACATCTCTGCTCACAGAACTACAATGTTTCGTATTTAATTCATTCGAAACCCTTTTGTAACAGATGTACCATTCCATACAGCGAAGCTGAAAAATTAAAACATCAAAACTCACCTCCAACAAAGAGAAAACCTAAAAAATCACAGCACAGAATCTAGATTGTTTTTTGTCTAGCACTCCACTGAATCGCGAACACTGATTAGCAAACATCTAACATTAATATTATACAACAAAGCCCCGTTTTACCGCCAAAATTACGTTCACAGATAATAAATGTACCATAAAGTATATATTTTGTAAATTATAACCTCTTTTTATGTTATAAATGTCGATTTATTTTGTAATAATGTCGCGTTTGGACCACCCCGGCGGATGACAGCTGACTGGCGAACCGCGGAATTCGGGCGGCGGCGTCGCGCATGCGTGCTGCAAAATAAGGGGACGTGAGGGAAATATTTCGCAGACACGATATCAGCTGATATCCCAGACCTTCAAGCTATTAGGGTAAGCAGAAGTGTGGAAACGCCGAAACGAAGACTACTATGTCGTTTTTTTTTTAAGTCTTTCGTCTTTGGTATCTGAGCCGATGTCAACTTTTTAGCGAGCGTCATGTGGTGATGGAAGAGCCAGACTAACTTGCATTCGAGATATCAATAACTAGCTGCACCCCACGTAAGTCTCGATCCCGTGGGAATATCGGGATAAAAAGTATCCTATGTCCTAACCCAGGTCATGGTCTACCCATATGCCAAATTTCATCCAAATCTGTTCAGCTGTTTTAGCATGAAAACGTAAGTAACAAACAAACAAACTCTCGCATTTATAATATTAGTTAGGATAGTTAGGATGTCTATTCCAAAAGTTTCCATCATCTTTCTAATCTTCATCTGGAAGACATTATTATTATGAGTTTCAAATTCGTTTTGATTTTTTAACTGTCATACAGTTTTGAAACGCCTGAAACTCATTATAACATTTCTAAAAATTTTGCCAACATGGTATAAACCATCGAGGTATGGTATAATATGGCTTACCAGTGGCTATACCTACGTAGGATAAACTACATAATCTCATTAGGAACAGCACTATACTGAAGGCCATCGAATTTAATTATCCCCTAAGAACACGACGTCGGACCCTGTTAGTTTAATGTCTAATCTCTTCCACGCCGTCGAGTGCAAAATCTGTGAATTATGCCTCAATCAGCCCTCGACGAAGTTTGGAAATTAAATCGCTATGAAAAGATGGTGAAAGATTATGTTTTAAAGTATTTATGAAGAGACGAAGATCGTGAAGACGTGATATTGTGGTAAAAGCTGCATTGTGTGAGGTTTATAGGTTGTTCATGATACTTATAGGTACACGGTTACCTAACTCCTAATGGCACCCGACTTTCGGGCATGTGGGATTATCACCTTACTAAAACCATCCCGGTGGTCACCATCAGCATCCGCTTGGCTAGCTACCACCATCTTGTCTAAGTCAGTTGCCATAACAACAAAGTTAGAAGCATTGTTGTGTTTCGGCAGTTAGAGGTAAGATAGCCAGATGCTCTGTGGTTGAGGTTTCCGGGTGAAGCTCGCTTCCACCTTCCGCCTGATCACTTACCATCAGGTAACATAAGAATAAAAAATAAAAGTCCCTAAAACGGCACCTCCTGGTCGTCTCTGGCAAGAATAACACAAACTTTTTCCGAATCCAATATTAGTTTTCATAGCAGACACTAATACAGTATTTACCTAATCCTTTAAAGTATTTCCCTCTGAATGGATTTAACTAATTAATGCTGGCTGTTAAGCATTGATCCTGGATAACTTAAACGTCACACAAGGAAGTCAAGCCTTATTATAGGTATTTGACGTTCAATGCTACAATTTTGTCGGCATATTTAGGTTACAGGAAGTAAAGTAAACACAACATTTTGGTTGATAATGGTCTGAAAAAATTCGCCGACCCATAATAAATCTACCGAGTGCCGTAAAAATGCCATAACGAGGGAGGGCACACCGTAAATATCGTAATATATCGTTATGACAAGGATGCTTGACTCTGAATGAGGAATACGTGCTCACCGCGCAGTAATGTCGGCTGATATTCGTTTTTTGATAGTTTTGTTCTATCAAAATGGGCATCGATGGCGAGTCAGCACTTTCCAAAATGTCAAAAATACAATAGACAAAGTCTCATCCTCGAATTTGTATATGCCTAATAGGCTTTCTGGAGCCTATGGAAGAAGATGCCTACGTTCAGAAGTGATACAGTTTACCCCGTTAACCAAAACCTACTAATAAAATAAATAATCCTTTTATATTACTATTAAATTCATACATAAAACAATTTTTGCGTAGGTAATTATTTCATAATGTCACATAAACAGTTAAAATCATTGTATATAATTTTATTAATTTTTACCTATACATATAAAACAAAGTCGCTTTTCGCATTTGTCTGTATGTCCGCGTTGTTCTTCTAAACCACGCAACAAATTTTTATGAGATTTTCACCATCGTTTAGAGAATTTATTCCGGAAGGTTTATGTGTATAATACGTTTTTATTAAAGTTACGTTTACCTAAGTTTCGATGTTTTTTGAAGTCGTAAAAACCGTGCGAAGCTGAGCGGGCCGCTAGTATACGTATCAAATTATATTATTCTCATAAAATTAAAACAAAATAAAGTTTACAAAAAGAATGTAGAAAAGGATTAAACATATTATGAAAATAACTAAATACTTAAAGCTTCGTGCAGACCAGCGCGACGCGACGCCGCGACGCGACTCGAACAATACAATTTCTAAGAAAACCTGACGGTATAACAATAGCCGGTGTCGCGTCGCGCTGTCGCGTCGCGCTGGTCTGCACGAAGCTTATCGCAATTTACACCTGAACAAAATCTTAATTAATTTGCCGACATTAACAAAACAGGCGCTTTTTTAAATCACAAAGCACGAAATATGAAATGGCGGGCGTCTCGTGAAAAGGTAATGAAGCGTGACAGATTACGCGCGACCTCCGACCTCCTTGTTAGTGTATGTTTGCGGGAAGTATACTGGCTTAATTAAGCGCCGCTGTTGACCTTTATTACTTACACTGTACCTGGGTACCTGGTTGAGGCTGTTTTGGTGGGAAAAGACAGATTTTATTTACAAAAACTACAAGTAGCTAGGAATGGATTTCAAACTGGCAGTGGGTAGCATAAAATCTAGGTGATGGTTTTTGGTCACTGTTCAGGCTGCATCTTGTGAGAGACGAGCGTCGTGGTGTGATAGCAAGCAGACTGACACAGACATTTTAATTGCTACTACACGATGTTCGAAATTGTGTCCAAAACAAAACGAACATTTAATTTTGTTTCATGAGTTGCATCATTAAACTCCGGAACTCATCGCGCTTACATACTTAGGTAAAATCTCTAACAGGCCGCATCCTAAATGGATCGACATCAGTTTTTTCCAACCCAAAACATATGAACTTTGAAATTTTTATAGCGTGATTCGGTGAAGTAAAATACTTTACTTGTTAAATTCACAAACAAGGTTACTAATAAACAATACTATCACAAAAATATTAACATTCAGAAGTGGTAGCTTATTAGCTCGATACATAGAATGAGGTCACGTTACATTTCTGCCTACCCCGCAGAAGCGTGACAGTGAACAATAACCACGATTTACCGACAAACGTGGATGGAGTCGAGGTGCTACTGAGAGCGGAATTGCTTTTGGTTAATTACTTTCATCTAGCTTTTATAACAATTAGAATCCAATAAAAACATTACAATAATTATGAGAAGGGCTTGTGTGTGCCATGTTTGTCTTATGTGCCTAGGAGAATCTCCCTAATGGCTGAAAGATCAAGTATTTCTTATAATTTCATTGTTTCCGCGAGAGTGCATTCTAAATCTAATTCATTCTAGATTGGACTCCAGACTATTTAGAACAGAACCTTAAGCATTTCTTATAATTATGCTAGCTACATATGGATAATAATTTAAATTAGGTTAATTATGTTGAATACTATTATATAGAATCATTTTTGTCTTTCTAACTGAACAGACAGCTGTGCTGCTGGGGAGTTTGTTGCGCCACTTGTTCTTCCCAGCTAACGCACTAGGAAGTGGTGAAGGGTGGGCGTTTTGGGGGACTGTCTTATGTAATTTTGACGTTCGAAAAGTGCTGATTCTCAGCCTAGTTTGAATAAATGACTTTTAAATTGTGAATTTTATGAATTACTTTCTCCATTATTGTCAGCTCGTGGCTAAGTTATAACAGGCGCACGGTGTCGTTACGGGTCGTCAGAAGCCCGAAAGTCTGACAACCAGTCTTACCAAGGGGTATCATATCAGTCAGACTAAAAGCCAACCCCAACATAGTTGGGAAAAGCCTAGGCAGATTGATTTTTTTCTCCATTATTGTTCTATAAAATCCGCATCGCCCACACTGCCACCTAGCGGCATCTATAACAAGGTGTCCACGGACCGGCGCCGTCCGGGACGCTTCCGGCACGCGTCCCCGTCACGACACGGGAACGTGGCGATACGGACACGCGACATATTCGCTTTTGTTGCAGTGGACGTGTTCCAATGGAATCGTGTCGACTGATAATGTGTGGACAATACAATGACTAGCTAACTATGTACCTACTAGGGAGGCATATTATATACTGTATTGCTTTACCATTGTCTTCAGAAAAATTAATTAGCCAATGTCAATCCAAAAAGGAGTGGTTTTAATGAACAAATCGAAAAGTTTGTATTAAGTAATAGGTTTTTTTTCGAACCTTTCAAATATATTTTGTGTGAAAACCACGGATACCCTGCGATCTGTCGGTTGAAATGTGCTTGAAGTACAGAATCCCGCACTGTCGTGAAGATTTTCTCCCTTATTAAACTTTAGACTAAAGCGCACAACTGAAACAGATTGCTATGAGATATCTGAAAGGCGCCGAGCCGAACAAGAGCGCTTATTTTCTCTGGCGCTTGTGTTAAAAATTAGGTATACTCATGGTTCTTATTAATCTTTTTTTAATTAATAACTTACTGCTATATAAATTCACAATTTACTATACAGGATGGATTTAAGACGGAGCATTTTGAGGTCTATATAAATATATAGGTACGAAATAAATAAATTTAAAAAACTTAACGGCAGGTAGGTACCTTAACCGCAGTAGCTATAGGAAAACGATCTTAGGAGACTATCTTTAACTTTTTGAGATATATTTTAATCCTTATAAGAAACACGATCGATTGGCATCAAATAAGTTTTTGTGAAAATTGATCATTTTCTTGCTTACTGCACAATTTTTTTCAAAATCTGTGAACAGTGACAGTCTCCTAGGACCGAGAGTTTGTAAACCCCATAGATATGGGTTTTACAAAGTCTTACTTCGTACGAGAGTTGAACCCGCGACCCAAGACTCACCATTCGAACACCAAAGCCATTGGACTATTACCGCTTGTTGTGATATTTGAATGTCTTCAAGTTAGGAGTTGGCTAGTTCAGCAGCTGCTCTGTTTTCAATTTCCGAAGAGAGGTATTGTCGTTGTAAGGAGCGCTCCACCTCCACCGAGCGAAATAAGTTCCTGTATAGTTGTAACATGTTAGAAAGGGGGATATGGTGGTGCTGTTGGAGTGTCAAGGGCTCGTGCGCCGCAGCCGCACCGACGCCGCTTCGCGTAACCATGTAGATTGAACCCTCCGCATTGTCTCCGCTTGATTTTGCCATATCACTCTATATTTTTTCTGACACCCTGTATGCTGCCCTGTTAAGCCAAAAGGCGCTATCTCTGAGATACGCTCTATTCGTTTTTTTTATACCATTCCATAGGTATAACAATTTCGCATCTAATGGTATAAACCAAATACCGCTATCTAACTTAAAACATAAAAAATACCACTCAGAAGTTTTTTATATCCTTATGTTTCCATATATTACAATTGGACCGATTTAAGCAAAAATGTTCCAAACCACACAAACCTCATTTCCAGATAATTGACTTTAAAGTTTATTGTTGTATTTCTCTGGCTTTGTAATGCTTAACGTTGTGTTTTTAATTTTATGTAATTCTAAGTGTACTAAACTAATTAACATGCATGTATTCAGTGAATAAATTGTAATAGTTTATTAGATATTCAAGAAACTTGCGTCTGGATCATTTTAACAAAATAAATTTTGTAAGGGTTTTGCTATGTAGGCTGCGGAAAGAAAAATGCAAAAATGATTTTAATAGCTTGAAACACTTATTCATTTAAAAAAATTGTCTTCGACATTTCAGTTGGACCATACGGATTTTCGTCAATTATTAACAAAGAATTATGAGTCTTTGATATGTTAAAATATACCTTATTTGGAGTACATAGGTCGCAAAAACTCGAAATTGTCGAGGTTGTGGGTTGGAACATTTTTGCTTAAATCGGTCCAATTTACAAAAAGTCAATTTTCTCAAAACGTACTCCGATTGATATAGCGCCTTTCGGCTTAGCAGGGCAGTATGGATCTACAGAAAGTGGCAAAATCAAAGTAAGAATTCAAATAGAAGGTTATGGCGCGGCGGCGGTGGGGCGGTCTGGAACCGTTGCATACACATAGCTTACAGGCGTGGTGGCTTAGGATGTGGAAAAGAAAAGTGGGTACTTCCTACAATACAGTATATATCTATTACCATCATCATTTCAGCCCAGAATCACCCACTGCTAGGTATAGGCCTCCCCTTTCTTCTGCCACACTTCCCGGCTCCGTACGTCTGTCATCCAGGTCTTTCCCGTGACTTTGACGATATCATCAACCCGACTCGCTTCTTGAGAGCCCTGGTTCCTTTGGCTTAACCTTGGCCACCACTTTTAGGGTTCTGTTCCGTACCCGAAAGGTGCCAAACGGAACCCTATTACCAAGCCTCCGCTGTCCGTCCGTCCGTCTGTGTGTCAGCGGGCTGTATCTCATGAACTGTAATAGGTACACGGTTGAAATTTTCACAGATTGTGTATTTGCATTGCATATAACAAGAAATAATACGTATTTTTCCCACTTAGTGTATGTGGATGATTTTTTTTTTTTTTTTTTTTTATTATCTAGATTTTGTTTAGGGGCTTTTATCAAAGATATGTCAGCCCCATCGTACCCTTTTACAGTAATTGGCTTACTTAATTTAAATATACTAAATTTAATTAATTAGTTTATATAGTTTTAATCTAACAGACAACAATTTTATTACAGTTATTCGTGGAGGACAATAATTAAATGGCACAACTTTTTAATAATCTCCGAGGATGGTGTAGATAAGATGGATTGAATTATGCCTACATCAAATTTATTCATCTTACAATCATTCACGAATAACTCACGTTCTACTCTGTTCCGAGCACACTCCATCAGCAAATGTTGTATGTCTTCGATTTGATTGCAAACTGTGCAATTAGGAGAGTCAGCCTTTTTCATAAGAAATGCGAATTTTGCCGATGGATAGTGCCCCGAACGGAGTCTTAATATCAATTTAACATAATTTCTATCTAATTTAGTATTCTCGAACCAGGGAAAGCGAGATGGTTGACCTTGTATGCTTTTGTACCAAATGCCTTTATCCAGAGATATTTTGAGAAAATGTTCTTTCCAGGAATTAAAGCATGCCGATTTAAATTTTGCTGTATATTCCCAGTAATCGGGTACATAGTTAGTTACACATCCGTCTATTACCGCTGATTTGGATATACGGTCAGCCTCCTCGTTACCTCTTAGTCCAATATGTGCTGGAACCCATTGCAATCTACATTCTATATTATTGTTTTTAAGTGTAATTATAAGTTTTAAAATATCATACGCTATCGATGTACCTCTGCTGTAGCCAGAGGCGCATCGAGCGATATGCTGAAGTGCGCTTTTACTGTCTGAAAAAATTACTACTTTATTTAAATTTTGATTTAAGATGTAATTAATTGCTTTGTAAATTGCTATGAGCTCCAGCGACATAATTGATATATAACAATTAATTTTATATCCAAAACTGTTCCCTAAAGTTTGGTCAAATAACCCCGCTCCTTGTCCCTGAGCACATTTAGATGCATCAGTGTAAATTTTATGCCATCCGAAATATATTGTGTTCAGTTCTGCTACAATATCACTCAGTAACACATTTGGGTTATAATTACGTTTAGAGGTATTTAAACTTTTGAGTTCACTTATAATATTTATTTGAATATAGGATGTCCAGATTTCTAAACCAAACATTTTCAGATATTCTGATGCTGTAATTTCTAAATGCCTAACTTCATTGTATACTTTTACAAGTAATGGTTTTTTTTTGGTTTGCCAATAAGAAGTAAGACAATAGTCGCTCAACTCGGATATAAGACTAATTGTGACATTATTTGACCACGATCGGCTTTTTAGACAGTATTTGTATGCTAAATATTTTCTTCTTAAATATAAAGGTGAGACACATAAATCTGATTCCATCACATGAATAGGGGAGCTTTTAATGTAGCCCCCTATTATTCGTAGCGCTTGGTTTTGCAGCTTGTCCAGTTTCAATAAATGTGTTTTGGCGCTACAGTCATAGAGGAACGAACCATAATCCAGTCGACTTCTAATTAAGGAGATATACAGTTTACGTATATGTTTAGTATGTATACCCCATGAGCTTCCCGTTAATAGCTTTAAAATATTTAAAAATTTTGAACTTTTCGCGATGATTTCATTTACGTGTTTACTCCAACGCAAACTTTGGTCTAACCACATACCCAAATATTTAATACATGGTGAAAATGTTATCGACTGTTCATTGATTTTAAGAGAAGGTAGTATTCTGCGTCTGCCTCTACTAAAAACACAATATGTAGATTTATTGGGTGATAATTCGAGACCAAGTTCGGCTAAAGACGTAACAATATGATCTAACGCATTTTGAATGTACATTTCACATTTCACAATGTCTTTATCCTTAACATAAATAACAAAATCGTCTGCATATTGTGACACTTCTACTGTATTAAGGTGTTGTTGACATACTTTAAATGTAATTAAATTAAATAATAGCGGGGATAAAGGGTCTCCTTGAGCTAAACCTTTATTACTCCATCGATCTGTTATTAAATCACTGTATTCTGTTTTAATTTTAAGGTGTCTCTCATTCAAGAATGACCATAAATAAGTACAAAATTTTGATCCAATTTGAAGTTCATCCAAGACTTTAACTACTGCATCAACAGATACATTATTGTATGCATTTTTTATATCCAGGAAACACGCTACCGTAGGTATATTTTTAGAAAAACCATTTTGCACATAAGTAACTAGGCGACTCAAAGAATCTAAACAGGACAGGGACTTTCTAAAACCAATGTTGAGTGGTGATAATATTTTTCCCCTCTCAGTGTACCATTCTAGACGTCGTACTAACATTAAATGAAATATTTTACATAAACATGAAATTAGAGATATGGGCCTTAATTTAGGATCAGTAGCTGTATTATTCGCTTTAGGAATTGGTATTATCTGGATATTACGCCACTGAATAGGTATAATACCTGTACTAAAGATTTTGTTATATATATATAGTAAACGAGCTCTTGCGGAATTGGGAAGATTATAAATCATGGAATATGAAATACCGTCCTCACCAGGTGCAGAATCCCTCTTTTTCAAACAATTTTGCAGTTCTTGGATACTAAAATCACACTCTAAAGTTTCATTTTTAGAAATAAACACAGGTGTTTTGTTTGTTACATAGTCAGGAGTCAGTGACCTTAGTAACTCATTTTGTTTATCGATAGGAGGATAGCTGGTAGACTGTTTATAACCCTTTATCCACCGCATACGTCGCCACATGTCATAAACCGATACTACATGGTCAATGGAATCACAAAAACTCTGCCAACCCAATGTTCTCGCTTTTTGGCTTGCTTCATGAAATTCTTTAATTTTTTCTTCTAATTTAGATAAGTTATCAGGGGTTGGGTTTCGACGAAACTTTGCTAGAGACAACCTTCGCTGCGCAACAATGTGGGATAACTCAGGTGTCCAATAGTTTTTTGGTTTAAATTCTTTTGTGGGCTTAGAACTAAATTTAATGTAAGGAATATATTTATCAGCTGCTAAATTTATTTGATTTACAAAAAAGTCGTACATCTCTTGAACATCTGAGTCATCGCACTGCACAGTAAAGCTTTTAGATAGAAAATCCGTATATTCTTTCCAATTGGCCTTTTTGTAATTTCTTTTCCTATTTATAGTGAAATCATCAGGTATTGTGATAGTCATTTTAATTATAAGGTGATCACTACCAAGATTTTCATTGAGTACTTTCCAGTCAAATTTGATTGCGATATCAGATGTAGCAAATGATATATCCGGTGAAGTTTTTTGTAAAGTCCCATTAACTAGTTTAATTCTTGTTGGCGAGCAATTATTAAGCGAAATTAGGGCATTTTCAAGCGAGGAATCCATTATCTGAGTGCCTCTTGAATCGGTTTTGATAGACCAGTTAGAGTGATGACCGTTGAAGTCACCGGCTATTAAAGTTTTATTTGAAACATGAGAAAAAATTTGATCCCAGTCTGAAGGTTGTGTAACGACTGAAGATGGACAATAAAGTGCAACGACATTTTCTAAATCTTTACAATTAATTAATTTAGCACTTACTACTTCTATACCCGAATTAAAAACCTGAAAAAAATTTAAATGTGACCGGATGGATTTATGAACGAAAATAGCAACACCACCGTAGGAGTCATATCTGTCTTTTCGATAAATGTTATAGCCACTTACATTTAAGTCCACTTCATTATCTAGCCATGTTTCACTCAGGATCGCTATATGAATTTTTTCTTTATTTAACAATTCTGTAAATGAAATCATTTTGGGCCGCAGAGATTGTGCATTCCATTGAATAATGTTGATTCCTATATTTTTGTCTAACTTATCCATTTATAATCTTAATAATTTTATCTAACCAGTTTCCTTTTAGCAGACAACTTAGTGCAATCTTCTTAAGTTCTTCATAGATATTTCTAAACAACAACAACATCTTTTCTTCAAAAGTTCCTTCTGATGTGAATATTTTATTAATTTTAATTAGAAATTTCTTAAATTCAAATCTTTCAAGTAATTGTTCATCTTTTTGGTAGTCTTTCTCTTCAGTTTGCGATGGAAAACTCTCATAATTATCCTTTTCAGTCGATAGTTGGCTTTTCTTCTTCTGCATACGTTTGGTTTCCCTTTCCTCAGATGACTTTTTTGTGGTGCTTTGTTTCCATTGTACGTCATTTCTTTCCTTCTCCTGAACAATGTGTGTAGGTGTCTCCGGCTCACGATCTTGTAGGGAATTAATAAGCACGCTACTATAAGTTTGAGATTCCTTTAGTGTACTTGTAGTAAGCGACTTTTGCAGCATATTTTGAGAAATAGCGTCTTCTCGTTGTTTTCCAAGGAGTAGCTGAAGTGCTTTTCTGTAGGGTACCTGTTCAGTGCTCATGATATTTCTTATATCTTTTTCTTTTAAATATAGGGGACATTTTTTGTCTAGTACAAAGTGATTTCCTCTACAATTTAAGCATGAGATATTACTTATATCACAATTTTCGTGGTCCCCACCACATTTGGGACATATTTTTTTCTTTGTTGGACAGTATTTTAATACATGTCCGAATTGCCAACATCCAGAGCACTGTGTCACGGGGAACACATACGGTTCCACTTTTAAACGACAACCATACGCATAAACATGGGGTGGGAGGTTATTGTTTTTAAAACAAACTCTTATAGATTCACAGTCAACCCATTTGTTCTCCGAATTAACGCGTCTCAGTCGTTTGACGGCTATTATCTCTGTAGTGCATTCCAAAATATCCATTATATCCTTTTCTTTTAAATCTAGATCCACCCCTTTCACCACACCGTAGGATAGGGACAACTCATTTATAAGTTGGCATCTCCAACCCATATCTTGAAATTTTTGGCATTCCATTAATTTAGTGGCATCTTCTTTTTCTTGAAATTGAATTAAAACTTTGTTATAACTTTTATATTTTATTCTTGTAACATTCTTAATGCTTTCACATCTCAATAATCGTGCAAATGCCATTTGTTTAGGCATATTCTCTAAAGAAGTTACACATACTTCGTGATTTGCAGTGTTATTTATTTCATCATCTTTTTTTTGCAAATTTACCCTCAATTGATTTTGTGACTCTGCCGAGTAACTTCTTATTAATCTTTTAGGCTTTCTCCTACTCACAGTAATAAAGTCATCATCATCATCATTAGGATCATCTTCTCTCTCCTTTCTCTTCTCAGGTAATATTTTTTCACTTTGTTTATGTATTTCAACTCGCGCAATTGTAGGCTCCAAGGATTTGTCTCGGTCCTTTTCACAATTAAGTAAAATTTCCATATCACTTCCATCTTCGTCTTCTCCACTCTCCATTTTAGGTTATAAGGTTTGATTATACAGTAAACTATTCGCGAAACTAATAAACACAGCAGCGGGTCGGTAAAATCAACCGTACGCCACGGATTCGCGACAGCGACTGATGTGGATGATGTTATAATAAGTACCTGTCACTGTTATTAATATAGCATTCGAATGCCACTAAAGGTACCTACTCGAATTTATGTGGGGTAGGTACCTACCACAAAAAAAAGTGAAAAATGATAACTTAATACAACGGAAACAAATACGGAAGTCGGTGGCAGAAAACGCAAATTCATAACCAAAGCCACCGACTTCTGAAATTAAAGTTATTTTTCACTTTGTAGTGTTTTTTTTGGAAGAAGATTATATTTTTTTTTTTGTAATTAATAAATTTAAAACCTACTGGACCGATTTCAAAAATTCTTTCAACCAGTAGAATGCAATGCTATCACTGAGTAACGTAGACTATACAGGGACATCGACGCGAAAACGGTTACCATGGATTCAGTACATGATTCTGAGCCCCCCGGCGTTGAAATTTTTCGTCGGTTATTTTTTTTTAAACAGCTGTTCCACACATTTTGACCGCGTAGGTATTGCACTTTTTTTTTAAACAGCATTTTTTTTTTTTTTTAATAACCGACGAAAAATTTGGTATCCGTTTTCGCGTCGATGTCCCTGACACCCTGTATTTTTGTAAATATATCACGCGGGCGAAGCTAGTATGATATAAAAAACCTTGAGAGATTCAACAATACATTTATTAAAACATAACAAGTTGAAGCTTAGCTACTTAATTTAAATAATATTATTATACATAAATAGGTAGATACATAGTTTCATAAGTAATGTATGCGATAAATCTATTTAAATGTTCAGCGGTCTTACCAAGGGTCGTCACAAATGAATACAGATGGGACACTCCGCAGTTTAGATATGCTACAAGTACGCGGCGGGCCCGTCTTGTCGGGCCAATTCAGTGAGTGTAACGTAGTCAGAAGATCTAAGAGTCACGCGATAGAAAGAGGGGCAACTTCTAGGTGAATATAACTGTAGGTGATTAGCGCTGTGCGACCTGAATTACACTTTATTGTGTCGTAGCAAGAGTCGCTTTTTATTTAAATGATTTTGCGGAGTGTCCCGTCTGTATTAATATGTGGTATCGTATTGCCCAGTAACTGGGTTGGTATACTGGTATTCAGCTGCATCTGGTAAGACTGGAAGCCGGTCCCAACACAGTTGGAAAAGGCTAGGCAGGTGATGATATTTAAATGTATAACTTAATAATGAACGAAAGAGTAACTATATCCACGAAGACGCGCCCCACTCTACTCCGCTCCGTACTAAAGTACAGCTTGCAGTAGTTATCGTGGAGTGGGGCGCGTCTTCCTGGATAACACTATCTGTAATTGTTTTCGTGCTCTGAAAGCTGCAATTTACATAATTTAATGCCACAAAGTAAAATAAGATTGTTTTTCTGTCATCTCTAAATAAGCAGTATGAAGGTACAAATTATGATTCTTACTTCTTATAACTATACTTACTCAAATAACTACAATAAACTCTACAATTTTGGCAACGTACATAATACACTGGCTTGTTACATAAAGACCAATTTAAAACTGTAATACATACTCTAAATAACAATAACACACAGTACAACTATTTTCTTAATGTCCCTCGGGAATCATCGCATTTCCGAATGCTAATTTCCATGTCCATCAATATTTATATTTATCATGTATAATAATTTGAATTCGGAACTAAAGTACTTTAGCTCTATATAGTTAGTACGGAAATAAAAAAGACAACAATAAAGTGCTTAGTTCTGAATTCAAATTATTATACATGATAAATCTAATAATTGATGGACATGGAAATTAGCATTCGTTTGTATTCGGAAATGCGATGATTCCCGAGCGACATTAAGAAAATAGTTGTACTGTACTAACCTATGAACATACTTTTTACCGTCATGATAATCATTAATTATTATTAAGTTAGGCCGCAAATACACATGGCATATGCAACTTACAACACACAAGTATGCAAAAAGAATTATGTAAGGATTTTTTGGCGCCTGAATGACATTGACGTTTGTGTCACAGAAATTGTATTGACAAAACAAGATGGCGGCGTTAGTTCCGATTTTAGCCACGCGCCAAAAGAACCGAAGCGTTGTAGCTTGCATGTGAATTGTGCCAACCAACTTGTGATTGGTAAATGGCATGCAAACTACTTGCACACTTTCGTAGTAGCTACAGGCATGTGTATTAACACTTGCTTTAAATGAAGGGTTTGCAACAGTCTCTTTAAAAATAATAATAATTATTATCTACTACAAATCTATACATAGAATTAGAACAACTTGTCATTCTCAGAAGAATTTGGACTAGCCTAGCATAATGGCAATATCAAATAATGTTGAGCTTGATCATGAATATGATATAATTCACAAAAGCAATTAAAGGTAATTTCTACACCAAAGTTACAAAAGAGAACGACAAAAGATATAAAAACAGCAAAAAAAATATACAATTTTCTTCCTGGTATTTAGATTTATTTTTTAATAATTTTATCATTCTCTTTTGCAACATTTAATTTACTACGTACTTTACCTTAACATAAATTATCAATATAATTCCCATAATAAACATTCATCACCACATTGCATCCCTTATCCTCCAAAATTCCAGGTTCCACTTTACCAAAAATTCCAGACTCCACATCCACTTTTTCAGAAATTCCAGAATCGACATCTACATTCCCAGAAATTCCAGACTCTACGTCTATTTTTCCAGAAATTCCAGACACCAACTCTACTTCAGCAATAATTCCAGAGTCCACTTCACCCAATTCCAATTCAAGTGGCTCTGGAATTTCCCAGCACTAGCTATCTACGACCTCGTTCCTCGCGACCCACCTTTCGAAGAGGTGCAGCAGTTCGAAGCAGACCTCTGCTAGAATGAGGGCTATGACCATCCACTCTAGACGGACGTGGTGTCGGTCTGCAGCCCAGGAGGAGAGCAGTTCTAGGAGTTCTACGCAGTGGGCGAGGCGCTCGTTTAGGACCTAGCAAAAAGGGGCATTTTTAGTAAAAATCGAAAATAATCGAATCGAAAATAGCCGATTTCTGTTCACAAATATTTGAATGTGATAATCACATCCAAACCTTTGGAAAAAGCCTTAAAACCATTCACGTTTTGCTATTCCCAGAAGAATTAAGTGGAAGTATGTGAGCACCATGTATCTATCACATAATTAATTTATCTGTCATTGCTTCATTTTTCATTCTTTTTACCTATCGTGGTATAAGTAATCTTATTCTAGATGCATCGTCTTCACATATAATTATAAATGTATACAAAATATTGTGAAAACATTTTAAAAGAGTAACGGGTGAGTTTCTTGCCCATTCTTACGAAAACTACCTTTTGGAAGGGGCGACTAGAATCAATTATATATTTTTTTTATTGACGTTGAAAAGTGCCTTTTATGTGAATAATTGAAATAAATTGTTTGACTTTTGACTTTGACTTTGAAGTGGCGCAGCAAACTGCTCAAGAAAACCTACTGTTACCTTCGTCTTCTCGATGAAAATAACCAGTACATTCTGACTCTGCTGACTGAGCTATCAAATTAAACGTTATTTGTGTAACGAGGTATCGTTTTAGTCTGGTCTACCGACATGAAGTAACTAAGTGACCATTATAGCCTGTCCTCTCATGATGAACTCACTCTAGTCCGCCGGGAGATGGTGAAGTACGCCACGGTCGAGGAGTACAGCCGCTCCAGCTGCTCCTCCTCCCAGTAGAAGTCAGGAGTGTCCAGCAGGTCTGACTCCACGTTCAGCACGTGACGGAGAGCGAATAGCTCGCCTAGTTTGCGAACTATCTGTAAATAAGATTTTTATAAGTAGATATAAATTTTATTCTAATAAATGATATTTATCTATGTATATTGGTTTAAAAAACACTTGTACACGGCAAAAATATTTTTTTTTTTTATACTAGACCCAAGAAGATACACCGAAACAAAATCACAAAACGAAAAATCTTGGTCAGAACTTGTGAGGACCATTACCATTTCTCGATTTTATTATGATATTGTTGTTATTGTCCCTAGGTCTTTGCGGATTGGAATATAATAAAGTATCACGGCCGTATGCCTCGAAGGGGAAGGCAGGGCGTTACGCAGTATGCAGGTGCACTCCCATGTTGTCATGTTGTGTTTAAATTCCATAAAATAATCGCACGATGTAGCATGACCTGCTTCATAATTAGTCTAACGTAACAATAGACTCGAAACACCTGTGGTCTGTTCAAAAAGTATTTGATGAAAGTGTAAGTTCAGGTTAAATTCGTACGCAAACACTAACTGAAGGGAGTTAGTAACACATGTGTATTTCCAAGGTTGGGTATTTACATTTATTGTTTGATTAACATTATTACATTGTAATTGAAAAATCACCAACGAAAACAGATATAATAAAATTAATCTCAATTGTGAAATAAAAACATCTATAAAGTGATTTATATTCAAACTAGCGACCAGCTCCTGCTTCGCACAGTTTTTACGACTTGACAAAACATCGAGAGTTCTCAGTTTTATGTTACTTTAATATTAACTTTAATATATTTTTGAAAACCTATTGTATGTACACAAAAATATATAAAATTTTAAGAAAATGTCCGATATTCATAGTTTAAATACCAGGAATAAACACAACCTTGCTGTACATCGCACACGTCTCCACAGAGTAGGCAACTCGTTCATGGGTCAATGTATACGCTTTTACAACAAATTTCCCATTGACATTCGAAACTTACCCATTAAACGATTTAAAAACTGTATTAAAACCAAACTTTGTAAAAAAGGGTACTATACAATTTCAGATTATTTAGAAGATAAAAAAGCTTGGGATTGAGCTGCTCGCTCTGCTAAGCCTTGTGAAAACCATAAAACTTGACATTTTAATTATTCATCACAATAAACCAGTTTTATATACATATTGACATTGTTGAAAATTATATTCAAACTGCACACGATTACTCTGTAAAGTATTACTTTATTTTAATTATTGTGAATGTGAGGACTATGTGGATATTTAATTTTTATTTTTTCTCTTTTGTTATTTTTTCTTTCTCAGTTAGTTTTAATGATGGTCTGGCAGTTTGAGTAGTTGATGCGGCCTACCCAAATATCCTTTCTTTGGTATTGTTCGTCGAGTTGAGCTCCTTCACTTTTGAGTTGAGCTCCACGATTACTGACAAATGCTTGCACTGACTGGACAGGTCCACTCAAATCTGTGTGGTACTTACTTTCCTCAAAAGACCATTTCAGACACTAATCCACATGGTCCTCATATGACTTGACCAAGATTATGTCTGAACTTTAAAAGAGACTACGACCTCTGAGTTTGTTTCGGCCTTTCTTCTCAGAGTAGTCAGATAGGAAACACCGACCCCATCTAGCTTATTTTTAATATTTTTTTATATGACGTGTAAAAGTGATTCCGATATCCTATTTACAGAATCAACAATTTCATTTCATTTCATTTCATTTCAAAGTATTATACACATAACCATTCCGGAATAAATTCTCTAAACGATGGTGAAAACCTCATCAAAATCTGTTGCGTGGTTTAGACGAACATACAGAAAAGCAATAACAAGCCCGAAAAGCGACTTTAATTTATAATATGTATAGATAATCAAATCAAAGCACTCAATTTTATAAGTGGCACTACAAATTGGTATCGACAGGTACTTTTTCCGATCCATTTGTTTACATTTTCATCAGATACTTTTGAAACAGACTATCGGTGAAGTGATTTCGCGATATATCCTGTCCATGTAACAAAACCATACGAATTTGAATACCAAATCAAGTCCAACTGGCCTTCTTTGCTTTTCAAAGATCATAAAATATGTGATAACTACCTCTTTCTTATCAACATGTATCGCGCCGTCCTGCTGCATAGATGATGTGTGCGAGCTCACAGACGCTGCTAAAGCCTCAAGCCTCGACTCCCAAGCGCCGAGGCGGGCTGACTGGACCATTGCGTGGCTGGAATACATACCGTACCTTAAGTTTTGTTTTACAAAATAGCAATGAGATGGTTTTACATAAAAATGGTTATTTTTCATAACGATTGCGAGCTTAAATTCTGCCAAATAATAATATTATCAGATCAAAAATGTCAATGGATCACGCATTCATTGTTTCACAAAAAGAGACACGAAGAGCGGGAATTGATAGTGTAGGCAGAGATTAATACAGATCGGACACTCTGCAAAATCATTTAAATAAAAAGCGACTCTTGCTACGACACAATAAAGTGAAATTCAAGTCGTACAGCGCTAATTACCGACAGTTATATTCACCTAGAAGTGGCCTCTCTTTTTATCGCGTAACTCTTATATCTTCTGACTACGTTACGCTCACTGAATTCGACAAGTCGAGCCCGCCGCATACCTACTTGTAGCTTCATACCTAAAATGCAGAGTATCCCATCTGTATGAATCTGTGGTTTAGGTGCTACAAAACCAAAGAAATCCCTCCTATTTTTACCCCGAGTACAGTGAAAGGTGCCTAATGGTTTTTATGAACGATGGACGAAGCAAAGAGCATGGCATACAGTAATCACTCACCTAAATGTATACCGCTCCAATGAGTTATCTCTCTTTGGCACCAGAACAAATGACGACTCCTGTAAGTGACACTTTTTCCTATAAACAAAAAAGGAAGAATAAAAATATCATGTTTCTCAATACCTTATATAATTCAAGAAACAAATGGTTATAGGTGCTGAGCACACTAAGCGGATGAAGAAAGCTGTGGCTGCAAACTCCGGCAGTGTGTATAATAATAATAATTGTTATTATTTATATATTATATTATATACATATATATTATATTATATATTAATAATAATAATATAAATCTTTATTGCGGACCACATGTTCCATAAAAAAAAAACACGATACAAAAAAAATAACACAAACAAATTAAAAATAACAAAAATTCAAACTTTAAATTACAATTAAATTCGAAATCAAAATATATATTACTCGTAATCATAATAATAAATACACAGGTACCTTTTTGCTTTTTGGGTCATCAAATTCTGATAGTATTGCAGTAAAACAGCACAATAAAGAAAAAAAAACACTTACGTTATTTACAATAATCATCTGCTGAATGTGCTTAGCCCTTTTAATTTTGAAAACACACACCTGCACCCTTTAGTTGAGTTAGTGACAGCACCGGATTGAGGTCCAGACTTCTTAGACCGGCTTGGGTAACAAATAAGTCAGCATTTTTTATTTATTCTCAATTATAGCCCAACTTTGAGAAATGTTTACTTTTTTGTAAGAATATTTTATGAAAGTATAGGATTGAAACAGATGCATGAATGGCCAATAACTGCCTCAATCCTGAATACGAAAATAATTTTAACACATCCTTTTAAAACTATCTTTATTAAGTTGTACAGCAAGCTTCGGGTACAGTTGAGAATTTTATAAGAAGAAACCCAATTAGGTACTGTCTATAAAATACAAGCAAAGCAATTGGATAAGTGCGCGCACATTATGTAGAATACTTAAAATTAGGATTAAAAGCAAAATTGTTTATAAAACAATTTTTCTCTACATTTAAATAGGAACCAAAATCATTAGGATTCGTATCCCACCAGCCACCACATCTTTATTTCAATATTCACTCTTAAAAATACCAGCACCAACACCCTAATTGTGTAACTCACGATCAATCACAATCTGAATGTTTTTTTAGGATATTGCTAATCCATTGCTTCGAAAAATTTGTCTGCTGAACAATGTATGTTGAACTGTCAAAATGAAACTGATTGTGATTGATTGTTTTTTTTATATAATTATTTATTGTTATATATTTGATTGTGTGTTATACAGTTGCTTACAAACTTACAAAGCATACACTAAAATATGTTTGTGATTAATTACTTACGAATTTTGGTGATAAACATAGGTCATGACTTCTCTTTCTTTCTCCACCACTTCTTTAGGGTAGCTCTCTAATTCATAACTGAAATAAATACGATAAAATATTAACAAAACGTACTTAATTCTTATCTCATTTATTTATTTATTTACTATTGTCCTCAGACCAAATAAAAAACCAAGACGGTGTTGTGAACAATACAGTGAAGCATGCCAAAACAACACCACATAGCTCTGTGCATACACGCTCACACGCACACATTTACAATGAAACTACAATCAAACCACACAACACAAAATGCACACATGTTTACGAAACCAGCTTCACTTCACTGTTGACAGTCCTCTGTCTTGGTTTTTTTTTTGGTCTGAGCTGTCATGTTGTTTGTTTTATGTCTGTGTCAGCAGAAAATAAATAGGACAGCATATTATAATATTTAGAATAATGGATTAATATTAATTCACCTCTCACAAACTATTTTGAGAAGGAATACCTTCTAATAGATGTTTTTAAAACATACCATAGTTTTTGAAGGTAGTCTTACAATAAGTGAAACACCATTCCAAATAGTTCAAATTATTAATGTGTTAGCCTTTCTTAAAATAAACTTTGTATATGTTCCTCCTTTTTGTTTTATTATTTAAGTGTATAAATATAAATAATTAGTAATTTCTTTACATACGGCCTCACAAAATCCAGCACATTACTAGCTTCCATCTCGGTGCAGTTCCAGAAGACGATGCCACCTTCTCTAAAGAATATAATCTCCCTTGGTTCAGCACCAACGCTGTACACTGCGTTGGCAACCACCACATCTCCTATTTCATTTGCTTTTAGCCTGAAAAAATGTTTAGAAGTCATTTGTAGAATATCCTGACAGAATAAGACTGCAATACCATCACACATTTAGGAAAATATAGTCTTACTACAAAACGGATTGATAGATCACCAATAGCTTTTTTTTACTTTGTGACAAATCGTTTGTTCTTGATTTGTTTAAGTTACCTGAAGCTGCAGTAAGTATTGAATTTCTAAGTACATTTTATTTTTTCAAAGTTTTATAGAAATTTTCTACTAAGATCACCAGTGTTTTTCCTCTTATAATAACTAAGGAAATTGCAGTTTCTTAACAACTATTACATCATTCGGTCAGTGGGTCTTTCAAGTTTAGAGCAAATTTTGAGTAAAACTACTTACGTTCCTGGCTCATACAATTTCTGTTGAACGAGGGCTTCTTTCAGACTCTTCAAGTCGTAGGAATTTGCTGTAGCATAGGCCATAGTAAGGTAATGCCCTTCTTTGAATGTCAAATCTGATGGGCTTGCCTTTTTATGAACACTCTTCTTTTTCAACGGTATTGTGCCATTTTCTATCGGCACAGTCGGTTGTATCGCATCATTAGCATAATTCCTTACCATTGCTATCCCTGCGATACTAAATACCTCGTTCTTTAGCAACAACAATCGAACTTTCGGCGCGAGAAAACCTACAACAGAATTCGCTGAAAAACATTTCGGTGTCGCGCACCGAATCGTATTAGATGCAATTCTTGATAAATACACGGTCATGTTTGAATCGTGGTGTTTATAAAATAAATAAAAACGTGTAATAATGCAGTTCTAATGCGCTTTAGAAATAATTATTACATAAAGTTTGAGGTTATGTTTAAATTTAATGTTTTGACATTTAACAGTTTTAATTTGACTTTGGGTTCTACGTTTTCTGAATTTGGATAAGAGTCTTTTTGCTAATAAATGTTGTAATCGGCCCATTGTAACTGTAAGCCATTTTATAAGAACTCAACTACAGATGGGCTAGATTTTAGATAAGATTTCTAATATGTGGTAGCAATTGGTCATGTATTTAACTATACAGTGACTTCCACGAAAAAGAGTTTTTCCATCTTGCCAAATTCCTTATTACTGCCTACAAAAAATGCTTAAAAAAATAAAACAATGAACATTAAATAGTATAGTATTTATTGATAATGAGATCAGTTAAGGCATCTTACACATCTACGCGTAGGTGTTCGTTCAAACGTATAAGCTACTGCATCAACGACGACACCACGTTACATGCGACAGCATCCTTATTCTATGACTTGGTCTCCATCTGTAGCCGTGAACAACGTGTGGAGCTTTCGAGCGAACTCGGGTCCAACTCGCCGAGCTCGCGAGCCGACCACTCCTGTACGAGACACACCTATGTCCGCTAACTGGGTGATACTGTCCGATGATTGAAGGGACTGAAAACAATAAAAAAAACTGTTAAATGCGTGACGGTTTGTGCGTGAATTCTCGCGCTATCGCTACCTGCAGGAAAAGTTTAAACAGTATGTAGATCGTTATGAAACCAAAGATTTTTTTAAATATTTATGTAATGTATGTGTTTGCAAAAGGTTTGCGCACATTTAAGCTTCGGCCAAACCTGCGCGATCACATCGCGGGTCGTGGGACGCGAAGCGGGAGCGTCACCGCGAAACTTCAACCGTACACACCTGCGCGACTACAGCGCGAACCGCGAACTCGACTCGGCTCAACTGTCGATTTGCCTTTAGAAGTCGATAACAATAAAAATTCTACACACACACACACATCTATTTTAGTGACAGTTAAGCTCATAATAATACGTAATTTTATATAATCCTTCCGGAAATGATGGTGAAAATAACGGTGATGATAAATTCCCATGATGGTGAAAATCGCCTCAAAATCCGTTGAGCGGTGTAGAAGAACAGCGCGGTCACACACACACACACAGACACGAAAAGCGGCTTTAACGTAATGTTTATTCAGGGTGGCAGGGACATCGACGCGCAGCCTGTTAACATGGAATTCGAAAAAAAAAAACCTTGGTTCTGAATAAAACATATAGACAACGTAATATGTTACCTCATACAACGCAAGAGGCGACTTATACTGCGCGCAGATCGCTCGCGACGTCTCTAGACTGGACTGCGGCAGTATTGCTAGCATCTGCTGCCACAGCCTGCCCACGCCGACACCTGGAAATGTATGACAGAGGATTGAAGCATGTGTTATCATGCCTGTATTTACTAAGGAAGACTTAGATTTTAAATATTAACAGGATGTTAGACATTAGGCATACGATCAGTGCCGGATTAAGCAAGCGCGGGGCCCGTAGCAAATTTTATAGACGGGCCCTTGATCTGCTATGGGTAAATAAAGTGGTAAAAAAAAACAATACTCAATACGTCTACTTGCAATCAACTTTTAGAAATTGTATTACCCATATTCTGACGTCTTAGTCGGCAAAGGTAGTACGTATCACGTTTTTGAGACATCAAGTAAATTCAATATACCACTTCTTAATAAGTTCCACTCAAAAAATTATGCTCAGGCGGAGGTGGGGCCCGGGTTTGAATAGGCGGAGGTGGGGCCCGGGTTTGAATACGCGGGGCCCCCTTTAGCGCGGGGCCCGTAGCAATTGCTACTCTTGCTACGTGGTTAATCCGGCACTGCATACGATCGAAACGAAAGGCAATAGTGATTTTGAATGCGCTGGGAATGGTAATCTTGCCTTTACGAGAGGTAGTTATTGTTTATGTGCCGTAGGATTTTAAGGTGACGACTTATGAAATGGTGGAAGCCACCGACACAATTTTTAATTTTGGGTCAGTTTGGATTGGATAGCCGTAAACAGGCTTGATACCACTGAGCCATAATTTATATCTGCTACATTGTCTATGTTTGTCCCAATCATACAAATATATGAAAAACAGTACAACTGACCATTTCTGTCGACAGCAACACAGTTTTTGTTGTCACCTCGCATATAGAATCCTGCTTTGTCGTCGCCAGCACGTTTCGCTTTTCTGAAAAATTAAAGAAACTAAGTTTTTTTTTAATAATAATAATTATATGTCATAGTGTATTTCTGCAAAGTACACACGGCAAAATATATAAGTATGCAGATAACTTGTGACCTCTACATGTCAACTTAATGTCAAACTTTCCGAATAACATATACACCTATGGTGAAATATGTACCAATTCCTACGATGTTATGGATTTATCGATACCACTTAAATACCTACACATTAATATTTCAGTTATCTATGTTGTTCAGTTTGCATAACGAAGCTTCTTTGTTCCTCTTTTAAAAAAAAAATGTTTTTTTGTATATGTTTTTTTATTTATTCTACCTACGTGCAAAGATTTACGCACATGGTAGGATTGAGTCGTAGAATATGAAAAAAGAGTTCAATGAAAAATCATGACTAAGTACGTCCACGGTGGGCTGCACAATTAGGAAAAAAATAAAAGTTATAAAACTAAAACTACGACAACAAAGTCATATAAATAATCGAATACAGACAAATAAAAAATCCGGAGTCACACGTAATCTGTTCGATTTAGGCACTAACACGTGTGACTCCGGATTTTTTGTTCTTTTCTCACTAACAGACAACGCACAGCCTATAACTGGGTCTAGAAGGTTGAAATTTTGCTCAAAAGTTCCTTATTTAACGAAAGTGGGCAATAAGGCATTTTTTTTGTAATAATTCATCCTCTCAGCGTTACCGCAAGGCAGGTAATGCTGAGGGGATGAATTATAAAAAAAAAATACCCCCAACTAAGTTGGGACCGACTTCCAGTCTAACCGGATGCAGCTGAATACCATTCAGCCCCCCAAAATTCATCCCCTAAATGGGTTAAATAGGGGATAAATGTCTGTATGGAATTTTGTAATTTTGATCTGAGGGGAAACCCCATCGGGCACACGGCTTGTATAATAACAATATAAATGTAATTGTAATGGATCTTTGTAGTTGTCTGAATAAATAAATATATTATTATTATTATTATAATACTAACTTAGCTGGTGCTTCGGCGATAGCTTTAGTCAGTTGCACGATACTCGAAGCCAGTTCACTTGCTGTGTTTGCAATAATTGTGTCGCAATCAGCCGTTACCAACAGATCTGAAAAAAAACAATTATAATTATTACTAAAAATAAATCACTCTGCCCAGCCTTTTCCCAACTATGTTGAGGTCGGCTTCCAGTCTAACCGGATGCAGCTGAATACCAGTATTTTACATGGAGAGACTGCCTATCTGACCTCCACAACCCAGGTACTGGGTAATACCCCTTGGTAACACCGATTGTCAGACTGTCAAAGATCCACGAATGACAGCCGAGACGAACGGCTTAACGTGCTTTCCGAGGCACGGAAGAGTCTCGGTATGTACAGATGGTCACCCATCCACGGACCAATCCCGGCAAGCGTAGCTTAACCTGATGGATCGACCCGTGCGGCTGTTATTACTTAGCCACGAGCTACTCCCGAATTCCTCCGAACTGTTACTAAAAAGATTAAGATTATTTTTACAAAAAATACATGCCTAAATAATTTTCTTACAATAACCAGTTTTTTTTTTGTCATAAAAACCGGAAGATAAAGCACGTTTATATAAAGCAAGATTATTGGCATACCTGTTATAGCTAATTCGAATTCTATTTCAGTCATGGGAGTCCGGTTACTGTTCGATGTCCTGCGCCGCGCTGCGCTGTGAACAGAGGGTTGAGTGCTACGACCTTTCTTTCTAGATCACATGAAACAAAAGAACTTTATATTATTTATAAAGTAGATAAAATATTTACAAAAATCATGCATTAAAACAAATCTAACCGTAACTAAGGGTGGTCGCACATCTGACGGACGATGCGTCGCGTATCGTCGGTCTCGTAACGCCAGAACGAGACGCGTCAGAGTGTCGAGCGTACTAGAGCCATTCCGTGAAAAATTGACCCGTTACTAAGTGGACAAAATGGACAATTTTAAAATCCCACTAACATTTCACGACCCTAAACGGACGTGACGAACTCCCGCTTTACTAACAATAATGGCGACAAAACCAATATTCTTTGTTCTTTCAGAGGAAATCAATTATTTCATTACATACGCAGATATATAAAGTATAATTCGCAAATTAAAGAATGTTTTAAGAAGTTCCGAGTATTACGATATAACTGTGACTATAGTGGACTTCTTATTTGACTACTATAGTTCGTACGCCTTTCGTCACCGATAACCGCATCACGGTTGCCCGATGGGTAAAAATAAATGGCTGATCTACCATAATAATCTTACGATGACAATAAAATAACTTGTTTTGATATTTTTGTACTACTGAAAGCAAATAAAACAGTAGTGACTAAACTGGAATGTCCACCTTGGTGCTTATTTGATTATCATTATTTCAAGAATTTTATTGTAATACAATAAGATTTGTTTATAAAAGTAATGGTATAATTAAAGAAAAAACAGTACTCTATTAAACCTCACAAAAAACGCTGAGGTGTGTCTTAAAAAACCATGAAAATCTGTTAGTTAAAGTAAGCGACAGAAGGTGTGACACGCTAAAATTGCCTGTTTTGCTTCTTATTTTTAATTTTTAATCAATTAAATAAATAACAATTGACTGTGTTATACATTTTTTTTTAAACTTATGAACTGACGAATACATTAAAAAAAAACTGCATTCAATAGAGAATGATAAACTCTTGTAAATTGTTTGTAAATGTTTGTGACAGTACTTTTTCCTTAGGTGCAATTTTTCTCGGAATGGCTCACTAACGAAGTTACGCCCGGCGCATCTTCCGTCAGATGTGCGACCGCACCCTGTATACATTTTCGTACATCCAGTAGAAAAATTGAAAATACATAATTAATTAAAGAAGTACTTTCGACAATGAGTGAGCTGAGTGTGTGTGAGCTCACTATCTCACAGAGCTCTGCGCTGGTATAATGTTACAGTACGCACAAGCAGTACACACTTGAAGTAGTAGTACACATTGAACACTAACAGCGCGTCAGGCTGCAACCACACAGCAGTCGTATCTGCGACAGATGTGAACTGAGCCTGTGTGAGCTCACCATCTCACAGTGCTCCTCCGCGCTAGTATATAACATGATAATGTACACACAAGCAGTACTCACTTGAAGTAATCGTTCACATTGAACACTAACAGCGTCAGGCTGCAGTCACACAGCAGTCGTATCTGCGACAGATGTGAACTGAGCCTGTGTGAGCTCACCATCTCACAGTGCTCCTCCGCGCTAGTATATAACATGATAATGTACACACAAGCAGTACTCACTTGAAGTAATCGTTCACATTGAACACTAACAGCGTCAGGCTGCAGTCACACAGCAGTCGTATCTGCGACAGATGTGAACTGAGCCTGTGTGAGCTCACCATCTCACAGTGCTCCTCCGCGCTAGTATATAACATGATAATGTACACACAAGCAGTACTCACTTGAAGTAATCGTTCACATTGAACACTAACAGCGTCAGGCTGCAGTCACACAGCTGTCGTATCTGCGACAGATGTGAACTGAGCGTGTGTGAGCTCACCATCTCACAGAGCTCGTCTGCGTCGGCTACGAAGAGCGCGCGGTCGCACGGTTCTCGTAATGGACTTAGTTTTACCTGGAAAACAAATTTTACATACATTGTAGAGTGCAATAAATGATTTGAGGTTTATAGAGAATACGTATTCCAGTAAAATTTTATTTTGCCACAGATAAAAAGCCAGCAAATGCTACCAAAGACTAGTGTGTTGGTTAGCAGCGTTAGACCTGTGGTGACGAGGACATTGTCCATCAATTGTTTGAGTTATTTAGACCTCGTCAGCTAGCAGCATTGGACATGGCCAGCCAATTAGCCACACAATCATATCAAATTAAATCATTTATTCGCATAGAATGTAGGTATTGTACAATAAAGTTGTTATAAAGTTATAGTGAGCCGGGTACATTCTGCCTGAGTTTTGGCATGCAAAATTTTACAAATAATGTCACCATCAATAAGCTCATGAGCAAAATTATAAAATAGATAATAAATTAATAATTCACTTAACAAGTCCAGATCATGCATAAAAATGTTACAAATAATGTCAATACCGCACATTATTTATCTACTAAGTCAAACTAATGGGAAAGTAGCGTCCAAAGGATTATTTTTAATAAACACAATATTTAAAAAGTGAAAACATGACTACATTGATTTAAAAGACTGTCCATGCAGTTTATTGCCAGTTTTTCTCCTTAGGAACCTACTACGCTTAGGAATAGACAACTAGCTTCATCTTTCTGACTGACCGACTCCTTGACAAACAAAAGTACCTGTAGTTGGTTTATTTGAAATAAATGCTATGAGTTTGACTAACCTGCCCACCCTCGTTATCCAGGGTCCTAGGTATAGTCCTGGTCCACACAATAAGCGCGGGGTGGCACAACGTATGTGCCTGTATGATGTGTGCGCCGAGCTGTGACACCTCGTTCGGCACGTTAGCCATGTACCAGCGGGCCCACAGGCTGGGGTGACCTTCTATGTTCATGTACTGCGGATTAACAGGGGAATGATCAATATTTCCCATGTAAGTTGGTTTTTATAAGGCAAAGGCCTATGCTAAATCAGACAAATCGGACTGTTGGTGATGAACAAGTTGGTTACAACTATCATCATAACCCAACACCTTAAAAAAATGAAGAGTAATCTTCACTTTTGTTTAATTATTGGGTGTTGCCTTAAACTGGGCACAGATCCAGATTCCAAGCAGATATAATAATTTTCTAATGAAAAAATCCAATTATACTGACTAATAGTACCTCTAAACAACATTAAATGCAACATTTCAGCTACAACAGTGTCTTGCGTTATATAAAACATCTATACTAATATTAAACTGAGTTTGTACATAGGTGGTAATCTTTGGAACTACCGATCCAATTTGGAACATTATTTCACTAATCGAAAGCTACACGGTATCGCCGAATGTCATAGGATATATCAACCGTTTACCTTCACACATTCTCCTGGCTTGTATATCTTGTTCATTTCAGCAGCTGTCTTCTTAGCAGCCTTCTCTTCTGCCAACTTCTGCTTTTTTATTTGCCTCTCTAACGCTGCATTTGATGTCTTCTTACTTTTGCCTTTTGGACTACCTACAAGTTGAAACTCATAGTATTACTAAAAATATAATTGGTGACAGGAACAATTATGCTTATTCTTAGCTTGAATGAAGATATTTATGAATGAAAGATTTAGGTAATTTTAGTAGCTTATAAAAAAAAGTTTGAGAAAAGGTTTTAGTGTTTCTTCTTTGCAATGGCTAGCTTTTAAATAAACACAAATAATTGTTACAGGAATTTTTATTAAACCGTGCATGATTTCAGAGTAGGTGTTTGCCTGCATACTTAGTTATTTGGCTGACTGTACATTTGTAAATTGTTTAGGAATATCCCAATCAGTTATTATTGTAGATAGGTAATTAATATAAAAAGATTTCATTTATTGACAAAACAATAATTAGTGCTTCATTTGGAACTGAAGGAGAAAACTGAACAAGGCTTTGCACTCATTATTAGGGATTCCCTCTCTCTGAAATATGTTTTCTAAATTGCATAAATGGCTCATACCTTATGACACTATAGGACGTCATAGTTTTTGTACATATGTGTAAAATAATGTTTTGATAAAAAAGTAAGTGATAAATATTGTTATTGATTTATTGATATTTAATTAGATACTGCTTCAGTGCTTAGATTTAAAACTGAATAGACATAGTAAAAATATTTGAATTACAATTTTGAAAGTGTTGTAAGCATGTTGTAATAGCAGGTATAATGACTGTTCTACTATACTGTTGTTATTGATGCTCGGTACATAATTATAACTTGTTTTCCTAAAAATATTTGTATGCCAGTCCATGGCGAGACATGTATATCATAACCCTATTTGCATTAAAACATGGTACTATTTTACCATGCATTAAAACATGGTACAAAAGTACCATGTTTTAATGCATGTCAATTTATATTCTATTCTATTCACACTTTTCTTTCGTTTTGCTTTTTTGTAGAATCTAAAGTTGTTTTTCGTACTGAATAAAGATAGAAGACAATTGCACAATTACAGTAAAAGTAGAATAAACTACCCACACCAACCTGCACTTTTCCGTTTGACACCATTATCTGTTGATTCCATTTCAACATCTGGACTACTGCTGCGATCATTGGAGGCTAAGTCCAGCACCTTATCTAATGCTAACAAAACATTCTTCTATTATTATGGTTATTTGACCTGTATCTTGTTGCTTTTTTTAGTTTCTGTATGTATTTTTGGTTTGTTAACAAAAAAATCTGGTAAATAATGGTAATCAGCCATATCCAGTGAGAAGCTGGAAGCCAACCCCAACATAATTTGGAAAAGGCTAGGTAGATTATGATTCCTTTTTAGCTTGGAAAATATTATATTGTACCTATTTAATATTGAGTGATGTAAATGAATAAACTAAATAACTATAAATCAGCAGCATTGCAAGCTGTGATCATCTTTCAGTTGAGATGTTGATAATTGTTTTTGTAAATAATGAGCCAATAGTTTATTTTTGATACAGTATACCTCAGACTTAATAAAAAACCAAGACGGAGCGCTGCAAACAATACAGTGAAGCATGCCAAAACTACACCACCGCTCTGTGTATACACGCTCTCACGCACACATTTACAATCAAACTACACCACACTAAGTGCACACATGTTTACGAAACTGGCTTCACTTCCCTATTGACAGCGCTCTGGCATAGTTTTTCATTTGGTGTGAGCTGTATACTATAATCTAAAACATACAAGTATTATGGTGATTCAGCAATACCCGGTCCAGGGTAAATTCACCAACAAGGCTATTATCATTGACAAGGTTATTTTCTCCAACAGACTTATTTTCAAGGATAGGGGTATTGTCATCATCCATGTCAATCTCACAGGGAAGGCTCCATCCATTGAAGTCATTGTTAGAATTTGACTCATGATCCAATAAGTCACCTGAAAATACATTGTCAATCAAATTGTAAAACCCAATTATTTTTAAAAGAGTAACTGTTTTGTTTATTGCCAGCTCTTCTCCATAGGAAACAACCAATTGGAACCATGCACCTAGCTTCTGATGTTTCTGCATGTAGGTTTAGGTGAAATAAAATATTTTGAATTTGAATATAAAATGAATGCAATACACGAATCACTTAAATGGTGGAGGAAGGAACATGTTATTTACAAATCCAACTGTAGTTGAATGCTTAATATTTCACACAGGCCCAGTGCCCAGAATTATTTTTTAACATGACCGTAAAAAGAATCAGATTTCCGGATGACTAGAACTGGCCTGCTTTTACAAAATAATTTAATTACTAATGCTGTATGTATAGTTGCTTTCAAAGGTAGGTACCAAATGTGATTTTTATGTTGTACAATAATTACTAAAGAGATCAAGTCTTGATGAGGTACAAACCGTTACGATCTTTATGTGTTCTTTTGTATCCAATTCCTTCCAGCGGCGGTATGCCATCAAAGTCATCATCGCTCTCTCCAGAACTTATTGTGTATACCAATGACATTTTAACTGACTAATTAATTTTAGTCTGTCGAAAAAAACAAAATTCTCCGCATGAATATGTATTGTTTGTTTGTTTATATTTTTCGCCGTGATTATATTTACAGGTTATGCGGCTGTCGTCTGTCAACTTGACACAAAGGCCACTTTCCGAATTAGAACGTAATCGCTCACAGCGCTGACAGCAATAATTGGCGTTCCAATTTAGATAACACGATTATGATATCTGAGGGCTGTCAACAATTCGGATCGCTCGTGAACGCGCTCACGGTGCTCGCTCACCGTCAAAACTTGCATAGCATATTTCTTTGTATTTAAACTACAAATTTCTTCTTCTACATTGGTTAGGTAGCCACGGTAGCCAGAAGCACAATTTCGAAAATGCCACGTTTGTCTAAAGTTATGATGCGACTCAAAACAAAACAGCACAACTGTCATTTTTGGCAGCGCTCACGATGATATTAGTAAAAGGCATGGTCAGCGTTATCGCAAGATGGCGTATGTCATGACGTCATCTATGACGATTCACGATACATCGTTAACGCGTCACGCTTATTCGGTACCGGTGTTAGCATGCTCAAATCGATTACAGCGTAACTCGGAATGCAGCGAAAATCAATAGGTAGGTACTTCACAGTGGTGTTATCGTTCATCAATTTGTTACGTGGCATTTATTTTTTAAATATTTATGTTGTGGGGGGATAAACGGTCAATCTAGCATCAATCGAATCAAGATCAGCATAGCTATTCATAACCATTCGATACGCTCCCGTGTCGAATAGAACATCAATCATTTATCAATGTAATCGAAGAAATCCTCGGTGTACACAAATCCGAAACCCAAAAATTATGACAGTTATGATCTATAGTCACTAATCCTACACACCTTAAAAGCACTACTACGAACTCTTAACGGCCGACCACGATAACCCATAAAGTAGGTAATCTTCACCACCCATATCTTCAATAAACTGCCCATTTGTGCACTGCCAGTGGTTTTCAAAAAGGGCTACCAAGGGGTACCAAAAACAAAAAAATCATTTTAAAATTATGAATAAGAAAATTGAGATACTCGCAATAAACCTTTTCATTTGATATGTCACATGGTTACAGTTGGCAAAACATTTTTATTTTTCTTATTTACCCCCAAAAGTGGCCCCGTAATCGAAATTCATTTATTTATGTTACACGTCCGTGCTAGGGTCACAGAAGTACATGTAGGTATGTGTAAAAAATATGTTAGTAATATTGTCGTATTTTATACGCAATTACATTACAAAAATTACATGATCTATAATAAGCGGGTTCTAGTTATTGTTGGCACTCTTTAAAGGTAATTAGGGGATTAAATGGAACGTCAAAAACATTTTTAGTACCTAATTTCTGTTAAAAATGGCGAGGCGGAAGCTATAATAGAGTATTGTTTTATTCGCAAGTTATACTGAATTTATACATCCATAATAATTTAAATCTTACTGTAAAATCTAAAATCATGAACATTTCTCGATTACGACCATGACCGAGGGCAAAAACTGGACATGTCCTTTCGGAACAAATTGACTGTAACAGACGGACAGACACCCAGCCAGCCAGCAACACGAGTGATCATAAAAGGCTTCCGTTTTTTCTTTTTGAAGTACGGTACCCTAAAAATGGCTGATTTGACAGCCCGACACGAGCCAGATAGCCTATTGATTTCCCATAAAACAGTAATATAAATCATGCTTAGAACCTTTCAGCGCTGTTTTCGCTGTAGCGCTGTTTCCCGTTAGATGCTGCGATGATGGGCCGTAGATTAGAGCTCGGTAGTGTTTAATTAATTATTGCTGGGAATTGTATGTATTGTCTGCTCTACCAATTAGCGCTTTCATATTTCCCATTAGAGATGATTGTAATATCGTGTTACGGAACACCTAGTTATGTATTTAATAGAGAGGTAGTTTTTATTCCTGCTACAGTTTCGTGTTTTTTTAATAATACCTTCCTAGATAATTTAATGTAGGTAAGTATTTAGAATCATTTGCGCCACAAGCAACTGGCTCATTGTTTACATGAGTTATCCGGGAGAAAAGACTGCCTCGTTGGTCGTCGCAAGACCATGAGGTCCTGGGTTCGATTCCCAGGTCGGGTATAAGTGTCATTGGGTGTTTCCATCAGGAATTTATCAGTAGCAGCCCGGATCTAGACTTGTGCCCGGTTGCTGGTAAGCTTGCCCCATTACATGGGACTTTAACATAACTGGCGAAATTTGGGTGTACTAAAGGTACCTACACCTCTGCCTCCCTTCGGGGACAACAAGCGTAATGCTATGTTATGTTTTAAAATACTATCTATTCCTTTTTCTCCTATTCCACACAATTTATCTTCAAGCATTAATATTCCGCTGCAGCGCTGCGCGATAAACAAACAAAACAAAATGCACATGCGTGCAAGTTGCCAATTTAAGCTTATCGTTTCTTTATTTATGTGTCCCATCACTCACAGAAAAGAAGTCTTAATTAAAATAAAGAAATGTAATACAATATTTAAGCTTCGCCATATGCAGAAAGGCTGCGATGAAATTGTATCCTGTTCACGTTTTGTTTGCTCTTTTTGTCACTTTAATTAATTTTAGGGTTCCGTACCAAAATGGTAAAAAGGAACCCTTATGGTGCGACTCAGTCTGTCTGTCCGTCTGTCTGTCACAGCTGGATATCTCAAGAACTACTAATGCTATCAACTTGAAATTTGGAATAGTTTTAGATGACGTTTGCCCAACTATTTTGCAAAGAGGAAAGATTTTTCTTTTGCAACAGGGACTGAACGGGGTTGTTAAAAATTCGAAGTGGAAAAATTCGTAGTACTAGGGCATGGGGGGGGTATCATATAAAAAGAGCACTATTTGCACATTTTAATTTTTTTTTTTAGGCCGCGTCCTTTTCGACTTTTGACGAAAAATGTAAAACAAAATACCGATCAAGAGATGGCGCTGACCTAAAACTGCAATATTCTACAACGTAGGTAGTATTAAAATTCTCTGACGAATCTAGGCCTCGCCGATTAAAAACATTTCACCGTTCACAACCAAAATGTCCTCCTTCCTATCTACTCGCAGGTTGCTTTGGGTGAAGCACAGTTGTAGTTTTTTCTGGGCACAGAACTTTGTTTATGGGATAAATTCATCCCAACTACGGAACCCTTCGGTGTGCGTGGTCCGACACTCACTTGGCCGGTTTTTTTTCTTGGTGATGGAGAGACCTACAATTATAGCTGGAACTGAAACATCTGCCGAGGCGGCAAACGATGACACGAATAATGACGTTATCTTCGTGATATCTTCTTATTGGCATCTGTACGAATAAAAGAGTAGCTACTTAGGTACTTAGTTAATTATAACGACAAATGAGGTAGTAGTAAGCACAATAATTAATCAATTGATTATCGGTCGACAAAGCGCTAACATAGTAAGTATTGTGTTCAGCCGTAAGAAAAACGACAATAAAAACAGTCCAGACAGACGAAACTTCGGACATAACAATCAGTGTTCCACCTTCCTCTGTCCAAATAGAAACAAAACACTTACGGATATTGGGATTCGCTTTTATTATTTTCTTTCGGGTTTCAATAAACAGGGTGTCACTATCTACCTACGTCCTACCTACATGAATACTCTCGATTAAAGTAGGTAGGTAGAAAACCGACGCTTGGACATAATGTTTATTTTAATTTTATTAGTGGTGACCATACACCAAAAGAATATACAGCCTGCCAGTACATGATTCTAAAGTAGAAATATTTCGTCGGTTATTAAAAAAAAAACCCGCTGTTTCATAGAAAAGTGCAATACCTACGCGGTCAAAATGTATGGAACAGCAGATTTTTTTTAAAATAACTGACGAAAAATTTCAACGCTGGGGGGTTCAGGTTTATGTACTGAGCCCATGGTAACAGTTTTCGCGTCGATGTCCCTGCCAGCCTGTATAATACATGCTGCCTATTGTCCAATCGGCAGCGTCATGCATCAAGTAGAACTGACCGTGTGTAGGCGTGAATTGGCATGACAGTAATACTTGGCGGAACAATTCTTTTGGGTTGATCAAGCCGATTGAATCATGCCGATTGTACCGTGTATGGCGGTCGATTCAGTTCAGTTCAGTCTAGATTTTTGGTTTCCTTATCACGAGTAAAATCCCCAAAGCGGCTTAAAACATCGTCGTCCGTCACTGGTGACTAGTGACCAGTGGCTTCAACTGAACGTCGCTGCCGATTGGACAGTTTAAATTGATCGTGTGTGGTGTATATGAACGAACTGCAGATTGGATCAAGCCTGCAGCGTCATGTCGATTGAGCGATATCCCAGCATGGTGTATGGCCACCATAAGCCCACGTACGCACGGACGTAAAAATATCGCGGCGGGATTTTATCGCGCACTAGATTTTCAACTTTCGGTGTTAAGCCGAGAGTTGAGAATTTAATACACATTGTTAAGCAGAGCGTTGACAATCCAGTGCACGAAAAAAAATGGCCGCTGGAAAAAATCGCCCGTGCGTACCTGGGCTAAGACAAAATCCGAACATATGCTGCTAGAACTGCATGCTGTATGTTATGAACATTCAGTAGCGAGTAGGGCCGCCCAGGGCCTCGCGCAACCACCCAAGTAGAAAAAAGTTGACATTTAAAACTTTATTATTTTTATCCATAGGTATTACTTGAAACAATAAAATAAGTTGGGCTTAAAAAGTAATATTAAAAATATCAAAATTAATTATCAGAGTTTTGGCGATTAGAGCGAAGAACTGAATATGTTTATTCATGCTTAAGAAAGAAACGACGGCATTATCTCGGTCCTGAAAAATATATAAGTAATAATAGATAAAAAACTTACCGCACTGTACCCAACTATCGGGGTAATCCTGAGAATTTGATTGAATTCTCGATAAAATCCTTTCTGCAGAAAGTGAAGAAAGAAAATGGTTAAAACATATTTGAGGAATTCGTTGACACAAGATCGACTTTCAGCTCTTGCTGTTGTTCTCTCAATTGAGAATGACGTACGTAGCTCATTCGTTAGATTCTTGAAGATTTTAGGGCTTATGGTCCGGCCCCCAAATCTCGAGAAGTAGGTACCTAACTACTTTATAATGAAATGAAACAGGGCTAAAATATGTTCAGTAAGTAAAAGGCAGTTAATAGTTGGAGGCCCCCTACGTAGGTAGGTACGATTGACGTGTAAAAGTGTTTGTAGAAACTACAAATATAAACCTACTTACAGAAATAAAATCATTTATCATTTATATGCAAAATATAAACGTAGACGTATGGTTTCGAGCTTGCTTCGTTTGCCCTTGCATCCTTCAATTTCTTGTTTCTCAAACTTTTCTACATAAGTCGACAAAGATACTCCTATTTCTGTAAAAAATGGTAAAAGAATACCTATCCGAGACGGCTAGAGCTCGCTTCGCTCGCTCTTGCTTTAATGGTCCGCTATGACCCATAATAATAGCTAAGTAACTATCGGAATCGTCCAAATTGAATACCTATGCTTATCATGTCGCGTTCAATTTAAAATTCAGGACACACAGTTTTGTCACTCCAGAAGCTCAATCATTCATAAAAAAACACAGGCATAGGACTACCTACAGTCCTCACGGAGGCGATCGGCGGCGGCGATCTCTCGCGTCCGGCCCTGGTTCAGGCCATGGTCCGGAGCGAGAGTGCATGGGAGGCCGTCACCTCCTTCTGCGAAGCAGTAATGCTCGCGAAGGAGGAGGCGGAGCGCGCGAGGGAGAGGCAAAATGCGCGCCCTCGCGCCCCTAGTCGCCGCAGGAGACGCCCCGGGCGTCGGGAGTCGAGAGCCGACTTCCGGCCACCGTAGGCGCGGGCTTGCGGACGGTGAGCAATGGCTAGCTCGCCGTCCGATAGGGACCAGGCCCGGGTCGACGGCGCGTTGTGTTCCACGCGCGCCTCAAAGAGATGTCAGCACCAACTGACGGGGTCCGGAAGGGCCAATGCCTGCCGGGTTTGTCTGAAAGGGATATCGCGACCCCGGCACACAGGCAACGGAAGGAACACGGGTGGGTTTTAGTCAGTAAAAGTCTGACACGCCCTCCCGCTCCGCCCAGAGCGGGAGAAGTTATTTGAAAATTTCCCACCCTCAAAAAAAAAAAAAAAAAGGACTACCTACAGGTTTGTGTCTAAGCCCGTAGGTACCTTCCTACGGATCCGAGTCAGCCCAAATTCCGGACGCGATGCGCGGTCCTGCCCAAATTCCGGATAGGTTTGAAATCGTTCGCAGTCAACTAAATTATTCAGGAGCTCATTAAGTCAGTATAGTGTCACGTACTAATGGAGCAATCTCCATCGGTAACAAACAACGAATGAAGGATTGGTCGTGAAATAAATTCACAACAAATTGCACAATAGGGATGTTGACAATTTTTTTTGTCCGTCATGTAGACTAATAAAAAATATTGGACACGCATTTTTTCTTTTTTTACGTAGGTAATCAAAAAGATTACCTACGGCAATACATTGAGTAGGCAATGCGTTAAAATGTGGCATAACGTCACTGGCCGGTAGATCTGTGACGTAGCGACGCCCCACTCCCCCCAATGATATGATAGAGCAAAAAATACGTGCCTGATATTTTTTTTATTATTTGACTGACGTGACGGACTAAATAGTTTTTGTTTTCCTAGTCAACATCCCTATTCATAATTTAATAACATACCTACTTATTAAGTAACATAACATCACGCCTGTTTTTCCCAAAGAGTTAGGCTGAGATGCTATAGTAGGTACCATCAAAGAAGTTCATATCTAAGTAACCAGTTTCAAAACAAAATCCCGTGAACACGATGACCACATCTGTTACCGGCCCCGTTCTATAGTCGCCGAGCGCTGCAAGCAAGAATAGTCCTTACGGTGGTTAGATATGAACTTCTTCGATAGTACACCCACATTTCGCCCGATCGCAGGCCTATCAGATTGTATTGTGATCTAAATATGATTCGCGTCCGTAACAAATATTTATTTTTATAATTAGAATCACAAACATCAATATACATACCTAACTCTCTAAGTTCATCTGTCCCTATTGAATGACTCTTCCATGAAATCATGATATTTGACGCCAATTCTATCATATAGAGTTGTATTGCTGATTCTAAAGATTATAATTCTGTAAAACCATATTTGTTACGGTCGCGAATTTTGCGAGCTAACTTAGTTCTGAGTTCCCATGCTCCTGAAGTTCCAAGTAATAGATGGTGATGTGGTGATGGTGTGTGGTGGTGTGATGGTGTATTATTAATGTGATCATAATTTTCCCTTTCCCTTATCCTAATTGATTCGTATTTCTGTCCTCTCCCATACATTTCTATTTGCCGCCATAAGTCACCCCCTTTCTAGTCATATCATCGTTCACAAAATCCAGCCATCGTTTGTGATTATTCAGTGTCAAAATAATGCAAATTGTGTGAATTGAGAACATGTCTGATAAAGGGAGGGCACACTATAGTTTTTGTAGGTCTTAGAACCAAATATAGCTTCATTGCATCATCAATGACATAATCAATCAGAAATAATTCGTGATTGTGAGATTTGCTGGCAGGTAGGTATCTACCTACCTAATCAGAATGCAAAAACGACTACTAGGTACTTAATACAACATTTGGCACTTACCAGCACCGATTTTTTGGTAGGTAGGATAGGAACATTAGTTACCTACGAGAACTGCAGATTGGATTTTAAATATGCTTTTTTGAAAAAAAAAAAAAAAGTTTTGATGTTCTTTTTTGGGGGTCAACGCCCGTTTGTAGTGTTGTTACTTAAAGTATGAGTTGTAAAATCTGTTTTATTTTGTTTTATCGTGTTAAGACATCGATACCGATATCACGTCTGTGAAGTTTACACAACAAAAAAACTGTTTTTTTTATGCGGCTGATGACCCCACATAAAAACATCGTCTAATTAATTTATTTTTGTTTTATCTTATTTAGATATCGATACCCATCACGTCTGCACGAGTTTCGCTAGCTAGTTTAATTTGACCCTGTAGATAGGAGCTTACATTGATAGCTCTCTGTGATCTAACTGTTTTGATGTTTTGGATCAACATCATCATTCCGCCGAAAAACATCCACAGCTGGACATAGCCCTAGCCTTTAGGCCTCTCCCAAGCATCGCTACGTAATGGCGTCTGTGATTCTCGCATCCAACTGATATCAACTACCTTCACCAAGTCATCGCATTCCACCATGTGTTTTAGATAGATACCTTTAAAAAAGTTCCTATGCCTATCCACAGGTACAGGAGTCGTGGAACTATGTTTGTTACCATCAAAATTTGAATAAGAATCCAAATTGGGTATGTATGTACTGTACAGTTCATATTTCAGGTTTCATCTTACAAGAAGAAACCTAGGTATGTCATCCAGTACCCTAATTACGTAATGCATTATCGATCAGAATCTGAATCGTTTTGAAACAGATTGCTAATCAATTACTTCGTACGTTCGAAAAAAAAATTGCTCAACAACGTAAATAACACAATGAATGTTGTTGACCTGTCAAATTGAAACAGATTAGTCGGAATTGTCAACGAATACGAAAATGTGTTGCGTAATTAGATAGCAGGTAGTTAAATGAAATAAATGTTCGACTAATTCAGACTCTTGAGGGACATCAAGCAAGAGCGTGTACTTGATGACTTCCCCGCTTTCATTGCAGTAGGTACTTAATTAGAAAATTATTCAATGAAGAAACTCAATTGCTCACAGGCACCACAACAACAATACTGCAAAAGTCAGTGCACGTTTAAGTTCCTACTACACCACAAGCAGCGGTTAGAAACCGTGAAAAGAATAAAGAAAACATAAATGCAGACAGACTGGCCCACTAATTAAATCTACAATCAAAAATAGACCTATCATCAAGGAGGCAAGAGTCAAATACTCAAGATCGCATCACAAAACTGCCGTACGGTTAAAGGCCATTTTGGGAGCAAATAAATCAAGCGACAACGCTTAGGTATTTACGTTCAAACAAAACAAATATGAACGAAGCTTTTTTTGATCTCTCGTGTCTGTTTGTTCTAAAATGTTTGCTCTATGTCTGACTGAGGGCTACGCGTTCCCTCCACTCCAGTCCGTCTTTGTTTACGGGGGCGAGCGGGCGTTGCACCTCCCGCAACACCGACGCGCACGCGTGACTAATTTAAAAATAAAACTTATATTCGCTGCTGCACATCCTGTGTTCTATGACAACTGACGTAAAACTTATTCTCAATAACTTATTTCTATCAAAGTTTAAGTTTTAACTAAGTTTGCGGCCAAACAAAAAAAGTTTTGATTCGCATTCCATTCCGCGTGCAAACTTGTGCTAAATCTCTCAGTATTTTTTATTACAAGGTTTATAGTGCTATGCATCCAAGTCTGCTCCTCAGTGTAAATATTTGAAAACCGAACATAGATAAACAAACAAACTTTTTAAGTGCACACGTGTAAAAGTTATGGATGCGTATCCGAATTTCTAAATCATAAAAAAGTAAAAATGGATTGGCGCGAAAAACTGTTTGGGAAGGTGTTGGTCAAGTGTGAATCGGGGACTCAAAATGGGAAATTCGAGAATATATCAACATTGGAGGCTTTGTCCGACTGTGTGGATGAGGGTGAGGGAGCTGTGTGCGGAATATACTTTTCCTTCGCGAATATAAGTGATACGAGTGACGATTTCGGTGTTCGTTTGGAGGAAGTCTACAAGCGGGTGCATCCTCGTTTGAGGGTTGTGCAGGTGGTGTTATGGGCTCATGTTGGCACTCCTGAGGGACTGGTGGAACGGGAGGCGGGATTCCGGAGGAGTTTGACCGGGAAGCCGTGGTTTGCTGTGCCCTTCCACGATGTTGATACAAAGGCAAGAATACATAGAAAACCAAATAATTTAGAGTAATAATATTTATAAAGAGTGTGTTTTGAGCAATTTAGAGTCCTCTTCTTTCATATCTAATAAAGAAAGAACTAGAATTTAAATAGCAGCTACTAAAATAGACTCGGTAGACAACGTAGAAACTTTTCAGTTCAAAATATTGGCCCCAGATGACCATAAGTCACGATAAGAGTCGTTTTGGCTCTGCACTTAGTCTGGCGGTCTGGCCACATTCCAAAGTGAATATAGACATGATTCGTATAGAAATGGATCCTCAAACGACGTTAAACCTTGACAATAGAAGTAAGGAACCTTCATAACTACATATTTTATATGAAATATCACTGATTTTACGTTGTAACTCAGAAGAGAGTAGCTACCAGCGTAGTTTCCATAGACCACAATAATTCTATTGCCATTTTGCTATTGCGGTCAGACTTTCATCTTTGTTAATGCGCGCAAAACATTTTACAAGAAATAACCAACGTTATTATAGAATCCCTACCCTAACACGTAAAATAACCCACAGCCACTTTTCAATTTCGTGGTTTCTAAAATTAGTTTGTACCAAATAAGTATTAGAAAGTCTATGGCACCAAAAGCATATACATTATTCAACAACAACAACAACAACAAACAACATTATTCAACAACATATATATTATTTTTTATATTATTTTTCAACATTATTCTTTCTTTCTTTCTTTTTTCTTATTATGTATACTCGTACTAATTTGTGAAGATGTATATACATACATCTTCACAAATTGACGCCTTAAAACTCGCATGAGGAAACCACTAATAACCTCTTTTAATCTTTGACTGCTCGAAAAATAACCATCGGAAGCTTTCAAGAAAATTAAACAAATCGTAATGAGAAAGCAAAGTCTCTCAAACGCTAAACTGCTTACTACATCAAACGCTTGAGCTAAAACTTCGCTCAAACACTTGAAGATATAAGTAGTTACCTTTAATAAAATTTTACCTTTGATTCTTTGTGGGAGTTTGCTTGCGGGTTTTGGTTAGAGGCAAGTTTATTTCGCCTTTACAGCTAATGGTAGTTTTAAAGTCAATGCTAAATGGTAATACGAATAACTTAGAATAGGAAAGTAATTTGTTTGTTTGGAAAGTAATTACATTTCCTTCCATTTATTAGATAGTAGGCAAAAATAACAGATTTCAGCTATATTTAACATTTTATTGCCCCAGGAAAATTTCTCAAATCCAGAATATGACGGACTCACGAAGTCGAACTCCCGAATGATTTAAATTGAAACGATAGATTTCATAGAATTTATTTAATATTTTATTTATTTGCCATATATAGATTGAATATTCAGCTATCATCAAAATCAAAGCATGCGAAAGTAGGTAGTTATCCTGACAACATCTCCATAAACATTTCCATATCCACAGCATTCATTGTAAGACGAAGGAGACTAGTCTCCACGACACAGGGAATCCTAGTGTGGAGGCTAATATGAATTCTGTAATGCTCACTTGAACAATAAAGTTTTTATTTACCAATACAAAGCTCAAAATATGCATACCATCATCCGCTGCATCAACTGCAACAAACCTACCTTCAACTATATATACATCCCACAGTAACCAACGATAATGGACATCGCAATATCATGCCTCTCTTTGTCGGTCATTTTGAAACACTCACAATTTGCCGTCACCGACACGCGACATGCATCGCTATCACACATTATTATGACATGTATAGACTCGGTTCCTGTCGATAACAAACGGATAGTTTCTGCGAATGTGTCGGTAGTAATAAACTATGATACAATGTTAGCATATATTATGTTACATTAAAATCTACCTACACTACACTAGCTTTTGCCCGCGACTTCGTCCACGTGAAATTTCTTTTACCCCTGTCCCACTACGTCGCGTAGGTCGAATGATAAAATTGCATCGCCCGCCCGCGCTATTTGGTATTTCGTTTTCGCTTAGCGTTCTTCCTGATTTTTTTTCTTATTGTTCGGCTCGGCTCCTAAGGGTCGTAACGTGATGTTAAGCTATAGCCTTTAACCTTTCTCAAGAATTAGGCTATCAAATTAATCAATCAATCTTCTTTGCTTGTTCGCAACTATTTTGGGGTCGGTTTCCAGTCTAACCGGATGCAGCTGAATACCAAGAATGGAAGAATTTGGCTATCAAATGCAAACAATATTTTTCATATCCGAATCCGACTGGTAGGTAGATACAGAGATTAGCGCGTTCAAACAAAATTAACTTTAAAAACTAAAACGTACTTTAAAACTGGCCAAGTGCGTGTCGGACCACGCACAATGAAGGGTTCCGTAATTGAGATGAATTAATCCCAAGAAAAACTTAACATTACAACAACAATATTGAGAGAATGACTGTGTTATTTTAAGGCCATAGACTTCTTATAGGTTTGCTGTAATCTATGGGTAAAGAACCATTCTCTGCATTTTTTTCAAATTTTTTGGCTCAATAGTTTCGGAGATAATGGTCAATTTTCATCCATTTTCTTAATTATCTTTAAAAGTTTAAAATTGTAAAAAAAAATATTTGAGATCCTCGCAACCAGTCCTTTCATTTGATATGTCACACGGTTCAGTTTGCAAAACTTTTTATTTTTATTTTCTTATTTGCCCCCTAAAAGTAACCCCAGAATTCAAAATTCATTTATTTACTTTACACGTCCGTGTTTGGGTCAAATACATACATATGTGTACCAAATTTCAACTAAATCAGTTCATTAGATTCGGAGCAAATTGGCTGTGACAGACAGACACACGAGTGATCCTATAAGGGTTCCGTTTTTTCCTTTTGAAGTACGGAACCCTAAAAACAAACTTCAGATTTATTATAACTATAGATAGATATTACTAGAATTTCGATAAAGTACTAATTAGACCATTGTACGACATCAAACTTTGAAATTCTTTTGAAGTTCGAGACGCAACCAGCAAAATAACACCCATAATGATTTATGATTATGGTTACTCATTTGATTCAAACCACTTTGCCATTGATATGTTGGACTACCGAAATCAAAATTATCTACCGTTGCCTTTCAGAATAACATGGGTCCAACCCGTTTCCATCCCATTAGGTAGTAGAAGATCAATATCGTACTATTCTAAGTAAAGACAAGTCATTAATCACATACCGTTTCCGCGTTCATCTGGAAACGAAGAAAATAGTCCATGAGCATTCAGCTGGTCAGTCCCACGCAAATTGTCAGTCATCAGGGAGAAACGATCGAGGTCGTCAGTAATGGATTGAATCTGTCATTATGTAATTCCGATGTCCAAAAACCGAGAACTCTTTATATTTGATAGCGATATTATATTGACAAAGATTAAATGAAGGAATATATACGAAATATAGTACCCCACATTTCGTCTTGAAATTGAACGACTTCGCGAAATGCACGATCAAATTGATCAATGTAGTCTAGACCATAATACCTACTGTTAGCATATGCAACAATATGAAGACGAAAATGATCATAACAGTACAGTTCTTACTAATAAGATACAATACTACAGAGACTGAATATTTTACAAATCACATCGTTGTTTCAAAAGTTATCCTGAACGTACCTATCAAGAAAGATGCAAGAAATGCACCCCACGCAAGCAAGAACGTGAAATTCCCTCCATAACTACCAGGCGTTCATAAAATCCAAGGAATGAATACCTCGCCCACATCTGCATAACTACTACTACTACGGACTACCTTAGAAAGTTCCTAGGTTCATTGAAACGGGGGCCCCTAGTAATTAAGGGTAAGAGCCGAGGGTTGCGTCAATCCCATGTATCACCCTAAATTACTCTCTCCACCCCACACTTTCGCTTAGAGGGGCTTTTTTACATGTACACAGGTGCGTTTTGATACATTAACGTCGTCTGTTTAGATTAAACTAGCCTCTACCGGCACAGGAATAAAGATCCTTTTAAAACAATACCGTAACAAGATTATTTAGAAAAACTCGTAAAACTTTTATGCAAACCTTCACTTGAATCTAATTTCGTTCCAAGAGCCACGACAAGCGCGTTCTTTGTAATTCTTAGCTGTTTCCATTATGTAAATGAAAGGAAACCTTACTGAACAAGCAATTTCACTAATGCTAATAATTGTATTAACTTGGATCGGATTTATCGGGCTGATAGCCAGAAAACATTGAGGGTTTTTGCGCAAAAAATCTTCTTTATTTACTTGGGAATGTTTGTCTACCAATGTTTCAAGCAATTTCATTTCATCTACATTTTTATAGATACCAATTTGGCAACTGGCGGAATCCTGTGAATAAATTCAACAATTCAGTCTGTTATTTCACCCAATTGTTCCCAGGACTTCAATTTGGGACCCTACATAATAAAAGCTCATGTATTTAGATCTAAAGATTTCGTTCGGGCATCCAACGGGCCCCATTTACCCGCGAGCACCCATTAAGTAAGGAATTTCTCAGAATCCACTCGTGAAAGAGGGTGCAAATGATACTGACCCAGCAGCTCAGCCTTTCATTGGACGGCGCAAATGATATGAGCATTAAATATGGGTGAAATAAAAACTGATGAAAGCCACGATCCTTATGATGTAAAAGTAGATGAACCTTACGATGCAATGAGAACTTGTATTGTACGTATTCTTTTGTCGTAGGGAATAACAGCGGTGCTGATTTTAACAACGGTAAGATAGCTTCAAAAGGGAAGGTGATAAAAAGAAAAATGTCTCCTTTATTTATCTCTAACCCATAGATTAGAGAGAATCTTTATGATAGTAAACTGCCTAATCATGACTTACTACAGATATATAATGCAAAAACAAATAAACTGAAAAATAATCTCCCGTAGCTTCATCATTAACAGACGATTGCTTCCCTCTTCATAATCTGAAAACAACATCAACACACACCCTGACATGGAACGGTCTCAGACCGGTCAGACGGACTCACACATTCGCACAAACGATTAATGTATAAAGGCACACGTGTTCTTGATAGCTTATACGTAGACTTTATTATATGGTTCAGTGAGCTTTTTGTCTTTTTAGGGCTTGAAAGAAACGTATTTAAGCGCTGCTGGAGCGAATGATGTAGTTAATCTAGAAATCAGTTTTTGATGTTGATTTAGCAAAATCGAAGCCGAACTGAGATGCCTTTTCGTCTATATTGAATCAATATTAGTATATCATATCTATAACAAGCATCTACCCGTGACTTCGTCCGCGTGAAATGTCTTGTTTTACCATCCTTGTTCCATCCTATTGTTTTAACATTCTATGACACTCAGCAATACCATAGCTTCACATTAGTGAAAGAATTTTGGAATCGGCTCTGTAGTTCCGAAGGTTACTCCATAAATACAAAATCACCTCTCTAAAATATGTATATAATATATTAGTACAGCCATGCTATTCTGTAAACATCTCACCGTGAAAACTTGGGTGGAGTGAGCTGTCAATAGTATCAATCCCTGTGGAATGACAGCTCACTCCACGCTCACTTCACCTAAGTTTTCACGGTGAGATGGTTACAGAATAGCACTGCTGATATGGCGTTCTGCACGCGTAGCATGACCACCGTAGAAACGGGTTATGTCGACGGAAGAATAGACAAAATTGCAGATTGTGATTGTTTATCTGTCATTTTGTCTATTCTTCCGTCGACAAAACATGTTTCTATGGTGGTCATGCTACGCGTGCTAGGGTCACAAGTATCTTGTTACAGATGGTATATCTACAACTAAATTGGTAGTTGTCCAATATATTCTCATAATAGATATAATACCTAATATCTGCGTGTTCAGATAATTATTTTGATGGATTGCACACGAAACAGAAAACCAATAATCGATTAATGAATTGGAATGACAATTCATTGGCCATTGTCTCTATTACTATCGACAACTCACTGGCGCTATACCACTTCACATCAATTAGCATATTAGCTCGAAACAAAATCTGTATAAGTACTTATCCTCGTATTAAACAATTCTGTAAACTCACAACCTAACTAAACCACTAAGTACTGTAATTTGGAAGATAATTAATTAAGTTCTTCAAAGTGGATAAAGGATTCAACGAAAGGACGAAATTGCGAGCAAAAAGTAATCCATTCGATATTGAAATCAAATAAAATGGTCCAACCTAAAAAAACAAACCGACTTCCAAAAAAACAGTGTAGTGTTTTTTTGGAAGCCAGTTGTTTTTTTTTGGTAAAACATTTGTGGGTCTGTTTGTAATTTATCTAAGTTACAATATTCTAATGTCAACTGCTCATCACCTTTTACCAAATATTGCTTTTCCCGATGCAGGGACGTTAATCGTTTAGTTCTCCTGGTACTTCACCATCAGCTCGACTTCTCCATAAGCATTGTAACAAGCATAAATTGCTTGGCAATCATATTAAAATAATCGAATCACAAACAGTGAAAGACTTAATAATGACTAGTTCCGCTATCCATCTGTGGTCATGGTGCTTTCCGAGAACAACTGCGCGAGTTACTTTAAAAAATACCCAAATCGCCGGTGTGCCTATAATATTTAAAGAGTTGCCTCGATTTCTCCAGGATCCCATCATTAGATCCTGACCTGATGACAATGGGACCACCTCGGAAGTATACCCTATCAAACAAAAAAAATATTTTGAAGGCGGCATAGTTATGTCAAAATATTAACCAAGTTGTCTCTAACATTGCCAAAAGATTTATTCGGTGTTATGAAATGTTTGTAAGCCGATGTTATAGTGCCTGCTGGTACTACAAATCACGAAATGGTTTCGCTCTAAATACAACATGTAAAAAAAACCTATCCGATCCGTGAGGATGTTGTTAGGTATTGTACTGAGAGTTATATTTATGTGTTCATTTTCAGGAAAAAAAAAAACCCCCCTTTTTTTCAATGGGGTATTTTACGGGTTTATTACATGGGGCGCGGGCGGCCGTCGTTTAGCGGGTGCCTACAAGTCATAACTTATGAAATTATGACCCCTGTGGAAAATTTGTTTTTGGATTTGGATTTGGGGTAATAACATTTTTTATAACTTTTTGGTAATGTTATTGCAGTACCTATGTGCCCCTTTCGTATCGGACAGGCTTTTTTTAACATATTGTTTATGATGGAGTTATGCTCGAAAAAACATATAAAAAATATAACTATATATAAACATCCGAATTGATAACCTCCTCCTTTTAGAAGTCGGTTAAAAGCTTTCAGTCCTGCCACAGTTTTCTACAAATGGGTCGCCCAAAAAAGAAACAGTATTATATTGTAACCTTCCTATCGTTAAGTGAACACTTACTGAAACATGTACGTCCCAAACTCCCGGCATTGTTATTCATATCCATTGTCAGAATTTCATTTGAAAATATGCAGACAGTAGTAAATATTTTGTTGAATTTGTGAAATGTTTTGGCTAACGACATTGCCATCGCAGTTTGCTATAGGATGCATACTAATATCATAAATGCGAAAGTATAGCTGTCTGTTACCTTTTCACGCCTCACCTAACGGCTAAACTAATTTGGATGAAATTTTGCACATGGATAGACCATGTCCAACCTGGGTTAGAACATAGAATACCTACTTTTTATTCCAGTAGTTCCTGTGGAATAATTTCCGATCTCCAAGCGGGTCAGCCGCGGGTAAAAACTGGTAGTACCTATTGGATAATTTTCCGGGCTTATTAAAATATGTTTTGTAAAGACTTATAAGCAATGTTTTACGTGTGCCATTACAACCACCTCTTGTTTCGGAGCACTTACTGTCAACCCTACAAACATCTTTACGACGCATTGTACAAAACAGCAACACCAGCCAAGCATTGTCTTGTTGCTGCAACTTGAGCCTGCAATGATTATTTATCACTGCTTTGTAACATCACTGACCTGGAGAACAATAGCCGAGTTGTGGGGAAACATTGTTGAGGAATCCACGCTAGTTGAAAATGTAAAAGCAACGCCATATAAGGTACTCGTCTCTTTCTGAGAACTATCAAACAGCTTGAAAAATAATTACCTTTTTGCAGGGTAAAGTCATCTTTTCAGTACCTTCGGCGAACCGATTAGCATCAGTGCACCATGCTTGCATAAATTATTTCAACAATGATGAAAGTAAATTAGTCGAGTTCAATATTTTATTACGACTAACTGTTATACCTAAGTTATTCTTATTTCCGTAATTTGAACCCTCAACTCATACTGGAATGGAAAAGTGAATATACTAAACAGACACTATAGGTACTCGTATGTCGTGGCATCTACATCGTCAAATGGGAACTACACATCACACTGACGTCACACAAAATCCTGCATCGCGCAAGCAAAGTTTACCGCGTGACTAGCATATACAACGTCCCGACAACAAATCGTCGGGCAGTAACCCACAAGACACAACACCCATCTGGTCGAAGAAACCTCCCTTATACAACCAACGCTGAAATCGCGAAAAAAACTGATGAGTAGGGTAAACAAAAACTAAGGTTGCATATCGTCGCTGCGCATTCTATAATCGCTATGTGTTTTTTACACACTTTACAGGAGACGCAAAAAACTGATTTTCTCAAAAAATACCCAGAGTATTCAAATAATCAACTTTTACTTTAATACATATTTAGCGTGTTTATAATGGAACTTTGGATGTATGAATGTCACATATCTACATTCCGTAACTCTTTAAATATTGCATTTATCACATAGCTGTTTTTACAGTATGTGTGTATTTAAATAACGATTCAAACTGCATAAAAAACCGAAAATCACGAAATAACACATAGCGACTTTTGCACGCGCAGCGACGATATGGAGGATGAGTGAACTTTCCACCCTGTATTCCTCATACCTCTAAACAAGCTAATAATAATGATGAACATCGAACATCATCATCACTCTCCTGCCTTTATCTCAATATATTAGTGGTCGACGCCACATGTCTGTTTCTTCCACACTTCTCTATCAGTCGTCATCTCGGTAGTCACCCCCTTTCTAGCCATATCATCTTCCACACAGTCCATCCATCGATTCTTTGGCCTTCCCCTACTATTATAACCATCTACATAATAATGATGATTAACATAGATGCTAATTATCATTTATCAAATGTAATCTAGGTCCTAACTTCGAATTCTTGCACTAGAATAATAGAAATCCAAATGTAGCGTTCACGCTAAATCCAATGTTCCTCTCACTCCTTGTATGGGAGACTGTGAGTGAAATATAGCAGAAAACTTTATTGCTCCGAACTCGGCGTGAGCATTGTTTACGTCATCAATCTCCGTCAACTAGTGGGTAGGTACCTATACCTATGTACCTACTTTTTACATTTCCCTCGAGGACCCAACCACTAAAACGTTCAACCTCGACGAAAGCTTATCTACCTGAAACAGTTGGGTGTATAAGTTTTGTTTTAAGTGATTGTCAATTTAATGGCAAAATTGTGAAAATCATTTTTGGATTCAGGGATCCGTTTGCGAAATATTAAGCTTTAAGTGATCTTTTATGTTAAAATAAAGTGTGTCCTGCCAGCTAAATGTTTGGTTCTGGATATGTGAAAAAATTCACAGTAGTACTTAGTATACATATATGTAACGAAATTGAAAGGAAATCTGTCACAGCTAAGTAGGCTTTACAAGTTAACGAGTAATAATCGACCCTCTTACATTTGCAGTTGCAAAAACATGTTCTCCATTCCATGTTTCCATCCATTCTGTACGGGAGAACATGTTTTTCAACTACAATGTTAAGTTTGTTCTTGAGATAAATTCATCCCAACTACGGAACCCTTCATTGTGCGTGGTCCGACACGCACTTGACCGGATTTTTTGGGATTCCCTCTGGTTCTCATTTTGGACCATTTAACTGAATATCCTTTTCTCTACTTATTTCAAAACCATGATTATTATAAATCTATGCCATATGGCAACTCTATCCCAAGTTCTTCTGACAGGCAGCTGTGCTGCTGGGGACTTTGATGACTAACTTCTTCTTCCCAGCTAAAGCACTAAGAAGTGGTGAAGGGCGCCCGGCACTTTCGGGTACTGTGTTATAGAATTTTGACGTTCAAAAAGTGCTGATTATCAGCTTAGTTTGAATAAATGACTTCTGATTTTTGTTTTTTTTAAGCATGAATTTTAGTTTATGACCTACTTTGAGTTCCATTACTAATCTTCTCCTATTCCTTCAAATCCTTAGAGTATATAACACTTCAAACCTTTATAATTATATTGCACAATTTCTGTCTACCTCATCACCTGGCTTTTCCCAACTACATTATTATGCTGAGGTCGGCTTCCAAGCTAACCGGATGCTTCTCAATACCGGAATTTCTGTCGATCTCTGCTCTGCAAATACATCCAAATCGCTGTACACATCCCAGTCAAAACTAAAACCTTTTTAATCTGTGCCGGGCACTGCCGGGCATCCCTGGTCCGCTGTTTACACACGTTCACAAAGAGCAGGAGTCACTATCGCATTGTTCCCGGGGGCATTATCTCGATCCGCGACCGTATCGGAGCCCTGTGTCGCCAAACAAACTTTACATGCACTCTAGATAACATGGACACTTATTTGCTGCGTTGGTATTTTTAGCAATATCCCTATCCCTACTGATATTATGCGAATGTCGATATGAGGTGGTCTGTCGGTGTCTCTTGTATGTTTTAACGGAAGAATTACTGATATCGACATAGATGGAATTCCGCGAAGAGATAGTTGGGTATAGATAGATAGAATATGCTTTATAGTATATACGGATAGGATAAAAAAAATATCCTGGAAAGGAGTAGGTAACTAGTATTTTACATATTTTCTAGTTATTTCACACATATTTTCACAAAGCAATGACTATATACATATAAAAAAATAAAAAATAAATTGAATATCGGTCACAGTAATGACTAAAATAACTTCAATGTGGCATTACCCATGGTAATGCAAGAAATACACTAACTAAATACTCGTAAATATTTTTTATTTGAAGTGGCAACACTCACGGATTGTACCGATAAATTAAGTAAAATCCGCGTGAAATGAGGGTAGATGAATAAGGTGTTACCATAATCCTGAGCTTTACAAATTGAGGTCTCGAAAGTAGAAAGATGGGATCTTTTGGCGGAATGAAATGAAATTGAATGAATAAAATAATCCTGACGAATATTATAAATGCGAAAGTGGGTTTGTTTGATTGTTACGCTTTCACGCTAAAACGGCTGAACGGATTTGAATAAAATTTGGCACATGACCATGACCTTGACCTGCAGAAGGACAAAGCCTATTTTTCATCCTAGATCGCAGACGAAGTCGCGTGCAACAGCTAATAATGCATAGAAAGAAAAAATTAAGTTTTTTTTTTTTTTGTATTGTATGCCTCACGGCTGCACCATATAGGCCCAGTTCAGCATACATGCTAGAAAACTAGCGGCTGACGTTGGTTTTCACCTGGACCTTATTATGGACCTGGAATAAGGTAAAGTATTGAGCCGTGAATTCCTTCTCTATTAATGTCAGTAGGACTAAGGTTAGGTCTAAGAACGTATACCTACTTACGTAGGTAATTATCTGTCTGTAAACACACTCCCTTATTGCGGTGGAATTTCGCTGTTGTCACTTAGGGCCCTACTAATTAGACAATCAAAGACAAAGGAGGTCTCTCGTCTCCATCTCTACCACAATTTTCTGAATAGTTCGCTTTTTAGCTCCCAATTGTTTTGACATTTCACTTCCCTTTGCCCTCCGGTCCTTCCGCTTTGCTCAGTGCAGCAATGTCAGCAATGTATTGTTCTGACAGCATTGTCTGAACTCCGCTATCATGTCATGTTACCCCCAATGCATGCTACTCGGAAAATGAAACGGGAAATTCGAGAAAACGGGAAGGCGGGATAGTTATGTCAAAATATTAACCAAGTTGTCTCTAACATTGTCAAAAGATTTATTCGGTGTTCTGAAATGTTTTTAAGCCGATGTTATAGTGCCTGCTGGTACTACAAATCACTAAATGCGTTTCGCTCTAAATAAAACCTGTAAAAAACAATCCTTTCCGATCCTTGAGGGTGTTGTTAGGTATCGTACTGAGAGTATATTTAGGTAGAAATTTAAAGGAAAAAAGAAAAAAAAATCTCCGCTATTTTGTTCAATGGGGAATTTTACCGTTCTATTTCATTGGGCGCGGGTAGGCGTCGTTTAGTGGGTGTCTACACGTCATAACTTATGACCCCTGTTTAAAATTTGCCCATTTTTAATGGATTTAGGCTAATTTTGGTACAAAAAAGTAAAATAGCATTATCTTGTTTATTTTCAATAATAATTAAAATATAAAAAGCTTTTTGGTAATATTATTGCATTGCAGTACCTTATATATGCCCCTTTCGGATCGGACAAGGTTTTTTTGTATAAATTGTGTAATTAAAACATAATTCTGTTTCTACTAACATAAAATGATTGACAGAAACAGAACGATGTTTTAAATTAGTTAGGCGCGAAATGTATTTAGTGATTTGTGGTGCAAGCGGGCCTACGTAGCCTATGCGACTTTTTGCAGTATTTGACAAATTGGAATCTGACTATCCATACAGGGTCAGATTAAATTTTCTAGCGAAACTCCGCAGACGTGATGGGTATCGAAATTTAAACATGATAAAACAAAGAAAAAAAAAGATTTTATGTTTTTTTTTCTGGTGGTGTAGTTACTTGAAGTAGTTGAGTAATCTGTTTTTTTTTTGTTTTATCATGTTTAGATATTGATACCCATCATGTCCGTGAAATTAACACAGAAAAAACCGATTTTTAAACTTATATTTCAAGTAACTACAGTCGTCAACCCCAACAAAAGATAATGTATTTTTTTTTTTCGTTTTGTCGTATTTAGATTCGATTCCCATCACGAATGCTGAATTTCACCTGCTAGTTTATTTTGACCCGGTGCATAGTATAGGTACTAACTTTCCTAGCTGGAAAACAAGGTGCCTAGATACAGAGGATCATAAACAATAAAAAATCGGGAGGAAACATGTACTCAATTGTTTGAAATTGCCAATACTACGCAGTGATGAATGCTCGTTGCTTCTCTGTGAGGAAATACATCTTGCGCTGGATCATATCAAGTGTTTCCTGTCGTTTGTGACGTAATGAAGACTGAAAGCTAGTCTACGAGTATATCTAGGACCCACTAATTGACCCTTTGTTCACTCACATTTCCATATCGACGACTAAGTGTATTTTTGTTTTTTGAATTTATTTGTATTGTTAGTTAGTTATTAGGGTAAATAGTTAGTTGTATAATAATTACCTAAGCATTACCTGTTAATTAATTAATTACTGCATTCAATATCAAACTTGATGTCTACCGCTATACCTCATAATCAGCCTTTAATGTTCCCACTGCTGGGACAGAGGCATCCTTTCGGTGAGAGGGAGTGGGCCGTAAACCACCACGCGGCCCCAGTGCGTGTTGGTAGATGTCACATATACTTGATTTTTCGGTTCTAGGACATGCCGGTTTCCTCACGATGTTTTCCTTGCCCGTTATACCTACTGAACCTATCTTTGCATTAAGGTAATACACTTAAGCCCTACTTAATTTCCTCTGTTTGCCTACTTTTCATTTCTGCGAAAAACATGTTTTGAAGCTTTCTTCAGCAAGTTTCCCAGTAATTATATCACGTCTGAAACTTTAAACTTGTATAATAACAGCTTATATTGGTCTTTTGCATAAGACAATCTGCTTATTGATGAAATTAATTACGCAAAAATTGGTTCCTGAAGAAAGATAAGGTTTTCACTTGAATGAAAAATCTTCTCAGGCTTACAAAAAATATTATACCGACGCGCTTTTTCATGCTAATCCTAACTACTTATAATATTATAAATGCGAAAGTGAGTTTGTTAGTTTATTTGTTTGTTTATAACGCTTTCACGCTAAAACGGTTGAACGAATTTGGATGAAATTTGGCACATGGGTAAACCATGACCTGGAGTAGGACATAGGATACCCTTCATCCCGATATTTCCACGGGATCGAGACTTATGAAACTGACTTGTAAAACTGCTGGGCGCAGGTAGTAAATTATAAATTCATACTACATAAAATGGTTCTTAACTACATGTGAAGAGAATTACTGTTATAGTTTGGCCGAAACCCCTGTACCGCGCCTTAGGAATGCGGGGCGAGGCGGGGGGCAGGACACCGTGAGTGTTGACGATTGAGCGACCTGCACTGCCCTTCCCGTCTTGCTGCACACATAACAACACTAAAGCAAGTTACAGCGGTTTCGGTCAAACTATAGCAAGATAACAATTCACACCAAAGGTCGAAATAAAATAGGTACTCTGCCATTAAATTAATCAAAAACCCAATGATACTAATTCCACAAACCCCGAATCAGCATTGAATTTACAAAAGGTCTGCGACATCCATACATCGGCCGGCACACCACTGCAAACCGGGCGGCGTACCTTGCATTTTTGAACAATCGGCGGCAGTCGGCCGAGTTCACTCGCCTCGCAAAAATCGCGCCATTGTTATGTCATGGAGGACAACGTGGTCATTTTTTCGTCAGTCCGTTGTGGACCTATAGGAATAAAATTGATGTTAATAATGTTTGAAGGGAGGGAGGAGTACTTGACGTAACAGGGGATGATGGTTTGAGTGATATAATTAGGAGTTCATTACTCAAGAGCTCCTGCAGCAGTGTTGTTTTTGACAGTATGAAAAATAAAGTATTCGATCTTTGATCGCACAAAGTGTCAATTCCTAGCATCAGATGGAATGACAGTTCACTTCACTCAAGTTTTCACGATGAGATTTTTACAGCGAGATAATAATTCTGGATGAAAGACGTGTACCTACTATACATATCAGTATGAAAAGCAGGATCTGGTGAAATTGGCAGACCAGGTGATACTTTTTTTTGGCAATCCCCATGTTGCAGGTCGAGTAAAAGTAGGTCCAGGATAATTAATAACTTTCCATCAGATGAACCGGCCTCTTTGCAAGCCTATTTTTATGAAAAGGGCAACTTGCACATTGATTAGAAACTAGCTGCGCCCCGCGGTTTCACCCGTATAAGTCTCGATCCCGCGAGAAAATCTGGATAAACAGTGTCCTATGGCCCTACCTAGGTCATGGTCTACCCATGTGCCAAATTTTATCCGTTCAGCAGTTTTAGCGTAAAAAACAAACAAACAAACTCACTTTCGCTTTTATAAAAGGTATTAGTTAGGACCCAAACATAATTTTGCTAATAGATACCTATCACTTAGTAGTAGTAGTAGGGTAGTCAGAAGCCCAAAAGTCTGGTAACCAGTCTTATCAAGGGGTATCGTGTTACCCAAGGGCGTCCCCAGCCGATGGCCCAGGGGGGGCAAGTTGGGGAGGATGGGAAAAGTATGATTTGTTTTATGCTTTACACTAGTAGTGCAAATCGACGCTGGTGGACATTTGATTTTTGACAACTCAGTTTCAACTCGGTAGTCCCGAAAGGAACTGAGAAAAAGAATAATTTCCATTTTCAATGTATGGATTGGAAACGGACCTTCCCAAAACTATTTAGAACTGTAGAGCTGAATAAAACATAGATACGAATTACGTCCCCGGACTCCGGATTAGACCCCGTTTATTTATTTATTTATTTACTTTATTTTACAGAAAGCTTACAGACTAATATCAACGTTAAATTATATGATATGCTTGAGGACAATTGCTAATAACAAGCTTCCACATATATGTTAGAAATTAGCAAATCTCAACAACATTTGATGCGAATACAATTAAAATCGGAGATATTAATCTTTAAAAAACCAAATAAGGGTCGTCCAAATAAATAAAATTGGCTGTATAGATATGTAGTTTCTTTGCATTAAAATACCATGTATTTAACTATTTTTTTGGATCTCTAGGGTGGGGCAGCTGCCCCCTTTGCCCCCCCCCCCCCAGCCACGCTCTTGGTGTTGCCCAGTAACTGGGTTGTGGTGATCGGAAAGGCAGTCGCTCCTTGTAAAATACTGGTATTCAGCTGCATCCGGTTAGACTGAAAGCCGACCCCAACGACACGGAAAAGGCTAGGCAGATGGATTGATAATATACCTATTACTTAGCACATACCTTCCAACATTCCAAAAAGAGACATTTAAAATATTATACTCTTCATTGGATGTACAGGACCATATAAATAGCACCCTACACGACTCCCATAGCAAAGAACTTCAAAATCTCGAACTTCGAGGAACTTCGAGATCTTTCAAAGATCGTATCGCATTCCTCAGCCCCGTCTACTCCTCAATAATAAGATATTGTTCCCAATCGTAAAGTAACGAATAATAATTAACATAGCTTCATTATCGCCGATCGCTATCGGGGCGTCGAACCCGCACTCGTTATGTGCACAACTCACGGCAAGGTTCACTGAACTACCGGGGAATGTATTGAAGAAAATCAATAACTACCCTCTTCGTTTAAGTGGAAAATATGTTACGGTTGTCTTTTTAATGGAATTGTTGAAAGGAAAAGTGATTTTCTTTGCTTTCATGACGGATTCTTTTGTCAGAATATTTTCGGTGAAGTGATTGTTCAGGATTTTATCTCCGTACTTCTTACATCTTAAGACATCTTCTTTTGTTATTTATTGATAAGTAAATCGATGGATATCAAACAGATGAATGCCCATAGTTATTATATTTGTAACAGTTGTATGCGAATAGATAGATTATTTTATTGTATATCAATGTTCTGCACAGGCTTTTTCTCATCTGATCCCAACAAAATAAGAAAAAAAAATGGCTAGGACTCATCATCACCTCTTTTCCCAAGTATGTGGTTAGGGTCGGCGTCCAGTCTAACCAGATAAAGCTACCTACATAAATAGCTAGGACTAGAGTCTACTTAAAAGAGCTTGAAAAGAAAAATGGCGCCTATAGAAAACAATAAACAGTTTGAAACACCATACAGTACATAAAGAAGACTTCATAAAACTCAACCCAGACACGTTGGAAAATAGCCTCCATTTTCTGCAGAACCGACACTTAACGACTGACAATTTAATATTTTACCAGCATCTGTGGCGCCATAAAACAAGTACATAACCATTTATGGCAGGCAAGACCGTTGGTCGCAAAAAATAACTTTTTTTTAAACACCTAATCTTTTAAAACGTATTGTTGCTGGCAGAACCTTAACTTAGCTATAACTTTCATCTTACTTTAAAATCATTAAATGCAGTTAATGATGTGGCTTTTCTTCGAACACTAGTAAGTTACCGTTTTCTTTCCACATAAGATTTTCTGAAAAGGAACCCTGGAAAATCCCATAGAAACGTCATTTAAAAGAAGCAAGGCGCTTGCTACTCTTGTAGCTAGACGAGGTAGGTTGTCGTCACGCCGAGGGCCCTCAAAGCCCCTTGAAAGCGGCCCTACAGCGCTTTCTACAGACATTTACACTGCTTTCAAGCGCTACACCCGCTTTAAACACGCTTTTTATACTCTGTGGCTGAAGAAATGGCGCGGTCGCAAAACCGCCATCTTGGATTTTATAAATACGCGTGTGTTGCGGTTTGAAGGATTCTTGTAAAAGCCTTATGATTAAGACTGATCTGTATTAAAAGTAGCTGTATATTGAATTATTTAATCTATCCAAACATTTTGGTAAATACTTCAAAGAATTCTATACAAATTTTCCCGTTCCATATTCTGTTTATCATATCATTTTCCATTCCGGTGGCTATTGTAATAAAAATTCTCCAGCCGCGTTGTTTAACAAAAAACAAGCTCAAAATATGTTTTGAATCAACCCTGCAATTTCCAATTACTGGCCAAAAATACAGCAAAATTCATAAACTTCGCAGCTCTGGAGAGCAATCTACGATTCCCATCTACTTTAAGACCGATAAAAACTTGTTCAGACTTCAGATATTGTTACATTCACCCAAAAATAACCCTAAAGGATCCAATCTGCATCGTAGCGTATCAAAAGATATAAAGTTACTTGTCTATGGGTTGTAATCGCCTGTAATTTGCGTGGGGTGGCTATTCTTGCGTGACACCCCCTCGGTCTTGGGCCACTCGTCCGAAGAGCTCCTTAATCTTGGTTATTTGGTTGCTGGATGACTTAATTAGGGTTTTTGGGTTAAGAGCTTCTTGTTTTGGGTAAGTCCGTTGAATTTTGCTGTGGTATTGTAAGAATTGTATGATGGTTTAAAAGAGTCTCCCCTACATAAGCTACTTGGACAGACAGATCCGCTACAAATCATTGTGACTGATTATCAGTATCTTATCAGCATTCCTACTAGGATGCCATGGATAACTTTACAGCGTAATGTACAAATCGATTAAGAAAGAAAGGACTTATCTAAAGTCGCTCAGACGAAAAGTGCTTCGCCAAGATGGCTACTTTGTATCTTTACGAGTTAATAAGATTCAGAGTTACCTAGTAAAAAATTGCGTTGCACTTTCAAGTGAAAGAAACCTAAGTACGTAGGATGATGAAGATAAAAACATAACCCTGTGTTTGCTGTCGTGCAGTCGGGTAAAAAGAATAGGTTTATTTAGGCAAATCCAAATCATACAAAATGTTGACCAAACTCATCAATGCTGATTCTTGTTGCCGTACGAGTTAATTAAGGTTTGGGAAACTGATTTCATGTTTCAAAACTTGTCCAAATATTGAATTCAGCTTTAATAACGGTTTTTGATCAACAGAAATTGAAATTCCACATCAATCAAATGAAAAGTAACGAATTTTCAATTAGATTTGAAAACCAATGGAATTAACAGCTAAAGTAATTATTTTCTTCTTAATATTAGATAGATACTAAAGAAGAAGAAGGTGTTAATCTTTTCAAGAAATTAGTGAAATATTTATTTATTTATTACAAGGCAACTACAACAGGTAACAATCACAGTATATCAGTAGATTCACATAATAGAAAAAAAAAAGATTAAAAAATGTGATGAAATTTAAATATGTTGTTTATTTAGTGAAAAGGGTCAGAGGCTGTGGCAGACAATCGATATATCACTACTCGACGCCTTGTCTGCGAAGTACGCCAAGTTTCTTACAAGTAATTTATACTTCGTTCAAGCAATTCTTTACTTTAATAAGTAGTTAATTTACAAGATAACTAACCGTTACAACACATAACAAATAAACACATTACTCTCAGCGCGAAAGCATAATATTTTCGGGTTATCCATGTTACAATATTCTTTTTATTTTCTTAATATTGTACACCATAGAGGTATGTTGTAGAGAAATTTTATTTCGACCTACTTTATCTGTTACTTACTTGTAGCAACAATAATTTATTATAATTTCTATTCCGCAAGAATTTGTCTATGGTAGGAATGTGCGTGCTCGGACTTCAGAATGCAGTGCATAGAAGAAAAAGTTAAAATATCATCAGCAGAAGGTAATCAATCGGTATAAATAGTTTCTAATGAAGCCGCTCTTGATTTCCACAAAAACAAGTGGTTTCTGCAATATTCATACAAATACCACGTTGTTTTTGTTTCTTTGCTTTTTAGGGTTCCGTAGTAAACCCTTATAGTTTCGCCATGTCCGGCCGTCTGTCTGTCCGCGGCTTAGCTCAGAGACGGTTAGTACTAGAAAGCTGTAATTATGCCGACTAAGTGGTAAACTAAATCAAGTTTTTTTTTTTTTTAGGGTACTCTACACGTAAAGAGGGGATGTTTTTTTTTCCTCATCTATCCCATGTTGTGGGGTATCGTTAGAAAGGTCGTTCAAAAATATTGTGAGTTTGCTAAGTAGGCTGTACAGGTTAACGAGTCAACCAACAACCAACCAACAATCAATCAATCAACCAACTTTTGCAGTTTGAAATTCAAATACATGATCTCCCATACATTCCGTATGAGAGAACATGTTTTTCAACTACAATGTTAAGTTTATTCTTGGTATAAGTTCAACCCAACTACGGAACCCTTCATTGCGCGTGGGCCGACACGCACTTAGCCGGTTTTTTGTTCTCATTCTGATCAACACAGAATGTTCACTAACATTTCATCCAAAGGATTCCAATTCAGTTCCCTTCTAAGTTTGGGGACCAACAATGAAATCTCCCAAAGAATGCTTCGGGTTGCCTACGTGAGGTGAAAACTAAGGACGGCGTTACTTTCCCCTATTGTATGAATGGAAACTAGGTGATCGAGAAGCTAGTTGAATGTACCCTTGGAGACATTACATGGTTATCGCTGAGTTGTATGACGACATTTTATAACCGACTTCTAAAAGGAGGATTCTTCTTGTTTATTTATTTTTTGGGTTTTATATACCAGTTTTCACAAACACTAAGCGACACCTAAATGCACGTCTGAATAAAAAAAGCACGCTGTTTGATTTTCAACGCTCAGCTCAGCACAGAGAGGTAAAAATCCAACAGCGTGTTATTAAAAAAAAAGTGTTTTATTTGAATACCAACTAGTATATACAGTAGTTTTTGATTGTCGTCTCCTTTTAAGCATGATGACGCCTGTGCAGACTCCACACTTCCTTAAGCTTTGGCTGTTTGTACTAATTAACAAAATTATTTGATTCTTAGTTTATTTAGGCATTAATCTATGTGTCACCTTAGTATTACTGAAAACGTATCTTAGTCTCTTGTTGTGGTTATTGTTATTGTGTTGTATTGTGCTTAGGTAGCTCATACGCTTGAATACATCGGTCGGTTCCATTTTTTTGTATTGTGGCGACAAGAAATTACTAACCATACAATAAATTACAGCAATATAATTATCTGCCATGCGGCGCATGCGATGCATGAAAGTCGTGTAGTACAAAACACTTAACAAATAGCCAACATCTTATTATGTTCGTGGAGCGAGCATTTTCTCACGACTTTCTTTCACTGAAGTGACAGTTTCTAATTGACGGATAATAATAGTCTCTAAGTATTTGCTGATAAAGCATCTGGAATCATCAACATCATCATTTCAGCCGAAAGACGTCCACTGCTGGACATAGGCCTCCCCCAAGCGTCGCTATATTCGACCGGTTCTGTGCTTCTCGCATCCAGCGGATTCCTGCGGCCTTCACAAAATCAAGGAATACCGTTGTCAATTCTGAAAATCAGCCTGTTTGCTAAATTCTAGGCTTCTTTCAAAGCATTTAAATCTTCTTAAATCTTGACAGAAACTAGCAAAATATCTGAAACTTTATGTGTCTGCAATATGAGAGTCATTCGACTGCTCCTGCTTTCATCCGACCTGTAAATGTAGCACACAACACAACTCAAAGGTAGCGCCTCAAGAGTGTCCCGTAGAGTCCCGCTCTATCCCCGGTGCCGACTAGCTGTTCCCTTTGAGTTGTTGTGTACTTACTGATTATTTGGTAGTGATTCAACTGAACACCCTGACATCTTGACACCTCAAAGCCCGATTTCTCACACTGCCATAGGTTTCTCTTTTCCTGTGCCAGTCCACACGCTCATCCACACCTTTACTTCAAGCAATGGCTACGGGCCCCGCGATTCCGCCCGTCTCCGCTTGAGCATAATTTTTTGAGTGAAACTTATTAAGATGTGGAATATTAAATTTACCTGATGTCACAAAAACGTGAAACGTAACATCTTCTCCGACTAAGACAATCCACGTCAAGTAACCGATTATTTCGTTGGCGAATATACTACAAAAAGTCGCTCGTATAAATGTATAGAATTTGAATCGACACGATAATCGACTCTACAAAAAGTCTGACTAGTGCTCGCACCCTTACTCGACACTCAGTGTGGATAGGGCCGGATTAGCCAAGTAGCAGGTGTAGCAATTCAAATGATACTGACCCCGCGTTCCCCCGGAGCGCGCTTGGACAGAGGGACCAATGAAATATTATGTATGAACGGTCAAAACAAATCGAACCTCCAATTCCCGGTATGCCAAAAATTTTCGAGCTCGCTTAATTCGTCCTTGAATCCTAGTTTCTCTTAATTCTACAGCTTTTCTGCATAAGTCAACAAAGCAACTCCTATTTCTGAATGTATTGTTTAAAGCAACTCCTATTTCCGAGGTGAGGTGCTACAAATTTTCGCATCTTTTCTTACAAATTTCATTTTACTCGTAAAGTTTTTTGAGTAAATGATTCACCATTTATATTGAGATAGCTTATTCAAAAAACTTCACATATTGGTTAAATCGGCGTTCAAATAAAATCGACATCGCTTCGCCCGCTGCTGCATCTTAGTCTCTCTTCCTTCAAAAACTTCTCTACATTAGTCTACAAAGTCAAACTCCTATTTGAGTATAAATGGTCAATAAGAAGATTAGACTATCCGAGGTACAAAACAATTCGAGCTCGCTACGCTCGCTCTTGCAATCAACGCTCTCTTATAAAAATTACACAATTACAATTAAATCAATGCCAGCACCAGCTATTCTAAAAATGAATCATATAGGTTTTAGGAACAGGAACAGAACGTATTTATCTAGAAACATTGATTTGACTAGATATCTCCTAAACTTTAGAACTTAAAATAAACCAAGTTCTACCATAGGGGGCTCCTAGGTAGAATTTCCTACAGGCCCCGCGCTGGCTTAATCCGGCACTGTACACAATATCTACCTACATAATAAAAGTCTAAATTAACTGACAGACAACGCACAGCCTAAACCACTGGGTCTAGATAGAAGCATGAAATTTAGCAAAAGAGTTCCTTTTATAACGAAAGAGTATTTTTTCAAAATCTATCCCGTAAAGGGTTTAAATAGGGAATGAGTGGTTGTATGATAGTGTCATATTTGCCGATGAGAAATCCCATCTGGCACATGGCTTGGCAACAAATGGCTTGACAACGCGCAGCATAAACCGCAGGGTCTAGAAGGGTCTAGAAGCTAGAAATTATGCACATGAATACCATACAGGTTATTGGTTATAACGTCGGCAATCCATTAAGGGAATGTTGGTGAGGTCATTTACAACCAAATTACCCCTTTTGCCTCATATGCAAATGTCACACACAACAATTTTCGAGTCATTTGACATTTTATATTTTTATTTCATACATTTTAAAATATAAAATGTCAAATTACTCGAAAATAGCATAGGGGTCATGACTGGTCATTTGCTTGCAAATGACCTCTCCTACATCCCTTTAACGGATTGCCGACATAATATAACCATGTATAAACAAAGGTAAGCACTAAAGGATTAAAAAGATTACAGATAAAGGATTTCTGTAGGTATGGAACTTCGTCATTTTTGCCGAAGGATCCCATCCATCATAGATCCCATCGGGCACACGGTTCCAATAACATCATACGGGTAAGCCAGCCGAGCTACCGAGCCACAGTCATGGTCCATTACACCATACGTCAAATGACGAAGACAGCTTTTAGCGTGATTGGCTGCCCGCATTGTCTACTTCAATGGCCAACGCGTATAGTGATGGAAACTGAGGCTCTGTGTGCAATGAGGAGCGCGTGGGGTTATGAATAGAAATGTTTTTGAGGGCTAGAGGACGGAGCGAGGGACTTTCGATAACCCATGGGTGATTTTTTAACGCGGTGATTTTTTACCGCGCCTTGAATTCTCAATGCTCGGCTGATCACTGAAAATACAGTGCGCGATAAAAAATCGCTCGTGCGAACCTGAGATTAATACAAAATGTAAACAAAGTACGTATTCTTGTAAAATAAATGTGTTAAAGTGAGTGGTCCTATGTATAAGGTACTGTCACGAACATAAATACCTTATACTTACGCTAGATTCAAAAGCAATTTTCTCCTTTAAATAGATATTTTACAGTGTTACTTTATCATCATTATGAAAGTCTTTTCAAAGTAACAATTTTTATTTCTCGAGATAAAGGCTTGTGAATTTTGCGTTACTGTAAGTTTTACTTACAGACAGACAAACAAACAGATTAAGAGCTTTTGCAATTTTAGTTTCGAACCCATCAGCCCCATTTCCCGTGAGCGTTGCAATGTCAATAAGTGGTCAACATTTTCAATCAGGGGGGGACTCAGACTGTTTGCCAACATTTCGACATTAATAAAAACTTTTTCTTTTTAAACAAAAGCACAGTCACCAATATTTTTTCAAACCTAGCGAGCTTTTCGCCTAGCTTTGTTGCATCATACATTTTACTTATGTTTTTCTGTCTCGCAAACTCGCTAACTTGGCAGAGATTTTTACGCACATAAATTTAAGATAACGGCGCCATTCGTGCCACGTAAGGCCCCAAGGATATGACTGCAGAACTATAACAAAATGCTGTGTCTACAATGTAGAAGTGTAGACTGTTCCAGAAATATCTGACAAAAGTGTAAATCATAAAATTAACCTCGAAAGTCAAATTAAAAGCATTTTTAAAGTGAAAAAAAATTAGAATTTCGGGTTTAGGTAAGTATTCAAAAAATCAAATCAAAGCACTCGATTTGTTAGTCCAGTCTAAAAATTGACATCCGCAAGTACCCACCTTTTCTTATCCATTTGTTCACATTTACATCTGTTACTTTTGGAACAGACCATACGACCTACTACGAGGTACGATGCAGGAATATTTCCACGTCACCGAATATATTTATACGTTCAACAGAGCGAACCTAAAATATCATTATCCTGCCAGGAAACGAAAAATGTTTTCGGGTTGGAAGCTTTAAAGTAAATGGACGTGAGAAAATAATAAAGTCCTTGAAGAAATACGATGACACGGTCAACTACGATCATCGAAATTACCGAAATCTGAAAGCATTTTTTTAAATAAATAAGCTGACATAAGCAGCTTCTAGTTTCATTAGATTTGTGTTAATCTTTTTTATAACAAGGTACTCAAATGGTTGTTAATTTTTTATTTATTTGGTGACAAACAACTTACAGTCCATTGGTAAAGACAGGCTTCTTCCCAAACACTATGCTTACCCATGCATCTTCGACATGCTCCCAAAGACACACCACCTGAACTCAACGTGAATAACAATGTGTACACGGCTGAATTTTAAAATGTTCTCCGGTGTGCACATAGCATGCACGTTTCCGCGCCACCGACCTGACGTAGAGGGAGATCGTGCTCGATACCTTGTGTGTATTATTTTATGTGTGCAACATCAGGATATCATACTTTGTAGAAGTAAAGAGGATTTTGTTTGTTGAGTCAATATTCAGGACGAACATAATTATTTGAAGCTGAACGGTTTTTTTGGCAAATGTGGTTGTGATGTTTTTTGTGTGTTTGAGCTTCCTTCGAAATTTCTCTTCTTCAATCCGTTTTGACTCTCGGCTGGCTGGATATTAAGTCTATCCCTGGGATTTATAGAACAGTGAATTACCACTGGCCAGCTTTTTAACTTATAGAAATAGCGACAGTTTCATACGATGGCCAAGTGCGTGTCTGACCACGCACAATGAAGGGTTCCGTAGTTAGGATGAAGTAGTTCAAAAACATGTTCCATTAAAAACATGTTCGAAAATGTTGCATTACTCATCCATTTCTTCCATAAAAATAAATAATATTCCTCCATTGCCGAACTGAAGGAAACTCCATATTATTTATAGTAACTTCCCACTGCCGGAAACTTCGGTTTCGTTGTATTACGCTCACAATAATATTCTGAAAGCTTCGTGGTATTTAATGCGATGGATATTTTTACCGAAATACAGACCAATACTGTTGTAATATCAATTTAAGAGGGCGAATAAACAAAGAAAAAAAAAAAATTGTTTCGCCCGCGCCACCCTTGCCTACCCCTCTCATCATCATCAAACACGACGAAAACAAAACACAATCCCTTCCCGCCAGCAGTACAGCAGTGCCATTCTGTAACCATATCACCGTGAAAACTTAGGTGAAGTGAGCGTGGAGTGGGCTGTCATTCCACAGGGATTGACACTATTGACAGCTCACTTCACCCAAGTTGTCACGGTGAGATGTTTACAGAATAGCATGGCTGTTCATTATTTGAATGAAAATTTATGAAATCATATTGCCATTCTGATCAAGGGACTTACATACACTCGCGCCTTTTACCCAGGGGTAGGCAGGGACTATAGAACGCCACCTACTACGAACCTTACATACTCCTTTTGATTCGTTTACGTTCATTCATTTAGTCCTTCACGCACACGGAAGGGATAAGACTTTGGTAATTATCTGAAAATTTCAATAGCAAGATTCTTAATAATCCTGTTTTTAAATTGGCCTCAAAGTAGTGGTTATAAGAATCAATCAATCAGTTTATTTGCTTAATATGGGTTTACAAAGATTTTACACAGGTACGGTTTCACCATATTCAGCTTGTTAGCATGCAAATTATAATATAGTGTCATAATATGTGAAGAATTAGATCATATCCTTAAAAATATAAATTATACATTGATAGTCAATCCATTACAAATAGTCATCATGATATTAAAATAAAAGGTCAAATTCACTACGAGTAAAAATATTTAGATTAATTTAAGAATTATGCTGGGTAGATTACAATTATTTCAAACGACAAATAAATTTTGGATTACTATTAATTAATTATTAACAATGATTTCGTTACATTTTATCTTCGAGGTACTCCTTAACTGAACAGTAAGCCGTATCTATAAGTAGAGCAAGAAATGTAAATCTATTTAAAAAGAAACTTCAAGTTTCTTTTTAAATAGATTTACATTTCTTGAACTGCGTATAATTAAGGCTGGTTTATTATATATTTTAGGGCCCATGCAAACAAAGCTTTTAAGAAGACTCATGATACCTCTTCTATTCCACTTAGTTGATGTTTCATAAGATATTAATGGAGCGTTTGTATATTTGCATTACGACAAGCTGCTATAAATAACCTTATTGATCAAAGACAAATCGATAATTTGGCCATTATTCGAAATTTATTTGAGTGCTTATCGTGTTAAACATAATCAATCAATCAGCGTGATGGACACGTTCTAAATGCTGGATAGGCATGTTCGATACTTGTATCATTAATCGTATAATCAATCCACCAAATGGATGTAATCTGTCGCGAATGATTTCTTCCTGTTTAGTAGTGTGTTAGTAACCGACGTCAAAGTTGATGGTTGAATGAAAATCGCTGATGGACGTGGTTCTTATAAAGCTTTTAAGCTCTTACTAAACCGCTAATAATGTATTTTCTTTCTTTCTTTTCTTTATCAGGTATTTTTCTATTGAGTTGGCTTGGCTTAAGCTTGATTAAGCTTACCCCTATTTTTGATGGATTTCTGAGCATGCAAGCATTATTAATAATTTATTAGTTATGTCATTATGACGTTATGCAGTAAAAATAACAGCAAAAAAAAGACCACAAATCTAAATCCAATATATTTCGCCATTTAACTTATCTAATACTTCGACAGGAAATTAATATATTATTGGATCATTCCCCTCACGTACGACCAACCTCGGGTGACGCTGCCTGCATACTAACCACTGTGCGTATAAATATGAGTACTTTTGTGTACAATGGGCCAATGGAGGGGAACTCCAAAACTGACGGAACTTTTGCCTGGTAAAATTGTTACGCTTCGACGGTGATTTTCGGTGGGAAAAAAATGTGTGTTCCGGATTGAAGAGTTTCAATTTTTGAAGAGTTATTTTAAGAAAAATGTAACTGTAAATCAAATCAAATCTTTTTATTGTGGGCATAGGTTATACAGACAGATGTTAGGTAAATTACAGTTCCATTATGTCCTGCCTAATAGGCATAAAGCAGCATAAGCATAGGTAGGTATAGGCTCAGCAACCCCAGACCAAAAACAGAAACAGTCCATCAAATTAAAGTGCTGCATGGATCTCTTAGCTCTTAAATGACATTGACAGGGGGGCGCTGTTGGTAAACATTTGTGAAATTGTATTGAAAAAACAAGATGGCGGCGTTCGTTCCAATTTTGGCCACGCGCCGAATGATCCTTGTACAACTGTAATTAGGTAAATAGGTGTTTATTATTATGAACTAACCATGACCATTACCTATTGTTTACACTACTTAAAACCAGGGCCACACATCTCACCACAGTTTACCATAAAATAAACGCACCTTGTTAATAATTAGTCTTCTAAATATAGCCGGGGCGGCGAGCACAGGAAGACGCACGTTATTCCTAACGCAAGTGACAGTAACCAGGGCCCATTGAGTTACTGACCTGCCTCAATTACTGTGTGCTTTTTTGTTTGTTTTTATTTTGGGTAGAGGCGTGAAAAATGAAGTTTGTATAACTTTGAATCTATGAATGGCCTTTTTTTCCTTTTTCCACATCGCGTGTCATAATCTGTCTGGAAAATGGAGGCCTGCATCAATGGATCGCTGTACCTACATACAGTTAGATGTAAACATACATATTAAAACGCCTCTTCTGAAGCTAAAAGCAAATATGTATTGCAAACGATGGTAGATAGAAAAACAAATTACTGTTACACATCCTCTCGGCATAACTATACATATACCAGGAGGATGATCATCGCAGTCATCAAGTCCACTCTTTAAGCTTCGTGCAGACCAGCGCGACGCGACAGCACGACGCGACACCGGTTATTGTTATACCGTCAAGTTTTCTTAGAAATTGTATTGTTCGTGTCGCGGCGCGGCGTCGCGCTGCGCTGGTCTGTACGAGCTTTTATTAAGTTACCCAAAAATAAAGGGAAATATAAAAACGAGGGCTTATTCCGAAAATAATACCGCGTCGGTATTCAATTTCAATTTTTTCGTTACAGCGCCGCTTAACGCAAAAGTACACCATCGCAGTAGGAGTCCCGACGCTGGTGATCCGCGGCCGGCACGTGCGGGATGCCCTCCTGGACGATGCCTTAGGGGAGAGGTTCCCCTGGCCCCCGCCTCCCCTCACCGAAGTCCTGAGGGGCGTGCAGCTGCAGGGCGACGGGGAGAGTCGGCTGTATGAGCAGCTACCTGCTGATGCTGTCCGGGTGTTCTATTTTGCAGCACATTGGGTAAGATAGAATTAATCCTGTTTCGTGTATCTTCAGAGTTTTTAATCTCGTTTCTTTTTGAGACGAAGGCTTGTTTTGAGTTGAAGTGTCTGAAGCCTTTCTCCCATAATATACAAACAAAACTTGTGCCTGTAATTCTCATCTGAATTTCAGACTTGTCAGGCTTTTTGTGACTCAAAATTAAGAGGAGAGCTAAAGGTACATCGATCCATTTTGGTAAATGTCGAAACCTCGAAACTTATGCCCCCAACTTATCTTTCCTTATTCCCTTAGGTTTTCTAACCCTATAGTTTTTGTACCAGTGCCCCCCCTGCCGGTCGTTCTCGCCGAGCCTGTGCGCGGCGCTGTCGGCGGTGCGTAAGCGCCGCACCAAGTACGCGAGCACGCAGCTCATACTGGTCTCCAGCGACAGGTAGGTACTAGGCAGTAGGCAGTTATGAATTAAAGGATTGGGTGATGGGTCTCTCATACTCTATACATGTATTACAATTAAACCCTTCACAGGCATTTTGTCAAGGAGTCGGCCAGTAGATCTCTATGGAGAAGAAAGGGCAAGAAACTCCTTGGACACTCTTTTAAATCAAGTTAGGTATTACAAAAGCCTATAAAGGTAGGCAAAATAGTCAGTCAGACCAGACCCTGTATTAGCTTTAATTGGTCCGGTCTAATTGACTAGTTTGAAAGAGTTGAGGGTGGTTCCAGCGTGATTCGGTGTTTATTAATTTCTAAGTTCAGTGTTAAAAGATCAAACTAACATAAAGTGAGGTATTCGGTTTAAGAGTAAACAGTAAAAATAATCAGAAGTGGGTAGAGATTGTTTTACTTTTGCAAACTTTCAAAACCGTGTTATCACCCATTGAAAATTAACCTAATTAAATATTACTATCAATGTCTTGCTATAAATGTGGCGTATATAGGTACTTAACTAGATCTCTTCTAGGAGGCAATCTTCTTCTATTCAATAGGCATGTGGCGGCATCTAGGTACAACGCCACATGGGAACTACGCATCAAAGACCTGACGTCACACAAGTCCTGCATCGCGCAAGCAGCGTTTACCGCGCGACGACTATGTATATACAATGTACCGAAATCTATCGTCGGGCAGTTGCCCACCAGACACAACACCCGTCTGGTCGGAGGACCGTCCCTTTTCTATAGAGGATGAGTGAGTTTTACAGTCTTTACACCCTGTTCCTCATACCTAGGCATGTTCCTGGTATTAGCATAGCCATAACTTTGTCCCAAGATGTAAGTCCTTTCACAACAAGACAACTAATTTTAAAAGCGGCAAGTAAATCTCCAAAGTAACCGTAAAGCCTTTGAGTTTGCACGTCAAAACTTTCTTAAACCGCGTTTAGAAAACTAACAAAACAAAGGAAAATAAATCAGAAATCCAATCTAGTTGAGAGCAAGTGTCCAAGTTTACTCAGTTATGATGAAACAACATGGCGCCGGTACCTCTGTGCCTCTGTTCACTCTCAAGTCTCGGCAGGCTGTGGGTGTATTTGTCGGGATCCGACTGTTTCGCGTAAGTGTTGATAGCGAATGAGGTTTGGGTAGGAATTGTAGCGAAAACTATTTATTAACATTATAAGCAGAAGTACAAATGCGGACTTATATATACTTATATACTTATAGTCAACCTTTGGGTGATGCAGAGACAAAACAGGGCAGGTGCAACATAAAGGATAGATAGCTCGAAATTAACTATAAAATACATGTAAATACCTACTAATACAGATATATATATATATATAGTAGGGAATTAAAATGGTTTTGTGCTTTCATTTGTGTGTAATTTCTGGGCTATATTAGAAGAACATGAGGCATCTCAATGAACGGCGATATTGTCAAATCTGCACGCTTGTCAGACGGATTGGTGTTAGCAGTAGTAGTCATAGTTTTATAGCTCACATGAGGATACACTCCCCATCGTCTTGATGACATCATAATCCCAGTCGTCTTTTATGACCCATCCCTGGCCACGGGTGGTCCATAAGATCCTATAGTTTATTAGATTGAATCATTTACGTCACTGAAATATTTTTTCACTGTTTCTTCTCTGGGTGTGTAATGTTTGGCATAATAACAAATGCTCTAATTTCACTTAAACTAACGTTCATATGACATAATTTTCATAAGACATAATATCAAATGACATAAATTCATATGACCTAATATTTCGTATCATATAATATTCATTTAACATAATAACATTTAGTATAACGTTCATTTTATATAATTTTCAATATGTATAATATTCTTTTAATATAACGTTCATTTGACCTAATATTCTTATGACCTAAAATTCATGTTTAATGGGCACAGTTCTAGCCTAACTCAAATGGCACTTAACCAAACCTTAAAATATTCTATGCAAGGTCGAGGGTGGGCCTGGTCGACGGAGCCCCGCTTTGCGGGGCTCCTACTTATGGGTGGTTTATAAAATATTACCACGAAGGGGATGGCGGGGTCTATTCGCTCGCTTCGCTCGCTCACACGACCCCGCCATCCCCTTCTAACCTAACCTATCCGAGTCGGGGTGCCCTAAAGTCCAGATTTCATTCAGGTGTATAGGGTATAAAGTGAAGAAAAAAATTATGATTGTGAATTGTGATTTTCTAAATTATATTAAAAGTTACTTAGAGATTATGAATATTATAGTAAATGAATAATATGCTAAATGAATATTATGTGAAATGTGCATTATAGGAAATGTTCATTATGTCATATGAAATTAGGTAAAATGAAATTATATCAACAATTCATTATGTCAACTGATCGTTATGTTAAACAAAATTATGTTAACTGAAATTATGTCAAGTGAACGTTAGATATTTTGTTATTATGCCAAACATTACACCCCCTTCTTCTCTCTACTTTGTAAGTTATCATAAGTAAAAAGTTGATCCAATCTTTAAACATCGTGAGGAAACCTGGACTTATGGTTAATTAGCTGCGCCCCGTGGTTTCAGACGCATAAATCGACGATCCCGTGGGGATATCGGGATAAAAAGTATCCGTTCAGCCGCTTTAGCGTGAAAGCGTAACAAACAGACAAACTCACTTTCGTATTTATAATATTAGTTAGGATATAGAGTCTGAAATCGCCAACCGAGCGTGGTGATCAATGCTCGTGCCTTCTCTGAATAAGAAGAGGCCTGTCCCGACCCTGCCGTGGGACAACAGGGATGATACCTGGGTATAAAAAAAGAAATTCAAATTAGTCCGTCAGTCAGATAATAAAAAAATATTAGACACGTATTTTTTGCTTTATCATATTAATAAAAAAATACTTAGATAAAACGCGTTTTAAATCGGGGAGTGGGAGTCGCATCGTCACAAGTATAAAATCTACATACTCGTGACGTCATGGCACATTTTAACTCAAAAAAAACGAAAATAAAACGACACTACGATAATAAAAGAAAAATACGTGTCTAATATTTTTTATTAAACTCCATGACGGACTAAAAAAAAAAGTATGCATAATGCCTATTTATAATTGTTACGAGTGTAAAGAAGGTTTGCATCCACTTTATAGATAAGCTTTTTCGCGTTGTAGTTTTCTAAACAGTTTACGCCTTACTTGAATATGATTCTCTTAAACACGTGTTCAAGTTAGTGCGATCATAAAACAAATATGGCGCCGCGTCTGTTCAATTTAGAGCTCATAATGAGTCTATTTGAGTTAGATCTCAATTGTCTGATCTCATTTATATCCCTTTGTTCTTATCTCGGAGATTACTGGTAGATATAGTTAGTATATGGTTACTGGCACTGACTATGCATAAGGTTTAGCTAATTGTATGAACTACACTCGAGAGCAATGAATCCGGGTCACTTAAAGAATCCTAAAAATCTCGGAAACTAAAAATGCTAGGTTAATGCAATAAATTGTATTTAATAGACAATGTAATACTCCTTAAATGAAGGTATTAAAACTTCTTAGTTATTGTAAAGTTATATCATAAAAAAATCAAATTTGAAAAAGGGCCACTTTCGAAGATGGAGCTACGAAATTACAACATTTGATTTTGCTTTTGTTTGTAATCTGTCATTTATGTGGGTACATAAACCATGTTGATAGTGCTCTATATTCATTATTCAAGCTGAAATTATGTCGCTTACGCCTGAAGAATGCACCAGAATACTTACAATGCTGGAAACCGGCCGGAGTCAGCGCGATACAGCCAGGACTGTCGGTGTGTCGCTGTCAACAGTACAAAGAGTTCTCCGACGTTACGAAGAAACTGGTTCTAACCTACGCAGACCAGGAACGGGCAGAACCAGGTGTACCACAGCACGAGAAGACCGATACTTGGTGAACACCATGCTTCGAAATCGCTTTCTCACAGGAACTGAACTCACAAATCAGTTTCGACGCCTCGGAGGAAGTAACCCAAGTGCATGGACAGTAAGACGTCGGCTTGCTGAATCTAACTTAAAACCCCTTAGACCTGCAAACGGCCCTAAACTGGAGCGTGGGCATCGTATTTCAAGACTAAGATATGCCCAGAGCCACGTAAATTGGAGTATTGAAGATTGGTCAAAAGTTATTTTCTCCGACGAATCAAAATTTATGCTCTACAAGCACGATGGAAGACACAGAGTGTATCGAAGACCAGGGGAAAGATTCAAGCAAGCATGCATCGAAGAAAAAGTAGCCTACGGTGGTGGGTCTGTACTTGTGTGGGCCGGAATTTCTTCTGAAAGTCGCACAGAGCTGGTGATCATAGAAAACGGCTCTTTAACTAGCGTAAGATATGTGGAAGAAATCCTCAATGATCACGTTGGTCCATTTATGGTCAATTTAGGTGAGGATGCTATATTTATGCATGACAATGCCCGACCTCATACAGGTAGGATTGTGAATGACTACCTTCAAGAGATGAACATTACTCGTATGGAGTGGCCAGCGCGCAGCCCGGATATCAACCCGATCGAGCATGCTTGGGACGAGCTAGGCAGATGCGTAAAACAACGAAACCCTCCCCCAATCACGCTTCGTGAGCTCAAAATTGCTCTCACAGAGGAATGGGAGAATATTCCCCAAAATCGTATAAGGAACTTGGTGTACAGCATGCCAAACCGCGTAAACGCAGTAATGGAAGCACGAGGAGGCAATACGAAGTATTAAAATTCAAGAAAATCGTAATAAAGTTCAAAAATTTCATGTTTCCTATTTTTGTTTTAAGGAGAGATCAGCAGTTTTTTTCTTTATGTAATTTTGTGTTAATAAAATGTATGGTGACTCATATTTTTTTTACTTTCATTTAAGGAGTATTACATTGTCTATTAAATACAATTTATTGCATTAACCTATCATTTTTAGTTTCCGAGATTTTTAACATTCTTTAAGTGACCCGGATTCATTGCTCTCGAGTGTAGATCAATCTCATGTAATTACCTTTTTCGATTTTTTTTTGCGACTTTTGGAGCTAAACTACATCATTGCGGGTTCGTGTTACTTTCAATCCATTTCAGCTTAGGAAAGAAGAACTCTCTACGTCTACTTAGACCTACCGTGCCTTTTCTTTTGAAGAATCTACAAGATTTAAAAAATACGAAGCTCGACTCAGATCTCGAACGCAAGCTACAATTTGCTATAACTAATTAAAAATGTATTTTTCTCAAAGATAAGAAAATCGATACTACTCCAGTAAAAGATAAACAGCTGGCGCGCTCAACAATGTTTTCCTTCCTTTTTTATTTTTTCTTTTATTCGGAATAAAGAGCGACGATTTCCTTTGTTACCAATCGGAATATTTTAATTAAATTATAGGAATGTTTTTTTCCATTTGCGGACAATGAAATGGGAATTAATCTCTGTAGATTCTGCGTATTTTTATTATTCACACGGGTCTCCATTTAATTTTGTTTCTGACTGTATTCGCGGCTATAGTTATGTAAATTTATTTTTTTCGGGATTAAAATTACCTTCTTTAGGATCTTCATGGCAACTCTCCGCCAAAACTTACCAAACTAACATTGGCAGGTCATACTGTCTTTACTTGCGCACACCGACGACTAACTTGCGATAGTGCGGAAGAAAGTTGCTTCAGTAAAATCCCGAGTGAGGGGAAGCAGCAACAGCATTCTGAAGGTGTTTGCAGAGCGGCTAGATAAGCCTACAATGGCGAGGTTTACCCGGCTACATGATGGCAATAAAGCTTGATAAACCTTCCTGTGATTGTGTTGTTTTTTGTGTTCCTGCTTGTTACTAATACAGTTTTTAAGTAAGATGTAATACTAATACCTATGGGCCTTGATGCCTGACAATATTTTATTATAATTTATTTACTCATCTGAAAGTCTTGCAAAAGGTTCTCTAATGCGTTGCCGAACTAAGAGTAAAAGTAGGCTTTACACATGGGCATTAGGTACATAAGACATTTCAGTCCTATGTGCATAATGCCTATACATAAGACCTCTAGCCACTTTTAAACCTGAAAACTACAAAGCTGCTAGGCGGCTGAAATAAATAAACCTATTCTTCCCCGACCCCTTTCACAAGGATACCTATCTACTTCCCACTCCTGAAACATAAATAAGCCACTTTATGTACTCGTTGTTGTATGTATATGTAGTTCTCCCACCGGGAGTGAATATAAATAAACATTCGGGTATTATTTACTCCAATAAGACAGTTTGCATGCTGAATAATAAATGGAGGCTCGCCCCAGCTCCTCTCGAGTTAGATATTGTTAGGGTTGTCGTGTTTTTATACTTGATTGGTGAAAAAAACACTTCACTGTTCTTAAAAAATTAAAACCATTATTGTACCATGCTCTAATGCAAATCCAAATAGTCTAATATATGTAAAACGGTCATTGGCACTTATTAGTTATAAAACCACTACATATGCACTCAATTATAATATTTGCAAAAACTGAAAAAACATTTAAGATATTGTAGCTTCCAAAAGTAAAATAGTAGAGAATAGTATAAAAAGAGTGAGAGTGTGTAGTGTGAGAATAGTAGAGTAGTAAGATAGTAGTAGTAGTATATATAGGTCAAATTATAGATGTTTCTTTAATTCGGTAAATGAATTGGCAAGCAAATTAAACCTTTAAGAGATAATAAAAAATCCCTACAAAGTAAAAAAAATACAGGGGAAAACTCTCCTGTGGGGGAAATTGAGCCTAAACTTGATAAAAATTTAGACTTTCTCGTCAAATTAATAGTTTGTTATTGCAACCCTACTCGATACAGTATTCATAGGTCGGACAGTGTCGTTATAGCAAATTGAATCCGTTTGCTTGCCGGTCGATCGATCACGAATTTTTACACGAAACTTCTTGCGAATATTTTCACTTTATTAAGTTGGAGTTTTTTTTTTTTTTTTTTTTATACGGGGAATTTATGCGGTAGCTTTTGAAGATGAAGTTTTCTTCCTATGAAAGTCTTTGATTCAAAAGGCAAGTTTATTTTTTCAGTTTTTCAAAAGCGTGTGTGCGGTCTTTCATGATTATTCAATACCTAATTAATGATCTACGAGTGATATATAGTTATTAATTAGGTACATTCAAGACTTTTATTCTAAAATGCACAATGGTCAATAACATAAACCTTCAACTCGATTTAATTAAATCCAGTTTCTTCACTGTAAATAAAACGGAATAGTTGAAATCAGTTTCAGTAGCCAAAGGAGTTTGGTAATTAAAATTCAGTCTGGGACGGACGGTAGTTCTGAATTGTTTATAGAAACCCTTGCCGGTCACCTGCGGTTTATAACTTACCATTATGCTCTTTTAGACCTAAAGGGTGAATTCATTGTGAGCAACTTAAACTATAATTAAGCCTTTAGTAGAGGTATTTCTTGCGAACTAGGAAACATACGCGACATGCAAGGAAATGTCACATTTGTATGTACTTAAGATCCTATTTACCTAGGTATAGGTTGAAATCCAAGCAGTAGGCACAGTAACCCGTAGGGATTCCTTGGCACGCTTCCAAATAGTACGAAATCATAAAGCAGAGACAATCATAAGATTTTTTAAAGTTGTTGTTGTTTTTTTTAAATCCGAATCATAGAATAAAAGCAGAAGGTGGCAACGAAAGACATTCATTTTCCACTTTTACCCTAAAGTTCTATACAATTAATCTAGAAGAAAAATAAACTACGTACCCATAGACAAAAGTTAAAAACAATTGCACTCTCCCGCCAAATTAAAATCCCAGCCATAATTACAAAAGAATGACATCAAAGTTCCCTTTTAAAATCACGACCTTTTGCACAGACAGCATTCAGCTCTAATTTCAAACATCGAACTTTGATTACTGGCATCCGCGTCGAATATTTTACAGACATAGGTATATCAGTTTTAGGTCTTCTTTAGCAAATCTATCTATTTGAAACTGGATCTCATTATGTTGTCAAAGGGATGTGATCGTGTCGCGATTGCACGGAGTTAAGCACGTGCTTTCATGCTCTTTGATGTCACTGAAGTGTCATTATGGCATGTGCAACTAGTTTTTTTTTTGTAGAGTCATTGATGTGTGATGCGTTTGAAGATTAGGATTTCTTTGGTATGGAATGGTTCGGAATTTGCTGTCGTTTAAATGAGGATTAGTCGGTGTGGTAGACTTTCTATATTCTGGAACTGAAGCTTGTGTCAAAGGAGCTAGTTTTCTACTGTTGCGACTGCCAGTTTGTTTATGGTCGGTCATCTCATACCTATCCTTCCTTTTTAAAAATCAACTCGAACAAGAATCAAGAATTACCTACCTACCAGTACAGATAACCCCTCAGTCATCCATCATTTAAAATATTTTATTTTAAATGCAATTTTCTAACCCTTATTTTATGCTCTAACCTCAACATAAACCGTTACCCAGACTAGTTTATTTTCTTCAAATTACTTATCTTAACGCTACCCACACTGTGGTCTAAGCGGGTTCTCATTAACCCCTCAAAGGGTCCTGACAGTCGCGTCATGATTACGTCATGCTCTGTTGGACTGTGGCCCTTTGATCTTGTAGTGAAGTCGCATCACTATGTATGTGACAGTTTTACTTTTTTTTCTTTTGTGGCGGGCACAGACAATATTTTTGTGTGGAACAGCTTTTATTTAATCTATTAATAAAATTACTTTTGTCGTCCGTTTTTTGAGAGGAAATTACTTGAAAAGAATTTATTTACGATTCCATTTTTTTTTATTAGTCAACAATTTTTTTTATTTTATATTAATATTCGCTTCGTCGATAGTACGTTTTAATCGTTACATGAAACTCTTATAATAAAAGATAGTTTTACCTCACGTACGTGAGGTAAAACTCACTTTTATTTAGTCAAGCCATGTCTTTAGTTTTCTTTGTCATTCACAGAAAAGTATCAATCCGTGTCCTGCCATGTTATTCTGTAAACATCTCACCGTGAAAACTTGGGTGAAGTGAGCTGTCAATAGTGTCAATCCCTGTGGAATGACAGCTCACTCCACGCTCACTTCACCAAAGTTTTCACGGTGAGATGGTTACAGAATAGCACTGCTGTACTCTATTAGTTTTTTAGGGTTCCGTACCCAAAGGATGCCAACGGGACACTATTACTAAGGCTCCGCTGTCCATCCCTCCATCCGTCCGCCTGACACAGAGCTGTGTCTTATGAACCGCAGTGGTAGGTAAACACTTGAAATGTTCAAAGAGTATGTAGTACAATTATTATTGCCGGTATAACAAGTAATAAAAATCTTTAGTGTTGAATATTGTAAGGTGGTACACCCTTCGTGTGAGAGTCCGACTCGCACTTAGAAGCTTTTTTTACCTCTAGTTTTCCAATAAGCATTTTCAATCAACGTTAGCCGATGTTCTCTTCAAAATAATAACCATTCTTCTAAGACCCTCCGATGGGAAATATAAAGGTAAAATAACGAGTCCCAGTGATTCAAATAGAACGAAAATAGACTGTATTAGCTCCTCAAATTATCTCACAAATTGTACGGCACCTGAGGGAAATGAATTTTGTATGAAGATCGACTGGCTAATTTAAAAGCTTTCTTTTTATGGTTCTACCCTGTAATAACAACGCGATCTTTATCTGTTTATCTATCACGATAGGTAATTTTTTATGAGTCCACCACTGTGAAAACTAAGAGGAAATGGATGATACTCTCTAAACAACTTAAATGTCAGATGAGTGTCACAGTGACACTCATCTGAAATTTAAAACATTTTTCGACACTTTATAGCAAGAATCTAAAAATGCCAGATGAGTGTCATCTGGCATTTTTAGATTCTTGCTATTTAAAAAGTTTCGATTCAATCCTCCGCTAAATTAATAAAAGCGTATTAAAAAGCTTTTCATGTCTATGCAAAATAGATACTAGATATAGAAATTAGAGTAAAATAATAACTCGTAGCAGTTCGTAGCTAATGTGCTACGAACTGCTACGAGACGAGTTAGTCTTTTGCTCTTTTTTGTCAAATAAATGTTACGTAGGTACGTACATAAAATCTGATAATTAAATACTGCTCACAGACACATCCACTTTATTCTAAATCCGAAACATAGTCCCCAAATTACGTTCACCATACAACGGGTTAACCTACTATCTGTCAAATTCTCAGTGCACTGTTCATCAAGTTAGGTACCAACCCACTTAATTCCTGCAGAAGTAGCCATACATTATCTCCGCAGGCGTGACTCTCTAAGGGAACTGTTCAAGGATATTAACATCATGACGGTACCTCGTCAATATATCTATGAAAACGTCATGTACGTAAGAAAAACTTACATCTTTTTAGTAAAAGAGGTAAAAACATAATTATAGTAAAGAAATAGGGACCTATTAGTTCAACTAGGTTTCAGACTGGCTAAAGTGGACTCATCTTTCATGGGGTACTGTTTAAAATGTTACAATAAAATTCCTCCCCACATACTTCACCTGAATGAGACGAAATTCATGTCTTGTATAAAACGCACACTATGCAGTCAGGCATATTATACTCGTAAGTTGGAGGATTACATCACTGATAAAAATGCTTGGCTCAATGCTGGTCCTGCTCCACAACCACAACTAATTGATTAACATTTGAAAATACTATTGGAGCTGCTGAAGATTTTAAGACCATCTTTGCATTGTATAAAATCAATCTCCTTTGTATTATATAATTGCAGAGCACAGATGTGAGTACTATGTACTAAAGAGCTACCATTTACCGGGTAATACGTCTTTTATTGACTTGAATGTGCCCTGGCGACATACTCACATGTCATGCTCACTCAGATGTCTGAGTTGAGCTGAATGGTGCTGATCCATGCGTCATGTTCGTGAACGGGCGCAGTCAGTTGGGACTGGTCAACTCTTAGCGGCCATGGCTGATTTTAATTTTTGAATTGTTCTTTGTTTATTATCTTTTTATTACGGACGCTTCTAACGTGCACGTCTTTCTACATTGTTCTCACATGTATAATTTCAACATGAATGATGTAACCAATACTTTGTAACAATTTATTTTATTTAAAAGAGTGTCCGTGGAGTTTCTAGCCCGTGCTTCTCCATAGGTACCTACTACGCTTTGGAATGGCCAACTAGCTTTATATTTTTTACTGACCAATTCCTTGACAATTTAAAAGTGCCTGCAAATGGTTTAATTGAAATAAATGCTTTGAGTTTGAGTTTGAGCAGTTTAACACTTGAAAGCGCTTCTTCAGTAAGTAAGAGTCAAGTTTAACCCTTGTACCCTCACCAAATCTGTCAAATTCTCCATGCACCGCTGATAGAATTGCACAACAATAATTGCAAATATTCGGCACTAACTCCCCAGTAGAATGGTGGAGGGTGGCTGACGTCACAGACGGCAGTCGCGACAGGTAGCCAGACTAATGGAAGGGTGGCGATAGGGTTGTCGAGTTCGATCGATACCAAATGTAGCCACAATAAAATTGGTTATAAGTTTTAAATTCTTTGTTATTTTAAACATAAAACCTATTTTATTGTGTCTTCTCAAGCTTTGAAGGTTAGGCATTTTGTTTAAAAAAAACTTTAACGATTTTCGTATAACGAAACTTATGCAGGGAATTACAGAATCTATACTAAGTAGCTTGCGTTGGTTGATTGGTTGCCAGTCAACGTAACGTGTCATCTTCAGTTTTCTGGAATGTAGTGTACTTGTGTACCGCTTCTCTGTAATGTCACTTGAGAATAATTATCAATTCTACGATCCGATGCTATCAACATCGAATCGTAGAATTGTCTGTAAACTGATCAATGTTGTCGTTGTGATCAATATCGTATTTCTAAGTTAATAGTTTACAAAAACGCTCTACAGCATGTATCACACAAGTGTAGTCATATTTAAGGATAATATAGACCATTAAACTAAACAACTTTCTCCATGGGACCATGGACTTTTGACGGGTGCCCGGACCTGACGTCTCAGTGCTGCCACGTAGTAACGTCATTTCAGAAAACCCTAATTGTCACGTAGTCGACCCAAATGTAGGGGACGGCTGATATTTTTTTTACGATTAAGATTTCGGTCCACACCTTTCTGTTACAGGCTCTATCTAACAACAACAAATTAAAAAATATATGTTGCCAGAAAAAAAAAAAAAAATTTGCATACTTACGTGACAATTTCGGTTTTCTGAAATGACGTACAGTAACTAGGTGGCAGCACTGAGACGTCAGGTCCGGGCACCTGTCAAAAGTGTCTAAGCGCCTTTAATTCCTTTAGTCGTGACTGAATAATGAACAAATGATGAAAGTCATCGTATATTTTATATTCATTGTCGAAATGAAAGACCTATTGTCAAAGTGGCGCCATCTGATGGCGCGAAACCCCTCACTAACTCATTAGTGTCGTGTTGCCAACCGAAGCTGTCGAGCACATCTATGGTAGCACAGCCCTCATTACTCTTTTCTGTAACATAGGCAAAACGACCATGTACGTTAATTGAAAGTCGACCATTACGCAGGACAACCGTCCACCTTTAATCCTTAAAAGCAATTCGCGCAAATTAATCGCTTTTGTTTCGACCCTCGCGACAGCCCTAATTAATAGGGTTGTCCGTGCGTCGGTTATTAAGCTTATAGAAAGGAAGTGTACGTTCAGCCTTGTAATTTTGTGTGGTTGGCAGAACTGTGAAGTTAAATCTTGGAAAAAAATAAACGCTGAAATGCTGAAAGTTGTTTTTGTGACTCGGCTTTAAATTACGTAATGCCTTTTCGTTCATTTACGGCTGAAAATTGTAGGAGAGGTCGTTTTATTACTTTTTTGTTTTACGTACCTACTGAAGTAGATAGGGTAGGTAAGTACCTATAGCCTGTACACAGTATGCATTACGAAGCTTAAAAAATTAAATATATATACATAAAGAAACATACTTAGATACATATGGGTATATCTGCTGAATATGTTACACGACTATAGAAAGAAAACTGACCAATTTTCTCGCTGACAACATTGCGGTCTAAATTAAATATATTTTTGTTACCATTCAACAGTGTTTCTCAACCTGTGGTCTGTGGGGGTCCGCGAATATACGTTTGGGTGTCCGCAGTCTCATCTTTGGACTATTTAAAACAAATACAGAAACAGATTACATGTGGAATACGATTTGAGAATACAACTTTGTAGTAACATCAACCCGAATATTTAATTGCAAAAAAGCAACACCAACCTCCACATTAAGAAACGTATACTAACGCATTTATAAAAGCAACGAAAACAAAATACATAAGTATTTTTTATATATATTTTTTTTTTTTTTGTATTTGTAGTAGAAAACTGAAAAAATGGTCTGAAATTTATTGCTTTTTCCTTTTAACTAAGGTGATAATTGCGCTTGAATTTCTTAGGCGCCCTTGGCTGAAAAAAGTTAGGAAACGCTGCCTTACAATAAAATATGAATGAAAATTTGATCAATAACTATGTAAAGTGCTCCATCAACTCCTTGTTTAATGCCAGTTGCCAGTAATCAACCATTAGTACAATTTATAAACATTATTTGGCAAATTAAGAATTCTACCATAGAGAAAAAATGCAGCAAACCTTTTTCCAAAATGGAATTCGAAATTGGCGCGTATTTGTTTTGCATCCTATTTGTCTGTGAGCTGGCAATGCCGGCATAGTAATGACGGCAATTGGCAAATTCCGCATCAGTTTCCCGCCAATTTACGCTGTAGTAATTTAAAAATGTCGAAAAAATACGAACCCAATGCGGTTTATTTAAGTACTGAAAAATGTATGCAAGAAGTTAGTGCTGTATTACGAATACAAAAGAATTTTCACTTTAAATGAGACAAATAATGGTTTTCTGCAATGGCGGCTTTTTTACTTGGCCTCAGTTCAACTGCAGTGTATATAGAACTTAATTTCAATGTACCTACTTGTACCGCTGGTCGCTTTAAAATTACCGGAAGCGGCCAGCCATGAACGGGCATGATACTTAATAAAATTAAAATGGTCCAGGCAAACTACATAATAATCTACTTTTAACTCCATAATGTCTTACGGATATTTTTCTAACAAACAGAACTGCTAAGGAAAAGCGTACTTTCAACAAACGCAAAGAAATAGACTACATAAACTTAAGACTCCAGAAGCATACCAAATTGGCGACAACAAGACCACTAAAATCTTGCACCAATTTTCTTAGTTTGTAGTTGTACAGCATAAAAATGATTACCTTCATAAACCCATTTTTATCTCGCCGGGACCAAACAAAGTTTATACAGCCTTTTTCCTTCAGAAAAGATAATTTTCACATAAAAGTGAATGTCTGTCATAAACTCCGAGGGTTTTCGGAGCCCGGGGACTTTACATTTTTTGTTCCTTGTAACTTTTCGAGTGGTCAAAATGTTTCTTGAAAATTTAATTAAAAACTCGAGCTATTTATGATTTAATACTCCACGAGCTATTTGCGTTCGGATACAAATTATTGTTGTGGTAAAAGTTAGATTTGTTTTGTTGGTAGCTTTAGGTAGGTAAAATTACTTTTGCGGTAGACAAAGTAGGTAGCTACTTTGTAAAGTAATTTTCACTGAAAGAAAATAACTATGAGAAAACTCGTCAAAAGAGATAAGCTCCATTACGGTATTTAGTAACTAGATTGAACGATTGGAGAGTTAAATGATTTCTTATAAGCAATCAGCTATTTTGAAAGTTAAAAAAATGCTAATATCGTAAGCCCATTCATCAAACCCATCAAAAAAAATTAATAGAATCCAACCAGCATCTGTTCAGTTCTCTCTCAACAAAATCCGCATACATTCAAAAGCGCATTCACGCAACATATTCTCACAGATCTTTATTACATTTCCATCACACCGCTCCATTGCATTGGCATAATAAGCCAGCAGACATTTGCACTTAAAAAAAAACAAACGTCATTCAGTGAAAAGGGCGGGAATTTTGCACGGGAAGCCGGGAACTACGCACAGTCATCGCGACAAGGCCTTCTCTTCTCCCTACACAGTTATCGGCTTAATTTAATTGCGAAGCCCGTGCCCGTAGTGCCATTTTGAATGGCTTTCCGCCACCGCTTCATTTGTTTGTGTTGTAAATGGAATTTGTTGTAAATATGGCCACGTATAAACGCGACTCCAACATTTTGTTTTGGTACGAATGAATAGATGTTAAATAGAGCACTGGGGAATATTACGTTGATTTGTTATGGAAATTTCGTAAATATGAAACTGGAAATAGGAAAATTGGGGAATAAAAATTTCTAAGACTGGTAACAAATAATTCTTTCGATGAAAGAAAGAAAAGAAAGAAAGAATAATGTTTATTTGGACACAGTTCGTGAAACACAAAATACAAAAAAAAAAAAAAAAACAAAAAAAAAAACATTTTTTTTAACAACAATAGTGTGTGCCCCACTGCTTGGCTTGTGATGCCTTTAGCGTCTCTCATTATAACCGTTTAATTTATCCCAAAAGTGACATAGCACAATTCATTTTTACAGGGTAGCTCTTTTAACACAAAAATAATCGAGGTTGACCCAAAAATTGATAATTATGAACATAGGCCAAAGGACAAGGATCCCATTAAAATTTTAATTATTGGCGGATAGCAGATTATGACACGTACTTATAACTAAATCTGCAATTCTTCGAGCAAAAAAACGATTCGTTTGATTCCCGGCTTTATTTCGGAAAACCGTTTCAAGAGCTAACCCTAGATGATATTTCCATATACTCGTAACTACATAAATATGCTAGCCTGCAGCACGCTAGATTTAAAATCCAAATGATTGTGCATAAAATGCCAACGGGCACCAAACACCGTTCGAGTTCCCACGACTGAGTCGCACAAATTGCGATACGTACCTACGTGATATAATAGCGGAATAGCACGGAAGTTATATTCCGGGATTATTATTTGTATCGGTATGGTATGCTCTAGTGCAGTGATTCCCAAAGTTGACTGGATCGCGACCCACCTAACAAAAACTTCCAAATTCGGGACTCATAACCATATGAATGAAGGACTGTGCAAATAGGAAAAAGCATTCATTTACAATCGAAAATTTTATTACTTAATTAAATATTAGGAGTGCTATTTTAATGAAAAGGATGTATTTGTTTCTTATTTTTAGTCCTTATAGATTTAGCATCAATTTCAATTTTAGTTACTTTTAATTGCCATGGGTTTGATACGTCCAATTTATTTCGGCATTTAGTTTAAAATATTAATCATATCTGAAAATCATTTTTTCAAGGCCCATTCAATATTTGCTCGCGACCCATAGTTTGGGAACCATTGGTCTAGTGGATTTGTTACTGAAGTTGGATGCACACTAATCCACAGGTTAGACAATGTGCTGTATTTTTATTGGTAAGTACCTACCCCAAGAAAAATGGTCGGGATTCCTCATCCTCTGCTTATTTTTTAATCTTGCAAGACCCACCCAACTAATCAAGTCTTGACACCGAATGTTTACGTCAATACGTCTTCTGAAATACTAGGACCTAGTAAAAGCTGAGTAGTACTTTCCTGACTGTACTTACCTACCTAATAACAGGTATTTATATTCTGGAGTAGTGCCAAGCAATACCTATTTGAAAACATCGATGACAATCGTTCCACAACGACCGCATTTGCAGTTTTCGACGAGACTCGAGATAAGAACTCTCATCTTGTGTCAGTACTATTGTGCATTCTTTGTAGTTTCTCTGCAATAAATGCACGACATAAAGGTAACAAAAAGTTGGCAACACGACAATATTATTTGTAGATCGTATGTTTACAAGCACGCTATGAACAAGAAATCTAAGCATTGCTTTATAAGTTGGTTTGATGTCGGTTCTGAATCTCTTCGAATATCTATCCTTAAGGCACCTAGGTAAAGGAAGTTATTTAGTGGGTTTTTGGGTAAGTAATAATATCCTAGGTCTTAACACTTCAGCATCGTCAGAGGCATCATGAAAACTAAATTAAACTTAGCATGACTAAGAATTCATAAAAAAAAACAAATAACAACATGAAACGAAACGGGATTTGAAACCGAATCGAATTATTTAATACCCAAGCCATTTATCCAACCAGCCCTCGAAATGATCCCGCTAAATTCTTAATTAAAACAGGATTGGTTAGTACAAACTAAAGTAAATTAAACACTAACGGTAAGCGTATACTTTTGAGATTTATCTTTCGACGTGCAATAAAGCCAAGGCGTTTATTATGTCCCATTTCCCGGCGTTACGATGCGGGTAGTGTACGTGTAGTTTCAGATACAACTTGGCGAGACAGAAACGGAACGTGAAAAAAACGCCTATTCTGTGAAAATCTCACCGTGAAAACTTAGGTGAAGTGAGCTATCAATATTAAATCCCTAGAATCCAGTGCTATTCTCTAACCATCTCACCGTGGAATTATGAAATGACAGCTCACTTCAAGCGTACACTTCACATAAGTTTTCACGGAGATTTTTACAGAAAATATCGCCAGTTTTTCATTTATTCAAAAAATTATAATAAAAACAGTGAAAGTAACAGGTTTTTAATCTGAGTAACGTGTTTAATGAAAAAAGGAAAATTGCGTGAAAATGAAAGCGCAAACACAACAACATTCCCTAAAGTGACGAATGAAACAAAGTTTTTGCATTCGGTAAATTATGAAACTTCACTGTTTTGGGGCGCAAGCAAAACTGTTTCTGTGTTGTTACAGCCGATTGGGGTTCAGGCCCTCCTCATTACAAAACGCCAGTGGGGAACCGATGAACCAAGGGTGGTCGGCAATTTAAGCTTCAACACAATTTACCAGTAGCAAATAAATCTGCATGAAATCAACTCCGTACCTTTTTCCTACCTCTTCAAGTAGGAAGAGGGGGGTGGGGGGGTGGTTATAGGTATTTATAGGTCCCAATACATTTTTCTATTGACAAGCTTGCCTTGGACCAGTCTCTTACTTAATGGTAAGTGATGATATGATGCCTTGATTCAATTTGCCTACGTTTCTTGAACTAAGCTTTGTATGAAAGAACTATCTAACCTATGGATACTTAATCCCTTACTGTGCCAGGCCATACATGGCCAGAAACGATTGGCCTTTAAAGCCACACAGCAAATTACCAATAAACAAAGTTGGCCCTTAAGATTTATCACGGGCACAAGGTCCTAATAAACCCAGCTCGCCTATTATACCCGGGTAACCCGTTACGGGGATACCCGATTCGGTTAAAACGCCGATTACCTCGCCTGTGGGGTGCTGATAAACCACCCGGTCGTATAATGTGCACGTTGAGAAGGGCCACCCGTGCCGGGGACTGCGTTAATTGGCTTAGGTACGGATCAGATAGCGGTTACTGGTGTAAAATACAGATATTTTGCCGCATTTGGTTAGATTTGAAACTGACTCCAATATAAGGAAATGTTGAGGGAGTAGATCCACTATCAAATAATTCAAATATCTTTGAGAGACGACTCTTGTATTGACATTCTTCCACGAGAGGCTTTTAAACAAAAATACATGTATTTTGAAACCATCGCGTATACTAATAAATCGAATTAAAATATACAACAGATTTTATTTTCCCAGTTTATTCGTGCTGTATTCGCGAAGAAATACCTACATTTAAAATAAGCCATCCACGAGGGCTCCTGGCCCGGCATCCCATATGCGACTAGGGTGAGCCCTCCAGGAGGGCTCCCGGCACTGAACGTGAAAGTTCTTATATAGAAGTCCATGTCGAGCACAAAACTAAAAAATCATCAGATCAGTTTCAAAATCAATCATCATTTTATCTAGTTATATCTTTAAAAAAAAACTCCTTATCTTCCCATTTACTAAGAACTAAGAATAAGCTCCTTAAAAATATGATGTTCTCATAATGAACAGAGAATGTTAGTTTCAAGGTAACCACCTTACTCTAAACTTTGTGCAGAGTGGGTATTCTCTACCCATCTACATAGTCCCCCACTTTGAACGTTATCACAGTTTTATGGCGTTAGCCCGCTCCGCCAGCGCCCCCTCGAGGCAGTTCATGGATATAATCCCGTAGAAAAGGGAATCAAATTCAATGGCCGCCACCGTGCTAGCTGACTACGTGACTATTGCTGTTTTCAACTGAGATTCTGCAAGATCGTCGTCGTTTTGTTGAATGAGGAGAGCATTTCTAGGCCACGTTTCATTTAATTTTCTTAAAAGTAAAAACATAGGAGGTATTCTTAATGTTTTATGGTACCCTTAGTGGATGTAGGTGAAGGGGGGAGCGTAATACGGCAGAAAAGGATTTAATTTGTCCAAAAAAATAACTTCATCGTCATTTTCGTGAATGATAAAAACTGTATACAAAGTAAGTACTTAATTTTTAAAACAACGATGAAGGTGTTCCAAAAAACAAATGTTCGGAAATATCGCGTTCGATCGTTCTTTAAAAGTCACATGGGAAAAGCAGAAAATAATAATTGAATAACAAGAAGTTCAAATTCAAAATAGTATTAAAGTTTTCTTCTACGAAAATGTAAAACCCCCAAAGTGAACGGCACCATTACCAGCCACACTCCAATACCCGCGCCGCTACCAAGATTTCTAAGAGAAAAATCCAATTACATATTATTCCTTGCAGCTGCTACATCAATGAAGACCACACCAAGCTTTGCTTTCAATTTTAAATCTACCTCGATAAGTTCTAATATTAAAGCAAGATGGCGCTTTTAGAATAACTACCCTTTAAAAGCGCCATTTTGATATTGTAAATTAGGTAGGTAAGTACTAATCTTTGCAGCCACAGTTTCATATAGTTTCTTATCTCTGAAGTCCTCCCTTGGGGCTAGCTGGATTAGATAATATTGTTTTAACAATCAGATCTTGTAGTAAACTGTAGGTCTTCATTAAGCTCGCCAGTATCTAAGTTCGCCTTTAGACTTTGAAAGAAGATGTTTTTATGTACCTACCTAGTATCTCCATTAATAGCATCACCGAAAAAACTGCTCAAACCATAAACAATAACTTCCAAACACTAGCATACAGTAAAAGTTAAAACAATACCTAATGAACGTGGAACCAACCATTAATTATCTGGTAACGTGCACGCACCGAGTTACTAACCACAGACCACAGGGCAACCGCCGCGAATTTACAATGCCGGCCCGACACTGGGTTTTTCTAGCTGGGTATAAAGTATTCAGGCGAACAGGATGGACTTACCGGAAATTAAAAACAAAACTGGAATTTCTTTTACAATAAGAATGTTTTTTTTCTTCAGCAACGGGACACGGGAGCCCTATGCATATTGTGGAGAAAATAAAAAAATTATTTATTTATTTTATTTATTTTATTTATTTTATTTATTTTATTTATTTTATTTATTTTATTTATTTTATTTATTTTATTTATTTTATTTATTTTATTTATTTTATTTATTTTATTTATTTTATTTATTTTATTTATTTTATTTATTTATTTATTTATAAAAATCTTACCTACACTATCTAAATAAAACAAATCATCAGAAATAGTATCCGAACAATACAGTTTACAGATACCTTTTGTTACACTACACCTCCTCTTCACTTCCTTTGGTGAAAACCGGGCTTCACGACTAACTTTCATGACAACAAACGGGTTGGATAATGATGTCAGTATTAAATCATTGGGACACAGGTGGGCGTTCTGTCCATCGGTTTAATAACCCCTTCCCCTTCGTCGCTTTCCACATTACCTAAGCGAAATAGAGTAGGCTGTTTCGTAATGTAGACCCACCCTCATAATAACTCACCCTTGGGCAAAAATAATAAACAAATATTGGATTATAATGCGTAAGGTTTAGGTTATGGGATTCGGCTAGAGAAAAAATTACCAACTCATGCGATATATCTTATTGTGAAATGTGAGCACCTAAATATATATTTTTTGCCTGATTTGGCTGGCATACACAGAGCACAATAATAGATTGTTGTACAAGGGATGAAAGGGACCTATTTAGGCACGAGATGGTTTGGCGCTCGAGAGCGTAGCGAGGGCGCCAATGGTTCGAGTGCCTAAATAGGTCTTTCACCCGAGGTAACCACTCTGCTTTTCATTTCGAATATGAGGAAAGTAAATAAAGAGCCTTAACGACGACGGTCTTCTATCAGTGCGTCCTGCCTGTTATGACTTACGGATCCGAAACATGGACACTCACCGTACGGCTGGTCCATAAATTCAAGATCGCTCAGCGAACTTTGGAGCAAGATACGCTTGGAGTGTCTCTGAGGGATCGAATCCGGAACGAGGTGATCCGGCAGAGAAACAAAATGGTCGACATAGCTCACAGAATAAGCAAGCTGAAGTGGCAGTGGGCCGGCCATATTAGCCGTAGAACCGATGACCGTTGGGGTAGACGTGTTCTTGAGTGAAGACCGCGAATTGGCAAACGTTAGGCTAGGTGGAGCGACAACGGGAAAATCGTTTCCCCGGGACGAAAACTACTGTTTTCATCCCTCTGATCAGGTAACTTCAAGCATACTTTCAAAATCTTGCTATATGCGACTATCACGACTTTCAGACAGACAACCAACATAAAAAATCCAAATACAAATCCAAATTCAATTTTTATTCCTTTATACGCAAAAGAAAAACATTATTTATTCCCTAAGTTTCTCAACAAGACTAGAGGTACCTACATCTCAAAGAAAATTTCATTCCAACAAAAATTTAATCTAAAAGCTCCCATGGATATGCTAATCTTCTTTTATTACGAAAAAGAAGCAAACTTTCTACACGATGTTTTATTTTGTTATGCTTATTTTCGACGGGTGTCATGGCGCCGAAACGTAATGGCGCGCAAGTGAATTATGGCGGGAAAATATCGTCGAGGCATTGTGAGAGAATATGGCTTACTTATTTAAATAGATAGATACGGTTGCGAATAATCTCAATTTTGGAGGGATATGTTATTTTATTTGAAAGAAATAGGGTTAAGATTGATCCCGGGTCGAATGTGACTTGAGTTGAAAACAAAAGATAACCTCGTTGCATAATTTATGGTATCCCTGATTCTCTGCGCTCTATCGTCTTCTGAAAATCAAATAAACACTTGGTACTATTGAACAGATTTTAGTATTATAGCTCAGTGTTAGTAATCTAAAGCCTGATCTAGCGTAGGTACCTAATTCGAGATTAGAACGTTCTAGATTAATAACCTAGGGACTTAGTACTTACCTAGGTACCAAAATTAATGATATACTTACCTACTTCTAGCAATATCTTGGAAATAATCTTTCGAGTTTCCAAAGTTTGACCCAAATCCTAAAACCAATATCATCTAACTTAGTAGCAATAACTTGAGCACGTATGCCTCTTCTGATGTAGTTAGGTAAAGGTTTAAAACCGCCAGCCGATACACGAATGGCAAACTTTTCAACTGCAAATCGATTACATTTATTTTACCCAGCTTCAAACCCATGTCAGTCCGTAGTCTGACCACACTCCATAGCATGAAGATCAAGTAGATAAGCCGTCGCTCATCAGGAAGTCGTTTGTCTGCCTGTGCTGACAAACTTTTTACATTAAACTCAAGCGCAACAGCAGTTACAGTCATCGAGACTTCAGTGCCAACCGCGTGTTATAAATGTGTTTTGTTTTAAAATATTGCTTTCTGTGGGAACTTTGAGAGCCAGCCAATATTAATGTTGTTATGAAATATGTATGTGGCTAGACTTTCGTGAAGAATGCCGATCCCATATCGACAATCTAAAGCCAAGTTGTTTCTGCTGGGGAGTTTGTTGCGCCACTTCTTCTTTCCAGCGAAAGCACTATGGTGAAGAGCGGACGTTTTGGTGGACTGTCTTATGTAATTTTGACGTTCACTAAATTCTGATTGACAGCCTTTTTTTTTTTTTTTTTGAGGATGGGGAATTATCAAATAACTTCTCCCGCTCTGGGTGGAGCGGGAGGGCGTGTCAGACTTTTACTGACTAAAACCCACCCGTGTTCCTTCCGTTGCCTGTGTGCCGAGGTCGCGATATCCCTTTCAGACAAACCCGCAACCCAGGCAGCTGATTGACAGCCTAATTTTAGATTATGATTATTCATTTTTTTGCGACATTTAAACACATCTTCTTGTATCGTGTGCCGAAACTCTTCGAGGCCAGAGCCAAAGTGATAGTGGGTTGTAAAGACGATATTCAACGATTGTAATAGTTTCGAAAACCATTATTCATTCTCTTTAAAAAGTATTGACATTTGTTTGATTACACATAGTAGAAATTGGTGATGTTGGCAGCATCCTAACCTATCCTAACTAATATTTTAAATGCGAAAGTGTGTTTGTTTGTTTGTTTGTTTATTACGCTTTCACGCTAAAACGGCTGAACGGATTTGGATGAAATTTGGCACATGGGTAGACCATGACCTGTGTTAGGACATAGGATATTCCCACGAGATCTAGACTTATGCGGGTAAAACCGCGGGGCGCAGCTACTTAGTTCCAAATAAAATCTTTACTGCTGACCCGCTTCTTAAAACTTTCAATTACTTATTGTCTTTTTCGACACCAGCGAGAAGACAAGGTGAGTTTTATTCATAAATCTAAAAATGGCTACTTACCACCACCCCCTATCATCATAATAATGTTCAAAGTTACGCTCGTAAAAAAGTAATGCGGTCGTTAACTGCGTTCTGCTGACAAGTGACAACGAAGAAGTAGGTTTATCGTCTTCCGTATTATAATTAACTCAATTTATTGGTTTTATTAGTTAATTATGTGCATTTACCTTGTTACTGTGCCTCTTTATAAGCGACAAGTCGATTTGTGAAATTACAGGCGAAGAATGAACTTTTAAGTTTGGCAACGCATCGGAACATTCAAAAGTCATCTAATCAAACTAGGCTGAGAATCAGCACTTTTCGAACGTCAAAATTACTTATGACAGTCCCCCAAAACCGCCCACCCTTCACCACTTCCTAGTGCTGTAGCTGGGAAGAAGAAGTGGCGCAACAAACTCCCCAGCAGCACAGCTGTCTGTTCAGTGGGATATCCGCCCCTTCGGTGATTTGGTAGTAAATTAGTGCTACCACATCCCATTAGGCCTTGTCCACACTCATATCGTTTGAGGTTCAGAGGAAAAGTAACGAAGCTACAAATTTTCCTACGAACCTCGAACAGAAGCAGAATATAAAACGTTATGCAGATGACACGATATGATATGGTTAAAATAAGGGCGCTAATTTTGGCACAAAACGGCTTCTGATACGAAATTGTCGAAATGGGCGTAGGTACATACTAGGATACGAAAACTTACTCGATCCGATGCGTTTGATGTTAGGTACGACAAGATGATCCAAGTGTAGACAAGGCCTTAGGTGGACGATCGGCCTATCTATCATCAATTCATCAGCCATGAAATTGAAAAAATTTCTTCAGCATAGCATTTTCCCCACGATACAAATCAATACAGACTGACTTACCTATATTTGAATCCCTATCATACATCCCGGTATATCCGCCCGATTCGTCCACCAGGCACAACACTACAGCTCAAAGTAGTGTCGTAAAAAAGCAATTTGATCGCTCCCGCCTCCGCTGACAGTGGCAGTGAGTGTAATTTATTGTTGCGCCAACTAACTTGATATTTGCGTGAATGCTATCATTTATATACAGGCGTTGGCACTTATTTTCACCCTCTTCCACCCTCAGTTATGTGTGACGATACGGAACGGCCCGTAGGCGAGTTTTTTGTGTTATTTGCTGGTAAACATTTGTGGAATTGTATTGAAAAATACAAGATGGCGGCATTAGTTCCGTATTCGCCCACGCGCCAAAAGATCCTTGTACCGTTAAGTACAACGCGATTACGACGATGCGATACGATGCAGTGTTCTGTAGATTGTATTGTTATGCCAGAGACAACGCCGAAATCTTTCATATGTCAACCATTGCGATGTGCGATTATTTCATCTCAAATCCGTCAAAAGACGGTGGCCTTGTCGTTGCGATAACGAAATAAAAACGTCATAGGTAACTTGAAGAAAAAACAAAACGATATGTTTCCTTTAATCCTAGATCAAGAACTCACAACTGGCAATGCCGCCCTAATCCGTATTCATTGCACCCAACTTGGTCCGGGATTTACAAACACAATCCCGCACTGGGGCGGCACTCGAGAATAACAATTTATTTATGTATGTTGCAATCAAGTTTCTTGCGAGACCGACGCAGAAGCTTGCCTGGCACTATTTTCTCGAGTGATTTATATATTGCCTTTTTCCTTTCATATTGAGGAGAACTTCAATGTGCGCGTTTACATTATCGATAGTATGGTCTGGTCCAAAAGTATCTGATGAAAATGTTCAAATGGATCAGAAAACGTACCTACCTGTTGTGGATATCTCAGAATTTAACCTGAACAGGGTTTGTTGACCCTTTCACCCGATAGTTAAAATTCTAACTTGATGAGAACAGTCTCCAATAAGAGAATTTACTTATTTTATTATGATACCTAAGTTTCAGCCTAGACTGTCACTAGGGTTGCCAACTATACTGTTAAAAACAATATCATACTGTTTTTACTCTAAAATACTGTTTACTGTTCAACGAAAATAAAGCAAATGAATATAGGTACTTTTTTTACTGATATCCAGAGCTATACCTAAATACAAAGTTTTGTCTTCTACGTAGAACATCGTGCATGTACCTGGGTATGGGCGCGGTGGTTCAGCTAGCCTTAATTTCATAATGAAACTTAATGTCTCAAATTTTTTGGGACATAATATAATTGTTACCAGAACATCTTTTAGATTATAGTTAGTTCTGCCACCTCAATATTCACAGAATAAGAATAAGTGTTTTCAGTGATGAATGCTAAGTGTTGGGACGACAGAAATAGAAAATAGAAAAACTTCACGAGAAGCACTAATTAATTACCTATTATTATTTAAACCATTAAAACAATACTTATTCGAAATACTATTTATTTTTCCGAAATACTGTTTATTTTTGCCCTTTGACCATAATATACTTTATTTCTTGTAAAAAAAGATGGCACACAAATAATACCATAGAATTCTTTTTTTCTTTTTTATTAATTTATTTAATATTGAAATAAAAAATTAAAAACATTCAATTGAAAATGATAAGTAATTGATTTTAAATCTTGCGCATTGCTCTAACTGAAAGCGGTCAAAAATTAACGTTTGATAAAAAAAAGTAAGGTTTGAAAAAAAAAAAAGTAACGTTTGATAGGTATGTTTAGTACTCGTATCTAGTATCTCACAGGTACCTACAGTCAAACGAAAATCAGTGGTTACACTTGCACTACGAAAATTGCCATACAACAGGAGAGCGCTGTCAAAGACAAATTGTTACCACTGATGCGCGGTTGACTGTACCACAATCTGCGTCGTCTCCCAAGACATACCTACTCTCTGCTAGTTTAACGGTTATTCCGCCGGGCTCGCATGTCTGTCTGCAGTAAAGAACACCCATCTAAGAAGAAAGGTACATTTATCATGCAGAGCTGCGATTCTCCTCAGAAAACGACACGGACTATGTGAGAATGGCTGGCGTAAAAATTGAGCAAGTAATGCTCAAGCGACACGCGTTTTGGGACAGGAACTGCGGAAAAGCAAATGAAAGAAGTTGTGTAGAACTTTAGACTTTTAGAGCAAGCCACGACACGACGCACCGCGATGCGACTCGTGGAGTGACGACGGACGGAAATGATTAAATTATATTATATTATTATTATTATTTACACCCTAATTACGTAATAAACGATCAATCACAATCTGAATCATTTTGAAAGAGATTGATAAACCATTGCTTTAAAAGTTCGAAAAAAAATCTGTTCAACAACGTAAATATCCCAATAAATGTTGTTGAACTGTCAAAAACGGATGACAGACGCAATTAGATAGGAGATGACGTCAAGTCGCGTCACAAGTCGCCTGTCGCTTGAGCGTCAAGCTCGTGGCAACAGGGGTAGCGGGGCTTACTACCAGTCATGGAGGCGACTTTATAGCACTCATACAATATAACGCCGAAACGAAACGTTTCTTTATTTATTGGTCTCACTATTCCATGTTATGAAAACTTCATATTTTATTTTAACGATGGAATGAAACTTTTATGGGTCGTGAATACTGAAAGGGAACGAAATCGTAATTAATTCAGAACGAGTTATCGTAAATAAATTACCTTTTATTTAGGTACTTAGCAGGTGAAAATTAAAACGTAAATCATAATTTGTGTGCCTAATAGATTACTTATTAATGAAACAGTATTTTCACAGCTGGCGACAGATTTAGGGCAGAAAAGTGATATTGTAGCGTTAAGCGAGGCAAATAAACATAAGCTATCCTAATAGGTGGGCATTTAATACAATAACGCCCTTCGTGATTGGCCCATTTCGCTCTGGTTTCCACATCTTAGCTATCAGCATCGTCACACGTTTTTGTAGTTTTGTGAGTACGATTCAGGGTAGGTATATATGTAGTTATGTCTGGAGTTGTCAGCAGAGTCTCCCTCGACTGTTGATGGATCACTTCTCTTATAAAGCTTTTAACCCCCGAATCCCTCATTTCAGGAGCGAACAGTCCTACAACCGCACAGTACAGTCAGTGTCCTCCGTGGGTGCCCTCTCCGTGCCCTGGTCAGCTACTGACGCGCGCCTCACCATGCCGGCAGCTCTCGGGGTCGCCGGCATACCAGCCCTGGTAATCACGGACGGGACAGGGAAGATCCTCACTGCGAATGGGAGGCAACATCTGTCAGCTGATCCGCTTGGATTTGTGAGTAATAACTACCTAATGATCTGAATGGGTGTGGATGGTGGAGATGGATGTCGTGGCGCTACTTGGGAGTGGCCTATGTCCAGCAGTAAATTCAGATAGGCTAATAATAAAACTTTTATGGTATTCATTACCTAAAACAAGTTTTCGTGAGGCTGTTCTCCTCCTCCGTCTGAGGTTTGTATAACTCCTACGCCAAAATCGAGACGAGATTGTCCAGAGCCAGAGTTTAGGGGTACGAGGAACAGGGTGTAAAGTTCAGTCATCCACCATAGAAAAGGGAGGATCCTCCGACCAGACGGGTGTCATGTCTGGCTGGCGGGCAATTGCCCAGAGGTTGAAGTCGTGAGCTTGTATATGTTGCAGTCAAAACTCTTAACCAGTCAAAAGTACTATTGACTAACAAAATCAGTCAAAAGTACTTTTGACTGAACAGGTTGGTCAAAAGTGGTTTTGACTGAAAATGATTGGTTATTAGTACTTTTGACTGCAAATTTGTGGTTAAAAGTACTTTTGACTGACGCTCTTCGTCAAAAGTAGTTTTAACTGCAATAAAGCATCAGTCAAAAGCACTATTAACTCGTTAGATGTGAATAAAAAAGATATTTATTAAATGTGAAATCGTTTATTACGAAAAATTTGGCATTAGAATCAATACAAAGAAAACATACACTTAAAAAATTGTCATTCAATTAGGTAATCAGAAAATTCACAGGTTATAAAAACACAGGAACTTTTTTTTTTTTTTTTGAGGGTGGGAAATTATCAAATAACTTCTCGGCGTGTCAGACTTTTACTGACTAAAACCCACCCGTGTTCCTTCCGTTGCCTGTGTGCTGGGGTCGCGATATCCCTTTCGGACAAACCCGCAACCCCGGTAGGCATTGGCCCTTCCGGACCCCGTCAGTTGGTGCTGACATCTCTTTGAGGCGCGAGTGGAACACAACGCGCCGTCGACCCGGGCCTGGTCCCTATCGGACGGCGAGCTACCCATTGCTCACCGTCCGCAAGCCCGCGCCTACGGTGGCCGGAAGTCGGCTTGCGACTCCCGACGCCCGGGGCGTCTCCTGCGGCGACTAGGGGCGCGAGGGCGTGACTCTTGCCTCTCCCTCGCGCGCTCCGCCTCCTCCATCGCGAGCATTACTGCTTCGCAGAAGGAGGTGACGGCCTCCCATGCACTCTCGCTCCGGACCATGGCCTCAACCAGGGCCGGACGCGAGAGATCGCCGCCGCCGATCGCCTCCGTGAGGACACGGCGGTGCTCCACCCAAGCTGGGCAGACCTCCACCGTATGCTCCACCGCGTCTTCCCGCGATCCACACAGTGGTGACACCCGGGCGTTTCCTCCCGCTTTATCCTGAACAGGAACCTCCCGAAACAACCATGTCCGGTGAGGACCTGCGTCAGGCGGAAGGTGAGGACGCCGTGGCGCCTCTCTAGCCACTCCTCAAAGAGGGGACTTATTGCCACAATTGTGGCGTCCCCAGCGCTGGGTTGCGACAATCGCACTCTCCATGCCGCCATGAGATCCCGCCGGAGCTCTGTCCGCTGTGCCGCGATTCCTCGCGGCAGCGGAGTTACGCCCCGGCGTTTCGCCTCCTCGCGCAACTCCCACATGTGCGCGAGGAAAAAACACAGTACCTACGTTTTCTATTACGTTAATCGCTTTTCTTAAATAATTTGTAACTTTAATTGAAATTTTAAAAAATCAAATTTAATTGTTGATAGCATAATGAGAACCTTGTAAATTATATATGTTTTACTTATTACACATTATTTATGCATCGTAATTAAAATACGTGTTTTTTTTTAAATAACTTTACAAGGCTATCAGTCTACAATGACGAATTATTTATTCATGCATCTCAAACTATTATGGCACTTTGAATTACACAGCAACCTTTTTTCATAAAAGTTTATATGTGCGTTTGTCGTTATTTATTTTATTTTTATTTATTTTTATCGACCACCTTAACTTTTTAAGAGTTTTGACTGATACAACCAGTCAAAACCACTTTTGACGGAATCACTTAGTCAAAAGTACTTTTAACCAGCTCCATTGGGCAAAAGTACTTTTAACTGTTATTTTAGTCAAAAGTATTATTGACTAAAGCATACGGTCAAAAGTACTTTTGACTGATTTTGCTAGTCAATAGTACTTTTGACTGGTTAAGAGTTTTGACTGCAACATATATATGTCCACCGCGCGGTAAACTCTAATTGCGCGATGCAGGATTTGAGTGACGTCAGGATGTTGTGTGACGTCAAGTCTTTGATGCGTAGTTCGCATGTGGCGGTGTAGATGCCGCCACAAGAGCACATTAGCACATCTCAGGTTTCTCTTGTCCTTCGTGTGTAAGCACTTTGGACTTCCCGGGAATCTTCGGATATACCTGGAAGAAAATAGTCTTTATTCATTTCTCTACCTAACTTAATTTTTCCGTGTTGCCAGAACTTCCCATGGGCGCAGCGACCGGTATCCGTGCTGACTGAACAAGCGCTCTTGAAGATGGCGCGACACCCAGCAGTCGTCTTATTTATCGGTAAGATTTAAATATTATATAAATAACTTCATCCAGCTTAGACTGGCCGTCCCGCCCCGCTAAGCACCTTGCTAACTAACAGGCTGGCTAGTGTTGTTACCATACATACCAGGCATACTGCGATGATGAAAAGACCTTCTAAAATTAAAACCATTTTAGTCCTAATCTAAATTCTGGACCAGCAACTCTCAGGTGCATTTATACTTCACCATGGAACTTAATATAAAATCTGGAAACCTACTGTTCTTATTTCACAGAACCGCACCGCAGAAACGCACTTACTCGTAAAATAATAAAATTCCTTTCTTCTTTCCAGATGACGAAGACTCAGAAATAGAATTCGCCGAGTCCGTGATAACACCTTCAGCGGAATCTTACTACGATGAGTGCAGCATCCAGTTCCCTGGCTTCTGTCCCTACCAGAACTCTTCGGACGACGAGACCATGGACTTCGACTACCCGACGTCTCGGCACTCCAGAATGAAGAAGAAGCCTTTCAAACACGTCATGTTTTACATTGGCATCGATGGCACAGACAGCGCAGATATGCTAAGGGAACATATAGGTCTGGATGACGCAGTTCCCTTGCTTACTTCTATAGATTTCCCCAAACAGCGCATGGTGACCATGAAGAATGGTGATGAGATTACCACGGACTCGGTCCAGAATTTCGTTGATGCCTACTTGAGCGGGAATGCTGATTTTAAGCCGTTGAAGCCCTATAGTGAGAAGTGTTAGTTACCATAGGTTGTTGAGCGATGCGACTTGGACTTGGAAATAGGTGTCTAAATGCGGCCCTGTAACAATGTATGGACTGGCGAAGCTAGAGCCATTTGAAATAATAATTTGTGATCCAACTAAGCAATTTAAACCTTAATCGCAATTTTTCCAATTAGTGGTTCGATCTCAGAATCTTTCATTTACTTGGCCCACCTTCTTTAATGAACACTGAAAGTAATCTATAGGTCCTGTTTTGGCAATCATAATTAAATTGCATTTATAAAAACTAGTTTTGACTAGCTTTTGACCGCGGCTTCGCCCGCGTGGGTGTCGGAAAATATCCCACCGGCACCATTTCTTTCTTTCTTTCTTTTCTTTCAACCATGATTATTTTGTACGCGTAATTTTGAATCTGTGATAATCTTTTAAACTATTCATCTAAATGATATGATGTCAAGGCATATTTTAATCTAAATTAATAACTTATTTTATTGGATAAGGATTAATATGATACCAGTCAAAATTGCGTCGAAAATAACAGTTACATTTTTTATCAATTTCTGAAAGATAATAATGGTTACTGTGGGTAATCCTTAGAAGATAGACATTTATGCTATCACGGACTTTTATATTGAACCTTTTAAGATCTTCAATCCTGTAGAACATAAAATTGATGTATCTCTTACGGCTTACGCGGCGCACGCCAGTATAGCTCCAAGTCGTCATGATATTTTCCGACATCTTCGAAAATAATCGTCATATTTCAGCCAATTTAATTATACATCAAAACCTTCCGCATGAATCACTCCGTCCATTGGTGAAAACCGTTTAAAATCTGTTTGGTAGTTTTTGAGTGTATCGCGTTCAGACAGACAGACGCGGCGGGGGACTTTATTTTATAATATTAGTTTTGATGTTAAAGTTTCGCTGAAATAGTCATATTTTGGGGTAAATAAACTACAAGGAACATTACTTATTTACTTATTGGTTTAACATAAACTGTCAACCAGCCAGTGGTCGGGAAACTCATTAGTCAGTAGAGCCGAATATCAATACTATAACGACCTAGATTTCTTTTGAGAGCCAAACCTTTCTGTGTCTAAACTACACTTTTTTTAATCCTTAAAACTCCCATAGTCTTTCACTCCACAACGCTTCCTAAAATTACTTGCTAAGAAGTAGAATGCCTTCATCATCATCATATCGGCTGATAATATATAATGAAGGTATCTTACTTTGAAAAAATCTTTGGAATTTTTTAAAAACTTTGTACACACGGCTAAATTTCTAGTATAAGCTGACCTCGCATTGTACGGAAATCCTATACAATGCGAGATCAGCTTAAACTGGATATGTATAGCTAGATGTGTAGCCGTGTGTACAGTAAATGATTAATTTTCGATTTCCTATAAATTTTGGTGAAAATACTTCGGAAATAAATCTTTAAAATATAGTTTGAATTTTGAATATGACCGACACCCCGACTACGCTCGCACTCATCGACATATTTTGTATAGAGCCGCACTCCATAAGCCGAAGAGCCTTAAGCTTCGTAGACAAGCGCGACGCGACAGCGCGGCGCGACACCGGCTATTGTTATACCGTGAAGTTTTCTTAGAAATTGTATTGTTCGAGTCCCGACGATATCGTAAAGGCTCGTGCAAACTGATGCGACTTGTGGCGCGATTTGGTTCTGCGATATTATACCCGTAAAACAATTTCTACGAAAACGCGCGCAACATTTCACACATGAGCGACCTGTCGCGCCGCGACACAGATATAAGGCTGCCGCAAACAAGCCCGACGTGACTCTAATCAAACAATTTCAAAGAAAACTTCACGGTAGAACCTACCGGTGTCGCGTTGCGTAACACGTCGCGCCAGTCTGTACGAGCCTTAATATCGCAGAAACGCCACGCGACTCGACGCATGATAATTCCTGTCTGCCAGAGCCTTAATGCGTGAAGGGTACCTCATAAATGCAGCTGCGTGCGTAGAGATCGTCTAGTAAATTTTAGTGCAGTGGCACTAAAATTTCTAAACAAACATTTGAAATACGTATGCGACAAGCATGGGGCATGATATTTTAAATTAGAAAACAATCTCTACATCATACCTAGCACCACTTCATAAATAGTGTTATTCATTAATTGGTGTTATTATTGCATAATATTTTGTAACGTGTTGCAATTTACCACAACAAAGGCCTAGTCCATACTTTTGTCACCACAGCAAGTCGCGTAGGAGAACGTTAGTTTGAACCTAGCCTTACATTTGTTATAGCAGTATTATTTCAATAATTTTCCCCTTACCAATCATTGTAAAACTTGTTTCCATGTAAACTCATTAGTGATTAGTACGTAATTTATAATTATGTATTATTTTAGTAATAGTAAGTAATTTGTATGAACTGTGGACAAAATCTCATACATTTTTGTATGGATAATTGAAAACTCAGCTCCATGCGATCAGTCAAAAATACAGTGTGCCCTTATGCCACGCAAGAGTTCTTGACTGACCGCCGCCCATGGGCCACGTAAGGCCACGTTGGTCCTTCGGCTGAGTTTATTAACCGTCTCCAATGAAAATGATTTAATAATAAAAACAATGTGGACCTTCAATTAGGAATTAATTCAACTTTTACAAAAATAAATAATAATGTAGCACATTTCAAATTTGTTCTGATTTTTACCTAATAAAATTATGAGGAATAAAACCTATAGAAAGCAACATTTATTGTTTCATTTATTTAGACTGACTATGCTTTTTTCACCTCCTTTTTCTGAAGCGGTTTCTGTCACGAAGTGGGCAAAATTACAATAATTTAAATCAGTGAAGTGAAGAATCACCTTTCTCGAATTAAATCAGTGAAATTATTATAACAGAAGACTGAAGTTAGTGGTGCCTAACGTTAAGTAAATTTGCTGTGAACCAGAAGTATTGGTTATGGTATTTTCTATTAACCTCCCCCTATATAATAAACTAGTTCCCAAACTGAGGCCACAGCACAATTTTTTGCGAGATCAAAAATCTTATTATTTCAGCATCTATTCTCTAATCCTAATTATTTCTATAGCACGCCCTAGATACGACGACCATTATTTTCCATCATTCACCACCATGGTCATTCCATTTAGTTTAGCTTCATTATTTTATTACAAGCTCCATTGAATTAATTCTGTGGTCGAACCTATTATTTATGCTTTATTTCACAAAATACTCAAGATTTTATATTATTAATAGTACTTGAAAAAACAAAATTACTGTCAGTGAGCCTACATAGAATAAAAGAAACGGTGATACTGAAGGCAAAAAGCCTAGGTTTCAATTTCCAGATTATACTTGCTTTCCAGTTTCATAAAAAAACATTGGAATTGACGCCAAAACCATAGCCGCCATTATTGTGAAATAAATTTTTCAAAATAAATTTCACGTGCTTCTAAACGAGCGCGACTCATAGATACTACTTAAATAAGTAAAAAATCATTAAATCATGGCTGACAACGACGATCTTCTCGACTACGAAGACGAGGAGCAGGCAGATCAGCAGACCACTGACGGGGCACCAGAAGCGGCGCCAAAGAAAGAGGTTAAGGGATCCTACGTATCTATTCACAGTTCTGGCTTTAGAGATTTCCTGTTAAAGCCCGAGATATTGCGCGCCATCGTCGACTGCGGTTTTGAGCATCCATCAGAAGTGCAACATGAATGCATTCCGCAAGCCGTCCTGGGTATGGATATCCTGTGTCAAGCCAAGTCCGGCATGGGAAAAACCGCCGTATTTGTGTTGGCGACTCTCCAGCAGCTGGAGCCCTCAGAAAACCACGTCTACGTTCTCGTAATGTGCCACACCAGAGAATTGGCTTTCCAGATTAGCAAGGAATACGAGCGTTTCTCAAAATACATGGCCGGCGTCAGAGTTTCCGTGTTTTTCGGTGGAATGCCCGTACAGAAAGACGAGGAGGTCCTCAAAACTGCATGCCCGCACATCGTCGTCGGCACGCCCGGCAGGATTTTGGCGTTAGTCAACAGTAAGAAGCTGAATCTGAAACATTTGAAGCACTTCATACTCGATGAATGTGACAAAATGCTTGAATCTCTAGACATGAGACGCGACGTCCAGGAGATATTTAGAAATACCCCTCACGGTAAGCAAGTGATGATGTTTTCTGCCACCTTGAGCAAAGAGATCAGACCGGTGTGCAAGAAGTTTATGCAGGATCCCATGGAAGTGTATGTTGATGACGAAGCCAAGCTGACGCTGCACGGCTTGCAGCAGCACTATGTTAAACTTAAGGAGAATGAGAAGAATAAGAAGCTGTTTGAGCTACTGGATGTACTGGAGTTCAACCAAGTTGTTATATTTGTGAAGTCTGTCCAACGCTGCATAGCTTTAGCTCAACTGCTAACAGACCAAAACTTCCCCGCCATTGGTATACATAGAAACATGACTCAAGATGAGCGTCTCTCTCGTTACCAGCAGTTCAAGGAGTTCCAGAAGAGAATCCTAGTTGCCACCAACTTGTTCGGAAGAGGGATGGATATTGAAAGAGTGAATATTGTATTCAACTATGATATGCCTGAAGATTCAGACACATACCTGCATCGTGTGGCTCGTGCTGGCCGTTTCGGTACTAAAGGCTTAGCTATAACAATGGTATCTGATGAAAATGATGCCAAAATCCTTAACGAAGTTCAAGATCGCTTTGATGTCAACATCACGGAGCTGCCAGAAGAAATTGAGCTATCAACTTATATAGAAGGCCGATAAATAACTAAATTACTCCATTCCTTTTCTACCAGTGTTTGAACTTTTTGAATGCCATGCAACCTACTTGAACTTTGACTTAGAATTATTGGTACCGAGTCCAGAGCATTATTTGATTTACAATTTTATAAAATGATTATATCATGCAAATACATATATTTTTTTGACATGGTAACATGCCAGGCATTCAGAAAGTACAGTTTTGTCAAAACAAGTGTGTTTCAAGTTATTTGACTAAGAAATGTCATCACTTTCCTGGGATGTAGTGTTTTGTGTGGTTTGTTTGAACACAGATTGCTCATATCCAGATATAAAGTAACTCTAGGTTAAAGATTAAACTATTAAAGTAACATTCAAATGTATTGTGATAAAGTGGCTTTTATTTTTCTCACTAGTATTTTGTCCCACCAGAGAAAATTCGTTAAAATGTGGCAGTGTTTAGACAGAGTGCCGCAAGTGGCATTGTATCACAATCGGTTATAATGCCGTCAGCTTGCGGCATACTAGTACCTCATTTCAAATACTCTAACGTGATGATATTATTGTGGACGTCCACGTCACGATAACAGGGAAGTAAAATATATTATGGAAAAATATGAAGGCGCTATTAAATTAATGATCACGATAACGTGCACGTATTTCCATACATTTTATGGACGTGGACGGGGACGTCCACGATAATATCGTGACGTTAGAAATTATAAAAGCGCACATTCTCCCACGCCTTTGCCATTCATGTTCATAGAACGATATTGAAACATTCCCACTAAAGTTATTAGTAGGTATTACACCGTCGTCGATACTTACGCAATACGATGCCTGTTCGATTACTTACCTACGACATTGAACTTGATCTTGTTTTGTAAACCATGCTACCTTTACACCTACCTACATAGAAGATAACGCAGCGTAGACATAAATTATGTGCAGCGCATGAAGTTTTTCCCGACAAGAAATACCTACGCCTTACGAAATTACATAGGTACCGTACTGCGATTAACAATGTATCTCCCAATTAAGTATTATACCTACCTACCTAAAAATTGTTTCGTTATCTATAGACTAACAGGGTTCAATCTGTACCCTGGCAGCCCCCATCGATAGATTGTACCATCATTTTATTAGGGAATAACCAGTCATGCATTGCCAAGGGTGCCGCCGCCCGGTACCAAACTATAAATCTAATCAACAAAACACACCATCGATCGACAACTTCCGGCAAAAACAATGCATAAACAAAAGCTATTTATCCGGAAATCGAAACGACGAAGAAACAACTACACCATCAGTTACACCCGGACACCTACACGTAATAATATTACGCCTGTAATCCCCAATGGGTTAGGCAGAGGTTGAATTGAAAGGTGTAATGGACATGGTACGCCCCCATTTCGCCAGTAAGTAGGTAATATGTTGAAGTAGAATCGGTCACATGTCAAAGACATTAAATTATTTACTTACATATATCTCTTTGTCCCATGTAATTAGGAGCTAGCCTACTGCTGGTGTAAAAGTGTAGGTAATAGGTACATTGTATATATAAACATGTAAAAAAGTTGCAGAGCACACATTCGGTGGAATGTGTGCTCTGCAACTTTTTGACCGTAGTCGGTGGATGGACTACGGTCAATCAAGAGCAGTTTATCGTGCCATCCTTCTTTTATCCAAACAAATAAATGAAACAGTCACTAATATTAGTCTAAAAATATTTATTCTTATTTTACAAAACGTTGGTAACAAATACATTTTAAACACAATCTATTGCAATATTTTGCTTGTATGGTTTCAAGTTCTGAAAGTAGGTATAAACAATGACGTAAGTATTTGTAACAAATAGTCGCAGATGAAGTGTAAATTGTATTCATCTAGAATGGGCCGCTTTGCATCGCACGACAGCTAACGAAACACAATAAGCAGAAAATAAAGACTCAGAAATTATTGACAGAAATACAATGATGTTCACGATTAGCACTATCTGTACTTTTACAAACTGTCGTGCAAGTCTACCTTGGTTATAGATAGATGAGTATACAATATACCTAAAGACAGTGAGTTATTCATTGTACATCATGATAGTTACATTACATTAGCTCATACAATGCAACTATTATAAGTATATACCTACAGTTATGCATTTTTGCAGTCTTTGTATGAAAGGAAAGATATTGTCTTTCCTTCATCTTTATCTCTTTTATTTGGGATAGACCCCATTACATTTTGTCTGCAAACTTAACATGATAAGACATAAGTACCAGCATCCTTTTACCATCAAGTCCCAGAGAGGCAACTTGTCAACGATGCAAGTAACAAGGTGGCACAAATCATTAGACCAGTGGAATTTTTTATCAGGAGTTTACACAGGTCTTTACAAAATGACAATGTTACATACATCATTTACAAGTATTCTAATAAATTCTTAACAATACTTAATTCAATCCCAAGTAGCCAGCCTTTTTAGGGCCATCAAAAGTTTTCTCATGAGTAAACCGGGTGATCAGATCTAGTGCCCATTTAGGCTGGTCTCCAGGCACCATGTGTCCTGCATTCCTCACCAAGATCTCCACTAGTTTGCCAGCCTGTTTCACATAGCCAGCAACTTCCCCATCCACCTTCCAAACATACCTCTTTGCTGTCTTATATTCATCAGCACCAGTAAAGTTGAGGTTTCTGAGGTAGTTTACAGTTAAAGGGTATGCCACAATGATGTCCAATTGACCATTGTATATGACAATGTAGTAGTGATCAAGGAGTTCTGATATCCATGGTGCTACAGACTTCATCACATCCTGCTTAAGATGCTTCTCAACTTCAGTCCCATTGTTGAAAGTTAAGTTTCCAACATGAATCATTTTGCGTACCGCAGTCTTTTGTAGCATTGGTCCGAAATCTTCATACTGAGTGTAGTCTTTTGTGTGTAAGTAATTAAAGTAGAAATTAAAGCCTGTTAGGTTCGTGAAGATACTCTTACCGTCTATCATGTCGCCATTCAACAATGAATCAAATGTGGCAAACGCATCGTCCCATTTTCCTTGTTGGATAAAGTTTTTAGTTTTGTTCTCATATTCTTCAAATACTTTAGCTCCATTAGAATCTATGAGACCTATTTGGTACAAATATTTTCCATATACCAACTGATGTTCTGGGTCACTCAGACCATTGCCAATAGCAATTCCTTTCATGTTAATTTTTAGTTTGGCAGTAGGATTTTTCTTATGTATGGTGTATGCTAGAGCAGGCACGTACTTCCCTCCATAAGACTCACCAGTCACAAAAAACTTATTCTGCTGCAGTTCAGGGAAGAGCTGGAAGAACTGTATCAATGTGGTGTACAACTGCTCACCAACCTGCGTCTCGTCCGTGCAGTAGCCTCGGCTGTCATTCGTGAAGCTGAACCCAGTACCGACAGGGTTGTCTATGTATATCATGTGGTGACTCAAAGCCCAGTTGTACTTCCTCCTCTCGAACTTATCGTTACGAACTCTAATCGGACCGTTCTCCGTGAACAGACCATACAAGGAGGTCGCGCCGGGCCCGCCCTGCAGCCACACGACGACGGGCGCGTTCTTGTTATCCGGTACCATCGCAGGGAAGTACCAGAAGAACTGGTTGGAGTCGTATGTCTTGTTCACAGTGAAATATCCAGCGTAACTCTTGATACGTAGACTTTCCGTGAAAGGCACGCGAGCGAGACGCCGGCCTTCCTCAATTTTCCCACTCTCGACGTACGGTGTGAGGAACAACGGAGGCCCTGGATTACCTCCATCGCGCTCGCCAAGTTTCAACGACGGGTATCGATGGAAGAAACCCTCGGCATTGAAAAACACTTGAAATATAAGCAAAGCCCAGAATGTACGCGCCATCTCGACCCAATCCCGAATACTGACCCAATTAAGTCGGCTTCACCTTTTTATCATGCTGCGAATTATAATAATAATAAGTTGTTGTTTAGTCGGCTTTGGGCTTATCGTCGGTTCGTTGTTCCTTTTCGTTTCTGACCACAATACCGGCGCGGCGATACTCGTGCTCGCTCTCTTCTTGAGTATTAATGTTCTGTGTGCTCGCTTACTCGCAACAAAACCGCAAGGCAATAGAGATGTTTGTATTCGTTCATCATTGGTCGGTATAATATTATACATTCGATTTTATTTTTACGAAGATTTACGATTTGCTTCAAGTGTATACGATTGATATTAGGTTTTTATCGCGAAGTGAGGAGTTTCGCTTTATCTAAATCTAGTCTACGTTCTTCAATTTGGTAGAACGTAGACATAAGTAAATCAATAGGGACAAAACACAACGAGAACGACATAATCGACATAACTGTGCGTGCGTTTGCACATTGCACTGGCGGAACATCACAACAAAACATGTTGGAATCTCAATTTTCCGTCAATGTTCCATACAATTTGTGACAGGAACTAGAGATTTCAACATGTTTTGTTGTGATGTTTCGCCAGTGCAAACGCACAGTTAAGCGTACCTAACATTGTACGCTGTGATTTTACTGAAAGCCAAATGTGATGTCAGTTTAAAAGCTGGAAAAGTGGAAATATTTCTTGATGTGTCATTGTGTTATAAATGTTGGTGCAATAAATTCGCATTCAGATACAATGAATGAATACTTTTTTTACGGATAATCCCAAATACGTTCTCATGTCTCTTACGGAAATGGAACTGCCACAGTGCCACTATTGATCTATTTCCGCAGGTCCGCAATTTTTTTATTGATTATTTATGACCTTCGTATCGTATTAATTAAAATAAAAGGTGTTTCATTAAATTTTTTCAATCTATAATCAATAAATAAAAATCAATTCGAAGCAAAAAATCAAGCATCATTCTCGCGGTTGTACTGACGTTATATTTTGACACTTGGAAATCGTCTTGATTGTGGATTTTGTGGAATGTGGAGTGGGCCGACGAATAATAAAAAAAAAACATTGAAAACTTCAAGCGTTTGAATTTAAATATTACAATGGTAGAAATTCTATTATACATTTTCTTATTTTGGCGAGAAATAAGACAACTGTGAGATGGTTACAGAATAGAACTGCAGCAGTTCTATTCTGTAACCATCTCACCGTGAAAACTTAAGTGAAGTGAGCGTGGAGAGAGCTGTCATTCCACAGGGATTGACACTATTGACAGCTCACTTCACCCAAGTTTTCACGGTGATATGTTTACAGAATAGCATGGCTGATTGAACTGTATTTGTTGTATAACTTTATTTTACTAAAGGTTGTTTTAGATCCTGAGCTCCCAACACTTTTTATAAGTTTTGAATGCACTTTGACGATTTTCCGAATGATAAAAACGTCAAAGTCATTGATTGATTGTCATCAATCGACGTCATAACGAAACCGAATACAAAACAAACAAACAAAATCTAAAAAATAAAATCGATGTCGTCGGTTTTATAAACTTTTAAAGGTGACTTGATAATATGTTAATCTGACTATTGGCTGTATTATTTGAATACAACACAGCGTGATTTCTGCAAAATGTGGACACTTTTACTTGCAGTGTTCAGTGCGCTTTCTGTGGTAAACGCGACGTTCTTTCCAAATGTGTATCCGAGGTTAAAACTGGACGCTAAATCAGAGAAAAATGCTGGTGATCCTCTCATGATCACTCCGTACCTCAAAAAAGGTTCGATAATACTCGCACAGAATCTTTCGCGCGTATCTATTACGGATAAAATAGGATTCCGAAGTCACGCCGGATTCTTTACGATCGACGAGAAATACAATTCCAATATGTATTTTTGGTACTTCCCGCCTTTTTCTAAGAAGGAAGAGGCTCCCGTCGTCCTCTGGCTACAAGGTGGACCGGGAGCAAGCTCGCTTTTCGGACTGTTCACCGAGCTGGGTCCTCTGATAGCTAAAAAAGAAGGTTTTGCTTTAAGGAAATATCATTGGGCTCTAAAGAATCACGTTATATTCATTGACAACCCTGTTGGTACAGGATTTAGCTTCACAGATAATAAAGCTGCATATTGTATGAACGAAGAATGTGTGGCCAAAGGACTGTACTCAACGTTAAAACAGTTCTTCCAACTATTTCCACATTTGAAGAACAATGCCTTATATTTAACAGGTGAATCTTATGCAGGGAAGTACATACCATCCCTAGGATTGTTAATACATAAAGAAAATGAAAATAGTTTTGAAAAACTCAATTTACAAGGTATGGCAATTGGTAATGGATACTGTGACCCGGCCAATCAATTAGATTATGGTAACTACTTGTACCAACTTGGATTATTAGGCAGTAATGAGTTGAAACTATTTTTAAAGTATCAAAGTGAGATTGTGAAACAAATTAAGGAAGAGAATTGGGAGCAAGCCGATATACTTGTGGACCGCCTGATGGACGGAGAGTTAACCAATTTCTCATACTTCAAATTTTACACAGGCTTTGATTACTACTATAACTACTTACAATCATCAGGAGGTGAAGATGATATGACAGTGCTCACAGACTTATTGCAAAATGACAATGTTCGGCGAAGTGTGCACGTTGGAGGATTACCATTCCACGATGGGCTACAAGTGCAGTTAGCTTTAGCACTTGACATGTTGAAATCAGTAGCTCCAGCCGTATCAGAACTGTTATCACATTATAGAATGATGTTTTATAATGGGCAACTTGATATAGTTGTTGCTTACCCATTGACAGAAAACTTTTTACGTAATTTAAAGTTTTCTTCAGCTGAAAAGTACAAAACAGCACAAAGGGACATTTGGAAGGTTGATAATGAGGTTGCAGGGTATGTGAAGAGAGCTGGCAATCTAACTGAGGTCCTGGTCCGAAATGCTGGCCACATGGTCCCGCACGACCAACCAAAATGGGCCTTAGACTTGATCACAAGATTCACAAAGGATGATTTTAATTTATAAACATTTCATGCCGTTGTCATCATATTACTTGACTCATGATTATAAACTTGTGATTTCTATTCTTAGTATCGAAATGTGATGTTAAAATGAAAACCCTAGGGTCGGTATTACAATATCATATCTTTGATCATAGATCTTTGATCAAAGATATAATGAAAAAGTAAAATAGACATAATTATGGGTATATCCCCTCAGGTTGATATAACACTGACATTATTATATCATATAACTATCTACAAAGGTCACAAATTAGCCATATGTATATTTTACAATTTCATTATAACTTTGATCAAAGATATGATAGTGTAATACCTACCTAGGTAACTTTCTCTCCCTCTGTTTTCATTGGTAATGTTGAACTTTTGTACATAATCATAAGACATGGTCTACAAAATTGTGCTTGAGATAATTATTTTATATCATTCTGTAGGTGTTATTTTAACCAGTAGATACGTGACTAGACGAAGCTTAATCTGAAAGGCGATCCAAGTCTCGGTTCTACCAACATAGCTTGCAGAAACTGATGACAAATAGACTTGGACATGCCTCTATTTTCTCAACCATCATATTCTCATGCAAGAACCACCAGCCGTAGCGGAACGAGAGAGACAAGACTATTATAAAAGACTATAGGGTAGACAAGACCCAACCCAAAGACGATGCGTACGAGATCAGTGTCGCAAATCTCATACAGAGAGAAGCAACGAGGTCTTCATTGAGCGATTTAAGACATAATCCGTGCCACAGCGACTCCACAGCCCAACCGATCGCTCGACAAAGTACTTTTTAACATACTGACCCAACAGCAACCCCTTACGACGATCTGCGATTTCAAGATGACTTGAAATTAACTTAGAACCTCATTAGACCCACATTAAATACTCTTTATATACTCTTTGATCGACGTCAATGTCGCTGTCATTAGCTTTCACGCAGCACAGTGTTTCAGCATGATATTCCAAGGAATTCCTATTTGAATAGTGTGGCTTCCATGTGTGTCATGAATGTTTGAGAACTATAACTAAATAATTGAATAGTAGCTGCACCCGTCAGGCGTAATAATTCTGATCTTTTGTTATGTTACTTTCGATCACCGTACTCATTTTGTTTTCGTTCGTAAACACACTAACTATATTCTTACCCATTTATCCGAGGTTGAAACTGGATCCAAAACCAACACATGAGGCAGGCGATCCACTGTTTTTATCACCCTTTATTAAAGAGGGTTTAGTATCCCTCGCCCAGAATCTATCACACGTGAATTTGACGAACTCATCAGAAATCGAAAGTTACGCAGGGTTCTTTACAATCAACCCGAAGTACAATTCCAATCTATATTTCTGGTACTTTCCGCCATTTTCTAAGAATGAGACGGCGCCCGTCTTCCTCTGGCTTCAAGGAGGACCTGGTTGTAGCTCTCTGTATGGACTGTTTGCAGAAATAGGACCTCTCCAAGCCAAACAAGGACGATTTGTTTCTAGAAAATATCACTGGGCACTAAATTATCATCTAATTTTCATCGACAACCCAGTTGGGACCGGATTTAGCTTCACTGAAAATACCAATGGTTTCTGCGCCAACCAACAAGACTGTGTTGCCAAGGGACTGCTTGCAACAGTATTTTCAACTATTTCCAATGAACCTATGATTTCTATATAACTGGCGAATCTTATGCGGGGAAGTACATACCATCTCTAGGAATGGAAATCCATCGTGAAAATACTAAAGGACTATTCAGAATTAATTTAAAAGGCATGGCATTGGGTAATGCTTATTGCGATCCTTTAAATCAATTAGGTTACGGTAACTACTTGTATCAACATGGTTTATTGGATGGTAATGAGTTAAAAATATTTCGGAAAACTCAAATGGATATTTATGTTGCAATCAGGAGTAAACATTGGTTACAAGCGAACATTCTAATGGACCGCCTGATGGACGGAAGTCAGACGCAATTGGGTAATGCTTATTGCGATCCTTTAAATCAATTAGGTTACGGTAAGTACTTGTATCAACATGGTTTATTAGATGGTAATGAGTTAAAAATATTTCGGAAAACTCAAATGGATATTTATGTTGCAATCAGGAGTAAACATTGGTTACAAGCGAACATTCTAATGGACCGCCTGATGGACGGAAGTCAGACGCATTTCTCGCTCTTTTAATTCTACACGGGGTATGATTTTTACTACAACTATTTGCGTACTTCAAAGATACATTGTAAAACACCGTTCCTAAGCGTGATACACGAGAATGACGTCAGACGAAGTATTCACGTCGGGGGCCTAGCGTTCCACGACGGAGAAACGGTGCAACTAGTGCTACCACTCTACTTCATGCAGTCCGTAGCTCCGGCCATCTCAGAATTACTATCACACTACCGAATGTTGTTCTATAATGGACAGCTGGATATTATTGTGGCATACCCTCTGACAGTCAACTTTTTAAATAATTTGAAGTTTTCTGCGTCTGACGAATACAGATGGGTTAGCAGAATTATTTGGAAAGTGGGGGATCATATAGCTGGTTATATAAAATGTGTGGGGAACCTAACGGAGGTGATGGTACGTAATTCGGGGCACATGGTACCGAAGGATCAACCGAAGTGGTCCCAAGATTTGATCACAAGATTTATAAATAATGATTATGCGCAGAAAGATAATCCTGTAAAATCCGAGCGAAAGCCAGAGAATGTTTGAAATGCCGATTGGCCGGTTTTGGATTATAAAATCAGTTCGAGTTTGCCTCGTTTTGTGCTCGTGACTAACAGTTCCGTTCGAGCAGCATGCAGGTCGAGTGAAACTCGTATTGAATGATTAAATTTTAATCGTTCAATAGTGGATTTTGAAAATATGTAGTGATATGAACGTAAGTGATATGAAACCATTGGCAAGGCCTTTTACTTGCTTCTCTTGTATTCGAAAAAATCAAGACTGTATATCTACTGAATCTCGGCTTATTTTTTTTAAGAATTCATATTTTAGATATATTATATGAATATTGAGATTGCAATCGTCACTATATTTATGTTATTTAAATAATAATAAAACTTTAAATTATTATACTTTGGATGGGAAATAAAGAAGAGGAAAAAGTACTGTTGTAAAATCGATTATTTCTAGTGCACTGCAATATTGTATTATACGTAAAATGTGTTTTTTTTACATCAAAGAAAATAAATTATTATATTTTTTATCATCAATTGTTTTATTTCATATTGCAACTATTTCTAAATAAATATTAATAACTAAGAACTTATAATTAGGAACACAGTCACTTCAATTAACGGAGAAGTTAAAGAACGGTCGTTTTATTACAACAAATAGACTTGCGAAAGTTTGGCCCTGAATGGATGCGTGCCAATGAATGAAACGGTCATTTTGAACCGCTCACGGCCGAGCGATGAGAGTTGCGTCAAGCGACGCGCGCGCACTCCGTCGCGTCGGCGTCGCTTGGCACGTCGCGCCACGGTAACGCGTGTCGCTTGGCGTGTAAGCTCGTGGCCACGGGTAAGGCGGAGCTCGACGATCAATGTATTCACATTGATCGTGTATAACCACAAGCTTTTAACGGTTTTCTTTAGAAAAAAATTAAGAGACTTTTTTAGATAAAACTACAGTTCTTTTAAAATACTTCTCGCAACAACACACACGCTTAATAATTCTACAAAAACATGTTTATCATAACTGGAAACCGATTACAAATAATTAACATAATAAAATACAGGAAAATTATATTGATTATTATTATATTAAATCATTAAGGAAAATAAAGATGACTTGTGAAAATTATTAATAGCATTTTGATAAGAATTAACAATATACTAGAGTACTAAATGATTATAATAATTATTCCATTGGATAGGCACTTGAATTGTTATGGAATCATTTAAAAACTATGATATATTTAAATTTAAAGGCACTTACTACATCAATTTGTTGATTTATGTCTGTAAACTTAGGTACTTATTTAAACCTACTTCATAAAAGATAGTTCCTGTAACAAAATGTCTGCATAAAAAGAAGTTCATAATCGTTGACCTTCCAGCTGCTTTATTTCAAAGTTTTAATGCAATGACTTAACTTATGAGCTAGAATATTTACAGTAAGGCTCTTGTCACACGCTTGACTGTCGCATAGCTACCGCCGGGTAACTGATAACTAGCAAAAGCCTGATTTAAATGGTGTGATTTAGTTGCCGGTGGCATGCCATAAGTTTTAAACTTGCACCGTGTAAGCAGTATTTAGTCAGTTGTTGCTTCAATTTTATTGTACGCCACAGTCAAGAAACTTCCATGCTATTCTGTAACCATCTCACCGTGAAAACGTAGGTGAAGTGAGCGTGGAGTGAGCTGTCATTCCACAGGGATTGACACTATTGACAGCTCACTTCACCCAAGTTTTCACGGTGAGATATTTACAGAATAGCATGGCTTGCCTCGTGTAAATCAGGGATTTGTAATCCGATTGAATTGCACTGAAACACTTCATAAAGGTGGGCGACGCATACCAAAGCAACTCTACTCAAACTGTGACTTTAAGTGACACAGTATAAAGCTCATAATTCAATGGTTTACTTTGAGCCCAGTCCACGGGTACCTGGCACCAACTATTGCGCAGTCATAACGTGTAAAAAGGCAGTGTCCTAGCTAGCAGCGCAGCGTGTCACTTTAAATTATATGTTCACAAAATTCACATGTGTCTGTCATGTCCTGCGATCATATCATTAATGTTATTTTCCTCATGCACTTTATTTTTGTCCAAATATTCGCGTTGCTTTATGCATTGGAATAGCAGCTCATTTGTATTACTGAAATAACGCGAATATATGCACAAATACGCCAAGTGCAAGCATAACAAACGTTGAAGTTATATTATTATCGTTCCGGTGGGTTAAGTATGACATGCGAACGATTCCACGACCCATTTTTTGTAGCAAAACAACTATAAAATTGATATTTACATGATACAAGTCGACTTTCACTTATATATACGCACTATTCTACAGACTTAGAGATTGTGTAAAAGTAGTACTACGCTTGGTGCTTGGAACGAAAATTTTCGACACATTGTGTTGTTCCAGAAACCGGGCATTACTGCCTTTTCAAACGTTCCGGTTGCCGGGTAGTTGGCGCCATACCCGGGTTAATTTGCACACGTATCGACAATGTTTACTCGGCTGCCCGGGTCTCTAGAGCTCCATTGGCAATCAGATAATGTGAAAAAACACATCTTAGTCATTCAGGATCACGTACAGGTCAGCTTCAAATAGATGCATAGATACATCAACAAGAATTCATTTGATGGTGTGGCTTAATTTTATCTAGGTTTCAAAAAATCAAATTAAAAAAAATAGTAGCCAGGCAGCGGCGGCGGAGAGGGTGCATGCCGTTTGCCGTCACGGCATACGAGTCGGGCTTACCCCCAAGGCGCGATATAGATGTTTCATGAATTATTGTCGATGTCATACATGTTTTTGAGACTGACAAGTTCACAGTTATTTCCTATCTAGTAGGACACCGACATAATAATATATCAAAACCCTTCCCTATGCTAATAAGGCAGTGAGCGCGTCTAAGAACTGTGCGCGCTGCGCCAGCGGCAGCGTGATGACGGACGAGTCCACGTGCTCCAGCGACACCGCCGCGCCGCACTTCGCGGCCGCCTGCTCGAAGGCGGCGCCGAACAGGCTGGGAGGAGACAACATTTAATCAATACAACGAGTCAATATTTTTTTTTTACAATATACTTAGAACTTCTTTTCAGCCTGTCGATCAACAGGACACAATGTGTCCCATTGTTTGTGGAACTTAGAACTAATCAAATAATATTGTAATTTTAGCTCATAATGAATATACTGTGTTCACAAAAAAATAAATAAGTAAAATTGTATTGTTTGATTAGTGACTCATTAATTTTAAAAACACTTGTAAATGGATTGTACATAATGGCTTGTTTCAAAAGTATCTGATGAAAGTATAAACAAACCTTGTTTAGGTAATTTTTTTACACATTCATTCATTAAACCGATTTAGTAACAAATTCATCTGTATTTGAAAAGATTCTAATTTATATCTCACCACTATTTTCAACAATTATTGTATAAATTGTAATAGAATATCATCAACGATAATTAAGGTTATAAAATTAACTTCAATTGTGAAATGAAAAACATTTTTATGGTGATTTTGGAATTTCGGGTTTAAGTATTCAAATAATCAAATCAAAGCAATCAATTTGTAAGTGGCACTGCGAATTGGACAGGTTCGTTTTGTGATCCATTTTTCTACATTTTCATCAGATATTTTTAGGACTGACATTAGGTTTAATTTTATATATCACAGCTATATCCCGCGGTTTCATCGATCCCTTGGTAAAAAGTATGCTATGTCCTAACCCTGGTCATGGTCTACCCATGTGGCAAATTCCATTCAAACACGTTTAGCCGTTTTAGCGTGAAAGCGTATTTCATGCTAAAACGGCTAAACGTGTTTGATGAACAAACCCACTTTCGCAATTATAATATTAGTTAGGATTATTTTCAGGATGTAACCATCCTGAAAATAATCCTAACTAATATTATAATTGCGAAAGTGTTTCGTGACCGTGACTGTCAGATTGCTTCTTGAAAGAAATATGAAGCGAATACTCACTTCCTGGGCTCATGCTGGTACCGCGGCGGGATGCCCAGCAGCAGACAGCTGTCGCCGCCCGCGGCCGCGCTGGCCACCACGGCGCGTGCGCCCGCGCAGGCCGCGCTGGCCCAGCGCGCCGCGACTGCTAGCCACAGAGGGCCTTTTACTAGGTGGGCCTCCGGAGTGCCCTGGAACATTTTAGAATTAGGTTTAGTTACATTGATCTCGGGGAAGACCTGGGTGAGAACAGAGAAGCATGGCACAAAAAGGAGGAGGTGTATACTCAACAGTGGGTGGAACAAGTCTGCCAGTGATGATGATGAAGTTAGATTGATAGTTTTGAAGTGAAAATTATTCGATTATAGACTTAAGGAGTATATCTATAGAGGTAAGAGGAACGGCATGTAAAGTTCACTCATCCTCTATAGAAGAGGGAGGATCCTCCAACCAGACGAGTGTTGTGTTGTGTCTAGTGGGCAACTGCCCGACGATTGATGTCGAGACGAAAATACTAGTCGCGCGGTAAACTCCGCTTGCGCGATGCAGGATTTTGCGTGACGAATCTTTCTTTTAGGGTAATTTATTGTGAAAACGAGCCCCTTATACTAAGCTTACGTCCATATTTATTTATTTGCATTCCACAATGTACATTAAAAGTTGTAACGTGGTTCTGTTCTCTGTCTCCGTCCTCACAATGCTGTATTTTTTTTAACCATTAATAGTCAGTCGAAATTTTGTTACTGAGGATAGAAGCCATTCTCTCTCTGTGATGGAACTAGCGCGCAAGTCCGTCTCGCATTTGTACGATTTTTTTCAATATCTGAAGTCACAATTAAATATATGTTCACCTCCTGCACTATAAAGTAGCTGAAGGGCCCGGCGAGGTGCAGCTGGCGCGCGCTGAGCGTGGCGTGCACGAGCCTGGCCACCGCCTCCAGGGCCCGCTGTGCTGACAGACAGCCCAGCCGTCTGCTCTCGTTCTCTCCGCTCTCCGTGTCTAAGGCGGCGAGAGCGTGCTGAAATCCTTCCGCTTTTGGAAACGTCTCCTGGAACAGAAAGTGACAGATGATTAGCATCAGATTAAGTATCCCACTGCAAGTTAAAGTACTGTCTTTCTTGTCTACTTATGTGTCTGGAACAAATTCTATAAAAGTCAAGTTCTTCCGCTATCTTCTCTGGGCCTATCGATTTATTTGGATAGGTTGCATATCATGAGGTTTTATCCTGGTCCACAGAACGTTAGAAGAACGTAGGAGGCAATAGAATGCAAGTCTTTGTCAGCAGTGGACTGCAGCCGATGGTTCATTGATTTTGGTTGATGTTTAAGTAATAACTACTTAAAATTATCATATTTTCACCAAGTTGTAACAAACCAGGATTATGGAATGTTAAAAAAGGTTGGATTAGGTACACTGTATTACAACCATAAAACGTGTACAAATTTTGTTTACATGAAAATATTGTCATACAAATTAAATAATGTCAGAATAATTGGGAGGTTGTGTTTGTATGTTACAGTTATACGTACATGTTCCACGAGCCCCATGATCGCGAACACGATGTCCATCGCAGCGAGCGTGGGCGAGTGCACGCGTTGTAACAAGAAGGTGGTGTGTGTGGGTGTGGGCAGCTTGTGCTTCGGCGCCGCGCTCTCGAGGGCCGTCAGTAGGGACCGCCGGAGTTCCACGTCCATCGAGCGGAACGCCTGTCGAGCTTGCTGGAGAGGTATTCTAAAAAAAAAAAAGACAAAAAGGATAATTAATTATCATTAGCGACCCGCCCATGGGTCGCGCGGTTTGTTCACTCTTTGTTCATTTTTAGTTATTAACTTGTTCTGCCGCGGCTTCGCCCGCGTGGATGTCGCAAAATATCAAACGGGAACGTACTACCGGGATTACATACCTAATAGCCGAGGAAAAGGTCATTGAATCCTACCGCTGCGCCCGCGTAGCCGTCAACCATTACTATTTTGTTACGCGTAATTTTGAATCTGTAATATCTTTTAAACTATTCATATAAATTATATGATGTCAAGTCATATTTACATCTAAATTAAACGGCCAATTTAAATAACATATTTTATTGGATAAGGATTAATATAATACCGGTCATAATAGCTTTGGAAATAACAATGAAATTTTTATCAAATTCTGAAAGATAATAATGGTTACTGTGGGTCATCCTTAGAAGATAGACACATGCCATTGCGATTTTTTGTAGAAATTTTTAAGAGGAACCAATCTGTAAAACATATTTTGTATGTATCTTTTACGGTTTACGCGGCGCACGCCAGTAAAGCTCTCAGTCGCCATGATTTTTTCCGACATCTTCAACAATAATCGTCATATTTCAGCCAATTTACACAAAACCTTAATTATATACTAAAACCTTCCCCATGAACCGTCCATTGGTGAAAACCGTTTGAAAATCCGTTCGATAGTTTTTGAGTTTATCGCGTTCAGACAGACAGACAGACGCAGCGGGGGACTTTGTTTTATAATATGCATAAGCATATGTCGCAGTAAGATGCTTATAGCCGTGATATTCATAGTTATATCGCGAGGGATATAGCTAAAAAAAAAATCTGCTGTTGCATACATTTTGACCGCGTAGGGATTGCATTTAGAGCTGATTTTTTTTTTAATAACCGACGAAAAATTTCAACGTAGGGGCTTCAGAATCATCTACTGAATCCATGATAACCGACTTCGCGTCGATGCCCCTGCCACCCTGTATACCGTAATATAGTTATAAATATGAAAGCGGTTCATAACTGTCGGTGTCCTAATTTTGTTACTGCGACCAATATCGACATGGCGCGTAGTTGGTCAGTTCTAACCCTATTTGGTCGGAGTGTATGACTATGACACTAGCACGATCTAGTAATAAAACTTATTACTAGATCGTGCTCGTATCATAGTTATATTCCTAGTAAGACAGTTATGAACCGCTTTCATAAAACTATATTACAAGATCAAGATATTCTCAAAAAAAAAAAAAAACTTTGCAAACAGTCACAGAAATTTCAAACAAGTCGTAAACTTGAGCTATCGAAAAACAATGCGGTGTTAAAGATTATCACGTAAAGTAATACGTGACATGATTAGAGTCCGCATTTTGTTAACACAACATTGTGCAATGACCCCGAATATGTTAATTGGGTGATCAACCTCTGTTTATTTAAGTGGGTTAGATTATCTTTAGGTTACACTTCCTAGGTGGACGTGACTAACCAAATGTACGGTTTATCGTTTCCGTGGCCTTATTTATTAACACAAGTTTGTTTATAGAAAGATATATGTTTAGGTTAGAGTATTTATCCTTACTTTAGGCCTTAAAATACTTACAAATGAACGACTTGTCAAAACATCGAATTTTTTTTTGCTATAAAATAAGTTTTATATTAAGCTGTGCCCGCGGCGTCTCTCGCGTGTTCAATTGGCAATTTACGTGAAGTGATAGTATATTAAATCCCCTACAATATTGGTTGAATTTGTTAATTTAAGCCAAAACTTGTTAGTACATCTTTGGTCAAAGTATTTTTAGTAATACAAGATTTCCCCTGTATCCCGCCCTTAAAATCGTTCAAATTTCTTTTACTTTTTTGAGAACTGTATCAGCGACTGAAGAACTAATGTGAAAATACGCAAAGGCGAATATTTTTTTAGAATTTCATAGTGTTATTAATCTATAATTTTCTAACCATAGTAATACAAAATAGGCAAGTACTGCCGTGGTTGTAAGAGCTCTATAATATTAGATATCGTCATCTCACGTTCGTATTTCAAAAGATAGACTGAATGGCTGATCTTTGTATAAATACAGACTATGGCTACAGATGAGTTCTGCGTTGGTCGCGTTATTATCAAATTACTTTCATTGATTCCGAAAGCTTTCGTAGCTTTAGTAGTTTGCGTAGAAGAGAAACCCTCGGGTCACCGAGATCTTTCACAGGTTTTCTGAACAGTCCAGGAGATATAATAACTTCTGGAGGTTGGTGGGCTGGTTGGAATCCAAACGGCCGCCATGGCCCACGCACAATGGTCCACCTGACGGACTATGTGCAGAAACCAAACCCTATATATAACATAGAAGACTAGGCAGATAGATATTGGCAAAACAAGATCGACAATTTTAGGTCCGATTTCGGGCACTTGCCACAATTATCCTGTACCGCTGTACTCACCCAGTATCCGCCAGCAGCTGGCGCAGGCGCGCGTGGCCCGCCAGCGTGTGCAGGCGCAGCGCGGGCGCCAGCGCGGGCGCGTGGCTCAGCGCCTCCTGCAGCGACCAGCGCCGGTACAGCGGCAGGCACACGTCCTTCTCCAGCGTCACGCGGGCACTCTGCAATGATTTTCAATTTAAAATTTCATCATCATGTCAGCTGGAAGATGTCCACTCTGTCTGTCAACTTGAATTTTTGATATGCACGTGTTTCTGTGACAATGAAACATTAGAACACACACGGCGCGGGACGCTAGCTACGTGCGCATGTACTGTACCGTGCGGTCGTGGTCGGGCGGCGCGTGCGTGTGCGCGCAGTGCGCGTCCAGCAGCGCGTCGGCCGGCGCGCGCGTGTGCAGCGCGGCGGCGCCGGCGCACGCCACGCTGGCGGCCCACACGCTGGGCCAGCCGCAGCGGGACACGCGCCACGCCAGCTCCAGGGCGATGCACGCACTCTGAGGACATTCACAAGCACATTGCACAAGAATCGGGTAATAAAAATTAACCACACTAAAAAGTATCTCTCTGTTCTTTGTCTATCAGTGAATGAATAATTTATTTTGATTCAGTAGAAGATAAAATGAAAATTAATAAATAGCAAAATTCTGTTAGATATTCAGTGTCTATTAAAGTAAAAAGAAAGGCTGGCTTTTGTTACAGAGAAAGAAATCATATTCTGCAATGCTCTACATATTTATAATAAACTACCAGTCAAATTAAGAAAAAACAAATGTAAGTCTTTTCTTAAAAACAAGTTGTCTACTAAAGATATGTCATTAGTCAATTAATTTACTTTGAAGACTCCGTAAACTTTTACCTACTTTCTTTTTTACAAAATCTATGTGTACCTATTCCTATCTAATATTTCTATCTTTCCCTTTATTACTTAGAATAAGTTCTTGTATACATATAATTTAGTTTTCTTTTTATCCTATCCATGTAAGAATCATCATTTCAGCCAAAAGACGTCCACTGCTGGACATAGGCCTTCTCCAAAGCACCGCCACTTCGCCCGATTCTGTGCTTCCCGCATCCAGCGGATTTCTGCGGCCTTCACAAGGTCATCCATGTTAGAATATTCTTTTATATATACATGAAAAACAGAACTGTGTGTAGTTGAACATGAGCGTGTTCCTGCGCTCCTCCCACGTGCGGCGCTCGCGTCTCGTCTCTATCGCCTCCAGACCCTTGCACACTCTCTGACAGTAATACAACAAACATAAACTCACCGGCTTGCCGTAATAAGAGAACTGTGTGTAGTTGAACATGAGCGTGTTCCTCCTCTCTTCCCACGCGCGTCGCTCGCGTCTTCTCTCCACCATCGCCTCCAGACCCTCGCGACCACTCTCTGACTCCTCATTCTAAAAGCAAATATAAGAAGGATGTGTAAGTAGTTTTAAGACACATTTTTGAGGTCTTACTTCCTATTTTTGTTTTGTATTTTTACTTAAATGTGCCAAACTTGGATTTATATAAGTAATGATGTGAATGTTTTTCCTAAATAAATATATAATGATTTTACACTTTTCATAAGAGTATGCCTCTTATGAAAAGTCAAAAGATGGGAATTCAACATCACTGGCAAAATGTGTGATGTTAAGTGATTTGAATACCTGATTTTATTTTAATTTAACTTATTCTAATTCTTGAATACTTCTAATCTAATAAATAATATAATTTGACAGCTACAGCATCAATAAACAATAATTACTCTATTCTATTGATTTGAACTATGTTTTGTAAAAAAGTCACATGATAAGATATTTAAATGTAATTTATTTATTTTGTTTTGCAGTGCCCTTACAGTGACAGGGTGCATGTTTGATACTTTTAATTTTATTCCAATCTCTGACATACAATATGCTTGCAATAAACTGATTTGGCTGATTGATGTTAAAAGGCATAAAATATGAAATTAAAAGAGAACTCTTGGCCATGATAATGGTTACTAAGAGAACTAAATTAAATATGAAATTAAAAGAAAACTCTTGACCAAACTTATATACATATTATGTATACAAAAATTAGGAAATGGTTTGCTAAATCAGTTTGACATATGGTTTGCTAAATTGATCAGTTTTGACTGATTGATCAGTGTAACATTTACTTTTTAGTTTTTACACATAAAATTATATAACATTACAACTGTATTATTAACCCGAAGGGTTACGCAGAGATGTCGTAATGTGGGTGTACTATAGGTGCACCTCTACCTTTTTAGCTTGTAATAAGCAAAAATATGGAATTAGTTTTACAGATAGAGAGCAAACTCACCTCTTCATCCTCGTCATCGTCTTTGAATATATCATCAAAGTTGGGAATGTTTTCTTCACTATCCTTGTACACTAGTCTCACCTGAAATATTAAAATTAATTTTATCTTAACAATAACTTATAAATGTTTGAAAGGTCTTGTAGATAGGCCTACAGCCTTTACGTCCTGCATGATGTACATAGGTAAGTAAGTATCCTATTCTTTGCTATTCTACAGGGATTTAGGTGTCAGTGCTTGAGAGGTTTGTGTCTTTTATTGCACACACAAGATACCAGGACTTCGGTCTTTATAGATAAATGGTCTAGATTCTAAAATGATGCTCAAGCATAACTGACTACATACTTATCTGTTATCTATTCTAGTTATAATATGAGATTAACCCTTGAACATTGTTTTGACTACCGACCTTAGTAGTCTTTATTATTAACTTTGCAATAACTAGGACATGCACCATAATTTTTGAATGATTGAAAAGACATTAGTTCACAACTACAGCTTATAAGGAGACAAACAAACATACCTGCCCATCACTGTACACATTGCACACATCAGTAGGTTTGTGGGCATCCAGCACAAAGAACACAACCTCCTCCTCAGGCTGCAGGATGTCCACTAAGTCTATGGTCCCCCCACAGTTCACCAGCACCACGTACTTAATCTCTTCGTTGTTCTCTTCGTAGGCTTGCTTCATCTCACCGATACCCCCCACAGGGACCAGGGTATACGACACATTATCACATTTAAACAAACTCTGCAGTATTTTACAAGTACATATGGCGTCTACGTCGTAATGAACTAGTAATAACACTCTCTGAAACAAAATAACAAAGTTTTATAACCAACTGATAACAAAGTTTGGTTGTAAACTAGTAAACAATGCTTTCGTAATACTCACGTTTCCCAATAGTACGTTGTAAAAATCGTTTTTAATATCTTCTATAAACATCTTGGCACGTCATGGACGTAAACACCCGTTATTTATAACCAGGATATCATAATTTTAACAATTATAACTAGTTGTAACAAGGAACGATACAACGGAACTCGAAAAAAAAACACCTGCAAATTCGAACTGTCAGAAGTGTCAAACAGACTTTTCCCGCCAAATATATCGGTGCGTTCAAAAACAACGCGGGTATTAGTCAGCTGATTTTATCAGTAATATTTTTTACTATTTCGAGTAGTAATTAGTTTCTGTATTTTCAATATAATTTAATAAAAACTGACTAAGTCCGAGTCGGACCTCGCACAGTGAACGGTTCTGTGGTTGGAATGAATATATTAAAAAACTATTGACTGCCATACACGGATAGCTTGAACCAGTCAGGATCGACTGCTTCAAGCTGCGACTGCATAGTGAACTTCTGTTTTCTATTTACATACATACATGGAACTGCTCGAGCAGTTGCGTCACTTGCGTCTTCTCCGGGCGGTCATCAGCACGGTAAACATCGTGTGGTCAAGCTCAAGCAGCTACCAGGCATTCACTGACATATATCAATGACAGCTTCAAGCTGTTGACTGTACGAGCGGTCCGTGTAATTTGATCACTGGCTTACTGCTCGAATAGCCCGTGAATGCCTGCCCTTGGATCCAATGATACCCCACACGCTTATGTATTTTTTTTTTAAGTTTTCATTTCATAATTTTTTTTCATCCTAGTGCGGGATAAAGTCGGACGTCCTCACTTTCAAGTGTAAAACGAGGTGGATCTCAGCCGTATCAAAAAAGCCGTACTTATTACCTCGTAAACTTAGTGTTATTGTATTGTTTGCAAATATACCTACTGATAGAAGTTCAAATATTTTGAATTTGGGACTATTGTTAAATACTAGTCACCTTTGACACTCACAGATATCTTCACACCCCTGCACTTTCCACAAACTCTGTATACTCCCCCCAAAAAAAAAAGACAGCTTGCTTAAAAAACACCTGCTTAGTAAACCCCTCAGTGTCCTTCTACTGTTAGCTCAATAAAGCAAGGGCTGCTATATTGCGAACACGAGTCTGATTACTCTACCTATCCTAGAATTTTGTTACCCTTTTGTTATTATAATTAAAAATGGATGATCTTACCGTGATCACTAGTGAAGTTGAGCACATTGCCGTCTCAAATTGCTATTCTTGTTTCACGGAAACAAGTAATAAGTTTTTAGATTGTTCTCTCCATTATCTAAAAATATTAGACACTGGTATTCGTAGCCTAAACAGCAATTTTGATAACCTGGTTGTACTTGGATTTGTGAAAAAAATCACAGTGGTGGTATACCTATATAACGAATGTAAAAGGAAAACTGTCACAGCTAAGTAGGCTTTACAGGTTAATGAGTTATAATCGACCAACTTAAATTTGCGGGAGAACATGTTTTTTAATTACAATGTTAAGTTTGTTCCTGGGATAAATTCATCCCAACTACGGAACCCTTCATTGTGCGTATTCCGACACGCACTTGGCCGGTTTTTTATTCATGTGGGTGGATGAACATGTATGAAAAACCAGCAAGCTAAACTAAACTAACCTTAGATGGCTCGCTCAATGGCGGGTAACTTAAGAGTCTAAATTAAAATACCTATCTCTTGAGTCTGCGATTCTCCGGCCGCACGTAAAGGGCTAGCTAGGATATAGATACCTTGAAAACCGGAAGTCCGGAACGTAGCAACAGCAATAAGCACAAAATAGCACAATTTTGAAGTTTGGAAGGAAAAGTAGCCAGTCAAACAAAATTCTGTCATGTGAAATGTATATTTAGAGTTCCGGATCAGCCAAGTGCAAGGGCGTCACCAGGTTGGCAAGCGGTGGCAGCTGCCCCCCCCCACTAGAGATAAAAAAAAATACTCGGTCCACATTCATCAATATAGACATCAGAAAGTTTTTTGGTGAGTTATACTGTAAGCTTTATTTGGTTTTTTAAAGTTCTATATCTCCTAAACGGAGTCTAACCCGGAGTCCGGGGACGTAATTCGTATATATATGTGTTGGTGACATGCCCAGTCATAATACCTATTAGGTTTCAGCTCCACAGTTCTAAATAATTTTGGGAAAAGCGACCTGAAAGGTCCGTTTCCAATCCATACATTGAAAATGGAAATTATTATTTTTCTCAGCTCCTAAAGCAGTCAATAATCAAATTTCCACCAGTGTCGATTTTGGCCCAATTGTGCGCCGTAGAGGTAAGATTCGCACTAAAAGCGTAAAGCTTCATGTGCTCTTGACGGTATGTACAAATCATACTTTTCCCATCCTCCCTATATCAACTTGCCCCCCCCTGGGCCATCGGCTGGCGACGCCCTTGTACCTACATACATACTCACGTCCTTATCCCATGGGAGCAGGTAGACACTTTTCAGTATGTTATAAAGTACTCTGTGACACTACAGAACACTACCTGGAAATGCTATTTACGTACTAAGTAGGTACAATAAAAAACAGAAATAATAATTTAAAAATCTTTATTCATGGTTTACAGAATTAGAACTTTTTTTGTAATTTTCCGCGTGATGGGTTGCTATTGTATGCGCTATCGTGCCCGGTCGCAGCAAATTAGTACACAACGCTTGGAAATAGGATTGTATGAGCGACACGTCTGTTTCTTCAGGGTGTAAATATTCTTTTATCTCATAACATAGATATTCCTCGGGGCAATCAAGAGCTCTTAGACATCCTGCATACTCTGACCACAAAAGTTTACGCCATTTTACGTTGTGCTTCTGCGCTAACGGTACTAAAACGCAAGCAGCGAAAGTAGGGTCACCATAACTCACCGATTGAAACTGTTCTAAGAACTGCGTAAAGAAATCTTGGAAATTATATAATCCAACTAATTGTTTGTCGAAATTAAACTTCGATTTCTTTTTGAACAAAATCTCTGTGCACTTCCTCAGTAATAGTTTTATATTGGGATCCAAAAATAAGGAGTTGTCGCAAAGGAATACGCACATGATGCGGCAAAGTCTGTCCGTTACATCAATGTCGTTCAAAAGGTCAGGGAAGCATAGTTCATTGAATAATATCCACTCCAAGCTACATCTTACAATAAATTCTTTCTCAGCTGCAATTCTTTCTGCAACTCTCTTTGCATGCTCTCCTTCGATTCTGGGACTGTTGCCCACCTCTTGACTCCTGCTATACAGTGTTAGGATCGGCAAATAAATCCAGTCCCGCGGCAATATCGGCTCTTGCCAACTCTTGAACCTTATATTAGGACCTGTATCTCTGTAATTGATGTTCACTACTTTGCTATAGCATAGTTTTATCTCCTCAATCGATGTCAAAGCTTTAGAAAAGCCGTCAGCATCCGTTAAGTTCACAAGATGTAACAATCTTTCAGCTGTGAACCAGTGCTTATTGAATACCACATACCCAAACAGAAAATCTAATTCGTATTTCTTATCATTCCTCAAAATATAACATAACTTGTTGGCCACAGTATAAAGCAAGTCTTTGCTTCCTTCTGAGATATCATATTGTGTAGACAGTTTTATCAAACTGAAAACGAAATTCGTTTCCATTCTTGTAAACCAGTTATCACACAAACTTGGCACTTTATTGCTAATCTTACTTAAATACATCGACAGGTGTCTTAAAAATGTTTCGGAGATTTCTTTATCATTCACATAAGTTAGTAAATTAAATAGTGAAGCTAAAAATGGCACAGGTGATGCAATATTCAAAATTGGTAAAACTTTCTGTTGTGAGTCTATAACAGACCCTCCCAGGGACATCAAATTCTTGGTCAAATGTAGGTCTTTATTTTCCAACCCAGATAATAAATTCGAACTGGGTATAAGATTTTTAACAATCATTTCAAATCCTTGAGATTGAGACAGAGTCCTCAGAGAATCATTTAGGAATTTCATTGGAAGATTTTCTATCAAGGTGACAGTCTTGCAGCAGTCTATAGCTGAACAAAGAAGGCGCAGATGTCCGCAAGTGTAACTGCTAGCATTTGACAACTGTCCCATCCATTTTTGCACACCTTCTTTTAGTAGGGGATAGATTTGTGTTTTGTAACCATCCATGCCACCCAAGATACACCTTAAAAGTCTATTTACTAGTTGTAGGACTACTGCAGCATGTGTTGCTGATAGAATCGAACACTCCACAAATATATCAGTCCCTTTTACATGCTTATGCAATGCAGTTACAATAACAGGAAACAGAGATATAGCCACCTCGGTTCCTTGTCCAAAACATAGTAAGTTTGACAGAGTACAAAAAGCTTCAATTTGTATTTTCAGGCCATATGTTCTGTCTACCCCAGAACTGATGTACTCTGAAATAGGTTTCAGAATATCATATTTGCTCAGTAAAATCCTGGTGACATCAATAGACTGCAGAGACATGATTCTAATGAACTTCAGTGCAGCCAATATAGGTTTTCCTTTATACACAATGTTAGCATCAAACACAAAATTAGTGCTACTAACTGGAACAAAGTCTCTTATAATTGTTTTCATCAAGTGTTCCATTTCAACAATCTTTTGTGCTGTTTCAACTGAATCTCTTGCTAATCTGGACAGGATTTGCAATGAATATTGTACACAGTTAAAGTTGGGTTTAATCATTTCCAAGATATAGTACAGTCTCTGAAGAATTTCTGTGCGCTGCAGTGCTGTCATTATATCTATTTCTGCTAAGTGATAGTCTGTGAACTCTGATTCTTTTGACTGTAATTCTTCTATTTCTGATTTATCATTTTCCAAGCAAGGTTGCAGTGTCCCCTCTTCAAAGCCGATCAAAGCATCTAAACTTGCTTCATCAATTCTGTTGTAAATCAAATTCCTCATGGCTCTTAGGGCAGGTTCTAGGATGGTAACTTTGTTGTCATCCATAGCTATTCGGACAATAAAAAATAATTTGCTTACAGGTATTTCAATGACATTTTTGTATGTGCCTGCACTGTAATACTCTAGAATACCAGCTATTGTGTTGAGGGCCACAACTCTTTGTTGTGTGATAATTGATCGTGTTAGTTCCACGAGTTCTGTGATTGAGTACCCTGGTCTATGGGGTTCATCACCGTGATGGAACAATGACTTTGATTTTTCATTGTACTCCATTGTGTATGGTAAAAGATATCCATTAAAATCAAATCTTGCTTCATATGGCTCATCAGCTTTGATTCTCTTGCTCTCCTCTATACCTTTCATCCATTCTAGTTTATCTTTTTCCAAAGAATCGAAATGAAGCCATTTATTTACTTCAGGATGTGTTAAGACATCATTTTCCCATAGGTTATTGTTTTCAGGTATTCCAACAGTAGTGTCCATGTTTTCTTCAACAGTTGAATTGTCTGCAACTTTACTTACAAGCGCTTGTTCTAATTTGTTACTTTCAGACTTAGTGGCTTGTTGTCTTTTAGTTTTCAAGAATTCTACCAGTTTAGGATCTATGCCAGAAAGCAGTTTTTTCCGTTCTTCTAGAATATCCTGTTCTGACATTTCACTTAGAAGGTTCACATTTTCACTATGAATGACATCAGCATCTTTTGAAGATACAATGAAACTTTTTTTTGGCAAATTGACGTTTGATGATTTCTTAATGTCTCTACTAGTTGATGGTTCATCAATATCCATATTTACAGTCTCATTTTTACTTATATTTTGTATTGCATTTCTCTTACTGAAGATAGTTGATCTCTTAGTAGCTACAGGAAATCCTTGAGCAGGCATTTCTTTAGCATTCCATTCAACAAAATCTGAAACATGTTTTTCTACAATATTGCCTAATAATGAAGGAATAACTTTAGGATAGTAAACTTTATCATCTTCAACATCCGGCTCAGTTATCTCTGGCTCTTCTGCGTTCTTTTCCAAGATGTCTCCTACAACAGAAGTGTCCTCAAACCGCGCCTTTTTCTCCGCCTGACCTTTGAGTCCTTTAGCCTGAGCATATTTTGAAGGCTTTCTACCTGTCTCGGCATTGCTCGGTCTCTTTGTACGTTCTTGCGGACGTAAATTAGTCACTGCAGCAGCGGGCTGTAAATTCTGATTTTGTTTTTCTTTTAAGAACTCTTCTTGCATTCGTAGGATATCGTCTTCATCTTCACCGGGTTTTGGGCGTTTAAACATAATTTATTTTACAAGAAATAACTATAACACAACTAAATAATGCTACAATCAACAACCAAAACTAGGTTATTTGTTTTGACAACACTTTGACATGACATAATACTTTTGACAGGCTGTTTTGTATGAGCGCGCTTACACGCGTTTGAATGAGCGCGGGTACATTCAAATGAAAAAAACGGTATGTAAATAGATATGTAATCATTTTCTTACTTATTAAATCTGTGATTGTAGATATAATTTTGTTCTGATATTTTCTGTTGTGCCAAATGTTTATATATTATATATATTTTTTTTTTTTTGTTGGGTAAATTGAATATGTTTAGTCAATATTTTCAAAGGACAATGCAATTTTTCCTTTGACCGCTGGCCCAAAAAAAATTAACCTGTTGTGCATAACTGAAACCTATGCCAAACGTTAGTACTAATCATCCACGACAACTTTTACTATGGGGACAAATAAATCTATCCCAGTAAAAAAAATATACAGGATAACAAACGTTTTGAAAAAGTGTCGATGTTTATATCACTTACTTATAGGTTTTGTTTGTTTTAAACATTTAAAATATCGCCAATACAAACATAAATGGACAAATAGGATGTAGGATAGGGTATTCATAATTGACAAACTACTATACAAACCTTATAACTTATAGTTTTATAAACATAAAAAATACCTTAAAAATTACTCCTCATTTTGTTAGCAGAAATGACCACTATTTGTTTTAACTTAGCCAAAACTTATTTTTGTCGCTTAATCTAAGTGGCATATTCGTTAACTTAGTGTTTAAACATTAGTGCATAAAAGTTTTAAAACATTCGTGTTCATGGTTGTTATTATCCATACAAAACGCTGATTTCATAGGTGGGGGGGGACCTATTATTTATTTAGGTTTAAAGATATTTATTTCCCATAAGAACTATATAAAAGTTCATTTATAATGAGATACAGAGTTATTTCTAAATAATAAGTATAATTAAGTCATATAAAAATCGACACTTTTTTAAAACGTTTCCTACCCTGCATATTTTTTTTACTGGGATAGATTTATTTGTTCCCATAGTAAAAGTTGTCATGGATGATTAGTACTAACGTTTGGCATAGGTTTCAATTATGCACATTGGGTTTCATATTTTTGGGCCAATCGGTTGCATTGTCCTTTAGGGTATACTTGCTTATTTAAAAATAAGCCTTACTATTTATATTTGCATGCCAAAATATGGCAAAATGTGTCATAGCACAAGAATACTTGTAACACAAGAATACCGCATAAAAAGCAAATAAATGACTTTGACTTTGTACTTTGAGTTCGTTACAGGCAAAAATACAGATATTCTGAAAGCTGAAGCCTTAGGGCTGAAGGTACTTGAAGATTTGAAGATGCAACTCATACAAAAAGGGCAGTATTTGGTGACCAATGTCACGCCTTATGTACATTATTTAGGTTGTTGTAATGTTACCGGTAACTTGGTAAGTTTATTGGCTTGAAGTGAACGGTAACCAAGCTGACTGGAGTCGTGAGAAAGTCAGTAGAAAAGGTCTGAATCTATTTCGGAGTGGTTATCGGTATCTTTATAAACGCACCAGAGTGACAGACATTTGACAGCGTGATGTCAAACGTTGACATTTACAAACGAAAACACGTGAACGTACACAGGTTTCAAGAGAATAGTGTTCTGTGTTCACGAGTTCCAATTCCAAAACAAACCTCAAAATGCCTAAAATTAAGAATGATATTGATAAACTGAAGCATCCAAACAGTAGGAAAACAATTAAACTCATAAGTAAAACAAAGAAGCACGAGAAGAAGGATCAGAATAAAGCAGGTACACACATTAAGCAAAACCTCATTGGAGAAAAGATTCTATGGTTCAAAGAACGGATACCGGAAGGGTGTGTGGTTTTAAACAAAGAACAAACATTGGGGTTGATAGAGGAGTATTTGGCGCGTTTTGACGAAGAGTTGGAACAGATTGCTTTGAAAAACTCAATGGGGCAAAGGAGAAACCGCCAACATGCTAGTAGGGAAGACATGATAAATATGACCAAGAAACAAGAGCAAGGAGAGTTTGAAACGTGTGGCTTGGAGATGCCTGACCTTCTAGATCGACAACAAATGGAAGTGTTGAAGAATTGGAATGGTGAACTGAGATTCTTACAGCATTTCAAGCTGAAAAGAATAGCTAGAAAACATTTAATATAGCAATAAGATGATTTAGTTTGTATTTTATTTCTACCCAATTGTACTTAATGAAGTAGCCCCATTTACCTCACCGTAGGTCTCGTATGAGATTGATAAAGGAAGAATTAAGTATGTCAGTTGAATTTGCCTTTGTTTCTTTGCCGGATCACCTCATTCCAGATTCATTGTTCCTCGGACTGGCACACAACCTATTGAACTTAAATATTTGAAGATTATTGTACTGTGAGTGTGACAAACCTTTCCCACCCCATTCGGGGATTTCAGGTGTGATTTTTCATAGTTTTGCATTCTGCCATCTGAATAGTTTTGGCACCAAAATGTCTTAAGTTGAACCCAGTGGCTGTAAGCTGGCCCTAGCACTTGATCAGGGTAGAGCAAGATTGTCTTTCGGCGCCCTTTGATCAACGCTTTCACTTCCTACTTTGTTTCATTTTAAATACCCAAATTTTCAAAGAACTGGTCAAGTACGAGTCGGACACGCACACGAAGGGTTTCGTACCACCGTACAATATTAGCAAATAAATAAAAATATATACAAATAATATTATTCATTTGAAATTTAAAAAATTGCAAAGATTACATAATGATACTAAAGTTATTTTTTGCAGTTGCAGAAAATTGCCCATGTTTAAATAAAATACCATACTTATACATACATATATGAATCTATTATAAATATTTTAATATTTGTTGATACATGATAAACAGAAGTTTCAAATTCCTAATTCAATTAGTTGTTAGGATAAAGCTCGTACAAAAATGGTCTAAAACTTTTACGGCCCCCTATTTGTGATGCTCTTCTCGGTGATTTCTAGACAATAACACCACATGCCAGGGTAAGATATTTTTATTTCAAAATCAAAAGTTTATTGTATGGGGACCCCCATTAATTTTTATTATTTGTTGGTATAGCGGCAATAGAAATACACAATCTGAAAATTTCAACTGACTTACCATTACGTGCCATTACGGTTATTGAATTTAAATTAAATAGCTCTAATTAATCCTGCTATTTTAAAAAAGAAAGTTTTTACTGCTGTATAAAATCACTAAATAATAAAATGCGCCTCTGCTATCAAATTTTTATTTTATAAGGAAATTGTTTATCGCCTAGTTATTTTTGGCTTTTTGGCGTCCCTAGCCATCTGCGCCATCTGGCGCCTAGAGCGACCGCTCCACTCGCCCTTCTATCCCAGGGCCGGCGCTAGTTGATCCGTTCGTTCATAGATGTCGCTGTGATGAACTATCATTATTTTTTAAATATGTAGTCAAAACCGTTTATAACGACTTCGAAGGGACCGTCGGATTCGGTTGTTATAGCCGATAGTCGTTATAACCAAACACTATACTAAAGAAATTCTGGATCCTCAAAATTTCGTCGTTATAACCGGTACGTCGCACTGTGGATCGAAAAAAGGCTCTCGAATAAATAGGAAAAAATAGCTTAAATTTTAAAGTGTCGGTTTTTGTTTAAAATGGCTTCTAATAGCCAATATTATGCATAAATGTAGCATAGGATTCAATCAGGTAGGCAAATTAGTAACTTATATATTTTGTGCAAAAAAATGGAGCTAATGCTTATATCTCCGGAACTGAGAGAATAACCGATAAATCCTTGCACAGTGATGTAACTATTTATGATTTTTTGACGTAGGTACTTAATTTTTTCAGATTCAGACAGCCGTTTTTTTAAAATTCACGTTCTTCTCAAGCACGTCGCGCGCGTCTTTGGACGCCGCGCCATTAAGACTGCGACCGAATTCGGTCGTATAGGTACCGATCTCTATCTATGTCGGGACTGCAGGGCCAGGACGATTATCGAACCCAGAACTCTCATGCACAGCAGTAGCGCTTGCGAACACTAGACCAGCGAGGCAGTTCGTGTAGCGGGTAAACCAAATAGACCCCAAAATAAAACAACAAGTTTGAAGAAAGATGACTAATTTATTTAATTTATAAAGAACTATTTACAACTTGCATATGTATAGAAATAGGATAGTAAATGGAAACCAGCATTGAACACAACCTAAGGAACAGGATATCAGCGCAAATATATACATTACAAGCCCCGATACAGCTTGAGAATGCGTAAGGAAACCCCACAGAGAGAAGCGCTATTTATAGAGATGACGTCACGAGTTACTCACCGCCGACAGGCCAATCAGTTTAAAAAATTGTGATTCATTCATCAGACCTTTGTCAATTACAGTTTAAAAGTTATAGTAAATACTACGTATATCTCTATGGTAAATACAGAATGTATTTACTATAACAGGTTAGAATGACGAATTTCCAACGTCAACAATTTCTATAATCGTCCGTTATTCATAGTATGAGAAACCGATTCAAATAATATAAATAAATTAGCAAAATGCTAATGCCAATCACGTAGACATTCTATTGGTAACTTGGCGTAGTTTCTGTATCCTCCTATGGTACAGTCAACCGCACATCAACAGGAACAATTTGACATCGACCGCTCCTTTCTGTTCTAGCGGTTTTCCTAGTGCCAGTGTTATCCTTATCACTCATGTGCGTTTAACTGTACTACGGCAGGAAGTTTCGTAATTAAAAATTATTGCATCAAACCCGAAAGTTTTTCTGATTTCCTCAACGCATCCTCAAAAATAAACATACTGATATGTCGTACAAAATCAGTCACTAATTATCACATACGAACAACATCTTAAATTAATATTAAAATGAGCATAATTTCATGTTATTATAATATGCTAAAATAATAAATTGCAAATTTCGAGTTTCGTTGTAATAAAATTAATATAAGTTACAAATTATTTCGAGTTGGTTTATCAATTCATTTTGATTAAATCTTTGGAAAACAGGAACAAAACTCGAAATCTTCTGGTTTTTTTTCCAGAAATGTAGGTATCTAAATTAAAGTAACACAAGTTCGCGACAGTCATTCATTCATAAGGTATACTACAAATTGCAAAATCACAAGCAAAGGGACTTCATAAAAATAATTTTAATCTAGTGAACAAGTGAACTCATTAATAAAAATATCATAGAATCGAGATCAATATCAATGAGTTACTTTATCTTATTATGAATGCATTCAAAAATGAATATATGATCCATTTAAAATTATTTCCTATTGTAGGCGCCAGTTTTTTAGTGTTGCAGGATGGAAGTCAGGGAAAGGACCGTTACCACAGTAGGTCGAACGGGCTTTCTCTTCAGATCCAAGTGCAATAAAAATTTAAAAAGTGAAGCTGATTTTTGAAGTGAAAACGTCTTTAGGCGCACTTTGCGCTCTTTCTGAACAGTGAACGAAACTGAACCGTGCGTCGGGTGCTACAGTCCGTCGGTGACGTTGAATCGCGTATAATTTGCTCCAGTCGTTAGCACACATCCCCTTTTCCCACTGTACCATTTTCAAAATCTATGAATGCAACTCAAAATTAAAGTTGTGGACGGTTTCCCTGTAGCTGCAAAGCTGCTTTTATTGACCCATCCCTAATTTTCGCCTTATGAGTTTATTGACTACGGCGAAGCGGGACGGTTAGCAAAAACATAATATTAAATAAATGGACGGCTACTGAAATGATTTCGAAATAGTGAAACCGATAGAGAAAGATATTCTACGATTTATATAAAAATACTAAGTGATTGTTACTTATCAATTTTTTATGTATAAATAGTTAGGTACATAAAATACCTAATGCAGTAGAAAGTTATAAACTCAACCAAGACAGACCGATTAGTCGACTAGGCCTTACATAAGAACCATAATAAAAAAATAGAAACGTGTTTTTATGAACGCATAAGTAATAAACTAATAGAGAAAAAGAAACAAAAGTTTTGGATTTCATTAACGACGATTGGTCAAGGATATCTTACAATATCATTGTATGGAAGGCGCTCCTGTCTTTCATCAACTCATAATCTAATTGGGTTTTCTATCAAATTAAACTATCTATCTCCATTCAATATTGTGTTCTCAATTTGAGAGAAAACACAAAATACTTTCTCTCAGTGAAGTGAACTCGATTAAAAAGTTTAAAATACAAATCCTGTTTTGGAAAGTAAGTTGTTCACAACTGCACAAAAACAAATATTATAAAATATAATACATCAATAAATTACGTTGTATTAATCTTTCTTGATTGGCATCTTAGAAAAAATTCATGAATTCGACAATGATTCTAAATGGATAATATTTTCATATCTAATGAAAATTTTGACATAGTTAGGTACTTACATTTTTTGTTTAGTCGTAAATCACCACAAATCACAATAAACATATTTAGCGCTAAACGCATTTTAGTTATTTGTGGTGCAAGCGGGCCTAAGTCTTCAGTGGTAAGTTTTTTTAAATGAATATGCAATAATATGTTGGCGGGAAATTAAAAACATGACGAAAGCACTAATCTTCTTTTAAATTCATTGAGATTGGATCTGTAAATGCAAGTCAGTAGCTGGACCTGACTGGAGTAAGGTCCAAGTTCATTTAATTAAATTCACAATAACCACCAACATATCATTTTATAGATTAAATACCTGCTCATCTTAAAATTTCTCGCCAACATTCACAATAACAGCACGCGTAGCATGGCTACCGTAGAAACGGGTTTTGTCGACGGAAGAATAGACAAAATGTCAGATAACAAGCACAATCTGTCATTTTGTCTATTCTTCCGTCGAAAAAACTCGTTTCTATGGTGGTCATGCTACGCGCGCAGATGGGCATTCGTGTAAAGTTTACGGATTAAAAACTTACAAAGACGCTACGTACTGCAATTCAAATCTCTACGTATCTATGCAACTAGGCACTTCGATAGTCTATTAAAATTATGTTTAAAATTAATATATCACTAGATATTTAGATATCAAACATTTATTTCATATTTTTTTCTATCTGTCAACTGTTCAATACAATCTGTCAAATTGTAACATTTATAATATTTTAACGTGGTTATTATTTACATAGGTTATTCTGAAATATCGAAGGACCTCTGTGTCCAGGCCAGTTTGTTTCTACTTTCACGGACACAGAGGAAATGCAGTATTTTTTATTATTGGATATTATCATCTTTTATTTATTAAGGAGGACGATCTACGTAACATTCTAACACAATTTAAATGTAGTTTTTAATAAATAGTTTCCCAATATCATCCAACATCATATTCATAACATACAGGAGAAGCATCTTTCAAAATAGATATTTTTTTCTTATTTTTTTTTTTATTTTAACAAGAGAAGCAATGTTACAAAACTTACCCTTATTATTCATTTTTTTGTTCATTATCTACATACCTACATCTGATCGATTTAACTTCTTTAGAGAGCAAAACAAAACAAACCGCGAAACTAACATCTCCAGACATGATATTCGGACTCCTCATATAATTTACACTCATTTTACAAGCTTACACAAACTTAAAAAGTAAAATAAATCAGGTAAATAACGGGAGATGGTAAAAGTCGTAGCCTCTCTGTCCCCGCGCGGCGAGCCAGATGTAGACCACGTGGTAGGCACCGGGGACGAAGCAGATCATACCGGCGACGAAGAATACTGCACCTTGGAGGCCGTTCTCTGGCTCGGCGACGGCGAAGGCCCCCATGCCGAGGAGCCCCACTCCGACCAGCAGGAGCACGACCGCCGCACACACGGTCTTCCAGTTCTCCCTAACCTTGGGATGGTTCCAGCAGTACATGGACTGCGTCGCCTCCACATACTCGTGGATCAGTGAGTCTGAATCACGCGATGTGGTGTCCTCTGTACATTTGTAAGTTTTGCTGCTGCAAATAGAACGAGATCGTTAGGAAATAGCTTATCAAATGAAATGTTGCATGATGGGCGATGGCCGTGACTAGCAACACTGATAAGGCTCGATATTGTAAATAGTATTGGAAGTTGCGAGTACATTAAGATGATTAAGATTACACTATTGCGTGTGTAGCGTGATTTTCAAAATGGTATCTCATTAAAGTTACCAGCACGCGTAGCATGACACCCATAGAAACGGGTTTTCTACGGGTTTTGTCGACGGAAGAATAGACAACATGACAGATTGTGAGTGTTTATTTGTCCTTTTGTCTATTCTTCCGTCGACAAAACCCGTTTCTATTGTAGTCACGCTAAGCGTGCAGGTGTGAAGGGTGATAGCTAGCAGTTTCTCTGTGGAAAATCTACTGATATAAAAGTGTGTAAATGTTCATCTACACCTTGATACGCTGCGAGGGACCCCAAAACTTTCGAAATGGCTAGGTAGCTGACGAGCAGGGCCATCTAGCTCTGGGCAACTCCGGTTTTTTGTAAGGCTGCATGTTCGGACAATTCGAGAGTAGTGAGTTAGAAAACAGTAATTCATCTAGGTATCGAGCAAAGGCCCCAAAAGTGCGCTTGCGATGAAACGGTCAGTTTGATTAGCAAAACAGTAGGAATGGGACGCATGTCGTCCCACTTAAATTTTCTTGCAGGGTCAATTGTAGACGATTAATATCATGGTACCTAAGACGGTTAGCCAATTAGCTGACTATACTAAGATTAAGCTTAGCATTGAACATAACCTTGGTGTAACATCGTTTATAATATTGATCACTTTCATATTTTTGTTGCGGAATTTATGTAGGCTTAGCCAATAAAATCTGACGATTTATTTAACGATTTTAAATTATGTTAATCATTTTTGGCCAGACCTAGCTAGCAAATAATTTTGGGAACATTTTAAAATAGATAAATGCTAGGTAACACTCATGCATGATAGAAATGGATGTTTATCTTTATACATGGTGGCGATTTAGTCACCTGCATCCAAAAATGGGGTGATTCTACCCGCCATACTGAACAACTTTCGCTATGAAACTCTTATACTATGATTCGTAAAAAAAAACTTTTAATACATGCATCGAAATAGTCTGGCGACTGTTGTATAGGAATTTGATATTTTTATTGACAAATCGGATATGAGTTCCATAGCGAAAGTTGTTAGTATGACGAGTAGAATCATTCCCTTGAAGGATGCAGGTGACTAATTCGTCATCCTGTATATAAATTGTTCTGTACGTCGCGTCGTTGGACTCCTAAACGGCTGGACCGAAAATGATGTTTTTTTTTCTGTGTTTGAGTGGGTGGGTCCCTGGGTGGTTTAGATTCACAATTGGAATCGGTAGGTGGCGCTGCCATTCGTTTTATATCGATAAACTGCAATAATGTTTATTTATGTAATATGTTTAGTTTTATGCTTAGTTTTACTTGTTAATTACTTACTGTCATTGGCGCAAGCCGTTGTAATTAATTATAAATAAATAAAAATAATAGCTCAGTATATTTTCCTTGGACCTTGATCCAATTCATAACAGGCTGTTATCATTATCAATATTTAGTTTATTTTATTTTTATCAGGTAAAGTTGTTGTGAGACAGATTTCATTCATGCGTTTACGTTTTGTTTGCGTACATTATTCGGTAATAATTACATATTGAAAAGCTCTTATCTTGTGAGATCGCAAGACGAATAACGGCTTCGTTTGACTCCGAAACTAATCAGGTTATCCCGAAACTCATGCAGTGCGTAAAACCGCACAATAATTGCGTAACACACGATCAATCACAATCTGAATAATTTTGAAGGAGATTGTTAATCCATTGCTTCATAAGTTCGAAAAATTTGTCTGCTCAAAAATGAGGTAATGAATTCTGTTGAACTGTCAAAATGAAACAGATTATGATTGATCATGTGTTACGCAATTAGGGTGCTAGAAACAATCATTCAAATCTAAATGATTTTTCTTTACATACAAAGTAGAATGTTAATGATCTGGTATATTAAAATAACTTTTTTTTTTAAGGAATGAACATAGGAGATTAATGGACTAGGAAAGAAGAACACTGCTTTCAGTGTTCTTCTTTCCTAGTCCATTAATCTCCATCTCCAGTATGCTAGTATTTAAGTTAGAATTAACATTTTCTAGATAAGCGAACGTGTCTGCCAAACACGACGAATTTCATGTACCTAAGTAAATAAACTGATAAATTGTAAGCAAAATTTTGGTAAAAGCATTCGTTATTTAGTTGGAAACAGAATGTCTCTCGTCTAGTAACTTTATGGCAGATTAGGGTCACTGTGCGTTTGCACTGGCGAAACATTCGCAACAAAACATGTTGGAATCTCAATTTTCCATACAATGTTTGACAGGAACTAGAGATTTCAACATGTTTTGTTGTGATGTTTCGCCAGTGCAAACGCACAGATAAAAAAACACACGTGCTAAACAATACGGCATCTAATGTGCGGATAAACAATCAGTAATAAATAACTCACAATCACATTTCACAAAGGTGCAAAGTCATTCACAAACCTGGCCAAATTATCAATTTTGCATTTAAAAAGATTTACTATAAGATAAGAAGGCTCTATGCTTGATAAAAAAAATTAATAAGGACCTGTTGTGTTCCAGACAGACATTTACGAACATGGTATCAAAATTATTTTCTTGAATGCACTTCATTTCAACAGACTAAAACTACTTTTTAAACAATAAACCAGTCACTTCTCCAAGGGGATATTCTCAACTGAGTAATATAAGTTAAATGAATAAAAGGAAGGCATTCACAATGGTATTACTCACAGCTATAATTGATGAGTGCTCAGTACATTCATTAGACGCGAGATGTGCCAAGAGGTCACAGGATCAGAATAAAAGATGGACCCACTTTAATTCTGGGTGAATCATTTCATTTGGTATGATTAACATTCCAGAGTTATTTAAGATGAATTGACCAAGATCAGCTTCGAAAATGAATGATAGTTATTTCGTAAGCTTCATAGTCAAATAACATCATGCTTCTATTTCCTGAATAGAGAGTTTTAATACAATCAATTAATTTAATAAATTTACAGGAAATGGTGATTAATATAAATGTTGATAGATGGAGAGGGAGCGGATAGTCAAGGAAACGGTGAATTGTGTGAGGAATGATAAGAATGAGAATGGAGCGAATGATGGCGTAACAGTTGATGCGAAAATTGTTTACAAGAACAAGAAGTTTCATCATTCATCTATACAAGTGACTGATTGAACAAGGTAAAATTAATTGTATGGGTAAACAAACCATAAAATATATGACACTTATTAACAATAGGTAATTACCTTCCTATTTGCTTATTTATTTGTGAAATAATTGTCTCATAATATCTTAAATAATATTAAAAATGCGAAAGTGAGTTTGTTTGTCTATTTGTTACTTTTTTACACTAAAACGGCTGAACAGATTTGGCAAATGGGTAGCCCTTGATCTGGATTAGAACATAGAATATTTTTTATCCCGATATTCCCACGGGATCGAGACTTATGCGCGTGAAACCGCGGGGCACAGCTAGTTACCTATAATTTGTTCTGTCCATTATGGACAATAGGCAACATATAAGAGATGATTTAAATGTTTAATTTTAGTTACAGTTCAATTATTTATTTAGACAGCAGTGAATTCATTTATTTATTTTAATCTAGAATGTGTTGTGATTTAATTTACACATTGTGAATCTAGTACCAAGCTGAAATTAAACATATCAACGGTGAAGTATCAATATCTAATAACTATCATTGGCGGTTTTTACTTTTTAAAAACATAAGGTCTTGAATTGTTCAAATTTCTTAGATAATTAATGCGAATACGGGCTCTTTCATATTACAATAAAGTGAAAACCGCTAAGATGATAGTTATTAGATATTGATACTTCACCGTCGATATTCCCTTTGAACAACAACTGTTACTAAAACATCTTAAAGGATGTTGAGGGTTTGATAACACAACAACATTTTAAACCAAATCAATGTGAAAACGCATCACACACATACATGAAGTAGAATGAAAGGGTTTAAAAATATATTTTCAATATTATACAGTATCAGAAATGGTATGCAAAAAAATAAAGGTTCCTGAACCTTTATTTTTGCAACAGCACCATAAAATATTTAAGTTATTGACTTGTGACATTTCTTACATACTAAAGAGAGAACTCAAGGCAGGCCAGTTTGAACAGGCTCCTTAATTTGTGTTTGCCTTTGCCTATATTTACAAAAAAGTATGCATGCTGTTAAATTGGCTACAGGTTCATTAGTGATGCAACATTTGTATTGGAGTTGAATGATTGAATGTTTAATACTTTTTCATAATTGGCAGACATTGAAACATGGCCTCCAACTAAACATATTATAATCTAGGTTTCTATGACACGATTTCTTGGTCTTCAGTAATAATCAAATACTTTTTAAAACTAGAATTAAGCTACTAACAGAAACCAATTGGAATAAAATGAGTACATTATACATTTAGGGACTTAATGCATTGGTTAGCTCTATAAATGCCCCTGTATCACCTGTATCCAAACACGCAGTACCACTAATTCGTTGCAGCACAATTTTATCTCTTTATCAGGTTAACAATAAAATGAGCACTATCAATACGGAATGGGTCAGCGTACACGATTAATTAGCGATCGCTAACAACTAATTAGCGCGGCCGTACACCGAACTATGTCTGTAAATCAAGTAACGGCTACCAGGTTCAACTGCCTGTGGCCCAGTAAGGAAATATGACTCACGAAAAGGTCACGAGCATACTGACATTTTAACACAAAGAAAAGCATTTTTATACCTAAAACTATGAGTGTGGATGAGAATAATGTTGTTTGTAGTTAAGTAAATTTTAGTTACCTGGCGATATATTCACTTCCATTTTTGTATTTGTTCTGTAAAGGCGATCTGTCTCCTGTGGCACCGTAAACTTTGATGGCTTCATCGGTCTCCTCTTCGAACGCATCGTCGATCGAAAAACGTTTATCGCTGCTACCGAACGGCTTCGTCATGGTTAAATATTGTTGTTATCTGTCTGGAGATGTAAAATAAACATCACAGCGAGCGTACAGGACAAAACACAGCTGTCAATTTGTCATATCAACATGCGCCATATTGATTGCAATGCCATTAAACGATTGGAAATCTGCAAGCAGTTTTGAAATTAAAGCTTTGGATGTACAATAATAAAAAAAAAAAATGAGTGTAAGTTATTGATTCAGATTACTTCTGAGCAGTCTAATGCAACAATTAACATAAACTATACTTTAACAAATGAAGGAACAGAATCAAGTCTTCTAGTTTTTGAACGAAAAAATAACGAAAACGACTAAAACTTTCACTTAATTGATTCTTGTAATTATTACGGTTTAAAGATTAGTTAAATAATAGACTTCTCAACAACTGTAAAATCATTGAAGTTCCAAGACACTAATTAATAAAACTGACGGACTGTATCAGGCTAAAAAGACCATGTATTCGTTTATTTTTCATTTGCAACAATGAATTATATGTCAATGTCAAAGTAAACAAACTTTATGTCATACGTCAAACCCACATGGTGTGTTTATTTGGGCATTGGTGTGGAATAAAATAAAAATTAAAAATGGTTATCAAAGACTGGGCAAAAATTTCACCTGGGCTATCAAAGCCCGTGTTATCCTGTATTGAGAAACAGGGTTTTAAGGTCATGACTCCTATCCAGGCAGCAGTAATACCACTAATCATGTCTTGTAAAGATGTGGTTGCCGAGGCTGTGACGGGGTCAGGCAAGACCTTGGCTTTCGTTGTACCAATGATAGAAATGTTGATAAAGAAGCAGAAGGAGTCGCCGCTCAGGAAAGACTATGTTTATGCAGTTATAATATCGCCGACTAGAGAACTGGCTTCACAGATTCATAAGGTATTTATTTGTCATAACAACACCAACAAATTGATTGGAGTTAAGAAAGTGAGGATCCTAACTAGTGTGCCTTCTGCGTTGTAAGAATAATTTAGTTGGAGTCTCAGACCAAATAAAAAACCAAGACGGAGTGCTACAGTGAAGCATGCGAAAACTACACCTCCGCTCTGTACATACACGCTCACACGCACACATTTACAACCATTTACCATGCATGACACTACAATCAAACTACACACAAAGTGCATACATGTTTACGAAGCCAGCTTCACGTCACTGTTGAACACTATATTATTAAAATTGGACCCATAGACGAGACCTTTGGACACTTTGGACCTTTAATTTGGTTACTTAGCAACTGCATACCTATTGATTGTCACTCTCGTGTCAAGGAAAAACTCGTGGTGTTTTATAAGATTTTATTGTAAAGTATTGTTCTTGTGTATTTGTGATTATACCTATTTCTTTTGGCTAAACCACTCTCTGCTACCTTAATCTCCAAAAGGTTATGGGCCCAGGACGCAGAAGTGTAAAATGGAGCTTTCAAAAATACAGATCACAAAACTTGATGGCCACAATTGGGTCGCCTGGAAATACCGAATGGTTGCCCTACTAAAAGGCATAAACGGAATTTGGGAGATTGTGGAAGGCAAGGCACAAAAACCGGTGAAACCTGCGGAAGGCAGTGGTGATGCCGTAGTTGAAATTTACAATAAAAATTTACGAGATTTTGTTACATTGGAGAGCACAGCCCTGCTGCTAATAACAAACAATGTAACGGATGAAACACTAGGGAAAGTAATAAGGTTGTCCACTCCCGAGGAGGTATGGAAAGAACTCCATAGGCTGTATGAGGGTCCTGATGAGGGCAGGCTCTACGACTTATGTTTGGACTTCTTCAAACTTAAAAGGGATCCGTCAGACAGCATGTCGACTCATGTCTCGAAACTGAAGAATTTGTGGCACAGTCTGAAGGAAGAACTGCTCAAAGAGGAGAACGTTGAAATGCCTGAAGTTCTCTTAATTTGTAAGATCCTGGATACGTTGCCGGAAACTTATTTTTCGTTCAAGTCTAGTTGGCTATTGATGTCTAAGAGGGAAAGAACAGTAGACAATATTACGGCCCAACTGTGTGCACATGAAAAAGCGCTGAATGCAACGATGGCTGACACTGAATCGAGCGAAAGTGCGCTTTGTGTAAAAACTAATAGAAAGGTTGCTAAAGGAAATGACCAAAGAGACCAGCAAACTAAAAAGAGGTACAAATGCTTTATTTGCAAAGAGTCTGGACATCTTAAGAAGGATTGCCCGAATAATGGCAAGAAAGAAAAGGAAAATAAAGCTCACAGTTCCAACATGATGTTACTGACGGTGAATAAAACAGATTCTGGATCTAAACGTGATTGTGATCATTGGTATATAGACAATGGAGCGACACATCACGTCACAAGTCGAGGAGATCTATTTCAAGATTTTGAACATTTTAGTGAAACTCACACAGTAACTACAGCTAACGGAAACATGTTAAAGGCTGTTGGAAAAGGCACAGTCCGTGTAAAGGCCAATGTTAAAGGAAAAAGTGACTTCCTTTTGTTAAGAGATGTTTGGTATGTTCCCCAGATTAGCAAGAACCTTTTCTCTGTGCTTAGTACACAGGACAAGAACCCCTCAAGTATTTTTGAGTCACGGGTTACAACATGTTCCATGAAGATCAATGGTAAGGTTGTCTTAACAGGAAAAAGGCAAAGGTATGGCGGTTTGTACAAGATAGACTGCAAAGCCATATGTGCTGATTTTTCAGTCAACTTAATTGAGCATGAAGATACGCTGCAAGTATGGCACGAGCGTATGGGACATCAAGACAAGAGACATATCAAAACATTGATAGAGAAAGAGTTAGGAGTGAAGACATCTAACAGTGGAGAATTATGCGAAGGTTGTATCTTTGGTAAAGCGCACAGGAAACCATTTGGTGTTCGCGAAAAGGCAACAAAACCTGGTGAACGCATACACTCAGATGTCTGTGGACCCTTTCCTTCTAGTGTCTCTGGATTTCGATACTTCGTACTGTTTAAGGATGAGTTCACACGATACAGATATGTATACTTCCTTAAAAATAAATCAGAAGTTCCTGAAAAGTTGAAACAGATGATGTCTGAGGCTAGAAATGCTGGACATACTATTATCGAGGTTTTAAGCGATAATGGAGGCGAATACGATAACAGGAAAGTACGAGATCTACTTGGACAAGCTGGTATAAAGCAAAGACTCATCATGCCGTATACTCCGGAACAAAATGGGTGTAGTGAGAGAGATAATCGCACTATAGTCGAATCTGCTCGAGCGATGATGCACGCGCATGAGGAGATCCCTCCGAATTTGTGGGCTGAGATGGTAAACACTGCTGTTTACATACTAAACAGGACAGGACGTACTTCAGTAGAACACAAGTCGCCTTATGAACTGTGGCTTAAGAAGAAGCCTCAGATAAAGCACCTGAGGATAGTCGGTTCACCTTGCTTTGCGCATGTACCAAAGCAGAAGAGAAGAAAATTGCAAAAGAAAGCTACACGGTGCATTTTAATTGGATACGACAACGATGACGGATACAGACTTTGGAATCGAGAAAGAAATTCATTAGTCCGATCTAGGGACGTTATTTTCGATGAAAAAGCGCTAGAGACTTCAATGAATGAATACCCTGAAGCAGTCTGCAGTCCGGGAAATGAAATTGAAGTAGATCTTGGTAGATATGCTTTGAGAGATAATGGAAAAAGAACTCCTGTTATGCCTGATATTGAAAGAGTCGGTGAAACTGACATGGATATACGTGAACAAAATCTAGATGTCGGAGAAGAGTTTCATGACGCAGAAAATGTAATAACTGAACAGTCTGTTGAATCAGAGGGAGATGGAAACGTTAACGAAGATGATAATGTCGTTGATGAATATCAAGATGAAGTCAATGATGAAATTATCGGAGATGAACGCGAAGATGTGTTCCCGGAACAGATGATACTTCGAGATCGTTCTTTGTTACGTCCTCCAGATAGATTCAAAGACTTTGTTATGAACGCGATAATGGGATATAATGAACCAGAAACGTACAAAGATGCAATTAGAAGCCCAGATAAAGAGCTGTGGGAAAAGGCCATGGACAGCGAAATCAGTTCTTTGAAGGAAAATGACACATGGAAGCTTGTGAATCTACCCAAGGGCAGAAAAGCTTTACCTAGTAAGTGGATTTTCAAAGTCAAAATGAATGCTGATGGCTCTATAGATAGGTACAAGGCTAGATTGGTGATAAAAGGTTTTCATCAAAAGAAAGGTCTAGACTACATGCAGACCTTTAGCCCTGTGACCAGAATGGCAACTGTTCGCTCAGTGATTAGTACAGCAGCGAGCGAAGGCATGTCGATGAGACAGTTCGACATTTCGACTGTCTTCCTGTATGGCTCTTTAGATGAAGAGATCTTCATGAAACAGCCAGAAGGTTATAATGACGGCTCCGGTCAAGTATGTCTTCTAAAGAAGAGCCTGTATGGGCTGAAGCAAGCACCACGGTGCTGGAACCGGTGCATTCTAGATTATTTCAAAGAAATCGGTTTTAAGGCAAGTGAGGCAGAAGTTGTTGCCGCTAGTGAAGCAGCCAGAGAGACTGTTTGGCTATCTCGGCTTATGAGTGATCTTGTCGTTCTTAAAGAGATTCCATGCATAAGAGTGGATAACGAAGCTGCAATCAGGCTGGCTGAAAATCCAGAATTCCATCGACGGACTAAGCATATCCGAGTTCTACATTTCTTTGTGAGAGAATTGGTGACTGGTGGTGAGCTAAAAGTCGATAAGGTATCTAGTGAAGATCAGTTGGCAGATATCCTGACCAAGCCACTAGCAAGACCGAGGATCAGAAAGATCTCTGACCGGATAGGTATTTGTTGAGAGGAGATATTAAAATTGGACCCATAGACGAGACCTTTGGACACTTTGGACCTTTAATTTGGTTACCTATTGATTGTCACTCTCGTGTCAAGGAAAAACTCGTGGTGTTTTATAAGATTTTATTGTAAAGTATTGTTCTTGTGTATTTGTGATTATACCTATTTCTTTTGGCTAAACCACTCTCTGCTACCTTAATCTCCAAAATATATGTCTTGGTTTTTTATTTGGTCTGAGGTTGGAGTAAAGCAAATATGTAGTTTTTTTATAAACTCTAATTTTTTATTTTATATGTATGTTTTGAATATATTTTTTTCAAATGAAAAAGAAATCTCTATTGTAATTATAAAATATTGTAATTGTAAAGTAAGTCTTAACATGACTGACAACTTTTAACTAAGGCATGAAAAATCAGGGGGGGGGGGGGGGACACAGCTACGAAAACACGATTCCATAAAATTATCTCTACAGAAAAATAATACAAAGTTACCTCTAAACCGAAAAATAAACCGCTAGTATTCAAAAAGTACTTCAAATTAGATCATGAAATTTTGCATAATAATTGAACCAAATATAAAACATACAGTTTTCTTTTAATGGCCTTATTTTCTTTATCTGTAAAAACAAGTTTATTATGGACGAACAAGTCATTATGGATTCTTAAACCGCTGCGCTGGTTCTAGAAGCACAAAATTTTGCTCAAAAGTTCCTATAAAATCCTACAGACTTACATACTTTCTTCTTAATTTTCAGGTAATAGAACAGTTCCTGCAAGAGCCAGAGCTGTCCCACATAACAATAGCCCTCCTCCTTGGTGGCAGGCCAGTGGAGACTGACATAGAGACCATTCAGAAAGGAGCTCACATAGCCGTGTGCACTCCGGGCCGGCTTGGTGACTTGCTAGCTGAAAGGAAGCAGCTCAATCTTTCTGGCAGATTGAAAGAACTGGTTCGTTTTCACTAGAATATCATAGATAGCTTTATTAAAATTTAAAGAATTGTTTACTACCGGAAGAAATTCTGGCTTTTATTTATTACTAGCTTTTGTCCGCGAAAATTATCCCACGGGAATGTACTACCGGGATAAAAAGTATTCTTAATGTTAATCTAGGTTATAAAATACCTGTAAGCCAAATTTCATCCAAATCCGTTCAGCCGTTTTTGCGTGATTGAGTAACAAACATCCAAACATACAAACTTTCATATTTATAATATTAGTATTGTAGTAGGATAATGAGTGAATTCCACTGCATCAACATGCTTGTTATTTTCTAGTTCGCTCTGGTATGTCCTTCCCTGCCAAGACTCGTAATTTACCACTAAATTTCTTTACTTTCAGGACATCTTAGTCCTCGACGAAGCCGACCGCCTCCTCGATCTCGGCTTCAGCTCAACACTCACGACCATCCTCCAGTACCTCCCAAGACAGCGCCGCACCGGTCTCTTTTCAGCTACACAGACCAAAGAGCTACAAGACCTCGTCAGGGCCGGCCTACGGAACCCAGTCGTCGTTAGCGTCAAAGAAAAATCAACCATCAGCACTCCAATACTTTTAGAAAATTATTACGTCATTGTTGAACCAGAAGACAAATTTATTTTCCTTCTAAACTTCTTAAGGAACAGGAAGATAGCAAAAGGATTATTCTTTCTGCCAACGTGTGCATGCGTCGATTATTGGGCGGATGTGCTACCCGTGTTCTTGCCAGATATAAAGATCTTCGCGATACATGGCAAGATGAAGTTGAAGAGGAGCAAGATTTTGGAGAAGTTTCGCCAAGCGGATAATACTATTTTGTTGTGTACGGATTTAATGGCTAGGTGAGTTGAATTTCAGCTTTGCATACTAAATTTTGTAAAAACTGTCTGAAGCCGTGCCTTTTTAACGTGTTTTTAACCATAAAAAAAGGAGGACGTTCTCAAGTCGACGTGTATGTATTTTACTTTTATGTATGACCACGCATAACGTTTTTTAAATCATGAGTATCTACCTATTTTAAATATGGATTTGTGTATGTTGGACCATTCAGTTTTTACATTCGTTTCTATTAGCAAAACTCAGATCATTGTTATTATGAACTTCTTTACAGAGGCCTCGATATCCCAGAAGTAGAATGGGTCCTTCAATGGGAGCCTCCCACAAACCCTGCCTCCCTAGTCCACCGAGTGGGCCGCACGGCGCGGGGCGGGGCCGCTGGGTGCTCCCTGCTGCCGCTACTGCCCAGTGAGGATACCTACGTGCCCTTCATCAAGACCAACCAGATGGTGGAGCTCAAGGATTGGAGGCAGTCCAAGGATGAGATCAAGATTAGTCCTAAGTTGAAAGATAAGGTAGGTAGAGTTATAATTACCTACAAGAAATGTCATATTTTTATTTTTTATTTCCCTGTCTTGACCCACGACTGGGCAAAGGCCTCACTGCTCTCGTTCCAGTTCTCCTTGTCTCAGCTATCTTTTGCTATTGGGATCCTAACAACCAGTGCTTTCATTTGATATGTCACGGTTTGCAAAACATTTTTATTTTATTTTATAATTTGCCCCCCAAATTCAAAATTCATTCCACGTCCGTGTTTGGGTCACAGAAATTCAGATGTGTAAAAACTTTTAACTTAATCGGTCCAGTAGATTCGGAGCAAATTGGCTGTGACAGACGGACGAGCGATGAGATAGACGAGCGATCCAATAAGGGTTCCGTTTTTTCATTCGTAAGCCTAAAGTCTTCTAAGTACATTCAACCGCACGTCTAAGCTAACAATTTTACTTTAACAGCACCTTTACATCGTAGCAATAAATGCGGTTTTTGTAGTTAAATGTTACCGACTTATATGTGATGTGCGGTTGACCGGACCTATTACAACTTTCGTTCGCGAGATAATACAGCAAAGAAAACTATAATTTTGGATATTGAATCGAGATGTACTAAGCCCTGCATTTTTCAGGTCCTCTCGATGCTACACGAACAGCAGAAGCAAGACAGATCAGTCCTAGACAAAGGACAGCGCGCCTTCGTCTCCCACATGCGAGCATACACGAAACACGAATGCAACCTTTTACTACAATTTAAAGAACTTCCCTTAGGGCACATAGCCACCAGCTACGGGCTCCTAAAGCTACCCCTAATGCCCGAAATAAAGCAGGAACATAAGGACCAGTTCATAGGACCGAAGGACCAGATAGATTTTAACAGTATAACCTACAAAGATAAGCAGAAGGAAGTCAGTAGGCTGCAGAAGTTGGGCGAGTATAAGAAGACAGGGGTGTGGCCGTCGAAGAAGAAAAAGAAAATGGTGAGCTATGAAATGTCCATTGATTTTCCTTACAAAAGGCGCGGTTTTCACTGCCAAACAAATATCAACATTGAGGTTCTTATAATTAAGTGCAAAATAAATAACACGTCCGCCTCTGCCTGCTCTGATGCGCCCTCGGATTAATGGAAGTTTGTGTATTTTAAACTTTATTTCTACTACGACTCTTTATTTTATTGTGAATGCCGACATCTATACCAGTACATACATACTGTGTAGTATTTTTTTTTTCACTTTTTCAAGCTTTTGTCAAAGTTAAAATCAGGCACCGAAACCGGTATGATCAATACGGGTTCAAGGAACATTTATATTTTTTACAGGTATTTTTAAAAGTTACCTTAAATTGAATACAACCAACATTGACACTGGTTACCGAAATAAAAATTACCTCTATCTTACACGTGCCGTCGGCATTAGTCAAAGGGCGCGCATCTCCTGTGTGTGTACGCGGTATTAAAACGGTAACCTAAATAGAGATAACATGTTTCTTCTTCTTGGTTTACCCAGATAGTGGTAACCTTAGTCGAAGAAGTAACCAAAATTCTTCTATATGTGTACCGTAATTTATAAAGGGTTTCGGTCCCTGGTTAAAATATTGAAACTGATTTGAAAATCTTGTATTTTCAGATGCAATCCGAACCATGGGAACAAGCGAAACAGAACAAAGAAGAGCGGAAAGAGAAGCGGAAAATGCGAAAAGAGCTGAAAAAGAATGATCCAGAGAGCGGAAAGAAACGAAAACGTAAAGCGGTAACACAAGAAGAGTTGAATGAACTTGCAGCAGATATAGCGCTTATGAAGAAGCTAAAAAAGCGGAAAATTACTCAAGACCAATTCGATCAGCAATTTGAAGTATAATAAAGTGTTCAAATAATATGATCGTTATTCCTTGTTTTACTGCTATTTCCTTAACCAAAAAGCGTTTTAAAGTGATAGAGATGCTTTATAGGATTTTAACGACATGATCATACGTATCGTCAAGTAACAATCACTATAATCTGTCTCTGTGATCCGGGAATTAGGATTCTGATATTTAGCGACAAATTTAGACTAATTAGCGACAATTTTTTTGTGTTATCAAAATTAAAATGCATGATGGTGGCCATGCCAATGTCAGTCACACCTCACCGGTGGTGTAATCTGTCGGCGATCACGTTTTTACCTACAATCTTTTGTACTTATCTTGATTGAGAAAATCGTTGATAGCTAGTCGCCTCGTCGCGTGTGGGACAGGTGCCTTATGGCTGTTTCGCACCAATCAGTGTGCTTAGTTACAGATCGAATTAAGGTTCTGTTTCTCGTTCGATGTCATAAGGAAAACCAAATAATACGACCAATGAAAATAGTAAAATAAATATATATTTCTGTTCAACTTTCGTAGCAACATTAATTATCTGAGTATTACTTATCAAAACACAACAAGGCACTTATCACCTATTTAATATTATATTGACAATTTGATGTAAAAGTTATACAATTTTTATATTAGCTCGGGAGCATTTGGCACTGTGACGATAGCACCGAATTAAGGCATAATAATCTTAGATTGTATAAAAATGGATTATATTGATACATAATAAAATTGAGCTTATATTTGTTAGATTTGAAAGAGTTAGAATAACAATGCATAGTTTAGATTTTATAAATTGAAAATGTTTATTTACTATACGAGTTATTGTCAATCGTATGGCGACATTTGTTTAATAAAATCTGCCAGTCAATTTGTGATATAACCGGTTATCAGTGACAGACTAATGTAGGCTTTAAATATTGCAGAGCCTATATCTTAACCGCGAGACTTTACTGAAACTAAAGACAAAATATTGATCAATAAATCGTAGTCGTGTTATTACTTATTTACTTACTTTCTTGATAGATCCCTACGGTAGGCTGCGACCAGATATTATGTCCTCAAAAGGTTTTTGTCAAGGCATATTGAGCATTTACCCCTTTTTTCATAAACATTGCTTAAAGTAATGATAAGCGAGTGTTTTACCATTTTTGACGTTTAAACGTGTCTAATCTAATTCATTGAGTAAACACCCAAGACTGCACTCATTTCAAACTGATCCATATCTGGTCACAGTCTTTAGAAATCCATGCAATAAACTACACTTCATGACGAGAAACACTGTCATAACTAGCACCAAATTATTTTACATTCTACATACGTTTTCTTAGATGCAAATAATTACATTTTGATACTACTTTTCAATAATTTTGAGTCTTAAGACCATCGTCTTAAACATCCTAAGACAACATATTAGACAAAATTGTGCGTCAAATATTTTACTATTTTCAGTTTTCAGCTGTCACATTTTCTAATAAAAAAAGAGTAGATATTTACATTAACGTGAATATTGCGATTTCGTTTTTAACTCGTTCATTTAAAGACAGTTATTAGCGTAATTTCATTGTTTTCTGTGAGGCTCGATTTAATTATAATATTTCAATGAGTTTTTTTATTTTTATTCTTGTGTTCTTCAGTTTTCCTTCTCTATCTTTAAACAAACAAGTCTAAAACAACATTACACATGAAATACATTATTATTAGGGAAGCGTCTAAAGCGGTGGTAAGAGAAAAAAACACCATAAAAAATATTTAACGTCAAAATATTAACAGTCGAAATCCTAACATTAGGGGAAACGTCCAACGAATGTGACATGTAGAGGAACGAACCCTGCACTTGATTCTCGTAACGATTTCTCGCCAGTAAGAAGTTCGAGTCCGTAAATCTAGAGACATAGATATCTCGTGTTAGCGCTAAGAACCGAAATAACAAAAGCCAATCAAACATAGGCTTTCGGATATCGGAAGTAATTTTGTATCCCATAAAAGTAAGCATTTAATAAACAAACTGCTTTTGACTAGCAGTTTGTGATTATAATATTTTTTATGCGACATACCTGAGAGTTTGTCCTTCCTTATTATTTCATAGGTTCGATATTTCACGCAATACATTCGGAGGACAGTTCACCTTCTTGTCGATTATAAAATTTACACTAAGTACATTAAAATAGCGCGTATTTATACACAAAAGGTTAAAATATGCTAAGAAAAACTCGATTATGAAAAAAAAAATACAAAAGCGTCACATACAAATTGGAGAAGTGTAGGGTGAAAGGACCAATTTTGTACCATGCCAAAATTGATAACTCTAAAATATTTTTACACTTTTTTTTAATATTTCTAAACGTAATGATTTAAGTATGATACAAAATATGACCTGTACCATAATTTACACAAATATTCATAAAGGTAAAATCAAGCATTTTTTCATACAAATTCATACATTGCTTTGTCATGATACTAAAACGAACTTCTAAGTTTACGCCATCATAAATTACATAAGAAAAATAATTGTCGTAATAATACTATTTAAAATTTAAACTATAATACTAACTGTCGAGGTGACAGCGCGACTTACTGTCAAATGTCAAATTTCATAACTGACATGACTAGATGCCAAGGACCATAAAATGTATCCAATGATATGAAATTAATACTTTACATTGTGTTAATTGAAAACCGCGTCCTTTAGTTGACAATCCTATTAAATACCATTTATTTGTGAGAAAAGAAATACTAAATACTCGAATGACGCGCTGGTGTTAAAATTCAAGATGGCGTCAGATTTCGGCGCCAAAAGTACGAAAAATCTTACAAATCATATAATTAAAACAGCAAACTTATATTAACTAGAATAGAATAATAGTAGAAAATAATTATTAATAATGCATTGAGCCAGCAATTTGTTTAGAAGCGTTGCGCCTTAAGTTATTTGAAAATATAAAAGATATACAAAAGCACCAAGTTACTGGACTCTTAACTTACAACACCTTTTCGAATTAGACTGTTGGAATCAATACAGTGCTATCTATATATAAGCGCGAACACTTTTCGTTGTATAAAAAAATATTCAATAATTCACAAACATTGGGAACTTCCAGTGACATACAAAGTACATGTTTGTCGCAGGTTCGCGTCATTATAGTTACTCCTGAAATATTCCAACTGTCTAATTCGAGTTTAAAGCCTTATCCACACGGGTTTTCATATTTTATTGACAGTTCATAACATAGTACAATATTAAGATTGTGGGTTCATGAGAAACGTGTGATCTAGGGTTAATTCTAGTATTATAAGAATATGTAAACATTTTATAAGTTCAGCTGGTTAGTTAAATGATCAACTCGACAATATTTATAGGAAATAGTCAGTTATGTATTGGTCCTTTCATCCTTTGCTAATCATAGGACCAGTTTTTTTGTCTCGGGTAAGTAGACATTGAAGATTGAAATTATATTAACATCGAAACATTTTCTGTTGCTCTTTTATGTCAAACGTAACAAGAAACTTTAAATTCGCATATTTTTTATACTGTTCACATATTCGTATAACACGTAAAAAATAAATAAAATTAGCTTACTACTACCAGCGACGTTTGTGTGCCTACGTTAAAACTATAATTGATTTGTTCCTACTATATTATTGTGAAATATAACATTTATATATATTTAGTTATTACGTTGACATCATATTATTTTCAGAATAGTTCCCTTTATTTTGGTAGTCATAGTAAAATCTCATACACTTTGAATTTATTTCTGACGTTAGACTGACAAGCTATAATTTGTTAAAGTTTCAACTATCCTGTAATTAATAAAGACAATAATTATTTGAAGATAACACTTACTAGCCCTGAACGTAATGTTTAGTTTTAGTATCAAAGTAAAGACACAATATAAATATGTACAGTATGGAAACTAGACTTATTTGTTGAAATAATTACCTACGCTCCATTTTTAAAAAGATCACGGCGACCACTCGTCTTGACACGGCACCCACTACAGACAGCACTGCGACAATCGCTTGGGTTAGGTTAGAGAGCGCAGTGTCTGTGTCAGTGTGCCGTTTCGAACGTTTACTACGTAGTTTCTGTACTGTGCATATTTATACTGTGGTAAGGGCCATCAAAACTTTGTGGAGCAATATGAATACCAAGATTGCATGTACTCGTCGTTCGAGTGAGGTCTTTAAAACAGAATCCCTTCACGAGCTTTTCAAGTAAGAGAACATTTGGTCCTTTGGGATACAAAAATTCAACACAGTCGCCATTTAAAGAACTAGGAACCTGTCACTATGGTAACGTTTCCTAGTCAATATTTTATTACTAAAAACAGTGTTTTCAATTCCATCATTGCTCCGCTAGGCTACAACTTAGTCTATACATTACTACAGCGCATGCGCAAGCCTGTGGCTACACGGCTAAAGGCTATCGTGCTCATATTGTCAAAGCACTCAAAAATGTACACCACCAATTAATAGCATTATACAAATGACTTGTGACGGTAAATTATATAATTAAATGAGTTAAGGCACATAATTTTATTCCGCGTTTTTATCACTTCACTATACTTACTATTTACAAAATTATTTATATAAATAAATAGGGGGAGTGTACTGGCGGACAGGAACACACCTGTATCTGTAGTTATCAGGACTGAGCGTACATTGAATATTTCTGTAAGTCTTCATTTATAAAAATTCTCAATTTATTTACTTTGAGACCAAATATTCACCCAAAACATTATTATAGAGACACTACCTAGATATAAAAAATGTAATGCCAATATTTCTGCACGCCAGTGTTCTCCTATTGCGAAACAATGAAAGTTCAAAACATTTTTATTTTTACAAGCTCTTGATGCTTAACCCGATCCTAATTACAGTATAATATTATTGTCAAACACAAATGTAGTGACTTTTCATCATTCATTTAGTTCGTCGATATTAATTCTAAACTGTTTTTATGTACTCTACTTATTTTTCAGAATTAATGTGAGAACAGATTCAAATTAATATCAACACGTCAACTTTGTGTTTTTAATCCAGTGTTTTTTTGACATTAGACAGTCTTTGTAAATCAAAATATAAGAGACGGACAAGTATTGTCAAAGTTGCCTTTTTTACCAAAATTTTACTTATTTTATAAAGATGCGAGATATTGACCGCCTCAAAACATAATCGATGGTCGGTAATTCGGCTGCTATGAACCTCTCTGGATCGATGTCTTCAAAAACTTGTTGCATCTTTAATTGTACTTTCGCATATTCAATTTTTGTTAATGTAGTATTTTTTACAAAAGTTATCCATATTAGGCTTAATAAATTGAGAAATATCGCCATAGACAGTTAAAAAACAATATTTCCATCCCCCCCTCTGTCCCACCAGATTAAACAACACAAAGCTCGCTCGCTCCTGCCCTTCCCCTCAGACCTCGTCGGGCGCCATGGCGTCGTCGTCGTGGTTGTGGTGCGGGCTGGCGGGCGGCGCGGGGCTGGGCTCCGGGGCCGCCGGGGCCGCCGGCGGGGCCGGCGACGGGGCCGCGGCCGGCGCCGGGGCCTTTACAGTCGCCTCGAGGGCTCTGATACGGTTCTCTTGTTTGACGATCACGGATTTCAGTTTGCGAATTTCGTCGACTAGGTCTGACAGTTGTTTTTCCTAGGTTGTGAAATAGGAAAGAATTTGTGTAGAGATTTTTGTTTATTGGAGTAAACTTTTTGGAATTTACAGTTTTTTAAATGGTTTTTCCGTACTAAATATAAGTAATCGACAGGTATATTTAATCTAACATGAATACTGATGAATTTAAAGATGGAATCATCTACGTATGAAGTCGTTTTGAGTTATGTCACTATTTAAAATATGGTTTCAAAGCTTGAGACAGATTGGATATTCGAATTCTCGAATAGAAAATTCGAATTCAACTTTGAACACAAACTCAAAACATCAATTTCGATTAAATCAATTAATTACAAGCACTTTAAAATTTTCAAGGAGTCGGTCAGTTACAAAGATGACATTAGTTGCCTATTGCAAAGAAGATTCCTATGGGCAAGAAAGGGCAAGAAACTACATGGACACTCTTTTAAATCAAACATCGAACAACTGAAAATACATACGATGGCAGCACTAATCGCCGGCGGTGGTGTAGCAGACGCCGGAGTGCCGGCATGGCTGTCGTCTCTCTTGTGCGCTGGAGTGGGCGACCTATCCTTGTCCTTCTCTCTCTCCTTGGCCCCGGCGAGCGCGTTAGCCTTCTTAGTGACGTGCAGGTTCTGCGTGGCGCGGCCCGACACGTACCCGCCCTGCACAACGAGAGCGCGCTCCTGTAGTTTGGTTAGGGGGGCCCTACCTTATAGCATCTGTCTTTGAATGAGGCTGTTGGCTTTGGTGGAGGAGTCGGTGCGGTGTCTTAGATTTTAAAATTACCTACTTCATTTCGAAATTTTGTTTTATATCGATATAAAAATTATTGATAAAATTACTTTTATCTTTTTATGTATATTAATTTAAAAACTTATTTGTGTTAAATCAAATCAATTTGTATGTAAAGCCCGCTTGCACCACAAGTCTCTAGATGTGTAGCGCTAAATGCATTTAAAACATCGTTCTGTTTCTGTCAATCGTTTGAAGGTGAAAGAGACAGACTGATGTTTGAAATATGTTTAGCGTTAAATGCATTTAGTGATATGTGGTGCAAGCAGGCCTAAGTGTACTTCGAATGAAACCATCTCATTGGTCTTAAGGACTTTGACCCACTTTGCGTAACCCAATACGCACCGTGCATTTGGCCGTAGCGACCAACTGGTCGCACAAAATGCCGTTCGACTGGTTGCGGCCAATCTTTGTGCACGTTATTATGAACGTCCACATCGTAGTCGGAGCTTCTGCGACCAACGTAACTGTGACTGCTAGGAACAGGCCTACCCTAGGCTGTTAAATTTTCATTGTTCGTAATTAAGTTAAAGTTAGTGTTAAGGCCGCCTCCCCAAAGAAAAGGAAAAGAAAGTTGTCAAGTTGCTTTAGTTCATTGATTAAGTTAAGGCGATATTTGGTAGCGTTATTGTATGATAAAAGTCATTTGATTAAACACAAATAAATTGGTACTATTCTTTATGATTAAAGTAGAATTGAAAAACCCAGTTTACTTTGTTTCAAGTAGATACATAATAAATTTTCTGATAGAATAAATAACAAATAGAGAATTAAATAGGTTTCCCATAGAAAAAGTAATCCCCATATTTTATAAAATATTAAAATCTTAAGATTAACATTAAAATGGTTAGTAACACGACAGAAAAAATCTCAAACTCGATTAAAAATTCGCGGTTATTGAGACACAACACACAACAGACAAAAAAACGCAAAATACAGTCGTTAGAGCAAGCCAACAGGTACATTCAAGACGACACTTACTGGTCCTTGGGACCGGTGGTCCTTGGTGATAGATATTCGTCACGGAGTTGTGAGAGTGAATGTTGAAGGGTTAAAGGTCTCTCATAAAAGGTTGCTATCTATAGCGATCATCTTGACGTAGCGTACTGCCGTACGATGATCGCTTTAGATATACAGGGTCAAATTAAATTAGCGAGCACAACTGCAGACGTGATGGTATCGATAAACAATAAAAAAACATTTAAAAAAAAAACTGATTTACTAAACTCACACTACAACCTAGTCGTACACCCCAAAAATAAACATCAAATAGTTTTTTTCCGTATGTTTAGATATCGATCCTTATTCATTCACGTGTGCGAAGTTTCACCAGCTAATTTTGTTTCAACCTGTATAAATATACTCTTTGAAACGCTCGTAAAAATATCTTATGAAGTTTGTTATGTCACGGTTCACGTTTATAGGAGACTCCAGACTAAGGTTTTGATAAATTGTCTGGTCCTTCGATACAACTTGTCAAATAAAGTCTACTGCGAATTGTGAAGCTTCACAAATTGGAATCTTTCTGGTAGATTTCATGGCTTGTTTATATTTTTGATACCCCAAGTTTTTAGTTTACGATTGTATGAAAATAGTACAGCATGCTATGGATGTCAACAAGCTATTATAGAGTGACAGAAGTAATTAATTAAATATAAAAAGCAAACTTACCTGTTTGAAAAATTATTGCAAAAAAGAAAATACTCTGATTATACACAAGGCATGCCTATACAAGTGTCATAGTAGAACTTTAAACTAAAACGCTACAAGGTTCGTTTGGCGCGCGGTCAAAATCAGAACTAACGCCGCCATCTTGTTTTGTCTACACAATTTCGCAAATATTTAAAATACGGCCAACGTAACTTGGCGGGTCTGAACATAGGCACAACGAACTTTCGCGCAAGTTCTCTCACTCACACTCGCCTTATGTCACCATTACGTTCCTAAAAAACGTTATTGCGCAACCTTCTGCGCGAAGTTGCCCCCCTGTCAATGTCATTCAGGCACCAAAAGATCCTTGTAGCACTCTATTCTATTATCCCATTAAGTGAAATAAAGACATTTTTGAGCATCACACAGAAACGCTACACTATAGGCGTCCATTTCAGTATGAAATTGGGATTTCTGATAACCTAATTAGGGTTATCACAGGATTTGTTCTTGAGTGAGAAGACCCGTTATAAATTAAAATACAAAACAGTAATTACTGAAGTTTTTTTTTTCTGAAGTTAACTAGTCAAATTAATACTGTCAGCGAAGACAGTCTCGTTGATATCGGGCTATATGTATAAGCACTACTTCGATTGTTCTGCAAAGACCGACTGTACCAAGGAGTGGGTTCCAGTCTAGCCCAACTGACCTAACCTACTTCCTTTCATATTTGTCAAAGTCCGCCTGTGACCTATCCGTTCAATCTTAACACTTTCATTGCCATCTCTATTTTCATGAAGTCCTGTAACACCTCTGCCGCAGACACATACCCTGCGTCCTATTAAAAGCGATCGTCGCGCGAATACTCTCGATTGTCGCGTTCATAATGTCACTTATTGTTCAGAAAACCGGCAAGCGCCCTCTGTCGGCGCGACCACGCGTTCAGGTAGTACGCGGCCAAATAGGTACCGACTATCGATATAAACACGCCGCGCGGGTTAGCGTCACTGCATAATGACATTATTTTAGCAACATATAAAATATATTTTTAGACCCGGGCCATTAAAAAAATCATCAATTTATCGCATAAATTATTCTACACTGTTATTTTGAACAGGAAATACAGCTTAATTTACTCAATATCACCGAAAGTTACAAAACACGCGGAGCGTGTCAGCGGCATTGAAAGTGTTAAACATTATCTTCTTCATACTTTCTTCCATCTTCCGTACTATCCTCCTACATAAGTCGCCCTACACTTGACCGTGGTCCTATGGGGTACCTTGAGCGACATGGTGCAAGGCTCCGCGTCCTCTCCCGCGAGCCACTCGTCAGCCGTGAGACTGGCTTCGTCGCTCAGCGTGTCCGGGTACAAGTCCTCTTGGAACAGCTCCGATTTGCGCGGCACTGTCATTGATACCACCTGTCAAATGTAATACACATGTCATATAGATAATATCACGCCGATAATCCATGAGTGAGCAGAGGTGTACCTATAGTATAGCCATATTTCGAGCCAGACCAGATAAGTTTTGAGCTAGTCTATTGTACAAATTCAGACTCCGGGCTGTATAGTCCATGTTACTCGCTGATAATGTAGCTTTCTATAGGTGAAAGAATTTGTTTAAATGGGTTAAATTGTTTTTGAGTTTATACATTACAAACATACATACATAAAACAAATCTTTGCTCTTTATAATAATTTTATTTCAGAAGTTTAGATGTCATATTTATGCCAGGACATAAATATAACAGGACAGAACGAGCTTTAGAAAAAGACTGTTGTTAAATAGAGTGGCAGCGACAACGTTCTACAACGACGAACATTTTCTAAAACTCGCTGCTATATTTACATCCGAGTACGTTACGGTGATTCTTTTATTTGCTGCTAGATATTACATGATCGAACTTACCTGACACAACCCAGAGTTGTTCAGTCGGTAGAACTTGGAGATCTCGCAGGTGGCCACGTCGCAGCCTCGCTTCGCCATCATGCCGATACCTGGAGGGGACCAAATTTATTATAAGACTAGCGAGGCTGTCGTGAAAACTTAACAAAACATCGAGACTTTTTAACGATAGTTTGCCCAAGACCGCTGTACACCGCCTTAGGAAAGCGCGGCGAGACGGGGGGCAGCGTGGACGAATGAGCGGCGGGACGCCGAGAGCGTTGACGAATGAGCGGCGGGACGCCGAGAGCGTGGACGAATGAGCGATGACGAATGAGCGGCCGGAATTGGCCGGCCGTCTCGCCGTGCACTTACCTAAGGCGCGGTACAGAAGTTTCGGTCAAACTATATATGTCCCTAGGTCTAATATTCATGTAATAAACACATATAGCTTCCGGAATAAATTCTTTTAATGATGGTGAAAACAGTTCACCGTTCACAGAAGAACAACGCGGTACACACAGATACGAAAAGCGACGTTATTTATAATATGTACAGACAGGTTATTTCTCACCTCTCTGGGGGTCCGGAGTTTGGAAAGTGTTGATGTAGTGGACAAACGGCGGCTCGGGTGTCACCTGAAATAATACAATAGTTAGTTATAAATAACACCATTGGTCTTTTTATTATCAGACTGTGCGACAGCAAACACAGGGTGGGTTTTTCGCGTGTATCTTTGTATTTGGGATTATTTATACCCTCGCAGCATGCTAACGGCTGAATGGGTTTTAATACATGCGGTGTCAATCGACTTGTCTAGGTCGTGCAGTGGTTATAGGCTGCGTTTAGATTTTATAAAACTGAAATGGCGGATTTTAGACGTCAATAGGCCAAATACTGAAAAAAAAAATCTCAATTTTTCCGCGACTCGCGGGACGCTTGTCACATGTGAAACATTGAAACTATTTTGTATAGAAAATATGCATGAAAGAATGGTTTATATAATCATAATCAATACCAAAATTTATTGACGGCCAACAGCCGATCTGACCCGCCGCATTAGATGTTACACAGAAAAAAATTAGTTGACTAACGTCCGGACAAATTCCTGGGTCTTTTGATGATAAACGATAAATGCTATTTATTTCTGTAAATTGGTTAAAAAAAACACTTTTACAGATCAAAAATAGATTATGTGTTAATACTAGACGAATTCTGTGTTTCCTATCCGACTATTCTGAGAAGAAAGACCAAAACAAACTCAGAGGTCACAGTCTCTTTTAAAGACAGCAGGCCAATTCCCGTAATTAAAAACGTTCAAAATCTAAACACAATCTCATCTGCGTGACAATCAATTTCAAAAACTTGCCAAAAATGTAGGCAAGTTATAGGTTTTTTTGTCAGAACGAGACTGAGATTAGAATGTGAACAATCTTAAAAATACGGGATTTACCGGTTTTCTGGTCTCACCTCAAAGTAGCGTATGACGGAGTCTCCCTTGCCGCACAAGTAGATCATGTTGGTGTCGGGGTCGTACAGCGGGAACATGACGCCGTTGCTGGTGTCTATCTCGACGGTCACGATGGGCTCGTTGAGCGCGTCCGGCGTGCGGAGCGAGTACTGGCGCTCGGACATGCGACTGAACCTGGTGGAGCACGAAAGTAACAGTTTATTTGCTAGTTTTTATAAAGTCAAAATATTATCTGAAGACCAATATTGATAGTCCAATAAACTTATTAAACACCCTTGTATACGTCAATTCCATATACCTAATTTCCCGAACTACCACACACCCGTACAGCACCCTAATTATGTAACACACTTTCCATCACAAGCCGAGAGTTTTGAAGGATATTCCTTCATAGGAAAAAATTAGTCTGCTCAACAACGCCGCTTAGGGACCTACGGCAGCGAATGAGTTACAGTTCAAGGACCAGCGGCACTGCGGACGGTGAGCAATAAGTAGCTCGCCGTCCGATAGGGACCAGGCCCGGGTCGACGGCGCGTTGTGTTCCACGCGCGCCTCAAAGAGATGTCAGCACCAACTCACGGGGTCCGGAAGGGCCAATGCCTGCCGGGGTTGCGGGTTTGTCCGAAAGGGATATCGCGACCTCGGCACACAGGCAACGGAAGGAACACGGGTGGGTTTTAGTCAGTAAAAGTCTGACACGCCCTCCCGCTCCACCCAGAGCGGGAGAAGTTATTTGATAATTTCCCATCCTCAAAAAAAAAAAAAAAGCGGCACCGAAAAGGTGACACTTGGGGAGTCCATTTTAAATATAATCTAATGTTGTGATTAGTACATACCCGGTAGTGAAAACGAGTCCATGCTTCAAGAAGATGGCGCGCGACGCCTTGCTGCCCTCGTGAGCGATAGCCTCCGACTCCACCTCGCCCTTACGGGGGTCGATGATCCTGAAGAACGGAAATATGTAATAGTTAGGAAGTTTTATTACATCTTGCTTTGTTGAATTATGATTTTATCAGCACTACATCCAACCTGTGTCCATAAATAATAATAAAACCCTGCCTCACGTCATTTATATTTTAAGATAATGTACCAGGTGAAATGTTAATGGAGGAAAAACTCATAAATATGTACCAGTTTAATTATGGGACCAATGTCTTCTTATATAAATAGATATGGTATTGTTTATTGTAACATCAGTATGTAATATCAATATATATAACATACATACTGAATATCAAGCATACAATTTCGTAACATTTTCAGCCAAATCTTTTTATTATAGAACAATCATTTATTTTCTACACAATTACACAGTAACTTTTACCCACATATTCAGTTCCCAGAGAGTCATTAGTGAGATTCTGTGACGTGGTGGACGAAAGGTTTTTTTTTGTTGTGCTAGTATTATTTGATTGTTATTTATTGTTTTGTCTGTTAATTTTGTGTATTATTTCTTATTTAATTGTATTGAAATGTAACTGTTCATTATCTTGGTTTTATGTTGAGTAATGTTGTGCATTTTTTCCCAAATAAATAATTAAATGAAAATACATCCTTTTGAGGCTGACTGTACTACAGTTAGATAAACACTTCTATAAGGATTTTTTGGCGTTCCAATGACGTTGAGAGGGAGGCGTGGTTGGTGAATTGTTGTGCAATTGTTTTGTGAAATGTATTGAAAAACCAGATGGCGGCGTTAGTTCCGATTTTGGCAAAGTCAAAGTCAAAGTCAAAGTCAAATCATTTATTTCAAATAGGCCCTTGTAAGGCACTTTTGAACGTCAAAGTTTACAAAAAATTGAATTGATTCTAGTCGCCCCTTCCAAAAGGTAGTTTTCGTATGGAGAAGAATGGGCAAGAAACTCCACCGTTACTCTTTTAAAAATTGTTACAATATTTGTATGTGTTACATTCGTTACATAATTATATGTGAAGACGATGCATCTAAAAAAATAAAATAAAAATAGGTTACCACAATAGGTAAAAAGAAGAATTAATAAAAATGAAGCCACGAAAGATAAATTAATTAATGATGTGATAGATGTACGGTTTTCACATATTTACAAACATTGTAAAAGTAGATGATTTTCTTAAAAAATTTACAATTAATAAGTCAGTGCGTGAGGAAGTAATCACAGAATGCAAAATCAATGTCATGTAATACTCGTAAAAATTATAATTTATACAACTTAAATTAGCAACCAGTTTGATTTTGTCTAGATTCTAGATTGTCCTATGGAGCAGGACCAGCATGTTTCCAAGCATTCTTATCTTGGATATATTCCTCTAATTTGTAATAGGCTTGTTTACAAAGTGTACTTTTAATATGAGTTTTAAATTTTCTTTCATTTAATTGTAATATATCACAAGGTATTTTGTTGTAGCATTTAACACAGTACCCCATAAAAGATGAAGATACTTTAGATAATCTGAAAAATGGTTGATCTATTTTATCTTTATTTCTAGTATTAAAATTATGTCTATCACTTATTTTGTTAAAAATATGTAGATTTTTTCTAACATACATAATATTTTCATAAATAAATTGGCAAGGTACTGTCATAATATTAATCCCTTTAAATAGTTCCCTGAGAGATTCGCGACGATGTAGATTATAAATGGCTCTGACAGCTCTCTTTTGTAAAATAAATATGGATTCAATGTCAGCAGCCCGACCCCACAGTAAAATGCCATACGACATAATACTGTGGAAGTAGCTAAAATAGACCAAACGCGCGGTTTCTACATCTGTTAACTGTCTTATCTTTCTAACAGCAAAAGCGGCAGAGCTCAGCCGCCCCGCAAGAGATGTTATATGAGGTCCCCATTGTAATTTCTCGTCTAGCGTGATTCCTAGGAAAACTGTTTGATTAATATATTCCAGCTTTTCTCCATTCAATAAGATGTCACATTCGCTACTTCTAACATTAGGTAATTTAAATCTAATGCATTTGGTTTTTTTTTTATTTAGTACCAAATTATTTACCGTAAACCAATCTTGGACCTGAAGAATAGAGTTATTCACGTCGTCAAGATTTTGTGACCGTCGGTTGATTTTAAAGATCAATGATGTGTCATCTGCAAATAAAACCATCTTCGGTTGATTTTGGAGTAATTGGGGTAAATCATTAATGTAAACTAAAAAGAGGAATGGACCCAATATCGAACCTTGAGGAACGCCCATTGCCATTTCAGACCCTAATGAGTTTACGCCGTTTACTTGAACTTTAACCTTTCTATCTTTCAGGTATGATCTTAGTAAATCAAGAGCTGTATTCCTAATCCCATAGTGCTCCAGTTTCAGCAGAAGTGTCTCATGGTCTACGCAATCGAACGCCTTCGAGAGGTCGCAAAAGATTCCAATGGCATCTTGTGCTCCTTCCCAGGCATTAAAAATGTTCTTTATTAGGGTGACACCAGCGTCAGTGGTACAACGCCCTTTGGTGAAACCGTACTGTTGTTCATGAAAGATGGAATTTTTATTAAAGTGACGTAACATTTGATTGAGCATCAACTTTTCAAACACCTTACTGAGAACTGGTAGAATTGACACAGGCCTATAATTGTTGGGTTCTTTACTATCACCGGATTTGAACAATGGAACTAGCTTACTGTGTTTCATGAGATCCGGAAATACTCCTTGGTCTACACTGGTGTTAAATATGAAAGCTAAATAGGGCGCAATGGTTTCGATAATACATCTACAGACTTTTACAGACATTCCCCAGAGATCTTCTGTTGATTTAATTTTAAGATCTTTAAAAGCTTTTATAACAGCCTGGGGGTTTGTATGCTGAAACCTAAACTCCAAAGGGCATGCCTTCACATTCTGTCTAAGTAAGGCAGCAGAAAGCGCGGGTGAGGAATTTAAAGCTTCAGTAGTTTTAATGGGAATATTAGCAAAAAAGTTTTCAAATTCCTGAGCTATTTCTACATCTGAGTTGATAGGGCCATGTGCAGTCTCTAAATTAAATTCAGTATTTCGCTGTTTTTTCCTACCTGTTTCATTATTTATTATTTGCCAGGTAGTTTTTATTTTATCATCAGCTGATTTTATTTTATTGCTAATATAAAGAGCTTTGGCTATTTTGCACACACTTTTAAAAGTTTTTGAATATTTTGCAACATACTTATGAAAGCTTGTATTATTCATATGTTGCTTTAGGCCATAAAGTTCAAATAGTTTTTCCCTGCTTTTACGAATACCTGGAGTCGCCCAATCACTAAATAAGAACTTGGTGTAAATACTTTTAGTCTTTAGTGGAAAAGTGTCATTAAATTGCGTGTTTAATAGTGAAAAGAACTCGGCGTAGAACTCATTTGGGTCACCTATATTATTAAAACTCTGAGCACATAATTTACTGGCCAAAGAATTATTTAATTTCTCTAAACTTTTACATGTAATTGATCTAAACCTTATTTGAATTTTTTGTAAAGGTATGTAGGAGCAAAAAGTTATTGTTTGTCCACTGTGATCTGATGGCAACTTGTTTACAATTTGTTTGTGTAAGTAATCACAATTACAAAAAATATTATCTATACAGGTGGCAGAGGAAGCTGTCACTCGGGTTGGTTCAATAAAAACATTTGACAAATCAAATGACTCAAAAAGGCTTAATAATCTGACAGTATTTGAGTTATTTTCTAATAAGTTAATATTAAAGTCGCCACATATAATTATTGACTTACTACTAGTACTAAGTTTCTTTAATACCTCTTCCATTACAGAATCAAACACGGATAGATTCTGGTAACTTGGAGGTCTGTAAACACATACTATAACATGCTTATCAAGCTCAACACAGGACAATTCAATGTTGTGTTCAACAGATAGTCTGATGATGTCTTGGCCACGCGCCAAAAGAGACTTGTAACGCTATAGTACCTGATCTTCTTGTCGCGGCAGGTGGTGAGCAGCTTGGAGCCGGTCCAGTTCCAGCAGGCGGAGTAGATGAGGTCGGGATGGCAGTCCAGTGTGAGGAGCACCTCCCCCGTACCCACGTTCCATATTGCTATCTGTCGACGGCGATAGAGAAGTTGTTAAATGTGAATTGAAGTTAAAAACGGGTGTAAAAAGACACTTATACTTCCCGTCATTGTAATTTTATTTTTTACTGGACCATGCCTGGGAACCTTCTGGTTACGGGAATATTGAAGGTCAAAGTTCCAACTGTTATTTTAGTTTTTGTCACGAAAATAAGTTATAAATATTACAACTTAAATACTCCCACAATCCCTGTACCGTTGCATGCACCCAATAAGCAGTTTTACGTGCATTATATTGCGGGTTGCCGATAAACAGCGAGTTTTCACACAAACGTGTTTTCGCAGTAATAATTTTTGCTCAATGTTACCTAGTTAGATGTACAGGATGCGAAAATAACGGCCATGTAATGGGTCTTTTTACACCCTGTATGTCGGATGTCGGCATAACTCGCTGTTCGGTCTAAAACCAGATGCTTCAGATGGTCCAGTAAGAATGTATAAGTTGTGTGTATAAGTTGCCTGGTATTAAGGGGGCAAAATTAATGACATTTTTGTTACAATTATTACCTTACCATGCTCTGTCCAGAACAGATTACCAAAACCAACTCAACTTTCAAAATTTTGCCAATCTAGGGTCTCCTCTCCCAAACCTTCCAGTAGGTAACGGATCTTACGATTAGAAATTCATCATCTGCCTAGCCTTTTTCCAACTATGTTGGGGAACGATACCCCTCGGTAAGACTGGTTATTAGACTTTCAGACTTCTGACTACCCGTAACGACTGTCTAAGGTCTACGAATGGCAGACGAGACGAGACGAGATCAACGGCTTAGCGAGCTTTCCGAGGCACGGAGTGGCCTCGTTATGCATAGATAGTCCCATCCACGGAAAAACCTCAGCAAGCGTAGCTTAATCTAATCGATCGACCTATGCGGCTGTTATTACTTAGCCAAGAGCCCCTCCGAGCGAACTTCCGATCAGACACTCTAGACATAAATTACCTGGTTGTCCGAGCCAGCAGTGAGCAGCACGTTCTGCGCTGTGGGATGCCACAGCACCAGCCCCACGCGGCGTTGGTGGAACACCAGGTCCACCACCGGCTCCGTCAGCGTGCGCGACAGGCCTCCGTCCGGGATCTGCCAAACCTGTAGAGGATACAAAGATCATAGGATTATACAGTCCTTTGAGTCGGGCAGAAAAATAATGTAAAAATGATAGTTCCTGGATCACGAGGATACAGAGGTTAGAGTATACGGTCCTTAGAGTCGGACACCCAAGCCAAAGAAACGATGGATGGACTGTGTAAAAGATGATATGGCTAAGTACTGAGATGCTGACTAATAAAAAAGCATGAAAGAAAAGAAATGTTGTGCCGACCGCAAATAAATTGGGATAAGGGCAAGCGAATGATGATGATAGAGTCGGCCAGTAAAAATGATGATTCTTGTTTATAAAATGACAAGATTTTGCCCGCGTGGACCGTCGGAAATTATCCCTTGGGAACGTGCTACCGGAATAAAAAGTATCCTATGTTAGGATATAGGATACTTTTTATAAGAATACCCAGGTCATGGACTGGGGTTACCCCATAGGCATAAGGTAACCAAACATGCTGGTTCTAGATTTAACAACGGTCCAATATTTTATTATTTACATGCTTTTTCTGATCTTTCTGTGTGCAGTATTCCTTACCTTAACGACGCAGTCCTCAGAGCCGCTGGCGATGACATTGTCGTTGTGTGGGCACCACGCGATGTCGAGAACGGGCCCCTTGTGCCCGCCCACAAGGGGATGGTCCGCAGGGATGCGGCCAACCTGGAATAGCCAAATGCATCGGTTAAAACATAGAATATTTTTCTTAAGGAAATAACAAGGTGTTATTGTCCTAAGCAATTAAGTAAATGCCAGCGTTATTAATTAATTACCTATTTAAATAACCAATTTGGATAAGGCCAAGAAAATAATGGTGAATCAATTTGTCTATATCATTACGTTGTTTTGAAAACAATTCGCCTTGTAGGACCAAAAATACAACATGAATTTGGTCCTGAGGTATAAATAAATACAATAAAATTAAACTGTGTTTTACTTGCTTCATGTTATCGCGAATTCGTCAAGGTTTAGATGGTTTAATTTCAGTCAAATGTTTCAGTAATTTAATTTAAACTGGAATTTACTTTTCAAAATTCCTAATTTCTCTTTCCTAACTCAAAAACACAATGTGAAAGTATTACCATAAAAGAATACACAATTTAATTATCTGTAAACCTGCGCGCCAATTAATTAATTCGCGTTGTCTCTGAAAATTATGGGCGCGAAAACTTTCACATGCACTAACGACCTAGTGAAAGTCGGCCATCTTATTTACGAAAATACGTAATTAAATATTTTTGGCGCCACAACTAGAGTATAAATCGCTAATGTAGGTCGCACAATTTTCTATAATGAATACATACTAGCTGCAAAGTGCATCAGTGTATTTTATAATATTTATAGTTTATTTACGAGTACAAATAATAATCTACTAACAGCATCGTTTAGTAGTAAATCTTAAGCTATCTCATAAACAACAGTTTTGTATTTACGAGCATTTAAATTAAATATGCTAGTGTTTATTTCATAGTAAGATTGCAGGGACAAACTAGTAGTTATCCTGACCGGAATCGGTTTAGACCTCCTATTTCAAAGAAGTATTTAAATAAACGAACTTGTGTTCTTTATATTTATTGCAACATTAAGTTTGTTTACAGTTGCTCTAAATGCAGCTAAGTACCTATTTTACACGACATGCAACCTCCACAACTCAGGCAGGCTGAGACTAAAATATTAGCATGACAGTCGCGGTCAACTGAAATTCTGATGCATGCCATATTTTCCTATAATGCATGAAAACTGAAGTAAATAGGACACGAATCAGCGTCAAAATGTCGTCTGAAAACGTGAATCGCAAGTTTTCTGCCCACAATATAAATAGGAATTCCGAACAACATTGTGGATGGCAGGCAAATATAGGTTACGAAAGTGTGAATATTTTTAGGTTATTTCTGACACAAGAACATCTCGTTTGTATTTGAGTCGAGTTAGCTAGTATACAGTAGGTCGATGTAGCATTACTAAGTTGAGAAACTAAAGTCGGGCACAGCAAAGTAGGAGAGAGGAAGAGCCTCTCTCCCATCCACGTAAACCTTTACCATACAAACCTTTGTAAACCTACCACCTAAGTTCACAAAGCAATAAATATATTGAGTATTCAAGTGTTCTACCACAACAAACAAATATTGGTCAATGACAAAAATATTATCTCCGTCATTCAAGCATTTTTGCAAACTGGTGCTAGGATCCGCATTTTGGGAAAGGGAATCACCGACGAAATAATTATTTCGTCACAATAAATATTTCCGATACTTAACACTTATCGGGCTTATCATGTGTGTGAGTCAAAACCAGAGCGTAAAACTAAATGCAACACTGGTCTCGATTCCTCAAGTCCGCACGAGTTATAAAAGAATAAGAATAATAGCTACTGATGTGGTAAAAATTTACCAGTCAGCTAGGTTCATACAGAGGGTGCACCGGACGTACATCTCATGTAGGCTTTTATTGCACACATTCATATTCTTAAGGATGAAGAAAAACAGACAAACCCTAAAGCTGTCTCGTGTTACTGTGTTACTCTTATGGAGATTTTGGACAACTACCCGATATCAACGCATCTTTTACGTTCGAACGAAACAAATCTTCCAACAAAACTATCTTAGCATCAGATTCAAAGTATCCTAGCAACGCAAGATCGATATAATCTCAGTGTCAGTTTCAGGTGCACCAGATTACATCATAACGCAACATTTGATCAAACGTTTGTCCGAATATTTATGCGTTTCGCCGAGTTCCGAGTAGATGGCAGGACGCCAAACGGCCATTATTATTACTGTGCAAATTCCCGCGATGTTCCGGACTGCCACAGTGCCACTGTGTCACGCATTCTGGTACCAACACTCACTAATGGTACTGAATGAGCGGTTGGCACATTAAGCCGGTAATTATTTAGGACCGTGTCAATTTCGTGTTGTTTTGATATTTGTCGAACAACGTGATAATTTGAGTGTCAACACTCAACCGTGATGATCGATGTTTGAGGTTGTATTTACGAAGTTCAGGACCGTATCGCTGTGTAAATTGAAAATTACCTCAGAAAATGCCGTGAGGGATTCCTCTTCTTTTCTTTACAAACCCATGACTCGTTTTGTTATCCATGTGTTAGAATTAGAAAGAGTCGCTCGTTTCTATTCTAATTTGGCAACAGTCTGAGCAACTCCAGACATTCGATCCGGTGTGGTCCGAAGTTTAGGTCACATACATATTGGAGCTGAGTTTCGCATTTCTTGACACAAGACACTCCTAAACGAATTATAAATGATTAAATAACAATTTCGATCTCAAATATCCAGCGGTTAAAGTCTTTTTTTAGCTTCCAAACTGCCAAGAATGTGTCCTATTAATATATCATGTGCAAACAATCAAACGGTTGATTTATCTTCATCGGGAGCGCGGCGCACAGGCAGGTGTGATTGAGACGTGTCATTGCAGATGTGCTGGTTGCTTGAACACGTGGGATTGTTGCATCGTACTGGGACTTGGCTGATGTTCATCTTTTTACTTCCACAAAGCGAGGGAAATGACCAACACTCAGAAACGAGGTCAGATTTTTTGCAGTGGGTTAAGAAACTCAATAAGATTGAGATATCTATTGTTAAATGGGATTTTTCAAGTGCTTGGGGAAGTAGAAACATTGATATTTTACTAGGATTGGTTGTAGCATTTCGGAGACCAAGTTATAAGACTGCTTTTCAGAATCAGGATACTCGTATCGAAAAGCAGTGATTGATCTAAAACTGGACCAGATACAAGTTGACAAGATTATACTGAGAGCCGAAGGGGTTTGCTGAATGTAAGCATAAGCTGTATTAAAGTGCGCAGGAGTTGTTCGGCCAAGAGTTTCTAGATTCTTTACCTACACGTATAACCTTTTGGCAACGTCTGACATGACGGTAATCAAATATGATACTTAAACCCCCATGCAATACCTGTGCATTATGATTTTGCTAATCGCGTTACACACGCCGCACATTGCACACGTCGCTACACTGTTTTCGGCGTGCGTAGGCGGGCCCTCGATTTCCGTCTGCCGAATTATTACCCAATACACAAACATACATAAATAGATTCCTTAAATAATAACAACTAATTATAGAACGTTTGAACAATGTTTTGTAGATGTATTGCGTGTATGTTAAACTTGAGGTTATGCTATTCTTTAGATATATCAAGGGCGATTCGTGTTAGGTGTTGCTTTTGAATTTTTTTTCAGTGTCGTCTTTGCTAGGCTGCCTATGACAGAAACGAAAGTTTAAAGAATATTAGAATTTCTCTTGCTTTAAATCAATATTTTTTTTCTATAAAAAAATTTAATGCGAGATCTTTCAACAGTGACACGTAGTTTTTATTGCCACCAAGAATAATTCTCATCTTGCACTTGCTCCAATTAATGCTACTACCTACCCTACCCTAAAAATTCTTAGATTTTTTGTAGATTCCAGTTATCTAATACAACGCATTATAGCAGCATTGTTGTGCTACTGTTTATATCGCGAATAGCAAAACATTTGCGTCACAATCGTCACAAATCACAATTTAAATCGTAAAGTTGGCCATTTCGACGACAAACATTGGATAATTCAACAAACTAATGTCTCAAATCATGATCTCCTAATAATAACTTGTAGTACAAAGTTTGTAATACCTAAATATAGGAGAGGGTAGTCATAAAGTTTGTGTGATAGCCAAAAATCACAGACATTAGTCATTATTATCGAAACGGTGTAACTTGTATGGTGTACGCATTGATTTGTACGTGTGAATAAATCTGAATCATCAATGCGTCGAGGAATATATTTTTGTGTTGGCATGTTTAATGATTAATGCAACACTGAAAGTTTTGCACGCCAACGGATCTACTCTTAATTTGTCGGTTTAGGTAGAATACAAATTAGAAGCAGGTTTGAAGATAGAACATTATATCTTGAGAGATCTTTTGCAATGTTTAAACAAGACCATGATTAGATCCTGGGAAAGTACGAATTCGTAGCGCAGGAATTCATTTCAGGCTTCATTCCAGCTACAACGTATTTCTGATTTCAGAGAGGGTAAATAAACAGTAGGTACAGATTTATAAAAAAGAGTATTATTTATTGTTATTTTTAAAACTGCTGTCTATGTTCTTATTTCGAAAAAAAAATTACGATCTTAGACATTCTAAGTCAGAATTGAAATTGATAAAGAGCTAAATTATTCAATTTCAATAAAGCCCTGCTTCTCTCTTCCCGCCACTTAGCAATCATGACCAAAAACAGCGAGATGTTAAAAATTTAAGGCCATTTTAACATTATGGGGCTGCTATGGAGAATATAGGATACAAGAGCGAGCGAAGCGAGCTCGAAATTTTTAACATCTCCCTTCGAATAAGTTAGTTCTTTCTCTTTGACCGTTCAGAAATAGAAGTAAGTTTGTCATATGCAGAAAAAATTGAGAATTAAGAGAATGTAGAATGCAAAAGCGAGCTAACCGAGCTCGAAAATTTTAGAATCGCGCCTGGAATAGGTTAGACTCTCTCAGAGAATGCTGTAGTTGCAAGAATTCATTCAAAGTCAGAGTCGATAAAAATACAGTATTTAAGCGTACTCTTACTACTTTTGTAGATTATATGGCACGCCTTTGCGAAATAGATTACAATTATCAGTTTTAGAGTACGTACCTCCGTACTCTAAAACTGATAATTGTAACTACAACACTAGGGGGGGTCGAACTCTGGATTGAGATTCTAGTTTCTAACATTTCGGCGAGGGGTTGAACCCCCAAAACCCCCCTACCTACGGCCCTGTTTCCAAGACCCTTCGTGGAAATTCAGGGATGTCTTTTCATTGTTAGGTCTGTTTAAAATACTAACTACACTGATCAATTACAGTTACTAACGTTACTGCTGTGTAACGTCAGTAATTGTAATTGATCAGTGTTCATTTTATCCAGTCCTCTATTTAGAATTTTACTAAATAAGGCCTCACTATTATAGGCGATAATGTTTATCTAAAACATCCGCTGTGTCCCTATCGCCTTTCCGTCCACTGTCTCTCACACTGACACAAGTAACAATGATAGCACATGAGCAGTCATTACTGAACGGAACATCTAATCAGAAAGCCGTCTGTCCACGTCCAGGCCTAACCTTGTGTAGCATGACCTAATGTACGGGAATAGCCTTGATTGTGAATGAGATGATGTAAATTATATCACTGGGGATATAAAGAAGATTTATTTGATGAAGCGTTGCATGGCGGAAAGCTTGTTTTGCGAATCTTAATGAATCAGAAAGCAGAGATTCTCTAGAAAGGAAGAATTGGGATTTCAGGAAAGTTTTGGCAAAAAAGGGGAAGCTGATTATTGTCTGCTTTCTCGTTTTCGCCGAAATACCTTTCGCTAAGAGATTTTGGGGCTTTAAAAGTTACCAGGTACTGTAAAAGAGATTGGCATAAGCAAAAACTAAGATGTGACACGATTTTACTTTGATCACGCTAGGTTTAGACGACTCACTCCTTCTCGCGGAGAGGAGCAGTGGGAACGTAGGCAGATTATGCACTAGGCTTACACACGTGGAAAGACTTAGTAGTCTTCAAAAAAACAAAAGAGGATTCGAAATAGGTCACCAGATCATGCTTTCTTTAAGACAGCGGCATTGCTAAAGAGATCTATTAAAATAACATAAAGTCAGCCACTCCATTTGGCGGCCCAGCTAAATAATTAATAGTAATTAACTAAAATTTATGACAGTTTGCTGTAGAAACATTTACTCATCCGTTACTAGGAATACTATATTTAGGTCAACGTGTGATAATTAATTCTGGGAATATCTCTATCGGGTTCCAGAATAATTTTGAGACGCAGAATATAGTTTATAGTGCAATAAATAATTCCAGCTATGATTATTCTATTTTAGTAATAGTTTACATAACTATGGGGGGGATTCGGGAATATGTAATTAGAAACAAAATAAGTATCTGGCAGTCATGTACGTGCCGGGGATAAAGAGGTAAAGCCATCCTGGTTCAGCACGGTTAGCAAGACCATAATAGAAACGGGTTTTGTCGACAGAAGATTAGACAAAATGACAGTTATACAATCACAATCTGTCATTTTGTCTATTCTTCCGTCGGCAAAACCCCCAGAAAAGCCGTTTCTGTGGTTGTCATGCTCCGCGAGCAGACTCGTGCAGCGGCGGAAAGAAAGACAATTTTTTTAATCGATATAAGACAGGAGGAGGTTCGCAAGTTGACTCGTATAATTTTTTGTATGTGTGACCACGAATAACTTTTTACAGAGTAGGTACATTGATGATTCTTTTTTTTACATCTCATCTTTCGAGCCTAGAAGTTAGAGCACAGAAAACTGGCGACTGACGATACCTCCTTAGCAATCTGAAAGCAATCCTATCTCTCTCCCAACCAAAAAAACGTGAGAACCACAGACCAGTGTGAGAAACTGCGTCGAATCTATTTTCCGTGCGCGTACGCAATGTGGGGCGCGTTAAATTTACGTGTTTCGTTTATAGACATGTCCAGCGGTTTCCACACGAACTTGACACGTTGGCCTACGGAGTAAGGATGCTCAGTTTATTGAGCTTCAACCTGTAGGAATCACTGTTACTATGCACTCACTTGGACATCCTAGCGTCTAAAACCTTTCCAGGAATCTATTGGGATCGTGTGTTACTGACTTCCTTTCTGGACAGACTAAAGGATCTATTATTAGGTAGTATTAGCAGGTCATAGAGCGATTAGCCTTAGTTTCTTTGGTAGGTCCATGCTTAGATATATCCCATTATGGACACTTAGGTAACAAGTCCAACCTCGATATGATGGAAAGAAGTCTTGACGGACTCGGTCCCCTTATTCCGTACACGTTCTATAGAGCAGCGGTTCCCAAAAGGTGGTCCGCGGAACACTGGAGTCCGTGGAAGGGTCACAGAGGTTCCGAGTTAAGTCCGAGACTTACATAAACGACTGGGTACAGAATCCATTCGCAAATCATACCAAATCATCGATGTTAACTGTGTCAGAGTATGAGAATTTAATCGACATTAAGTGTTTATCCCTTCTAAAACAAAAATAAAATTCGAATCAGAAAATTCAAATTTGAACGGCTTTTGGATTCGACTTAAAGATATCCTGCAGTCATTGAGAAGGCTATCATACTTCTACTTCCGTTTGTGACTCCTTATCGATGCGAGACTGGTTTTTCAGCTTACGCTGACACCAAATTCAAGTACAGAAACAGACTAGATGCAGCTCCAGATCGTCGCTGTCAATTGCCAGACATTTTGCTTTCAAATGATTTTTTTTCACATTTTTAAGAACTGATTTTAAGTAAATATGTGAAAAAATTTCACTCATCACATTAAATAGTTACGTTGTAATTTTTGCACAAAGATTTATAATACTTATTAATTATTTTTCATTTATATTTTCTTCTTTCTTTTCAAGTCAAACATGAAAATATTCAAACTACTACAAGGTACAATCACTTTTATTATCATCAAAATGGGGACCCGCCAAAAAAAAAGACCAACTATGGTACAGAGGCAAAAAAAAATTGGGAACCGCTGCTATAGAGTCTTTTAAGTCGCCGTCAAAAGCATGTACTGGCTAGTGTCTAGGATGTTGTGACCTATTTATGGACCACAGGACAATATCTTAGTCATGTTTTTTTGTTAACAGAGTAGGTACTTAGCATTGTTTAGGAAATATGGTGTTTAACCGGTGTTCTCATTGAAGGTCGAAGATTACGGCTTATCAGAAAGATAATAGTAGTATGTAAACTTGAGTGAAATTACGACCTTATGTAATGCTATTTATTTATAATAGATAAAGGACGTTAGTAAGTTTGGGAAGTGTTTTATTTCAGGCGTCTGACATACTAGTAAATGATAAATCGAAATAACCAATACCTGGCTGTTTAGGGAACGATCCCTGTGACTATTCTCTTCTTCCCAGCTAAACCACTAGAATAAGAAGGGCGGGCGTTTTAGAGGCTGTCTTTCATAATTTTTGATATCCGAGAACTATTGATTCTCACCCTAACCTAAATATATAAATGAATTTTGAGTATTCCACAGAAAGTGACTGATTTTTTTTACGGCTGAGTCATACTATAATGGTAATGCACATCGTCTACCAGTGTAGGTAATGTATGCGGCTGCAAATCGGGAGGTTAACACTGAAGACAACGGCTCCATTCATCGGAAACTAATGATCCTCGCCTCTATATCTCTGTAAATGGCGTGTGAAATTGAGACTGTAAGTACCTTTAGTGTCGATAATTTAATTGATAAATGTGCATATGATTATGAAAAAGATATTCTATGCTTATGACGTATTATACACTATCGCATATCAATATGCATCGTAAGTTCATGACGATATGCTATCTAAATACGTCCGTACGAAAGGACCAATTTTTTTTTCACGTGTTTGTTTTATTCAGGCAGATATTTTTGTTTGAATTTCCTATGTTGTTGGTTACAGATAAGATACAGGAAATAGCTACTTTCCAAGCACGTTGTCAATAAATCGAACCCTGATTGTTTGAAGATTTTAGACCGGTATGTTTTTTTGGTAGTTACAGAAATCGAAAACAATCTTATCCCCGAATTACTGCAGATCTTTGTACTGTGAACCGATCCATACAAAATAAAATCCACAAAGACGTAAAATAAGGAACCGTGTCATAACACGCTGATATAATTTGATGACACAGTGGCGAAGCATGCGTCAGTTAGTAAACATTTACGCCGCAGGTTTTTGTCAGTCCATTGTGGACGCCATTGTCTTGTCCTAACTATCTGTTGTGGTAGACTTATACATATGTATTATGATTATGACGATATTTTTATGTACGCTTAATGTCCCTTGCGCAGGAAAATTTGCGACGGTGGATAATTAACAAAGGTGCTATTTTAAAAATATTAGTCATAGAGGGATTAGTCATGCAACGAAAGGTACCGAGGGACAGCATGAGAAGTAGTATGCTACCTTCGAAACTTTTCTCGGAAAGGACCAAAATTAATAAAAGTTGTGGTCCTGTGCGAAATCTTTCAGTCACAGCTCGGTATGTGCGGTGTGCCGGCAGTACAACTCGTTATCATAGCGATTTGATGCTTTTTCAGGCAAAGTGGTGGTGTAAGACATATTTGAGACTCCATGCTTGTTATTTATGTGAAGAACATTAACCCATAACCTATTAACTTTTTACACCACCTCAACAAACACTTTTCATTCCCATTCTCAATAGTTTTTGCTGTTATGCGTGTGCGCATTGTTGGGGGCCATTGTTTATCCGTATCTGTTGCACAATGAACGCTATCTGTCACCTCGGAGCATTGTTCGACTGATAAAAACGAGTCGCAAAGAAAGGGAAGGTTGTATTGAAGTTCAATTGATAAGGATGTCTGGTAATGCTTGGAAGGGTTCCGCAGTTTTGGAACAAATCTGCGGAAGCTTCGCCAAGCATTTTATGGGTAATTTTTTATGTTCTAAACAGTAGTCCTAAACACTAGCGATATATTTTATATAGCGGGCGTATTTAAAGATAAGATTATAAGATAAGAAGGCAAAAGTGTCAGATTTTAACTGATATTAAATCCAAGGGATTCTGGATTTGGAGAAAAAGTTCTTCGACAACACTTTGGACTACGATTTACTGGGATTTTGCAGCATTTTGTTGTAGTCCTAGCGGCGCACTGTGGATCGAAAAAGGCTCTTGAACTCTTGAAGAAATAAGAGCTTAAATTTTAAATTGTTGGTTTTTTGCCTAAAATGGCTTCTAATAGCCAATATTATGCATTAATATATCATAGGAAATTTTTGACGTACCTACTTGATGTTCTCATTATTATGTCATAATGTCAAAAAATCATAAATAAATAGTTACATCACCGTGTGCAAGGATATAACGGTTATTCTCTCCGTTTCGGAGATATAAGCATTAGCTCCATTTGTGTTTTTTGTAAAAAAAAATATGTTGCCAATTTGCCTACCTGATTGTATCTTATAATATATTTATGCAAAATATTGGCTATAAGAAGTCATTTTATGCAAAAAACCGACACCTTAATATTGAAGCTCCTATTTCTTCGAAAACCTTTTTTTGATCCACAGAGCGGCGGCAGGCAAACTGGCGGAAGAAAGGACCAAATATGATTTTGATCTCTATACAAAACAATTGAATGTGTAACTGCTAGATATAAATACGTTGCAAAGGTACTTCTAGGGATGTTATCAGTTTCCATAAATACAAATAGAAATATGTACATCATAGCTATAAGGAAAAATAATATGTATCTTATCCCTATACACAACACATAACATAATATTATGTACAAAACCAAACAAATATTTATATTGTGATAAGTAAGCAAACCACTTGTCCATGCAGAGGAGATAATACTTCATTGTGTGACAATTAGAAAAATAACCTTTAGAACTGCTTAGACGTGATAAAACAGGAATTTGTGGAGCTGACACAATTTAGATTACATAACGCTTTGTTCTTTACGTCTTTTACTTAAAGATAAGTAGTCAAATTATATGTTCCAGTAACTTTTATTACTGCTAACTAGCTAATATTCATGCAGCATTCATAACATCTGGTGAGCTACTGGAAGTTGTCAGTTCAAGCCTTTCTTATTGCACTATTAATGAGGAGAGTACCCCTAGGACTAGCATATCTAGACTTTAGTTCAAGAGGTTACATGCATATGGAAGAAAAAAAAACTCACTCTTTAAGATCATCTTTAAAACTAGAATAAATATTAAACATCTTTGTATTGCCCTTATTCCAATTAATTTAATGTCAGTGCAATTTTTATTTTTTCCATACTTCGTCGTCATCTCGGTAGTCACCCCCCTTCTAGCATCTTTTACAGTCCATCCATCATTTCTTTGGTCTTCATCTACTCTTAGATACTTCCCTCAAAAAATTTGAAATTTTATTTACTAGCTTTTGCTCGCGGCTTCGCCCGCGTGAAAGTCGGGAATTATCTCACGGGAACGCACTACCGGGATAAAAAGTATTCTATGTGTTAATCCAGGTTATAAACCATCTGTGTGCCAAATATCGTCTAAACCCGTTCAGCCGTTTTTGCGTGATTGAGTGACAAACATCCAAACACACAAACATACAAACTTTCACATTTATAGTATTTGTAGAATTTATTGCCTTTTTTTCAGTTACAGTTGCATATTTAAAAAAAACATTTCAAAAACACCCTTCCTTGGCAGTCGGGTAAAAGCGTTTAATCTCAGTTCCCAGTCTCTGTGTGCCCTTTAACAAAGGCCTCGTACAAGCCCTTCCAATACTCCCTGTTCCTTGCCTGTCTAGTCCATGTCAAAACATAAGTATTGAACATCACAAAAATATTAAAATCTTGGCCTCACATTAACGTTTACAATCCTGAGTCATAGTAATACAGTTTCATCCATCTATCTGCGCAAACAGTTAAAAACGAAACAATCTTTATTATGCTGATTATCATATTACAAACATAGATAGAGCAAGCGAATTACTGTAATTATCCACTAATTTGCGATCAATTAACATTCGTAATTATAATGAAACGCTAGAAATTATGAAAAAAATGTTTTAATGAAATTTTGTTTTTTGATGCAGTAGGATGAGCAGAACGTTTTATGATATTTTGTAGGATAATTTATATTTTTGTTTGTAAGTCTGTGAGGATGGTAAAACATGTATTTCGATTTTAGACAGATAGAATGCTCTTTATTGTGATCTTTAATATTTTAGTGATGTAGAGAGTGTGTGAATCTGTGAGTGTTTCCCAAAATAGTTAGTTTATTATTCTCATAAGAAAATAATAGTTCAGTTATCCATCAGCCATGAAATATTGTGACTAACGCATGAATTAGAGTGTTCAGGAAACACCCATACACTCAAAACTTGATAAGATAGTCAACTTCCTCTCCCATTCATAGAATTGTGACATTTTTCGGCTCTTGATAAGGATACTGATATTTAGCCTGGTCTAGTAAGTAAGACCCAAACTTGGCCCATTAGGAACGGGAGATTATGATGTAACATTTGAAGCCTTAGAATGAATACTCACTACAAATTATTTCTCAGAAGAGAAGACTGAGAAATAATTTACCATATTATATTGCATTCACAGATAATGTATTGCTATCAATGCCTTAATTACCTGATAATTACTATCTCAAATCTCCAATTCATAAGAGTAAAAATATTCTTTGCTGTGGTATAACAAAATTATTTTTAAGATCTGGTAACAGGGTATTTAGAGGTAAATTCCAATTAAATATAAATTCCTGAATAGAATTAGCTTTTCAAATTATACACCTGTTGTTGGCATTATCAAGAACTTGTGAGATAGAAATGTAAAGAAATTGAGTCATCAACACATTATAAATCAATAACCTTGGACTTTCACTGATAGATAGAGTGCAAATAAATTGGAAAAACTGGATTGAAAACTATTCAATTAGTATTTATGCGAGTCGAGAAAATGACTGTATGCATCTCACATCCACTGCGGGGCATACTCAACCCAAACAGAAGTATAAAGCAAGATTATTAGGACTAATCGCATGGAATCTTTGTATTTAAATTTATATTCATCCCCTGAAAAATATTCTTTGTTACAGACTAACTAATACCACAATGAATGAATTCTGGCAATACCAGACTGTTGTAGGACAAAGTCTGGTATTGTGTTTCCCAGTAAATGGGTTGTGGAGGTCAGATAGGCAGTTGCTCTATAAAAAATACTGGTGAGCAGTTAGACTGGAAGCCGACCTCAACATAGTTGGCAAAAGGCTAGGCAGATTGATTGTAGGTTGTCCATATTCAAGATACTGATGTGGTATGAAACTAAATGCTCCTGGTTTGCGCCTTTCAGATTTGACGAAAACTTCTGCATTAAATTACGATTTAAAATATTTTCTACTACAACTTATACAAGTTGACATAACAATGAAAGCCCTAATATAAGTGTTATTTTGACAGTTTCAAATCTTATATCTTAGCAAAAATTATGCTTTTGAATTGGATAAAAACAAATAACTTGGGGATTATGGCTGATCTCATCATGTAAGGGGTTTGATTCCCCATTCTGACACTACAAATGGTATTCAAGACTTTATATTCAATGGACTCTCATAATGTTTCTAGCTTTTAAGGTTCTGGTGCAAAGGTCTCCTTTATATTTTGTGTAATTAAGGATACATATAAAGTGGATTGAATATTTAATTACCACACAATATACTCACAAACTATAAAGCTTGTATCTTAACATGTCAAAAGATTTTTCACTGATTTTCCTCTAGTTAGTTTTAAGTCAAAAGTGTAAATTTCTCATGAAATACCCACCTAATTCACACTTTCTAAGCAGTAAATCTGGAATTATATTCCGAAGTAGTTATTTATAAATCAGCAAAGTGTGACTAAGCGTCTCAATATAATATTTCCAGTGTTAAATTAAGAGTAATTTAGCAAATATTTTTTACATTTTAATCTGTGAGAAATGAGTAAACTGTTCAATGAAATAAACTCACCTTATTGTGTGGCAGTACTATGAAGGCGCCTCCTCCTGCAGACTCGACGATTATAGCCAGAAACTTAGGATTCACCGCACAGAACGTAGAGTCCCAAGAACTTTTTGACACTCTTATATTATCATAACATTGCTCACGTTTCAGAGCCTGCCCGTAAACGTGGCGGAACTTAGAACTGCGCACCACCCTAAACGACATCTGTAACGCGAAAAGTAACCAGTTAACAACAATACAAACAACAACTATCCGATTATTTCACTTATAACATAACCTATACGCCACTTTGACCTATATTTTGACACTACAATTATTAAAGAACTCCAACTCACGTTTAATTAAATAGAAGAAATGATTATTATTACACTAGAAAATGCAATGAAAACATTTGAATATAACACAATTGTTTAAAAGAAAATAAAACTGAGAGCTACTAAGGATCGAAGGGAGGACGGTTGGGAAAACGAGCAAACTCCATATTTGGTAATGCCTGCAGCCACTACTTTTAGTGATGATAATCTCGTTTTAAAAGTAAAAAATAATGATGAAACGGCTATTTACATTGTTAAAATTTGTAGAAGAATTATTGAAGTGCTACAAATAATTATTATACTTAATTTAAAGCAAATTGTTTAGTTTACTTTTATAGAAACTATTCGTTATTTTTGAACGCAACTCTTAATTGTCAAACAACTGTCAAAATGAGATACTTTTGGATGCATTCGTGGTTATAGGATTATAATCGTTTTATTTTATTTCTTGCAATATATTCAAATGTTTTCATGAAAAAGTAATCCTCTTGAGTAAAATAATTATTATGTGCAGCACACTTACTCTAGGAACATTCAATCGAGCTCTTTCGGTATATTTGGATGCCTTTGGTGTTTGGGCATGATAACTGTGGCAACGTTCTCTCCCAACTCGTTTAGCCACAGGGGCTCTTTTGATATCGGGGCTTGTAAAACTATTATGTCTTTTGACATTGTCCTATAAAATAAAATAAACAATAAATGTGGTTGCTGGAATCAGTACTTAAACAATACAACGTATGCTAAATATGAAATAGCCACGAAATAGCACTCACCCTGTCCTCAGAATCTACTTCCATTAAAACAATAAAATACTAGTACTACTTTAAATTATGTGAATAAGTGATAATGATTGTATTACTTAGATTTAAAGAACGTATGAACACGAACGAAGAAGTTAGTATAAAAATTCATAATCTAATGAATGATGATAAATGTAATGAAAGAGAAGGTAGTTGATAAAAAATATATCATTCCAATCATCTTCTAATTTGAGGTCACATTTTTAAATTAAGAAGCTCTTGCTCTTAGTTTAATTTTTAAATGTATTATCTTATTCATTAGGAAGTTTGATTTATATCTTAGTATTTTTTTTTTAATAATTATAATTTTTACTCTACTAACAAAAGGTGTGTATGGACCATACCCGATTTTGACATCTGACACAATGCCTGTCTGACAGTGACATATTATTTTATCTGTGGTAGTTCTAGTAAATAGAAGAATCGTGGAAATCGACGATTGCCGAAAATCTGTGAATTTTATTACATTTTATTTATTTTCCGATTATAATACGCACAACATACAATGTTTTAATTCGATTTTGTTTTGTATAGTGATATTTTAAAAGAATAATCATGGAAGCTGCAGTTTCAAAGGTAAGAAATCAATCATATTTTCATGAATTTTTTGAATTTTTCTATTGCATTCTTTTATACTATTTTTGGATTTTATTAGGAACTCGGCTATTGAATGCCTTAAAGCATAACAAGAATTTGCAAAATGATATTTTTATCCAATTCAATATACAAAAACGAGTTAGTTTATTCACATAAGTTACAAAAATGAGTTTTTTTCATGCTTTGCTTGTGCCGAATACCTATTTTAGCGGTCCATTAAATACCTTTTAATTATAATTTTCCTCATATTCTATAAACCGACTTATAGTGAATGTATATTATTTGTTTACATTCAATTTCTTCATTGCACCATAGTATAATATGTGGTATTTTAAATATTTCATTACATATCAAGTAATTAATTTAACTCAATGTTATTTTCTAATTACTCAAAACTATGTCACTAGAAATGTTTATATTGGAAAAGGTTGGAACTATCTCATACCATATCCATATGCAGTTTATAGGACTTGAATATATCATCTTGAAAGTGTTTAATTTGCTAGTGATGTCACTTTATGATTTCTCTTTTTGTAATCTTTGCCTCATCTGATGTCTCTTATGTAAATGATTGAATGTGTCTCTCAATTTCATAAGTATTATGAATATGTTGACCTTTTGTCTTGTAGACTTCCATGATGGTGAATGCTATGTCTGTGACATTATCATATTGAATAAGTATATTTTTATTAAAATCAGCATGCTCCTGCCCTTAACCCAATCTATTTAGGGGCAGTGCAGTTAATCTTGTTCTTCGAAACATCTCAGTATTTTCATACTAATAATGAAGTTAGGTTTTAGTATCGTATAATGTTGTGGACCTAGCAGGACTTTCTAATTACCTAAAAACTACAGTATCCTGGAATCATAAACATCCTAACTAATATTATAAATGTGAAAGTAAGTTTGTTTGTTTGTTACACTTTCACGCTAAAACGGCTGAACGGATTTGGATGATATTTGGCACATGGGTAGACCTGATGACTTGGATTCGGACAAAGTATACTTTTTATCCTGATATTCCCATGGGATCGAGTCTTCTGTGGGTGAAACAGTGGGGTGCAGCTAAAATTTAAATATTTTTCTTACTATTTTGTAGGTTTTTAAATAATGCCCATATTTGATGTTTATGAACTGATGTACCTATTTACTTACATACTATTTGTTGTGTATCACATTATATTATTATGTACAAGTACCCCACATGTGTAATAATATCACATTAGTATAAGGCTACCTAGTGCTTATGCTATTCATGAAATAAAACAGTGAACTGCCTAATTATTGTTTTATTGAACATAACACTTTTTATACAAAAAAAATAAAAGTTTAGTTCTGTAACTTATACACCAGAGCTAGGTCTGGTGTATAAGTTGTTATTCTTGAATTCTTCAAATGTCAAGTTCATGATAACAAATACTTCAGTTATCCTCCAATCTTGTCAAAATGCTTTATCTACTTATTAGCATATTTTTATCTAATTTTAGATGTATTATGTACTTGAATATTTTTTTATAAACAATTTGATATTTTTATAAACATTTTTTTACATAGCGTGTGCTATGTAAAAAAATGTTTGTTATAAAACATTATCTTACTTCTGTCTTTAGTTCCATTCAATTCAGTTAAATCCCACACATTAAACATATTATTTACCGTAGCCCAGCTGCTTAAAGAGCAGGGTTCCAGACCATTTATCAGCAGTCAAGTTCCAGAGTGAGGAACCTCTTATCAATTTGCTCTATGTCCAGGAGTATCACTTTCTGTATTAAGCCCTTCACCCTACTGCTTCATTATATTTTAGCTTAATAATACCTGGAAAGATAAGGGCCTCCCCCTTATCTTTCCAGGTAGTATTTAGCTTATGCCTTAGCCCACGTCCGCACGGACGTAAGAATATCGCGGCGGGATTTTATCGCGCATTGGATTCTCAACTCACGGTGTTGAGCCGAGCGTTGAGAATCCAATGCGTAGGGACGCACTCGTCCCAGCACGTTGAAAAAAACACACTGTTGGATTTTCAACTCTTGGCCCTAGAGCAGAGCGTTGAAAATCCAGTGCACGAAAAAAACCACTGTCATATTTTTACGTTCGTGCGCACGTGGGCTTAGCTTCACTAATCAGAATCACCCACATAATGTTTTCAAACTTTCCAATATCAGTGTAGTAAAAAAGTCAGTTACTTAATTACTTTCAAGGCCTTTTGCAAATGCGCATCCAGTACTTATGTTTATTTATCATTAAGCATAGTTTTAATGACTGTAAAAAAATATTTTTCCATTATGTTCTAGTTAATTTTACCTTATCTGTACCTATCATCGTAATTGCTTCTGCCATTTTTGGTATTTTTCCTGTCATTAACGATAAAATTTAACTTAGTTCAAGTTAGTTTTTCGTTGGCTGTAGTATTTCCTCGTCTTCCGTTTACCGTGTTCCTACCATGTGGCTAGGATTCGCTTTGATAGATCAAAGAATTAGAGTAAGTACATCATTAACTCTCATAATCGTTAGGTGCAGAGCAGATGATGGACAATTTGTCCTCGGACAATTATTTGGGATCGTGTGGAAATCTAACGCGCACGTAGGACAAAATGATTCCAGAATTTCCATACGATTCCAAATTGTCCGTCTGCTAAGCGCCTTACATCACTACTAATCGTAATCACTAGTCACCCGCCCCTACTTCGCAAGGTTTTTATGACTCTACAAAACATCGATACCTATTTCTTTATTTTATGTAAGGCGGGTCCTTAACGATGAATTATATTCCACAATATCACAAATTGCGCAATGTTTTTGACCGTTTATATTATATTTATAGATATACGGGTTATAGATATTGCTAATCCATTGCTACATGTGTTCGAAAAATTTGTCTGCTCAACAATGTAAATAACGCTATGAATGTTCTTGAACTGTCAAAATGAAACAGGTTGTGATTGATCGTGTGTTACGCAATTAGGGTGCAGGTTTTGCTCACGAGAAAACATCAAGCTCGTGGGCCGTCAATGTAATTGCGTAAAAATAATGGATCGTTTGAGTTTGAGTGCAAGGGTTATTTCAATCATATTAATATAAATATAAAATTTCCAGAATAAATTCTCTAAATAATGGTGAAAACCGCATCAAAATCGGTTGCAGAGTTCAGAAGAACCGACTTTAATTTTATAATTATGTAGGTATAAGTTGGACACAGATAGCGAACTGCGACTGCGACGTAGTTCAGTCCTATGTACATCTTGGTGCTATGATCGCGAACAATGGCAGCTGCGTGGATGAGGTGAAACGGCGTTTGGCTATGGCCAGTACCGGTTTTAGCATAACAGGCACCCTGGGCGAAAATTTTCTCCGCTCTTGGAGAGTAAAGAGGGGCGAAAAATTCACTCCGCTTAGGTTTGCGTTTGTCTATTTAGACAGAAATAGGAGTTACCTACTTTGTCTACTTATGCAGACATTTTAAAACTTTAGTACGATGCAAGAGCAATCTAAGGGAGCTCAACAATTTTTTAGGTCTTCTAACTCTAAACGAACTAAAACAAAAGTACTCTGCGTGTGCCAGAGGAGAAGGAGCGCCGAGTCGCGGCGCCCTTTCACCTGCGGCACCTTGGGACGTCGCCCAGCGCGTCCCACCTTAACGCTGGTACGCTGGCTATGGCTAGAGGGTAATGGACAAGCTGAATAAAATATGGAGGAATCGCAACATAACTAAGGCCACTGATATGATGCTCGTCCGTATTCGCCATATTTCTGTACGAAGTGAGACGTGGACATTACGAGAACTGGAAAATAAAAACGTAGATGCTCAAGAAATGCGATGCTGGAGAAGAATGCTTCGGGTGTCATGGAAAGAATTCCGCACAAACGTCTTTATACTCCAAGAACTCGGCATAAAGCACTAGTACTGTCTCGAATACTGAAGTTCTTTGGTCATGTCTCCAGGCGGAATAGTGACTCCCCATAGAGCGTCTAGTGGTGCAGGGCAGAGTGGAAGGTAATAGGCCGTGCGGGAGGTCACCATCTCACCGATGAGGTGGACCGATCAAATAAAGTCGACGATTGGAGGATGTGCTAGACTGTCAAGAAACAGAACCAGATGGAGAGAGATCGTAAGGCGGGCAACGACTACACCCGCGATTGGATACAGTTCATCGTGACCACGACCTCTCTGTCAAGAGCGAAGCGAAGAAGAAGAGGTATAGATTCCCTAAGCCCAAGACAAATCTTTTGCTTCTCCAAGCTGCGTGAGATTCGACCTTGCTCCGCCCTCAGCTGCGCAATAGCTGCCTTATACATACATATTAATGATACATAGATAATGTTTTTATTATTACCTAAAAACGCTACATTATAGTGTAAGAGTTACTTAATTTCCTACTTAAGACCTTAGCGTACCTAGACAAACTAGGAAACCAAGATGTGTTCAAGACAATTACATGTAATTGTGCAACTGTCGCAAGTAGGTTCATCAAACAGCGTTTCAGTCTATTATTACCTAAACGTGAAATTAGTTGCGTCAGCCATGATAAGTCTAGTTTCTAGTTTAACTAATAATCTTCGCATCGTCTAATGAAAATTTTCTGTTATTAGTAGAAATAAAAGGAAATCTTTATCTGGCCAAACGGGCATCAATCTGATAAGTAATTAACTATCTAATGGTGCACTGCTATCTAATTACGAAACACATTTTCGTAAACGATTATGACAAATTTGTTTTATTTTGACAGTTCAACAACATTCATTGCGTTATTTACGTTATTCAGCAGATTTTTTTTTCGAACTTTTGAAGCAAGGGTTAGAAATTTGTTTCCAAACGATTCAGACTGATTGTTTATTACGTAATTAGTGTAAGCCATGTGCCCGACGGGATTACCCATCGGCAGAAATGACGTACAAAATAGAAATAATTTCATCCCCTATTTAACCCCTTTAGGGGGTGAATTTAAAAAAATCCTTACTTAGTGCTAACTTCACTACATATTATAAAATAAAGTCCCCCCCGCCGCGTCTGAACGCGATAAACTCAAATAAAAAACTACCGAACGGATTTTCATACGGTTTTCACCAATGCACGGAGTGATTCATGAGGAAGGGTTATAGGCTATTTAACAACCTGCTACGACCCTTAGCAGCCGAGCGAAAAGACAAAATACTCCAATAATACGTAGGTATTTTTACACACTTTGTTTGTATTAATTGATGTTACAATAACTTCCTGTCACTGTTATTTACCTAACAAGTAGTGGTATACGAATTTGTGTGGGATCGGTATCACATCTAAAAACCGGCCAAGTGCGTGTCGGATCACGCACAATGAAGAGTTCCGTAGTTGGGATGAACTTATGCCAAGAACAAACTTAACATTGTTGTTGAAAAACATGTTCTCCCATACATTCTACCTGCAAATGTAAGTCTGTACGCACAATATTGAGAGACTTACCATGTTATTTTAAGACCATAAACTTCTTAAAGGTTTTCCTGTAATCTATGAGTAAAGAATCATTCTCTGTATTTTTTTTTTTAATTTTCGGCTGATTTGTTTCGGAAATAAGGGGGAATGGTCAATTTTCATATCTTTAAAAATATTAATTTTAAAATTATAAAAAAAACATTTTTTTAAATTTTCCAATTTGCCCACGAGAAGTCGAAAAAACGACACCCTTACTTATATTCATTTATTTACGTTACACGTCCGCGTTTGGGTCACAGGAATTTCACAAGTGTACCAAATTTCGATTTAATTGGTCCAGTTGATTCGGAGCTAATTGGCTGTGACACTAGACGGACAGACAGACAGCCAGCCAGCCAACTAGCCAGACAGACAGACACACGAGTGATCCTATAAGGGTTCCATTAATTTCGGAAGTCGGTGGCAAAAAAAAGAAAATACAAAACTAAAGACACCTACTTCCGAATGAAACGTATTTTTTCACATAATAGTGTTTTTTGGAAGTCGGTTGTTTTTTTGTAAAAAAGTTGTTTTTGTGTCGTGGATATAGTTGGGCCCTTGGATATTGGGCACACTCACACGACACAAATCCGAACATTAGTTGGTTACGTAGTTTAATACGTAATAGAGGATTTACCTCAGGATTTATATCAGTATAGAGTTGAGTTGACACAGATTTAATCAATACGCCTCAATTAAGTTTACGACGTGAGATAAGCTATTATTGTTAGCGTTTGTTATTGGTATAACTTTATCAATGCTCAAATTGTATTCAGATATTATACGCGAACGAAATTGTGGTGATTTTCTTACCGCATAACAAGGTCGAATCATCTGCCTAGCCTTTTCGCAACTACTTTGGGTTGGCTTCGAGTCTAACCGGATGCAGCTGAATACCAGTATTTTACATGGAGGGACTGCCGATTTGTCCTTTTCTACTCAGTTACTGGGTAATACTTTAAGTAATCAATGGACCCTTGGTAAGACTGGCAGGGAGCAGTATTTTGTTTCAGAGTGAAGTCTCTTCTTCTTTTTCAACCTTATTAAAACTACTTAGGTACCATCGAAGAAGTTCATATACCGGAAGGACTATATTCTTGCTTGCAGCGCTCGGCGACTATAGAACCGGGCTGGTAACAAATATGGTTATCGTGTGCACGGGATTTTGTTTTGAAAGTGGTTAGATATACCTTCTTTGATGGTACATTGAAATTCAGTCAAAAAAAAAAAGAAAAAAAAGGCAAACAATTTATTTCAATTAGGCACATAGGCACTTTTGAACGTCAATTTTACACAAAATAGAATTGATTTTAGTCGCCCCTTCCAAAAGGTAGTTCTCATATGGAGAATAATGGGCAAGAAACTCCACCGTTACTCTTTAAACAGTACCTATATTATTCATAACAATAGAGTTCAAGTCAATGTTGATAAGCAATGACCTATTACCAGGTCAGACAGAGGTACGTGCGTGTCGTGCCGTCGTGCGTCTGTTGTTCAGCAGCTCGCTGATAATATGCGAATTCCATGTGAAACTTGCCTCTATTTAGGATCGCCAAAATGGCAATACCTACTAATTATTGATTAATTAGTAGGTATTGCTCATTCCTATCTTCATTGGATTTTTTTATCTCTATTGTAATCATATTAAAATACTTACTCGTGCCCTGATATAATGACCTGCAAAAACACAAAAATGATCACGTATTTGATATTTTAATATTCTGTACTTAAAAAATTTATATTTATATCGTGTTTTGCTAATATTTAGTTACGTAATCATAATTGCTGTTATTATCATAACTGCCTTTTAAGTCCAAGGTTCTAAACGTCGTTTTTTGCCGCTCTGAACGGCTACAGCTGTACCCACGAAGTTTTTAGCAACTTCTCCACTGTGTTACCGCTAATTAAGGATTGCAAATCTAGCCGGAGTCTGTTTCCCAATAGCTGATCCTTCTAGACACGCAGGGTACTTGTAAAGGAAACGTGCACCATCGACCACCCCATCATCGCTTACCATCAGATGAGTAAGTGGGCAACCGTTTAAATAAAATAAATTAAAACAAAAATGCCTTTATTATTCCTTAATTACAACAAAATTAAGCTCACATAAAGTAACTAATATTAATTACCTAATTAAGGACCCCTCGACGGGTATAGGCCTCCTCCAGTAATTTTTAGTAATTTCCAGTATTTTTCTGTTTTTTGCTTTCACAAGCCATGATTTGCCAACAATTCCACTATCTCGTCGTGCCAACGTTCGAATCTGCTGGTCTGCCATTTCTTCTCTTTCCGAGTGGACTTTTCTAAGCGGTTGTTCTAAGGGTCCACCTGTCGTCATCTGATCCCGCCCATCTCCACTTCAGTGCTTGAGCGTGTGAAGGGCATGTGACTTGTGACTTCTTTCTGATTGCTGTGTTTCGTTGTTTGTCTCTTAGTCTGATGTTTAGGATGCTTCGTAAGAGTAAGTCAGGCATGGTAGCAGGCAAGAGCTCATGACCCCACCATCGCTTACCATCAGATGAGTAAGTGGGCAACCGTAAGCCTCTAATACATAGATGAAAATATCCGATCTTTTGAAACCTTCCTCAAGGGGAAAACCTTCGTTCGTCATGTAAATACTTTAATTAGCGCATATGTGCTAGCACTAACGTCGATGCTGCCTACAAAAATATGCAATGCATTGTCATCGCACTAAGATAAGCAGATAGTAAGAACGTTGAGCCTTTCAGCAATCAAATGATTACAGGAAGATCTGCTCGTCATCTTGTTTTGAAGATCAGTCAACAAATAGCTACAAATGTTGTTTATCGCGGCCAGTTCACACGTACTAATGTAATCAGCAAGTTGTTTTTAGCTCATCGGTAAAATAAAATACAATTTTATTACGTACTTACGATAAACAATCACATATAGGTAAGTACTCCATTTATCATGGAGTCGTCATATTAACAGGTCAAGGATGTGTTCGGTAATATACTCATAAAGTTGTAACATACCAACTGTGTTATGTAAATGCATCACTTGAATAAGATGCTCATAGAATCAAACAGGTTTTGAAGGGTATTTGGGAGTCAAGTTCTTGAAATCAAGACTGCCCGTTCCGGAGGGTCGATTCAACGTCGTCCAGATATTTCGAGCTCTTTGTAGTCCTAATTTGTATCCTTGCTTGACCATATACGACGTGGCTTAGGTTTGGAGGTCTCAAAAACATTCGAAGGCCCCTTGTGATGTAAATCCAGGCCGTCCAAACAATTGACCCACTTTCGGGCCTAATTTCAAGAAATAAATCTTGTGTGACTTGGGGAGGTAACTTCTAGGTTGAACTTTTGGTTGAACGAAATTGCTTTTTAGCTCTCCCGGCGTTTTCTGTAACTTATGTTCTGGGAAAAGGGGCGGTGTATACCTTCTTACGTATTTATCAACAATTGAATAGATATTAATCTTTGAGTAATCAAAAATTATAAGTATTCAAGGTTCCCATAACAGTATCTATTAGGAACTGCTCGATACAAACATAACACAAATTTCTGTCCCAAATTAATCAACAAAATTGTTCCAAGTCTACTCTATTGAAGAATTGAGTGGTAGAATGTCAGCGCGGGCACACTTCAATATACCTACTCGGTAACGGTTACCACTCATTTCGATGATAAAATCGAGTGAGTCACTTGGTCACACCATCGCATCGACCTGTCTGATTATTACGTCACGACGTTGTTTGTTTCATACATTAAACTTTGAAGTTAACTTGTAACGAGTTCTTTGTATTAACTTCATAATTTGTATCTTTATACTTTGTTTAATTGTCGTGGGAGATAATGCAGATGAGTCTCCTTACAAAGTTATTTAGTTGTTCTTGAATTTGGTCTCCTCTGTTTCTATCAATTATCATCTTCGGCCTATACCATTTTACTGCTGGACACAGGTCCCTGTGATAACCCTCAGCAATTCCTAGCCAGCCTGATGGCCTCCTACTCCACGTTACTATAACATATTCCGAAGGGCCTCCTTAGGAGGACATCTGACACTTCATTGATAGTGACTTAAAGTTTTAGTGCGCAGTAGAATTACGGCGATCGTGTCAAGGTATAGTGTAATAGGAAGATGCATGTGGCGATGCAATGGCGTTTTATAGAATTACAAGCCTATGCCCGGTGGGATTTCCCATCGGCTAAAATGACGAACATCCATACAAACTTTCTTCCCCTGTGAAACCCCTTTAGGGGATGTATTAAAAAAAATCCTTCCTTAGTGTCGGCTTTCGCTGATAAGGAACTCTTTTGCAAAATTTCATGCTTCTAGACCCAGGCGGTTTAGAGTGTGCGTCGTCTGTGTATGACTAAATTTAAGATTTCTTACTAAGTAGATACGGTTCAGGTTTTAGGTGCCACTATCCGTATTGGAGAACGACTGGATTTTATTCTCAAAGTTTTTTCGACGAACATATAGTTCAAGGATTACCTACTTCTGGTATCAAAACAAATCCATATTTCCCTTATTTTCATTAGGTACTTATTACTTTCATACTTTATGTCTGTGATTCAATCTCTGGCGCTGTGTTCTGCTTATTTCCGAAAGGCAAATAGCGTGACTAGGTGTGAGAAATATAGCTACGTCAGTTCTTGTTTACTGTGTCCATCTGTTGTTTGAAACTATTTATTAGTAATACAGAAGCTATAAAAAGATACTAATTATAATGATTATATATAAGTGACATTTGTCTTAGTCATAATTAATATGTCTGAAGTGCTCCACGAGGTACTGATTAAATAACCGCGGCTGTCCTACCTACAGCACTCGCTTGTATACAACGCAATAAGACACTTCTAGAAAAGATAATGTCCAAGGAGTCTGTGCATGTCTACGTAGATTAATCTCGCGAGTTCTCTAGCCCTGTACTGCTGAATATTACGCGGACTATTATATAATATCTAATGCGAATCTTATGACTAAATCTATAGCTAAATCTAAAAACTAATAAAGCTATACTGCCCCCGATAAAAAAAAGACGCATCTAACATTTTTTCCAGATTTGAGTTATATACTATATTGCCGGAATCAGAAAAAAAAGGCGCATCTGCCTGTATTTTTACATCAATCTGGAAAAATGTTAGATGCTCCTATATCTCCTCGGGTTTGTATTTGTTGCTAAAATGCTTTATTTGTGGTTGTTACAGACAAAACATCGCACAGCGATGGCGATCCTGGCAGTGTGCAACGCTGGCTCGTTGGCAGCAGCCACCAACCTGGTCATCACGCTCAACCCTGAAGACAAGTAAGTTATAGGCCTCGTTCACGGCCTCGAGGGATGCGACTTGCGACGCGACTTATGTCAAAGCGACACGCGCGCGTCACATATTTCCATCCATGACTAGTGTTATGCTCTAAACAACTTCTTTAATAGTTCTTGCTTCTTTATACTTCTATTTCTTCTTCTTTCTAGAGTAATTGAGCCTCAAAGGCCCCTTTATGTCGGTAGATAATCAAGCTGGCAAGAGCTGACTGTTTTTTTTTCGAAAAGGCTTTCTGCAAGTGTAGCATGACAACCATAGAAACTAGTTTTCTACGGCTAGTTGTCGACGGAAGAATAGACAAATTGACAGATTGTGATTGTTAATCTGTCATTTCTTCTATTCTTCCGTCGACAAAACCCGTAGAGACCCGTTTCTATTGTGGTCATGCTAAGCGTGCTTTAGTTTGTAGCTGGGGTAGGGGTAGGCGGCATGGGATGAAGGCGTAAGTTTATGCATGTATGTAAAAATAATTCTACTCGAAACTCATTTGTATAACTTAGTAATTTATTTTATTTATAGCACTGAAGTCATCAACTGTCGATCTGTTGATATCGTACAAGTAATATAACAATATCTTGTACCATGTGTTCAAGCATTAATATAACTCTGTATAATCATGACATATCTGTACAATGCTGCTCATGGGCATGTGACCGCCCGTATTTTTCTGAATATTCATGAAAATTTATCTAAAATAAACTTTAAAAGGGGGGGGGGGGTCTATCTTTAATATTTTTCATGTTATTCCATTTTTTTTTATGTCACATGCCCATGTGCGGCATTGTATATATATATGTTAAACATAAATATGTATAATAAATTAAATTCGCTTCATTCCTGTCTGTGTGTCCGCGTTGTTCTTTTAAGCTACCCAACTGAGTTTGATGCCATTTTCGCCATCATTTAGAGAATTTCTTCCGGAAGATTCTCTGTGTTTTATACATTAATATTAAACTTACTCATAATAAAAAAATCTCGATGTTATGTCAAGTTGTAAAAACTGTGCGAATCAAAAGCTGGTCGCTTGTGCCTTTATAATTACTATACATAACGGCTCGGAAGTTAACTGACAGGTGTGACTGCGTAGCATGCGTAAGTCGGGCTATAACACGGGTCACACTAATGACGTCATTGACAGACAGACGGGCAGTTCCGGAAGGGATGACAAAGGACATATAAATCATATTACTATGTCTTTGTAAGAGTACCTACCCGTTTGTCATGCGAACTATTGAGGATAATGGGGACAATAAGGGGTGCTACCGTGCTTCACATTGTTCGGACGGCATGAATTGGCTTGGTTCGGCACAGGCCGGGCGGCCGACAAAATCGAATGTAAGTATATTTTGCCGCCCAGTTATGCCGAACCATGCTGACCCGAACTAGTGTGTAGCACGCTTTACGCTTGACTGTCACCGAGACAGTCAAGCCCGTATCGGGTATACATCCAAATGGAGACCCGATGCGGGACTTCGCCCCGAATTAGGACACTCGACACGTTATTTGCTCAGACAGGCTTGACGAATTCGTAATTATGTGAAGAACGAGAAGCGTACGTACTCTAAATTTTTCATGAATGCCCAAAGAAGGACAGACAACTATAGTGTGTGAACAGTGTGAAACTGCAATTATTTATTTAAGCTTACCAACTAAATACATACACAGCGTTAACCCTCAATCTTTGTCATAATATAGATCTCGCATGTGTCAAAATTTTTGGTAAGCACGGCACTATTAATTACCGTACTTGTACGTTATACAGAAGAAAATATATACAGGTAGGAAAATATATACAATAACTAGCTGCCCGTCCCTGCTTCGCACAGGTAGGACTATGTACTTATCTACGACGCACCTACCTACCTACCCTACCTGCCCACCCTACCCTACCTACCTACCCTACCTGTGATTGTGAGTATAATTGCTGTTTTTAGGGTTTTCCCGGCAATTATTCGATTTTTTCTCACCTTTTAAACCTTCCCTAGACCTCCACGAATAATTCAAGACCAAGATAAGATAAATCCGTTCAGCCGTTCTCGAGTTTTAGCGAGACTAACGAACAGCAATTCATCTATATATATAAAAGAAAGTCGTGTTAGTTACACCACTTATAACTCAAGAACGGCTGAACCGATTTGGCTGAAAATTGGTGGGGAGGTAGCTTAGAACCAGGAGACGGACATAGGATACTTTTTAGTAGGGTAGGCAGGGTAGGTAGGGTAGGTAGGGTAGGTAGGGTAGGTAGGGTAGGTAGGGTAGGTAGGGTAGGTAGGGTAGGTAGGGTAGGTAGGGTAGGTAGGGTAGGTAGGGTAGGTAGGGTAGGTAGGGTAGGTAGGGTAGGTAGGGTAGGTAGGGTAGGTAGGGTAGGTAGGGTAGGTAGGGTAGGTAGGGTCGGTAGGGTAGGTAGGGTAGGCAGGTAGGTGCGCCGTAGATACGTACTTAGTGCTACTCGAGCGAAGCCGGGGCGGGCAGCTAGTTTTTATATATATAGATATAATGTTAAAATGACATGCCGGATGTCAATCTGGAATGCTGATGCTTAATTAATGAATAAAAAAATCTGAACTAGACTGTACCCTAGACATCCCTTCCTGCCATTCGCCTTTCTCAAAGTTGCGGTGTAACGTAACAAACTCCCAAAGCAATCGAATCAAAAGCAATCTAGCTGTGTCAACAGTTTTACTAACTTTGAAATAAGTTTCCGTTTTGTTTTGCCACAGACGTCTAAACTCTCGGTTTCAATCAATCGAATAGCTACTGAGCCTCAAATCGAATAGATACAAATGTACGCGCGGCGCTCCAATATCAATACGATTTCGTTTTAGAAACGAATGGGAGTCTATGTACAGTTGACAAAAAAATATAACTGAGCAAGAAGTAGATAACAGTAACAATAGGTACGCATATAGTTGTACAAGGATTTATTGGCGCGTGGCAAAAATCGGAACTAACGCCGCCATCTTGTTTTTTAATACATTTCATATAACAATTTCAATCATGTATACCAACAACGCCACCCTCCCACAGTGGCGTGCACACAGTTTTAAGACAGGGTAGGCAGAAAATTTTACTCACCAAAAATACTGCACGTTAGTTTTGGTTCGTCGTCTTGTCGATTGATGATGTAGGTAATTGCCAAATGCCAGCTCAAATATCCATAGATTGACTGATTTTATAGACATATCAATTTACGGATATTCGAAGTGGCCTTTCGGTGCGTTTGTTTGATGTTTTGTAATGTTTATGTGATTTGCAAAATTTTAATAAAAGCAGTGAAAAGATGGTGGTGTGGGTATACTATATAAGATTGTTTTATTTGTATATTAAATATACACGCCTATCTTTCTGTAAGAATGTCTGCAATATGGAATCGTAAAAGTTGGGAAGGCGTTTTATTTCCGTAAGAAGGTTTTTTTCTATTGAAATCATGGAAAGATCTGTAAGTCGTTGCTGGCCTTGTGTATTTCTTAAGTAGGTGTGTATACGTTTTAGCGACGAGAATGACCTTTCGGTTGACGCACTGCTCGCGGGAACTGTAACAATTAATTTTGCCAAACGCAGCACTTCGGGAAAAGCTGTATTTATGTTATTTTCGTAAAAATGTTCTATAATTTTGTAAATACTAAGGTTTTTGAATTCGGCAGATTTATAAACACATTTGAACTCATTGATAAGGCGGTCTAAGTTAAAGTCGTATAATTTATAAACATTTACGAATTGCGATACTAGTTCAACCGGAAAATTGACATTATATTTATTGAAATTTTCACATGAAAGTAGTCCAAAAAATTTTAACTCTTTCAGATTTTTATACCGGTCGCGACATTCTTTGGATATATTGTCTATAATTTCAATAAAAATCCGCTTAAAATTGATTTTTGCGTCCACAACATTACGTTTTCGTTTTGGCGGCCCTGTGATTATTTTTACGCTTTCAAAAATTAATTCAAACCTAGATCTGAATGATTCTAAAAACGATTCAAACTCGTTAATTTTTTTAATGCAATAAGTTACATCTGACGTCTTTTTTTGCATAATTTCGTAAAGCACATCAGTTTCTGCGAATATTTCGTTAAACACATGGAGTAAAAACTGGAATTGAAAGTCTTTTAAATTGTGTAACAAATACGAAACTTGACTTAATGTCTCGCCATCCCAAGAGTCTTCGTTTTCAGCCATATCCTCAAATAAATAAATTAAATGTAAACAAGAATTGAAAATTACATTTACAGTACGCGAATTGTAAGTCCATCGAGTGTCAGCAACGCGAGGCAATTTTTTCATATCAGCCATTTTATTATAGTGGTTTTGCCTTTTGGTACTATTATTAAAGAAATTTGCTAATGTTTTTATGAGATTGAAAAAACGTTTAGTTTCCGGAATACGTTCGCACGATTTGGAAAGTACCAAATTAAGGTCATGGGCGGAACACCAAACGTATTCAGCAAGAGGACATTGCTGGCGAACCAGCGACTGAACGCCGTTCCGTTCAGATGACAGGACAGCTGCACCGTCATATGTCTGAGCTACTAATTTCGACAAACATTTAAATTCTGATAAAATCTGCAGTATGATGGCACTTAAAGTTTTCGCGGTGCGGTCGGAACTTACGTCAATATATTTTATAAATCGGTCAAACACTTCTGACTTATGAAAATATCTTAAAACCAGTACTAGTTGCTCTTTGCCACTTACGTCTGGTGTTTCATCGACCATCACAGCTACAAAATCAGTGGAAGCGATTTGTTGTTTTATTGTTTCGATCATTACAGACGCTACACTAGATTGCGATTCACTTTACCTTTAGTTTGTATTAATTGCAAATCCGGTGTACCACGACCTATCTCGATAACTTGTTTTTTTTCACCACGTAAACGAAAACGCATCACGTTTTATTTTCTCAATACACACACTATCTGAACAAGTTTCACAGACAATATTATCCATTTTACACTCTTATTATCAACATTAAAATTCTAAATACCCGATAGCGTAGTCACAAACATAACACACATCAAACAATATGGCGATTATTGACTTTTGAAAATAAGTAGTAAGAATAGAAACATAATACGACAAAAAATTATGGTCATTCAATGAAACAATGTTACTTTCTAAAATATTTGCATTGCATAGCAAACTTTCGTTCGGAAATGTTCGGTACGAGTCGTAATTTTTCGTGTTAGCTGTTTATAATACTACAAAAAGACACTGGCTTTTCATGCAGTTGTGTGCGTGATTTTTGTCATTGTGTGTCAGCAAAACCCACGTAGCTATAGGAACGCACACACATTAAATCCGCATGACCACGACAGCACACATTTAAGTCACTAAGTGTACGGCCTGAGTGAAGAAGCGTCTAGCGGAGCGTTCAGCGTTGCGTGCATGCGGCGAAAGAGCGTTCGCCGAATGGCCTTAGTGCACGCTTAGCGTTCGTGTGAGCCGGTCACATTTTTCATCATGGTGTCTGCGTCGTACGATATTATTGATATGTATTTAGAAGAAAATTTGTAGCTAAAATTTAATTATGAGTCAAGACAAGGTCCTAGTAACATTGTGAAGCAAAGAAAACAATTTGGAGAGTTTTCTACGTTATTTGAAACATTAAGGGTGAATGAAGATAAATTTCATGAGTATACAAGGATGACAGTGGCAACTTTTGATTACATATTACAGAGAATTGAATCAAGATTAAAATTGAGTAGTACTAATTTTCACACATCCTTCAAGAACGCACGTATCACCGCTGCAAAACACAAACTGGTTTGAACTTGCACGCGACGCCCCGCTCGACGCAAACAAGCCCGCTGCTGCCCACGCTCCGCTCGGCCGGCACTCAGGACGGCCACTACGGGTAGCACGTGTTTAACATGAACGCTGCACGCCCCTCCCCGCCCGACGCTCGAATAGAGCGTGCACTCAGGCCGTACACTAAGAGAGTAATAGTTTGTGTCTTTTGCCGTGGCAATGGCGAGGCGCTGCTAGTGCAGCGCGAATCGATGATGCAAAATTACGTCTTAGTCTTAATGATACCACCGGCACTCGATAGGTGAAGCTGATTTATGAATTAGCTTTTTTTATCTTGTTTTGTTTATTGATAAAATAATATTAGATCTATTATCAGAACTAGGGTAGGCAGTGTCTTTCTGTCTTTATGGGCCGCACGCCACTGCTCCCAATATCATTCGAGCGCCAAAAGATCCTTGTAAAAGTGTGAAACTCTACAAGGTTATTGTGGCGCGTAGCCAAATCGGAACTAACGTCGACATCTCGTTTTGTCAATACAATTTTTGTGACACAAAAAAATCCATCCTGTATATATTTTAAATGACGTTCTCGAAAACGGCTCCTACGATTTCGATGAAAGTTGCAATATAGCGGTTTACGGGGGCGAAAAATCGATTTAGCTAGGTCTCATATCTGTGAAAATTAGTTTTCTTTATTTTCACAGCCTCGGGAATGTGATACTACGTTGGTATACCTGGACGATATGTTTATCTATTTTCACCCGAGCAGAGCTCGGTCGACCAGGTACTGTGTATAAAGCGAAAATGTTGCGCACCTACTGCAAATAAATCTTTTCATTCCTTGCCTGATTAAACTCCTGGCCAGTAACCTAACCATACATTCGAACAATTAAACGTTTTCCAATGAACCTCGTAATACATAGGTAGCTACTCGAATAGTTTTTCAGTTCACTGCGTTCATATTATCGTATCGTTGTCGAAACGTCATTCTGCAAAGACGAGTCTGTTCGCTTAAAATTGACCTTTATTGCCTGTGCGTAAGAGTGGTTTCGGCATGTGAAAGTGCATGGTAAATGTAATTACCTACAGTAGGTAAAGGAGATTTGATATGTGAAGTCTAAATTAATGTTGATAACAAATACCTGTTTTCCTGTAAAAAAAAAACGCAGTATAACGTGTCTGTCGATGTCTAACCAGAATTTCACCATGCAATAATCATGATTGTGGAAGGAAATATACGTTGATGACACATCTCTAAAAAGAAAATGAAACAGAAGTACCTAGGTTACTCGTATCAACCAAATGAACCCTAAAAATAGGTTAAGAGTCAAGACACAGCGCATCGACATGTCATAAGTGGCCCGACCGCGACTGCCAAAACCCAAATTTCGTATCTAATAGGCTTTGTTAGAACAGCCTATTTTATTTATCTTCGAAGCCAAGAGATAAATCTAGCTAGTGCATTATCATCTGTCTAGCCTTTTCCCAGCTATGTTGGGGTCGGCTTCCAATATAACCTTATGCAGCTGAATACCAGTATTTTACATGTAATGGCTGACTATCTGAGCCCCACAACCCAGTAACTGGGTAACAAGGTACATCTAACTAGACTGCTTGGGCATCATTGCAGGCTATTGAAGGAAGTCTTCATTGATTAACAGCTCCATGACGCATATGGGCTGTGGTGTCTGTTGAACTATTGTCTCCTTTGAGGACAGTGAACGAGGCCAGGCAGTCAGTTCTGCTATCTCCTAGGCTTTCCGGCAGGCAAGTGATTTGAGAGCAGTGGAGGCCCAGTGGTAACGGCCGCGACTTATGAATTGTAGGATCCAGACAGACGCTTTGCTTTGTGTAAATTGTTTCATCACCACTGCTCTCAAAACGGTGCAGGAAAACATCGTGAGGAAACCGGCATGTCCTAAAATTCGAAGACATGTGACATCTAACAACCCGCACTGGGCCCGCGTGGTGGATTACGGCCCGCTCCTTCTCTCAGAGAGGAGGTCTGTGTGTGTCCCAGCAGCGTGAACATTATAGGGTGATTAAGCTGAGTGATTTTAAGTTGGGGCCTCTTTGACTCAATATGCTAAAACTAATATTTACCTGAACATAGCTGCACCCGCGGTTTCACCCGCATAAGTTTCGATCCCGTGGGAAGATCGGGAGAAAAGTTAGCCTATGTCCTTCTCCAGGTCATGGACCCATGTGCCAGGCTACCTATCTGTCAAATTTCATCCAAATCCGTTCAACCGTTTTATTAGCATTTATAATATTAATTAGGATATGAGTTTGTTACGCTTTCACGCTGAAACGGCTGAACGGATTTGTATGAAATTTGACAGATAGGTAGCCCGGACCTGGTGAAGGACATAGGTTACTTTTAATCCTGCATCGCGGACGAAGTCGCGGGCAACAGCTAGTGAAAAATAAAGTTATTTCTGGGGTTTAACCGAAAATATCCCTCAGAAAGATCATAATATTTTAAATATGGGAACCAACAATGACAACACCCCACATGCACTACACCTTGGTTTCATTATGGGGAGTGCCACTGCTAATTATTTGTTTCGTAACTTCAATATACCAATGTTTAGTGATGCACAGAATACATCTTCCCAATTTCCATCGATATACATAGTGGTAATTTGTCTCCGAGTAATGGCTGTGTCAACTGGATAATGAACATGACGAATTTATAAGGGTTCCGTTTTTGCCACTTGGCTATGAAACCCTAAAAATTGGCTTGAAAAAGCTTGGCGTGAAGTTAGAACCGTTTCTCGGAATATGTGTGATATCTTTAGCTGTATTTCTCATCATAGTCGTTACAGTAAAATGTTACTGCAGAGACAACAAGCTCTGCAATAACATAAAACTACATACCCACTAAGAATATTAGCTACATATTACCCTATTTCTCCGTTAATAAAATCTTCCATGTTTGTTTTTCGTACAACTGGGTCGGCCGCCGGAGATTCGACCTTGACATACTCCAGCAGCATCAATATTTGCACTGATACACGTGTGATTAACGCCTTTGATACAACATGCGATGTTTTAGGAGAGCTCTGACGTCACTATGTGAACTCCGATGTTTAAATTGATAATATGATAATGCCGGATGATGCTGATACTTTGAAGATTGGTGTATTGTTTAACCTTGTTAGGTAACTTGTCTTTCATTTTGGGCGCTGTTGTTGAATATGAATAAATGTTTAAATAACATATTTTCTGAAGGGGTAGGCAGATTTGTATAGTAGGTACAGGGGGTTTGTGACCGATCAATCAGGTTTTAAGCTACGCTTGCCGCGGTTGGTCCGTGGATGGGTGACCATCTTTACATACCTAGACACTTCCGTGCCTCAGAAAGCATGCCAAGCCGTCGGTCCCGGCTGTCATTTGTAGATCTTTGACAGTCGTTACGGGTAGTTCAAAAGTCTGACTACCAGTCTTACCAAGGGGTCCCTGGTAACTAGGTTGTGGAGATCAGATAGGCAGTCGCTCCTTGTAAAATACTAGTATTCAGCTGCATCAGATTAGACTGGAAGCCGACCCCAACATAGTTGGGAAACAGCTAGGCGGATGATGAGGCACAAATCTAGAACCATACCAACCATAGGTGCCTCTGCCTAAAACTTCGGGGAATACAGGCTATGTTATGTGTAAATCTAATATCCGAGCTCTTCTCCTGCTACTGAAAAACTTTCCAATTACACTTTGCCCGACCCGAATTTCCACGCTCCGACATACTCCTAATGTGCAAAATCTTGGTCCAATTTTCTGAAGAACTTGGCCTTGAGTCAAGGCTCTCAGCGATTCGAGTGCGACCTTCTACGCAGGCCCGTATCGAGAGCCTTGATCTCCGTCTAGGTCGTGGGATAAGAATAATAAATTATTACCATTTCGTGGTTCGCGTAGCACCCAAGCACCACTTTATATTTTGATGATATATATGCCAATTCCTACTGTGTTGCAGGACTTGAGGGCAAATGTTTGGTCTTATCCACGTCTTATCTTATCGGAGTGAGAAAATCTAGTTTTGCTTTTCCAGATACTTGGTCCGTTTATAAAACTGTCGTGAGTGTTGCCGAGATTTTTAACCAAATTGTCTTCAGTTTAATATTTAAAAGGAGATTGCCGAGATGTTTGCCCGTTGATGAAATACAAAAAAGGGTAGTCTATAAATAAATAAAATTAAACATAAAAAAATACCTAATATTAGATTTAGTTCAGAAGACTATTTCAAAGCTTCCTCCTATCTTGCTGTGCCCGACCACCCCCACAAAGATCTCATAAAATTTTAAATTAAAATTAAAATAATTTATTTTCTCTTCATACACAATGACATAATAAATTATTTAAAACAAGCTAACCACCTAGTACACGTTGTGGAATGGAATAAACGATTGAGCATTGAGTACATACTTTGGAAAGCTGGTTGCTAGCTAGGCTAATCTGATGGGAGTTGCTGCAGGCTACCGTTGCACCCATCTGCATAATCAAGGAGTTTGTCGATGCGTTACTGATCATAGACTGCCCCATCTCGTGGTCGCAAGAGCGACGGCTGAGGTTCTGCGTTCGATTTCCAGGTCGGGCAAAGGAAAAATTTACTATAGTAATGAAAAAAAAAGTGTTTATTCACAGAAATAATTTTTGAACAAAATATATTACCTCTGCAAAACTGCTTTACATTTTATACATAATTAATTATATTATTCAGTCCGGTGTATGGAAGTTGGCGGTGTCATACTCCCGTGCTTCGGCGCACACGTTAAGCCGTTGGTCCTGCGCCTGATCTCCTCCCGGTCGCCGTCCCATCAAACTATGAGAGTGAGGGAAGAGTGCACCTGTCTCTGCGCACAGACTTGTGCACTGTAATATTTCCCGCCCCGAAGACGATTGGTCACCATGGCCGAAATTCGTCCTGGAGGACTATTATTATAATTTATAACTGATCACAAGAAAGTTAAAATGTCGAACACCTGCAGTTTTACCGGCACACATACCTTTCAGAGGCACAGCATAAATCCCGGACAAGAGTTCATTGCTTGCGCCTACTTTATATATGTCATTTATATGGTGTAGGCACATAATAAAAAGTATTCTATCATCTATACAGGGTTATTGGTAAAACACCAACAACCTCTTAAGGGGTCATTGTACTCATCATTATGAACAACTTTTACTTTGGTTCCAAGCCTTAAATCGGGAAAGAAAAATCTGGTGTTCCATACATTTTGACGAGTTGTGTGAACATAAATGTCGGGAACAGCTGTTTTTTTTTTCGCGTTTTCCTGTTTGGCCCCATATTAAAAGTTGTTCCTATTGATGAGTAGAATGACTCCTTAAGAGGTTGTTGGTGTTTTACCAATAACCCTGTATATCTATCTATTTTTGGCAAATGCTTGCCCAACTTTAGGTTAACTATTTGGTGATTGCTGTTCATTCGTTCTTCTTCCTTCTTTCCAGGATAACAGCGAAACGCGGCGGTGCGCTGACGGCTCTCGGCTTCGTCTACTTCATGACATTGTTCGAGCTCTTGAACGCGTTAGCGTTGTCCACCGGCGCCGGCGCGCGCTTCCGGCACAAGTACCGGCTCAGCTGCGGCGATGTGCTCGATATTACTAACAAGTACGTATGATAGGATGGAAGGTGGATAACATTTAACATTACCATCGAGTGGTAAACAAAAGTTTGCTGCGCAACATTGTTGCAGTCTCTTTTCTGTGTGTCGTTGGCACGACAGTGTTACAAATTTTATTGGCTCAAATATTTCGCCACTTCCACGGCGTCACCTGGCAGCGCTGTGGTCTCTGACTGCATGTTTTGGACGCACGACTTTGTCGAGCATTGTTGCCATGACAATTGTGTTACTGGAAACATGATTCAGATACAAAATTTATTGAAATGTTGCCAGCTACATTTTCCGAATAGACAAAAACGTGTTGCTGTTACAAAATTGTGCAGCTTTTGTTTACCATAAATACGATGCTTCATTCTAAAGGACAGTGACAACCGCCCCTAAGACGCCCCACTGAGATAGAGTACTATAAAATTTAACTTGTGTAGCGATAGCTTAATTTATATCTTCTATACCTAGTTTAGCTTAAGTAAATTATCGGATGTTTAATTTTAAAGTCTAGATTAAGTCAATTAAGTTTAAAATTTGCATGCCTAATAGGCAGAATGTACAAGGCCCTGTAAGTAATATTCTAACACCAAATTGTAAATACCTGCATTAAAAGCAAATAAATTTATTTCTTTCTTTCTTTCTTTCTGACCGCCATGGCTGAAATTCGATCTGGAGGACTTATTATAATTATTATATTCCGTACTGTTCAGACTGGTGTCGGCAGTGCAGGCGGCCCTGTCGTGCGTGACGGGCGCCATAGTGTGCCTGTGGTCGTGCACGCGCGACTTCATGCGCTCGTCGCACTACATGTCGGAGGCCTACGCCTGGTTCGGAGCAGCCTACTTCTTCTATGACATTTGGAGCATGTATATGGTGGGTGCTTGCGGTATTTCTAGTTTTATTGTTTACTAGCTATTCGTGCCCGGCGTCGCCCGGGTGTATCTCCGACTTTTCCGGTGGATTTTCCAAAATTTTCTTTTATGCAAAACCTTGTACAAAAACAAAAAAAAAGCCTACCTGTGCAAACTACATGAAAATCCGTTCAATAGTTCCGGAGATGTGCGCGAACAAACAAACAGACAGACAGACACACCGGATTCTACTGTTTTATTATAATATGTATATATATATATATACATTGATTTAATAGTTCAAGCACACAAAAGATAGAGTCTTGTATGACGTATGCTATGCCATTGGCAATTAAACCGCTCATCGTGTAAATCTGGCTATAATTTAATATTACAGGTACACGTCCAAATGAACTCAAGCGCAGACGTGGCTGCCCTCAAGCGCCGGCCCTCCAAGAACGGCTCGGCGCCTGTGCCAACATCAGGAGATATCGCAGCAGTCAAGAAGGCACAAGGCACCTCCTTCCTGGACTACTGCAGACACGAGCCTGTCATCCTGATGCACCACCTCTTCATCGGAGGCTTCGGCTTCCTGGTCATTGTGGTGAGTGTAGCTATAGATGATGCCGAAACAAGGTACCACCTCCCTGAACTACTGAAATGAAATTAAATGAAATTGTTTATTCTGTAAATAGGATATTGGAATTACCTTTACACATAAAAAAAAAAAAAAAAATTGCTAGATGAGTTCGGCGTTTCCTATCTGACTACTCTGAGAAGAAACGTCGAAACAAACTCAGAGGTCACAGTCTCTTTTAAAGTCCAGACATAATCCTGGTCAGGCCATATGAGGAACATGTAGATTAGTGTCTGAAATGGTCTTTTGAGAAAAAACCACACAGATTTGAGTGGACCTGTCCAGTCAATGCAACCATTTGTCAGTAATCGTGGAGCTCAACTCAGAACATAAGGAGCTGAACTCGACGAACAATACCAAAGAGAGGACATTTGGGTAGGCCGCAGAAACTACTCAAACTGCCAGACCATCATTAAAACTAACTCTGAGAAAGTAAAAAAAAAGAGTAATGAAAAAAAAATACACATTGTCCTCACAATTCACAATATTTAAAATAATATAATACTTTACCAAGTAATCATGTACTTTTGTATGTAATATTAAATAATTTCAATATTTAAATAAAACTAGTATATTTTGATGATTTTACTGAATAATTATAATGTCAAGTTTGATGGTTTTATCAAAAGGTTTAGCAGAGCGAGCAACTCAATCCCAAGCTTTTTATCTTCTTAATAATCCGAAATTTTATAGTACCCATTTTTACAAAGTTTGGTTTTAATACAAATTTTAAATCGTTTAATGGTAAGTGTCGAATGTCAATGGGAAGTTTGTTGTAAAAGCGTATACATTGACCCATGAACGAGTTGCCTACTCTGTGGAGACGTGTGCGATGTACAGCTGTTGCGGTTGTGTTTATTCCTGGTATTTAAACTATGAATATCGGAGATTTTCCACAATGTGATACCATTACGCGACGCATTATAGAAATTATTCATGTTTATTCATCCCCGGGGTCATGCCTATGAAGTTACCCGAAAACACAACACAACTTGTGTACTGTCGATATCAGATTTGTGTTAAGTTATTGGCAATTATGCTTACTTGGAATTTAAACAGAGTATTTTACGTGGCCATATATCACGCCATTTAGACAAAACTTTAATGAATTATACACTTAGACCTTCCTCATGAATCTCTCCGTCCATTGGTGATAACCGTATTAAAAATTCGTTTTAACAGACAGACGCGACGGGGGGGACTTTGTTTTATATGTCGTATTATTTTAATATGTAGTGATACTTTGTAATTGCTGTGCTCTTACTGGGTTCATGCCACGTGCTGGACCCCTGGAACGTAACATCTACTTTCCGTATGAGTAATATTTGAGTATACCGTATTATTAAAACCGTGTCTGTTCCCCCCACAGTACCTGCGCGGCAACCTAGGCGACTGTACATTCGGCTTCGTATACCTGATGGAGCTATCGACCCCGTTCGTATCCTTCCGCGCCATCCTCTCGCGGATGAAGCTCAAGTCCTCGCGCCTCTACGTCATCAACGGCGTGCTGATGCTGCTCACGTTCTTCGTGTGCCGGGTCATCAGCTTGCCTTACGTGTGTCTTATCTACAGCAGGGTTATGGGACTGTCTTATGTTGACGTGAGTTGCTTTTTGTTTTAAGCTTTTATTTGCGATGCATGATTTAAACTTGTCGATAAGGATCAGGCTCGGGTCGACGGCGCGTTGTGTTTCACGCGCGTCTCAAAGAGATGTTAACACAACTGACGAGGTCCGCTAGGATCGATGCCTGCCGGGGTCGCGGGAAAGTCCGAAAGGGATACCGTGGCCCTTGGTAACATACAGGCAACTGAAGGAACACGGGTGGGTTTTAGTCAGTAAGAGTCTGACACGCCCTCCCGTTCTGTCCAGAGCGGGAGAAATTATTTGATAATTACACAACCAAAAAAAACAAATGTAATGCTACCAACAACGCCTGTCAACGCCCCCTGTCAATGTCATTAAGGCGCCAAAAGATCCTTCTAGAACTGTAGTTCTCTATTTGAAAGTGCGATAACACTTTTTAATTATGTTTGAAACAGGTTTACTTTTGCAACGAAATTATAAAACTGCAGTGCTATTCTGTAACCATCTCACCGTGAAAACTTAGGTGAAGTGAGCGTGGAGTGAGCTGTCATTCCACAGGGATTGACACTATTGACAGCTCACTTCACCCAAGTTTTCACGGTGGTATGTTTACAGAATAGCATGGCTGGTGTCATAAACATAAAATAAAACAAAATTTTTACTTTATTTTTCACATTCACAGGCAATAAAATCCCTCCCAACGGGCTGCAAAATCTCCATCTGCATACTGCTGCTGCCTCAGCTGTACTGGTTCTACCTAATGTCGTCGGGTGCGCTGAAGATCCTGCTGGGCGCCGGCAGCCCGGCGGGCGCGCGCGCAGCCGCGCGGCGCAGCTGATGCGCGCCGCGCCGCCGCGCCGCGCGCCGGCCCGCGCGCTAGGCGGCAGGTACACGTGTGCTGTGTTGCTATGAGTAGATATCCGGGACTAATGCTACAGCTCGCGTCAAATAACTTTGCCGCTCTGAAGTAAGCTACAAATGACTGCGCAGTAGTCAATCTTCCTTATAAAACAGTAGCGCGCATGCCAGCGCGCATGCGCAACCTAACTTCAGAGCGGCAAAGTTATTTGACGCGAACCATACGTACAAACGCAGCGACTTTGGTCGCCGCTAACTCGCTCTGTGTATGAAATCGTCAGCGAGTCGCCGACGACTAAACTCGCTGCGTGTACGTAGCACGAGGCTGATTATATTTGTCGATGTCACACGAAATTGTTCGCAAGGAATAAATGAGCTTTGTTTCGGCCGCTCGGTTTCTTGCAAACAATGTCTGATTCCGCGACCAGGATAATTCAAGCCAAACCTTCATATATGGTGTTTTACTTTTGCTATTGTTGAGCGAGTACACAATCAATAATTCCACCCACAAAACCATGGTACAACAACAAATACATCTTATACAAACGTAATAGCTTATAAAGCAATCTTCAACGCGAATGGTTTAGTCTTTTTGGATATCTACTCATATAATAAACCGTTATATTATGACATTGTAACCTTTATTTATTGCGAATGATATAATATTCGTACAAAAATAATTTTCATCATATATTTTGTCATAAATGTTCCGAAATATACGGTTACGCTACCCAGCTAGGACGAATGGTTACACTGTTATTTATAGCTTTGTTTTGGAGCTTATGTTGATGCTAGAATGCCACTCAAAGGGCGGTGTAAGTATCTACTAGAGTCGGTAGATGACTTTAGTAGAGTATAACAGGGTCGGTAGAACGGATTTTTCTGTGAGATTTAACGCCAAACTGTATTTATTACTGACGCGAGTTTGGTATCGCGCGATGTCGGCCAATCAATGGTCGACGTGAGGCTATATGTTCTCGACCTAAAACGTCATAAGTGGATCTAACATTGGCTCCAATCAAAGTGCAAGCTGCAAGCTTTGTTGGTGGCTCCATCTGTCGATGGCAAATGTAGTTGATGTTGTTTGTGTCCGACGATAGATGGCACTGTGATTAATTTTGGTCAAATGCCAAAATTAAGTCAGGCTCATCGAGTATAGTCGTTTTAGGTAGATATGTAATTATAAATTGATATGGCCACGTTCAAAGAATATATATTTCTAAGTCATTATTGTATACAGAGTTCGTAAACGAATGTCTCGAATAAAAATATATTTTGACTTCGAATAGTTACCGATAAACTCGAATGTTGCCTCAATTTTACCTAGAATTTGAGGTTTGAATTTTAATTGACGTTTTACGGGCTAGCCGGGACCGTTGCCTGACATAAAAAATGCTGCATTATACGACATCAAAAATTTACAAATTATAATCAAATTATTTTTCGTATATAATTTTAGTTATTAAGAATGAAAAAATTGCCTAATTAACTGCTTCAATCTATTTGATCGCAACAGACATAGTCTTATGCCTATCAATTTCTTCCATTTTGAAATACTTCTTGCATTTGTATTTATTATGACAACTGATTTGACATTACATTGCTTCCTATCAAGTCTTCTGATTAGGATACTAATATCCAATTTTTATGACAATTGCATTCATTCATTTTCTAACTTAATCTCTGCATTTAATTTTTATAATTATCTTCTCATACAATTGTTAATTAGAATATGCAGGTTAATCTAGCTAGGCAAACTAGAATCCAATATCAATTCTGTAAGTATCAAGAACTATCAAGTATACTTAATATCATGATACTTAATTTAAAGTGTCATGATATTAAGATATTGCAAAAACATGGGTATTTTATTATAGTATCTCAAAGAGCTATTTAATTTTGTATAGTACGAATATATTTTTATGTGGCTTAGATACAAAATATGTGTGTAGAGATCGTTTAAGTTAAAAATGCACGCCCCTCCACTAAAATTTCAGTACAAAATTTGAAATATCGCACCTTTGGTAGAACAAGGGCATAATTGTCATAAATTGCCAAAATGACTTAAATATGCAGAAATGCTTTAAAACGCGATGCAGGATTTGAGTGACGTCAGGATGTTATGTGACGTCAAGTCTTTGATGCGTAGTTCGCATGTGGCGGTGTAGATGCCGCCACATCACTCCCCTCCGGAGACCGGAGGTCGATAGTGGGCTGAGTCTTGTATCTTGCGATGCTTCACAGTACCAGCTGTGGTTCCAGTGAGTCGGAACCGGGTGCCGCATAGTTCGCGGTGAGTCGGAACTGTCTGCCGCATAGTTCACGGTGAGTCGGAACTGTCTGCGGTGCTTGCGGTGATTCCCCAGTGAGTCGGGGTGGCGCTGCGTCTTGATCCAGTGAGTCGGATGTGGTACAGCGCTTTGTTGTGGCTGAGGGTGATGACCAGGAATGCGCGTTCGCTGCATGCTGGTGGTCAGGATGCCCGTTGAAGCCGTGGGTGCTGGCTAGCTGTGTGACTCGCCTCACGAAAGCTTGCGGGAGTGATGATGATGACGTCACGCTGAAGTAGTTGCACGAAGGCTGCGTTGACGTTCATACTCGGGGTCACCAATTTAGGGGTATGAGGAACAGGGTGTAAAGTTCACTCATCCCCCATAGAAAAGGGAGGATCCTCCGACCAGACGGGTGTCATGTCTGGCGGGCAATTGGCCAGAGGTTGAAGTCGTGAGCTTGTATATAAATGTCCACCGCGCGGTAAACTCTAATTGCGCGATGCAGGATTTGAGTGACGTCAGGATGTTATGTGACGTCAAGTCTTTGATGCGTAGTTCGCATGTGGCGGTGTAGATGCCGCCACAAGGCCCTTTGAACTGGAGGGACAAAGAAATTCGTTTGGCAATTTATGACAATTATGCCCTTGTTCTACCAAAGGTGCGATATGTTTGCTACAAGCAGTGAAGGGTGAGTTTTAAGTTAAACCATCTCCACTAATAAGTTTGACAGCACAATGTATGTCATAGGTATAGCTCAGAGTCCGCGCCAGCAATCAAGTTCGATAGACGCGGCGCTAGTGTCTATGTCATTGCATTTAAAAAAATGTAGTTCCACAATTTTCCGTCGGACTTTAATGGTAGCGCGGCCTCTACTGCTAGTTATTGATTGTTTGCACGGCACTCACTAGATGTCTCTAGGTAATACACGTTTCATTTTGATAGTAAGGTACGATGATCCATTCAGTTTATCCTGATCGCTAACACCCGAATACTGAAACGCCACTCAAAACTTAAGCGTTACTTAAAACTAGTTTCAACCAATCAAAAGGCTTTAAACGAGTCATAAGTAACGCTTAAGTTTTGAGTGGCGTTTCAGTATTCGGGTGTTAGAAAACTATTTAATTAGTCTATACTGCCAATGTTTTCGATAAACCAGGCAAGAAATTAATTTGAACCAGTCCAGGGGGTTACCGTACCCTCATAGCACATACCTATGTGATATTGGCAAAATTGTGATGTCCCTTCCACAAAAGCCATTAATGAGTATTTTTAAAAGAGTAAGGCTGCGCTTCCACCAGAGATGAGCGAGGATGCGTAGCGAGGGATGTGTGTGAAACTAACCAATAACAACGCTAGCTTAATTCAAGCCATGACAGTGAAGCAATGTTATTGGTAAGTTTCACACACATCGCTTGGTACGCATCCTCGCTCATCTCTGGTTGAAAAGCAGCGTTAACGTGGAGTTGCTTGCCTATTCTTCTCCATAGGAAACAACGAATTGGAACCGTGCACCTAGCTTCTGATATTTCATAAGTGTCCATGTAGGTTTATGTGCAATAAAATATTTTGAATTTGAATGAAAAAAGAACGGTGAAACTGTCTTACTATCAAAAAGAGGCCTAAATAAATATGGTATGTACATTTAAGAAATCCATGCACAAATCTATTTATCTGTCTACCTTACTGAAAATCAATGTAAGGGCATAACGCCAACTTGTAGGTAGTTCATGAAAAGGGTTTATTTTTGTAAAAGAACTCGGATTCTTCTGGCCTTTCTAGTATAAATAAAAACTGGCTGCTTTAACTGAGGTCTATGTAAAAAGGTAATAAGTGGAAAGTTAATATATTTTGAAGTATGTAATCTCTAAACTGTATTTCTAGAAATTTTCTCAAATAAAAAAAACTTATTAACCTTTTCTTTCCGTAGAAGCTCGTCAAAATCACGCAGTGCTCAGGTCCACTTATTACCCTTTTGCATATTGTTTTTAAAACTTATCGAATCATACCTAATTTTAATTGCTTATTCAAATAAATCTGTTTCTAAATCTCATGTTAACTAAATGTACGATGAGTAATGTTGCTAGAACTGATATAAGATTTACTGTGGCCCTATTATGACGTCACAGAACCATGATTGTGCCGTTGTGGAAAAGAGATGGAGCTATACAGGACGCAGGGGCGTAGCTGCCGCTGTATTATTGATACGGGGCCTCCAAGCTACAGGCTCCCCGACGTGTGTTAGCAAAAATTCGCAAAATGACATCCGACACCTCAAATTCTTATTGATGATGTATGAGACGCCTGTAATGAACGAATACCTAATGGAAACATGAAAACTCGCGTAATTTGTTTATGGCTTACAAACGCTCCAAGCTACAGGCTCAGGCCAGATCTCAAGTTTCTATATTTATTTTATAAAATCACTGAAAATCTAATCTATTTAAATTATTTAGAAAAAAAAAAAACAATACTATCCTTTTGAGTTTCGCCGCAGTCGGGTAAAAAAGGGCCCCCAACTAATTTTGATACCGAGACCTTTAGGACTAGCTAACGCCTCTGATAAGACATATAGCACCATCTCTTTCTCGCATCGGAACAATGATGATTTTAAAGGACATCGCTCAATATAACATTACCGCTCCGACACGGCAAATAACTTGTCATTCAAGTTAGGATTTTAAATCAAATGCATTATAGTATATTTTACGATGGACATACAGAATAGTGGACGGCTCGCCGGCCGCTCAATGCCCGCGAGCCGTCAGACGTAAAATAGACTTTAATGCATTGGATTTAAAATCTTCACTTGAATGACAAGTTATTTGCCGTGTCGGAGCGGTGCTGTTATAATGAGCGATGTCCTTAACTCTTCATAATACGGCTGATAACTTGAATGACTTTAAAAAAACTGAGGTAAGTTCGACAAGATATTATAGTAAGTATTTACTGTTAATCTTAACTAATATCTGTGTGTGTTATTGATAAGATGCAGACGCGCAAAGATTTTGCGCCAAAAATATATTGTTAAAAAAAGAAAGAAAAAAAAAAGGAATCTCTGTTTGAAAATTATGTTTGAATTGATTGCGTGGAGCGTGGAGGCTAATTTTATTAACTTATGTCTCTGTTTACACGTTTCCAGTTGGTACAGCCTGATGCAAAGTTTATGGCGGCTCGGAACATGAGGCGAGTCGCTGCGCAGTAACTAATTTATGTGTCAGCGGGGGTGAGGGGTGCGTTACTGCGCAGCGAGTAGCGCACTTCAGAGCCGCCATAAAGTTTGACGTGTTTTGTTCTTGTTTATGATTTGTAAATTGTATCGTGTAACAACGATTGGCGTAATTATTACTAAATCTACTAAACACTGGAGATGTATAAATAGAGCTTTAGGATTGTTACTAAATTGTTTTTGCTGGGTTTTCGGTTTATTGGTAAAAATTTAATTCGTTGTACGGTGCGATGTGGCTTTATTTTCCTTGTTTTCTAGCGTATTAATTTATTTGTTATGTCTGAATGTGAGTGGATGGGAACTGAATTCTTCCGATACTACCTTACTTCCGGTATGCCAAATTAAATTCATTCCAATATTCTATGCTATGCGTTACGTTCAATACAGGGTTATTAATTAATAATCGCATTTTTTCATAGACATAAAACATTTTGATGCTTCTTTACTTCTTAGATTGCGGGATTACTAAGTTTCAAGAACTTCGACATCCCGATATTTTTTCTAATCAATGTTTATACTTGACATAAATTACTTAGCAAACGATATGCCGAAAATCATTTAAATAATACGATACTTATATTGCATTCATTTATTTTTTATGACTTTATTTAACCAGCATTTATTATTTGTATACTAATTATTTATTATAATTGTAAATTGCAGCGTAATTACACCGTTACTAAAACGTCTATCTGTAAACGGATCTTAGAACATTTTACCAATTAATGCGGGTTACGCTAAACTTTTTGGTCGCAGAGTCAGTATGTGATGAGGCACTAACAAATCTACTTTGGACCTTATTTGAAGTGTCCTAACGTTCACTTTGTATCGTTCTTAGCGGCCAAAAAGTTTAATGTGACCCATACTAGATTACGGTTTTTATATTAAAATAAATGAGCTTATGTAATAGGGTTTGATGCACTTAGTGAAATATTTGAAGTTTGTGTGATGATTTAAGTCTGAATGTTATGTTCCTATAGAGGCCTATGAAATAGGTACCGAGGCCTAATTTTAGAGAAAGAGTAAATTATTGTTTTAGGGTAATTTAGATGGTGGTTGCGGGTTTCACACGGCCTACTGCATCGAAACACGATTTGGGACTTTCAACATCACACTGTAGATCTGTGTCGCTTTCATCTCAAAAATTATTAATTTCATAATCAGCATAGATGAATTTATAAATAAAATATTCATGGTGTATGAAGATGAAGAAAAGGTGCTTCTTAGTCTCGTTTTAATAATTGATTGAATTTCAATTGCGTTTAATATAACTATGAATCTAATCGATTATTTCAAAGATCGAATCAGATATGTAGGGTTGTTGTGTTTGTCCTGACGACCTGACGCATTATCTGTACCACAAACAAGACTTTTTTTTCTTTATTTAAAACAGAAATAATAGATTCTTGATGCAACAGGCCGTCAATATTAACCATTGCTTTTATAATTATGAATATATTGCAGCTAAAATAATGTAAACAAAACTAATTGTTAATGGTGACTTGAAGTTATTCGGATTTGTTTTGTTTATAGCAATGCGTGAGGTGTTGTGTGTACAATATGTACGAAACTAGTGTTACCAGTGTTAAAAAATCTAATTATGTAGTTTATTGTTTAGGCTGGCAAGCTGGGCGAGTGATGGATTTTTGCTATAAGTTATAAATAACAAGGTACTAACGTTTTTAGACAAAATAGTCATTAATAATAATGTAGTTATTTTAATGTGTAACAAACAAATTATAGAAGAATTATTTGTAATAAATCCTGGAATAATTACGGCTTCTTTACTAGTGCAACATATTTTCATCATATAATGCTATGGCTACACTATCGGTGTTTGACGACTAAGAGTGCGTTTAATTTATAGACAAAATAAAATAAAGAAATCTGACCCGTGACAAATCTCATCCTTATAATTATTTAAACTTTATAAAAGAAAAATAAATAGAGGGACAAATTAAATTAGCTAGCGAAACTCTGCAGGCGTGTTAGGTATCGATATCTAAATACGATAAAATAGATTAAAGAAAGATTTGATGCGTGCTAATCCATGCGTCAGGTTCGTGAACGGGTGCCGTCAGTAGGGACTGGTTATCTTTTAGCTGCCACGGGTTATTTTAATTTAATTTTTTAGTTATTTATTTTTAATACGGACATTTTCTGCATCGTTCTCACATGTATAATTTCAACATGAATGATTCAAAAGAGTGTCCGTGGAGTTTCTTGCCCGTTCTTCTCTATAGGTACCTACTACGCTATGGAATGGGCAGCTAGCTTCATCTTTCTGACTGACGGACCCCTTGACAATTCAAAAGTTCCTGTAATTGGTTTATATGAAATGCTTTGAGTTTATTGTTTTTTTTTGGGGGGTTCGCTGGTAGTGTTGTTACTTAAAGTATGAGTTAAGAATGAGTTTTATTTTGTGTTATAGTGATGAGATATCGATGCCCACCACGTCCACGAAGGTTAAAAAAAAAAAAAAAAAAAGATATTTAAAGTCACTACACTAACTACGGTGGATTATTTCAAGTACACTGCGGTGAACCCAAAAAAAAAATCACAAAATTAATTTCTTTTGTTTTTTTTTATCATGTTCAGATATCGATACCCATTACGTCTGCGGAGTTTTACTAAATAATTTAATTTGACCCTGTATTATAGAGTGTATAATAAATTGTTATTTAATTTTACTGGACGTGAAGTTATCGTGGTAGTGGATGGTGTAGCCCAAGCATATTTATCTTATCGATTCTAAAAAGGACTTTCTCTGTAAAAGCCTGTAAGTCGAATGTTCTTTACGTGTAATAGTGTAATACTGTCTCGCGCCGCCCAGCTTACAGCTAGTCATCGTGACAGTATATGTGATAACTTGTTGCAATGACTGTTTTATATTAAATGTATCCGATATTGATTCAATGTTTTATTTGTATTCCTTTCCTGTGTACTGTTGGGCTGCATAAGCATAATCAGCCTATAATGTTCCCACTGCTGGGACACAGGCCTCCTCTCGGTGAGAGGGAGTGGGTCGTAATCCACCACGCGGGCCCAGAGCGGGTTGTCACATGTCTTCGAATACATGCCGGTTTCCTCACGATGTTTTCCTTAACCATTTTGAGAGCAGTGGTGATGTAATAATTTACTCGTCAGGTTTCGGACCTACGACCTACAACTCGGTAAGTCGCGGCCGTTACCACTAACACAAGGAGGAGCAGTGGTGCCCCCACTGCTCCTCCTTGTGAAACTCTCACGAAAACATACCTAGGCCTATGTCCCTGACATCCTGTATATAATTAGCCTGTATACGCGTTACAAAGCTACATGTTTAAAGTCACGTACAGCTGCGGTCATAGTAGTTTTGTCGCGTAAGTAAGTAGTGAGTCAGAGCGACACTGGTGGTTTTGTCACTGCCTATGTAAACAGTAGGTGTGTGTAATGCTGACGACAATGATGACGTGACGTTGGAAAATGGTAAACGTATTTTGAAATAATACGTCACAGTTGTGTGGCGATGAATTTTGATACATTAAGTACATTATTATACATTTTGATATTTACGGTAAACTAAGTGTTACCTATTAATAATTATTAGTACAGGAATTATGTTTATTAAAAATTCATAATTCATTACAACATTAATTCATAATTTATTACTTAATAACTTACAGAATAAATAATTATAATAATGTATTAATAATAATAATACCAGCCTGTTACTGTCCCACTGCAGGGCAAAGGTCTTTTCTCATACAGAGAAGGCACGAGCACGAGCTTTGATAATAATATAATAATGTATTATTATTAATTAATTATTATTTATTATGAGCCTTCGAGCATCATGTCCCGTGTCACAGAGCGCATCGACTTCTTGAAGTTCGGGCAAGGGCGAGCCTTAAGCGGCGGGTTTATCTATACACGCAAAATCAGAGTTAAATTTAGGTTAACTTTTATTTATCGGCTCTATCCGACCTAATTACAAGAAAATTAAACACATTAAACCAAAATATTAAATGCCTATCCATAAAAAAAAAAATGCTTTAATTTGTTTAATTTTCTTGTAATTAAGTGAGATTTGGATCTATAACTAAAAGTTTAGCTAAATGTAACTCTGTTACATTTTTGCCTCAACCGTTATTGCAAAAAAAAACTTTTATTAATATCTTGCGCTAGTACAATAATTATGTTTAATTTTGTAGAATAGCATATTAAAATATTTAATTAAATAATGTAAAGCAAAAAAACCGCTGTTAATATTTCTGCTTGAAGTAGATTTAAAGGATTCGAAATTTTATTTTTATTTAAATTTATCATTCAGAAATAATATATTAGTTTTACGAATTGTTTACATAATATAACCATAATTTTCCTGTTAACTATTTTGCCTCATTTTATTCACAAAAATGCGTTTTTGTTTTTTTTTTTTACCTTGATGCGGCACCATTGCCTACGTACCTCAGTCAATACGCTAAACGAGCAAGGTAGGTACCTACCTACAGTCAGCAAAAATGTCGAATAAAGCGTCGTGTAGACCGGCGCGACGCGACAGCGCGACGCTACTCTAACAAAACAATTTCTAAGAAAACTTCACGGTTGAACCTACCGGTTTCGCGTCGTGCGACAAGTCGCGCTTGTCTGCACGAGCCTTAAGTAACCCTATAGTTTTTTTATTTGAATGCATAGCGACTTTCGTTGCTAGCCGTAGGTACCTGTCATTGGTCTGTCTGAAGTTTTCCATTATGTAGGTACCTCCTGTTGTTTCTGGCTAAGACCTTACTCAACGTCGTAATCATGCATATGACGTAGACGGCGCCTTTAAAATCAGTACATAGTACTTCCCATTAATTAAAAAACATTGTTCCGATTGTTATCGTGACTTCTAATGATTTCTGGCCTTATCATTGCAGATCGAAGATAATATTTGTTTTTGTTTAGACTTCTGGTTTTCGCAAGAAAAGATTAAACCACGGAAATTTACTGTAAAAACCAAATGTAGCAAACTTAAATTAGGTAATTACTAATGCGATAGATGGTGACTGGTGAAATGTGATAGCTGGAATGAAAATCCAAAGATAGGTAAATGGAGACTGGGAGTTCTTATTACTACGGCTGACAAAATTATTGAGGAAAATGTGGGCGAACAATACACCTCTGCCTCTGCCTTTAACCCTTCGGGGAATACTGAGATGTTAGCTATGAGGAAAATCACTCGTATCAGTCTAGTTCATCATTGTATGACAACGCATCACGCAATGAAGCCTATACCTAAAAGGAGAAACTCTGACTATCAGAGGGTCTAGTGTGAGTTTCGTTTAACCATCTCGATTTTACGCATCGACCGCGTTCGGCGCTCCTATTGGCCCATCACCAGTGAAGGCCAGTGAAGGGCCAATCAGAGCGCCGAACGCGGTCGATGCGTAAAATCGAGATGGTTAAACAAAACTCACACTAGACCCTCTGTAGGTACCTACTGGGACTAGGAACGTGAAGTTACGCACGCACACGCATAACGGAACATACGTACAGTACACAAAAAAGGGATTTTTGAAAATAATTCGACCTATAAGGGGAGAAAATGGTGGATTCCCTTTGTATGAAAACATCTTATTTCTATAATATATTTATTAATAAACTTGATATCAGTAGGTATAATACAGTCAAAGTATACGTAAATAATTTTTCTAAACTTGAAATTGCACAAAATAATACCTAGGTACAGAGGCTGTTTCCAACTACTGCAAATCGTGAAAGCCACAATAACCATTTGCGGTCGCCGACACAATGAAGCTCGAGGAGTTCCGAAGAAAAAAATTGAAACCGGCTAGAACCCGCAACGACATTAAATAGAAAAGTACAGCGGAAGATTATCTTTGGCGGAGGTAAGAAAACCCATTGTTGCTAGTTGTCTAACCTGCTAGGTAGACTATACCTACAAAACAGCATAAAATAACTCATAGACACAAGAGGCGAAAATCACTAATATATTGAGGTAGTACCTATTACCTAGCTAGAAATTAGTCACGAGTCATTTAATGATAACAATCTCTATGATCATAGCCGAAAAGCAATATTTGATATTGATATAATCTTAATCATTGATTATGTTTTGACTATCAAATAATAACTTACCTCTATTATCGAGCGTTAGTTTTCCCTATTATTGATTTGTACATCCGCGTAATTTTCACTGAATTAATCATAAAAATAATATCTGCACAGTCGCAAAATACGGAAATATCGAAGATCTTTTTTGGTGATTGTACGGATACTGATATTTAATAGGGTCACTGATTTCTAACGATCTACCCGGAAATTCCCGACAGTTAGCGAACTCTAAATCGCAATAATATTATAATTATCATTCATGAAATATATACCACATTGTGTATGTAAGTAGATATACCAACGTGCAAGGAATATGGATGGATATCTATAGAAGCCTAGATCGTCTACAGACACTTTTTTTTTTTTTTTTTGAGGATGGGAAATTATCAAATAACTTCTCCCGCTCTGGGTGGAGCGGGAGGGCGTGTCAGACTTTTACTGACTAAAACCCACCCGTGTTCCTTCCGTTGCCTGTGTGCCGAGGTCGCGATATCCCTTTCAGACAAACCCGCGACCCCGGCAGGCATTGGCCCTTCCGGACCCCGTCAGTTGGTGCTGACATCTCTTTGAGGCGCGCGTGGAACACAACGCGCCGTCGACCCGGGCCTGGTCCCTATCGGACGGCGAGCTACCCATTGCTCACCGTCCGCAAGCCCGCGCCTACGGTGGCCGGAAGTCGGCTCGCGACTCCCGACGCCCGGGGCGTCTCCTGCGGCGACTAGGGGCGCGAGGGGGCGCATTTTGCCTCTCCCTCGCGCGCTCCGCCTCCTCCTTCGCGAGCATTACTGCTTCGCAGAAGGAGGTGACGGCCTCCCATGCACTCTCGCTCCGGACCATGGCCTGAACCAGGGCCGGACGCGAGAGATCGCCGCCGCCGATCGCCTCCGTGAGGACACGGCGGTGCTCCGCCCAAGCTGGGCAGACCTCCACCGTATGCTCCACCGTGTCCTCCGGGCGATCCACACAGTGGTGACACCCGGGCGTTTCCTCCCGCTTTATCCTGAACAGGAACCTCCCGAAACAACCATGTCCGGTGAGGACCTGTGTCAGGCGGAAGGTGAGGACGCCGTGGCGCCTCTCTAGCCACTCCTCAAAGAGGGGACTTATCGCCACAATTGTGGCGTGCCCAGCGCTGGGTTGCGACAATCGCACTCTCCATGCCGCCATGAGATCCCGCCGGAGCTCTGTCCGCTGTGCCGCGATTTCTCGCGGCAGCGGAGTTACGCCCCGGCGTTTCGCCTCCTCGCGCAACTCCCACATGTGCGCGAGGACTTTTGCCTCCAGATCCCATGGCGGTATTCCGGCAAGGAGGCTCGCCGCCTCACGGGAGACCGTGCGGTAACCTCGGACCATCCTAATGGCCATGACCCTTTGGGACGCGTTCAACCGCTGGGCCGGTCGCAGCCTCAACGAACGCGCCCACACCGGTGCCCCGTAAAGGGCCATGGACCGCACGATCCCTGCGTAGAGCCTCCGGCAGGAGGCGTTTGGACCCCCTAGATTGGGCAGGAGCCGCTTCAAAGCAGCCCCTGCCCTCTGCAGTTTGGGAGCCAAACGTCGGAAGTGCTCCACGAAGTTCCACCGGCTGTCGAGGACGAGTCCCAGGTACTTCATCGTCGACTCGACACCGATGTGAACCCCTCCTGCCGTTATCCGGGAACCCGATAGTGGCGCGTTCCGAGGACCATAAAAACACATGGCCTCGGACTTGTGCAAGGCCACCTCGAGTCCCAATTGCCGGATCCTATCGACGATTGTCGCAACCCCGCGTGTCGCCAGTTCGGCCGCCGCCTCATGCGACCTCCCCTGCGCCAGGACCAGCGTGTCGTCAGCGTAGCAGACTACACTGACGCCGCTAGGGAGGTCGGCGCGCAGCACCCAGTCGTAGCCGATGTCCCACAGATGCGGCCCCAGGACCGATCCCTGTGGGACACCGCACGACATCTCTCGCCGGTTCCACTCTCCGTGGTGACCGGGGTAGATGACGGCCCTGTCCGTCAAATAGGCCTCGACCACTCGACAGAGGTAGGTCGGCATCCGGTGATACCGGAGTGCCTCCCTAATGCAACTCCAGGGCAGGGTGTTGAAGGCATTGGCGATGTCTAGAGACACCGCCAAGACGACCCCACCCCGGGCAACAGCATCCCCCGTCGTGAGGGCTCGAACGCGCATGATGGCATCCACCGTAGAGCGCCCCTTGCGGAAACCAAACTGGCTCTCCGCCAAGTCCGGTCCCACTCGCACCAGCCGCCCGACAAGGCGGTCTGCAATCACTCTTTCAAAGAGCTTGCCCACCTCGTCGAGCAGCACAATGGGCCGGTAAGCGGACGGAGAGTCCGCCGGGCGCCCCGGCTTTTTGATGAGGACCAGTTTCCCCGTCTTCCAACGAAGCGGGAACTGGCCCCTTTCCAAGCATGCGCTTAGGAGCCCCCTTAGTCGAGGCCCGAGAGCCTCCAAGGCCAGAACCCAGGCTTTTCCAGGTAAGCCGTCGGGTCCTGGGGCGGTATTCTTGGCATTCAGCCTACGTACCGCCACTCTCAAATCTACCTCGGTCACCTCCGGAGTATCGTCGTCGTCGTCACTATAGTGGTCCGCATTGGGCACCGCAGAAGGCGGAGCCATGGGCGGGGGAGTATATTCCCCCCGCGAAGGGAACAGAGCGCTCACCACGTCCTCCACGAGCTGGGGCCGGAGACTCTGCGTCAGCGGGGGAGCCCATGGGCGGAGTTTGTCTCTCGCCCATTTGTATGGGCGTCCCCACGGATCTCTGTTCAGAGTCTCCAGCGACTCCTCGCGGGCCAGTCCTCTGGCCCGCTCGATCTCCGCTCGGAGGGCGGTCTTCGCCGCTCTGTACCCGTCGTACAGCTCCGCCTCAATGGCTTCCGTATCCGGAGGGCGGATACGGAGCCTGCGGTGCCTGGAGTACCGGTGGCGCGCAGCAACGCATGCCGCGCGTAAAGCGGTCAGCTCACGCGACCACCAGCACACCTGGCGCCGAGCACGTCCGGGCTGGACCCGGGGCATTGCCACGTCACATATCTCGGACATGGCCTCCCGGAACCACTCCGCCTCGCCATTGATGTCGGCAGGCCTGTCCGGTGATGACACCCAGGCCTGCACGATCGAGGCTTCCAGGAGGAGCTCCCGGTCCAGCTGCTTCAGCGCCCACCGCGGACCACTCGGGGTCTGTCGGACCGGCGCGCCCGAGGTCTGGGCGGAGACGTCAAACCGGATATACCGATGATCGGAATAGGTCTCCACCCCCTCCATGACGCGCCAGTCAATGACACGTGGCGACAGAGCGGGGCTGGCGAACGAGATGTCCACCACTGATTCACCCCGCATCCGCACACACGTGGGGACAGAACCCCGGTTTAGGACGACCAGGCCTGTCTCCAGGGCCCAGTCCTCCACCATCCTGCCCCGTGTGTCCGTACACCGGGAACCCCAAGCCACGTTCTTGGCATTGAAGTCCCCGAGGACGACCACGGGGAGGGGATGGTACCCGACGACGACGACTCTCAACTCCCCAAGGGAGTTGTGGAACTCGGCGAGAGTTCGGTTCGGGGAGAAGTACGCTCCAACCACGACAATCTCCCCGAACCGTGCTGCTACGCAACCCCGTCCCCTCTTGACGGCCTCGAGGGACGGGGTACCGGCGGCGGCCGACGAAATAATGGTCACTGAGCCGCTCAGGTCCTCCACCCAGTCATCCCTGGGCGGGACAAAGTACGGCTCAGCGACCACGGCGATGTTAATCGACCACTGCGCCATGCTCTGGAGCAACAGATCCTGAGCGGCGGCGCAGTGGTTGATGTTCGCCTGGAGGAGGCGTAATGGGGCCATTTATTGGCAATCCATTATAGCCTCCCCCCGGGCCCCCTGTGATGGCCCTGCCGCGGTATTGTTGGCGGCGACGACGGTAGAGGCGGCAACGGCGGCGGCAATGGTGGCGGCTGCGGCGGTGACGGCGGTGGCGGAGGGTTTGCCCCTGCCCCTGGGTTTGGCGGGTGGAGCACAGGCCTTGCTCCCAGCCCGGTGTTCGGACGGCTTGCCAGCCGCCGCACATGCATAGCAGTGCGGCGTGGCGTTGCACGAGCCGGCCTTGTGACCGGGCCGACCACAGCGGAAGCATTCATCGCTGCGGTCAACCTCAGAGGTGCACTGAGCTCCCACGTGGTGCCCCACCCGGCAGCGGAAGCACCTCAGAGGCCTGGGTTCCAGCAGCTTCACCTGCGCGGATACCCAGCCCACCCGAAGTCTTTTGCCCTCCCCGGCAATTTTTTGGGCCGCCGACACGGGGCAGCTCACCGTAAGGGTTTGCATGCCCGTAGTGTCAGGACGGATGGTGCCTGCCCTCACCTGCTCAGCAGAGCATCCCCCAGTCCTAGCCACGGCGGCCACAACGTCATCCGCCGTCACGCAGTCGTCCAGGCCCAGGATGCGCATGTCAGCGCACTTGGTAGGCCTGGAGACTCGGGCCTCTTCCGCATTGAGGGATGCCCTGAGCCTTTCGGCCAGGGCATCAGCAGTCGGGCCGCTGGCCGCACCAGGGATCTCCAGCATCCGAGCCCCCGTCGCAGTGACCTTCATGCGGAAGCCATCGTCGACGCCGATCTCCGCCAGGTTCACTGCCGCCCACGCCTGGGCGAGCACCTCACGGTAGGTCACGCCCTTCTTCTCCGCTTCCGGCTGTAGTGTGATCACTACAGCAGCGGACTTCGGGGCGCGGAGCCTAGCCGCGGCGCTTTGCTTCTTGCGCCGTTGCCGCCTCTCCTTTCTATCGGCCGCCCTTTTGGCCTTACCCGCCTTCCCTTTCTCCCCGGCTACTTGCCATTCGCCGTCGGCCGGAGAGGGATTAGGAGGCAGGGGCGGTTGCGACCGTCCTACCGCCATGGCTGGGGCCCTCGCCTTCTGCGCTGCCGTCTGCACAGTCGTTCCGCCCTTTTTCGGGTTGGACGGCGCCGCTTTCGCCGGAGGCGCTGGCTTGGCCGCGGACTTGGCCGGAGCAGCCACGATGGTGGCAAAAGTGGCCGGCCTGCTCGCCGCTAGCGGAGGGCGCAGGACAATGCCCTCCAGTACGGAAAACCGGCTGTTGAATGCAGCCAGCTCCTGCCGCACCAGGGTCAAAACCCGGTCCTCCGCCGGCAAAGGCAAGGGCAGGCCCTGTCCATGAACCGGTCCCCCCTGGGGCACCTCCCGGGGGCCAGCTCCTTGAAGCCGGGCCAGGTCCGCACGGAGCTCCTCGTTCTCCTTTCGGAGAAGCTCCATAGCGGCCGTCAAACGGCCGACCTCCGCCCGCATTTCGGACATTGCGTCCGACGGCGGCCCGACCTGAAGGGCCTTCGCTGCCGCCATTATGGAGGCCGTGGCAGCGGGTATGGCCTTGTCTTTAGAGGACTGAATCCTCTTCAAGCCCACACCCCTCATCGCTGCTGCCACGACCTCCTCGAAGCTCTCGAGGCTCAAGGCTCCTTTCGCCTTGGAGCTGCTGGTGGCGTCCGGCTCACCGCCCGAGGACTCAGAGAGGGCCACGCTGCGGCTGGACTCTCCTGGGCTGGCTCTGTTCGGCTCGCTGTCCTCCGGGGTGGTGAGCCCTCTGCCCACACCTCGTTCCCGAACCCCTCCCCGCTTACTAATTTTTTTCTTTTTGCGGGCCGAGTTCCCGCCATCAGAAGACGACCCCTGGCCGTCCCCTGGTTTGGGCCGCTTGAAGAATTTCTTCTTCCCTGCAGCCCCCCCCACATCCACACGCGCCGGGCTCTTAAACGAGCCCTCTGCGCCAGATGCAGCGTCGGACTCCGACCCCGCATCACTCCCCTCCTTTAAATTTTTTGTGTTTTGTTTGTTTTGTGCTTTGTCCATATTGTTCCCACGAGTATAAAAAGTTCCAACCAACCAACCAAGAAAAATAGTGGTTCGCACTAGTGACTAATTAAGCTACCCATTAGTCAAGCTATCAACCTCCCTCACGGTGCGCCGCCGCTTGAAGGTTTGGGGTGATTTTTTATAGAGGTTTTCTACCTCGCGGCCCGGGCGATTAAGCCAAGACCCTCGACCCCCGTCAAATGTCAGAGACATGACCTTGACACTCTTCGGGGCTACGAGACCAACGGTGGCAGGAGAAAAGACTTCCTCCTGCCTGCCCGACGGCAGGGTTAGTGCACGTCGAGCCCGCTCCCACTCGAACGCTGCTCAACGTGTGCTCTCAACGAGTACACGTTAGAGCGCTCGGTCCTCCTGACAGGATATTGGCATACGGGCAACGAGACCCCTTAGGCACGCAGTACCTAATGGGGAGACATTGCCCGCACCCCAGGGTGCACCGTCCCGGAGACTGGCCTTCCCCCCGGACGGATCCATAAGGGAACTCCAGCCCCCAGGCACACGGGGAGGTTTCCTGTCCAAGCACCCCGTCTACAGACACTGCTCCCAACAAACGATAAAAGATGTTAGTAGGCAAGGGACTTACGATTGATCCCTGAGGGACGCCGGATCTTAAGTCGTAAGAAGCAGTTTTGAAATCGTTTTAATTATATTTGGGACAGATTTTGAATTCTCGCGATTGTCTTGTCGGTAATCTAGGTCTATTGCTTAGGATAAAAAGTCGTTTGATAAAAAGATAACTGTATTCTTTTGACCGTTTCTTTTGCTTTACTTTGCTGTAAGCTCGACCGTATTCTAGAAAATACATTACTTTTAAGTCTAATTTAGAAGGCATATTAATTTTCGTTCTACAAAATATATACTTTTCTATTTATAAAAAATATTTTAATTTCCTTAATTGTTTTCTGCGTATTTCTGGTGACTTTATTCCCGAATCTTTTAAAATTAAGTTGATTAGATAAAAATGACGACCATGTTTCGAATTGTCGGCAAATGTTAACAAAAGTCCAATTAAAAAAAAAACCTATCTTATCGTATTAATTAATTGATATTAATCTCAATAATTACCGTGATTGGAGCTTCTAATCCTAATTGGAAGTTAATAAAGTAGCCGCGTTTTCGGCAATCATCAGTTGTATCTAAGATGTTAGTGAAATCGGGCTTGCTTCTGCTACTGGTGACTGTTCTGCAGGTAAAGTTATCTGAATAATTTAGTTCTGAATGTTTTTGATATAAAATATAGGGATCTGATTGTTATACATACCTACACACCTATACCATCGATACCTACGGAGCGTTGTAACTTGTAAGTGAGCAGTATACTTTACTAGACATGAATCCCTAACTTGAATGCCCCTGGACTAGGTGCAGCCCTGAATAAAGAACTGCTTTATCTAACCAAGCCTTCGTACTTTTTAGGTATCTGGGCGTTACAAGAACGTGCAACCAGACTTCATCGAGAATGTAATCAAGCGCGGTAAGTAGGTACCCAGTACCAAATGTAGTCAGAACTTATGGCAGAAAGCACTGGAGTCTTCTCTTCCTGATCCACGCAGTCTCTTGCTCCTGTACTTTGGATCATCTTCACTAAACTAACTTTATATCACAGTTTCTTGTCCTACTTCTCAGAGTCCGAGGCGCTAGAATCGTCACGGTTGGGATCACGCATAGTGTCAGGCTGGGAGGCACAGCCGGGCCAGCACCCTCACCATGCTGCCCTTCGTATGGTGGGCCCCGACGGTGGCGTGAGTGGTTGTGGAGGCTCCATCGTATCTAAAGAATGGGTCATCACTGCTGCGCATTGTACTGCTGGGTAAGTAAAACGTTACACGTGTAACATTTTATAGCGTTCTACAAAATAGTATTGGTTAGCGCATTGCAAAATGTTTTAATGTAGGTAGCATGCTTACAAACAATTCACCTGAACTCATCCTGCTGCGAAAGTTTATGCATTGAATCCTCTCAAGCAAACGCACAAATTAGAGGGAAAGTCAAAGTCAAAGTCAAAGTCAAATCATTTATTTCAAATAGGCCCCTGTAAGGCACTTTTGAACGTCAAAGTTTACAAAAAAATTGAATTGATTCTAGTCGCCCCTTCCAAAAGGTAGTTTTCGTATGGAGAAGAATGGGCAAGAAACTCCACCGTTACTCTTTTAAAATGTGTTACAATATTTTGCATATGTACGTACATTAGTTACATAATTATATGTGAAGACGATGCAACTAAAAAAAAATAAAAAAATACGTTACCACAATAGGTAAAAAGAAGAATTAATAAAAATGAAGCAATGAAAGATAAATTAATTACTTATGTGATAGATGCATGGTCCTCACATATTTACAAACATTGTAAAAGTAGACGATTTTCTTAAAATTTTACAATTAATAAGTCAGTGTGTGAGGATAATGTGTGAGGAGAACTAATGCCTAAGCCACATTGCTGGCTGTAGGTAAGACCGTAACTTTATCATTTTAATTTTCGTGTGTTCTAATCAAAACCCTTATTTCTTCTACAGTCGGATAACTGTAGTAGTCCGCGGAGGCGTGGTGTCCCTCACCGACCCGGAGTACATTTTCGAGACCACGGATTACTACAACCATCCTCAGTACAACAGCAATCTGCCACTCGTCGTGCAGCCACACGACATCTCACTTGTGAAGGTGCCACGCCCCTTCGTTTATAGCAGTGAGTATTCTCCTTTAGGTTCCTCATCATCGTCATACAGACATCCACTGTTGGACATGGGCCTCCCAGGTCCCTCAAGCATCACCACAAAGATCGTTCCTGCACATCTCGCATAGATCCACCATTAAGTAGACGCCCCATTTAACACTACGCAAAAGAACATGGACAAATACAAAAAGGAGTGAAACATACCGGCATTGCCAATGAACTGTGATGCCTCTGCTATTGCAGATGTGATGAGGTCCGCCTGATTGTTCGTCTTGTTCTTGATGCTTGCTGCTTCAGCAGTCTGCTGTGCCCTCTTAGTATTATGTGTTTAATTCTGACGTGACATCTTCTCCCAGGGTTGCTAAAGGCGATCCGCGTGCAATCGCGTGCTGACGCGTACCGCAACTACGACAACGAACAGGTCTACGCCAGCGGACATGGCAGGACATGGACATTGGGTCAGTATCTCTTATATCAACAATAGTAAATTTTTCTCCACACATGTTTTACCTAGTTTGATATTACTGCAGCGTTTGCGTATTTTTAATCGATTTTAAAAAAGTTTCAATTTTACAAATTATTTTTTAATTTGAAAAAAATAAATTTCAATATTGATCCATTGACGAAAATATCGAGGAACATAACCAAAAAAAAAAAAAAACACTTAGAACCTCCACCTTTTTTGAAGTCGTTCATGCATGATAGGTATAACATGAAAGGGAAAACGCAGCGCTGTTTTTCTAAAATTAATGCATAATATAGGTACCTATTGTAAAGTAAGTCTTAACTTGACTGTAATATAACTTTTATCGACAACAGTAGGTACTTAGGCATATAAAATCCAGGGGTGGGCAGCTGCCCAAGGGTACGCCCATGCTCGGGGACAAGAAGGGAAAGTGGTAACGGAGCCGATTATGTACCTACTTTGTTCACTTGTTTTTATGGCTGCAACACGTCATCCCCAGGAGGGAAAATACATCAAATGCTATCAGTGACTGCCATGCAGTGATAATAATCTTCCGCCTCGCACGATTTATTAATCACAATCATTTCGGTAGGAAGAATGAAGATAGGTTTTAAATTTAGATCTGATTATGATAATACGAAAACAAAATAATCTAGATCAAAAACACAGTAACGTAAGTTTGTACGATAGGAAAAGCAAGAGCTAATCACCGTAAATTCGTCTAATATCGAAGTTATTTAAACGATATTGTCATACAGTAGGTAGGTTAATTAAAACATATTCATATCCTACCTATCGCCGCTACTGAAAACACAACTTTTTTTAAAACATTGTAATAATTTCTCCCTAATATTCTAGGATCCGTAACCGAGGACCTGAGATGGACATACCTACGCGCGATCTCCAACCTTTCGTGTGGTGGCACATTTGGGACCAGCATCATCATTGACACCACCATCTGCGCACGATTCTACAATGTCACCTCACAGTCTACATGCCAGGTAAGATCTACGCCCAACCTAGGCCGCATTTTCTGAATGCAATCCACAGCCGTACGGAAAAATATTATAATCGATATTGTTGCCACCCGGCTTTGCCGAATTATGCCGACCCGAACAAGTGTGTAGCACCCCTAACACATATGTACACGTGAAAGTGGTATTCTCCCGATTCTGAGAGTTGTAATCCGTTCTGCGACAGGTTCTTCCTTTATATTGTTTCATTAAGTACCTACTTATTTTCTTGTTACTAGGGTGACAGTGGTGGCCCACTGGTGCATGTTGGCTCCGATGGCGTTCCGACCCTCGTCGGAGTAACATCCTTTGTAGCAGGCGGAGACTTCGGCTGCCACTCTGGTTTGCCTGCTGGTAATTTTTATGTTTATTTTATGTCTGATTGATTTGTTCTCAAGTATCATGTTGAGTACTTACACTTAAGTAAGTACTTATTATTCCTGCGATCTGTATTAAAACATAATTATTTCTACCAGGTTTCATCCGTCCGGGACCTTACCTATCATGGTTCGAAGAAATAACAGGTATTGACTTCGAAAATCTACAAGAAGATAATGACAGCGTAGAAGATATCACTGCACCACCTGAGGATTCTGAAGAAGGGTCTGGCTCACCAGAGGATTCTTCTCCTGAAGAAGAGAAGCCTGAACCAGAGGACTCAGAAGAAAAAGAAGATGACAAGGAAGAAGACTCAGACAGCTCAGAATCTAATGACGACGATATGTCGCAACTTCTGAAACGACTCGAAGTGAAAGTCAAAGTCAAGGTTAGGTTCAACAAATACAAGGTCAAGAAGGAATTAGAAAAGGAAAAAGAGATTAAGAAACATCATTGATTTAAGTGAAACAAAATAAAATTGTTAAACTTTATTTATAGTTTTTGTTTATTTACTTTTTTAAGTTTACTTGACCTTTGTTTGCGTAATGAAACGTAATCGAAATAGTGGTGGTGTTACCACATTTTACATGTTCGGAAAAAATATTTTAAAGATGGAGAGAAATTAAAAATAAAAACAATAGTATTTCTGTTACAAAGCTGTCGCCTATAATAATAATTATAGATTTTGTTTTGCAGCACCTTTATTTTGCTATCATAAAAACTGCAATAAATCGATCAAGATTCCAGCCAAGTAGTTTTATTTATTTCTTACCCTAATCTGTTTCAAAAGCTAGCAACATCCACCCGTTGTGTCATCTTATGTCTTTTACGTCATTCTCAAGTATTGGAATCTCAAGCATGTAACTTTTGCGATTTATCATACAATTTGTGAATAAACATTCCTTATTGAAATGAAATGGAGGGACCGAATAGTAAAGGTAAGTTTTGATGCCCGATATAACTATTATTGAAGTGTATAAAGTAAATATTTAGTCATGTTTTGGGTGCAGAACCTGTCATGAGAATGTGTGGGCGATTCTTGTAAGTTATCATGAATTATCTTTTGTTTGTCCTGCGCCTCGCCTTTTGTAACTTAACTCGAACTCGCTGCTGATCAGTTTGGGATGAATTTATATCGAAAAAGCCTACAGATAGGACTTAAAAACCATTCTGAAATAGCTTTTGCTAGTTTTGAATAGCTATGTTTACTTCCGCGTCGTAGGTTCTAAGTTGAAGGATAAATCGTAATTTATATTTTGCCTCGTTATAACTAATATATTAGAAAGGTATTTGACATTCAACTGCAACCATTTACGAAAAAATAAAGTTTTAAAATAGTCCAATAGATTAAGATCTTTGACTCAGGGAGCATATTTAATTTATTCAGTAAACCACAAATAACAATTAATGTGACTATTAAACAGGTTATTTGCAAAGCCGACTGTGGCCTCTAAAATGTAGTATTCGAAAATAATTGATCTTAATTTGTTGTAATTATGGTTCTGATCACCATATAAGCAATTTTTTTTATATTCATAACAATAACATTCTCCCTTCTTTCACTGTTATTTTAGGGAGTACCTACATACAACACAGTTTATTTGTTGTAGATTCTTCATATGCAAATATCATTTATCAATATTAATATTGCATTTCAAATGTTAAATACTACTTACTGCTAAAGTCGCTGAGAGCCTTGGGCCTAGAGAATCCTAGAGCCTGGCAAAAATACTACTAACTTATACTTTTTTACAAACTTTGTAGTTTGTAAAAAAGTATAAGTTAGTAACTGGTTTAAATTATCCTATTCAATTTGTATTGAATAGGATAATTCAAACCAGTTACTGTGGTAACTAACAGAGGAAAATATTGGAGCATTATTGATCCAATAATAAAAATAATAAAATTGCCTACAATATATTGCACACTATTTGTAAAGTAAATATGACTTCGGAGACATGAGATGTACTTGTCAGTAGTTAATTGCCATTCTTCACCTATCCCGGTTAATATTTATCATTCTTCTGAACATTTTCTTGATAATGATGATGACTTTCAGAGTCCCTCAGCTGTGCGGGGTGCTTGAACGACATTGGTGATGACGACTATGTGTCTGCACTGAACCAGGATTGGCATCAAGACTGCTTTCGGTAAGTTCTTAATAAAAGTGATGAAATTGGTGCATTTCAGAACAAGAGCCGTTACTGTTTCTTTGGGAAGGTGAGGTCTAATATAACATAATGACTGCATTTTCTGAAGGGTTAGGCAGAGGTGTACCTGTTCACCAACATTTCACCAGTTATGTTTAAGTTCCATGTGTGTGGTGGGCCTATTGCCATCAACCGGTTGGTTTGGTCTAATAAGCAAAATATTTCTAGCTTGCTATCTCACTTGCACCCAATTACTATCTAGTATGACCAAAGGAAGATTATTCTTTTAAATTCTTGAAGCCTTATTTTCCATAGTAAATGTAGCTTTCATAAATCGACATTAATAGTGCTAAATAAAACAAATCAATTCTCCTGCTTATTTTCCAGGAAACAACTTACCTACTTTAATTATTAAAAAAAATTATTCCTAAGATTGAACATTCAAAATGTGTCATGCAAATTTTAGTTTGATTCTATAACATTAAAATTATAAACAGCTAACATTAGTTACGAAAATAACAGGAAAATGAATCAAAATTTATTAATTTTTCAAATAATTTTATATTTATAACAACAGTCATTCTCAGGAAAAAATATACTTAATTATAAAAATTTTGGATTTAAAAGTTCCTCAAGCGCTAGTACATTTTGCTTTGACATTGCGCGGTTCTAAACACATATCCTATCTTCAGTCGTTACGTTTAGTAAAAAAGTTGATATATACTTTTCATTTTACATTTTCTCTTACTTATGTCTATCCTGACATCCAAAAATGTTGACTGAAGAACGTAAACAAATCAAAAGGAGTATTTAAGGATCGTAGCAAGTGGGGTTCTGTAGTATTGTTTTTTTTAAGTTAGTTTAAGTTTGATTAAGTATTAAAGCTATGCTACAAACAAACATGCTCTATTTCTTAGTAGGCAATTATGAGTAATTTGATAACACATAACAGCATGCAATACTTCAAGGGGGTTCCCCTGCTAAAGGTTATAGGCGGCCATTATGCCTTTTACTACCGTACGTGTTTTATTTCTGGAACGTAATTACGTCATAAGAATCACGTCATGCTCGAGAAAGTTATGGGGTCGCATCATTATGGCTTCCCTTAAACCTAATAGAGTAGCTATCAACCAATTGGTTTGGTTTTGGGGTTCATTGTTGTTAGTATCTCGACAATATTCAAGGTATATCTAGGAAAGGTAAGCTTTTTGAAGCATTTTCAGGTAAAATTGCCTTCGATTTCAAGTAGTGACGATTGGCAAGAACAAGTAAAGAAAAAAAAAAGAAAATACGTTTATTTGCGGTACACATGACGCAAGGAAAGAACAAAACACGAAAATAAACAATTTGGGGGAAAATATACGTCACATCCACGCAAAACGGCGATCGCTCAGCATAATGCTACGACCCTATACGAGACAGAGCCCCAGCGCTGGTTTTCAGCGACAGCCGGCGTTGACGTAAGCCGATGTTTGGACTTACGAACAGGGCTTCTGTAGCAGCCTGGAGTCTTAGGTATGTGCCCGGTTAAAAGCTTTCTTATAAGTAAGGAATGACTGGCGAAATGTGGATGTAAAATACACCTGCTGCACTCTGCCTTCAATCAATCTCAATCTGCCTAGCCTTTTCCCAACTATGTTGGGGTCGACTTCCAGTCTAACCGGATGCAGCTAAATACCAGTATTTTACATGGAGCAACTGCCTATGTGACTTCCACAACTCATTTACTGGGTAACACGATACCCCGTGGTAAGACTGGTTGTCAGACTTTCGGGCTTCTGACGACCCGTAACGACTGTCAAAGATCCACGAATGACAACCGGGACCAACGGCTTAACGCGCTTTCTGAGGCATAGAGGAGTTTCTGTATGTAAAGATTGTCACCCATCCATGGACCAACCCCGGCAAGCGTAGCTTAATCTGATGGATCGACCCGTGCGGTTATTACTTAGCCACGAGCTCCTCACCACCACTCTGCCTTCTCCCTCCGAAAATACTGGCGTTATGTTACGAACCGGTCATTCACCCGTCCATGGGGATATCTAGCGCAAGACAAACAAATACTATATAAGTACTTTTGGCAGCCTCGTTGCTTCATGAACTTGAATATCTCGCCAACAAATAAGTTTCCCAAGCTATTCGATATTTTCTTTTCACGAACACTTGCCAATTTTTTTTCGCAATTCTGAGATAAGCAAAGGTCATCGTCTTTGTTGCCTTGAACGAGAAATAAGGTGCCAAATGCAAAGTTTTCAAAATAATGGGTTTATTAATAACGTTCGTCACGTCACTTAACTTTTAGCAATGACTTAACTTTAAACAACGTTTATATAAACCTCTAAAAGCTCGCTTGTAAATACTTCAATTGTTAATCTGTGTGGAGCAGACCTTGTGAAAACGAGCCACTAATTTCGTTTGCGGGCCTGATTGTAGTTACTTCACATCATTTACACCATAAATCGACCAGCCACTATTAGACATAATTTTCAACTGACTTGCTTTAAATATACAGGGTCAAATTAAATTAGCAAGCGAAACTCCGCAGACATGATGAGTATCGTTGTCATGATAAAACGAAAAAACATTAATAGGGATGTTGACAAAAAAATTATTTGTCAGTCAGGTAGATTATTACAAAATATTGGACACGTATTTTTTTCTTTTTTTACGTAATCAAAAGATTACGGCAATATATTGAGTTAAAATGTGGCAAGACGTCACTCCCTAGTAGATTTTATACTGACTTGTGACGTAGCGAGCCCCCACTCCTCCACTTTAATGCGCTTTATCTAAACCATTTTTTATTAATATGATAAAGCAAAAAATACGGGTTCAATATTTTTTTATTATCTGACTGACTGACAAATAATTTTTTTACTAAATTGTTTTTTTTTTCCCCAGTCAACATCCCTATTAATGTTTATTTTTGGGTTCGGTCAAGAATAGATAGTGTAGATACTTCAGTTTAGAAACTAATTTAATTTGACCCCTGTATGTTCAATACTTTTTTTCTATATTAGATAGACTGCAATAGATAGGACTGGGTCTCACTCAGTTGCTAAGCGATGTGGAGCAAGTGAAGCTATTTTGATTGTAATGCTCAGGTGCTCGGTATGCGACGCTCAGCTGTCCACGTGGTACTTCGAGAAGGCGGGCCTGCTGTTCTGTCAGAACGACTATTGGGCGCGATACGGCGAGAGCTGCCAGCAATGTGCACAGGTAATAAAACCTTAACTATATTATGCACATGTGCCATAAGCGTGTGCTTATCCTCTTGCTCTTATATCACCACCATCTGCCTAGCCTTTTCTCAACCATGTTGGGGTCGGCTTCCAGTCTAACCCAATGCAGCTGAATACCAGTATTTTACATGGAGCGACTGCCTATCTCACCTCCACAACCCAGTTATTGGGTAACATGTTTACCATAAGTAAAATTGGTTGTCAAGACTCGGTCGTCGGACTACCCGTAACTACACCCATAGATCTACAAATGACAAGCCTTCACCTCTTTTCCTAGGCACCAAGGGGTCTAGGTATAAAATCCGCCACTTGCCCTTATAATATCAATTTATTTAGTGTCAGCGCAGCATGTTATATTCATCCACACATCTCTTATCAGCCGTCATATTATACGACTATCAATATGAGTTCATATTATTATTCATCTTCTATGTAAAGGTAAACCAAAAAAGGTATGCGATTCGGTTTATCTTCGTGTTTCCGAATTAGCACGAACGTAGCACCACAGAGTAACCCACACAGAGGCAAAGCTTATGTTGTGTACTGCCGCACTTTGTAGTGCACATAATCATTGCGCGTTTGAATGAAGTTTTCTCTTTGTCGGGTTATTAATCAATTCGAAAATCATCACTTTTGTCATTTAAAAAATTTGAAAGTTTTTTTGGAATTGCATAGAGTTGTTGATCTATAATTTTGTAATCATGGTAATACAAAATAGGCAAGTAGTTCCATTGTTGTAACAGTTCTATATTAAATCTCACCATCGCGCGTTCGTATTTCCGAAGATAGACGATGACTCGCGAAGGGAATACTTTTCTTGGGATATCTGTGGGCTTAAAACGGCCGCTTTGGCAGAATCATAATTATGATATTATTATATAATATGATAACTGTCACAAACTGACAATTCTTAATTTTAATATCTGCGTTCAATTCATATTACGCAATTCATCTGTTTGACAGTTTTATATTATAAAAAAATAACATTAAACAGTAGAAAAAAAAAAAAAAACTCTTTTGGTTGATAAAAACTGTAAAGAAAAATTATCCGGTAAAATTACCCTCTTCATTTTTTCATGCGGTAACTTTTACACCAAATATGATTCAGATATGAATTGAATTGATTATGATTCAGCTAAAATACGTGCCAACATAGAGGAGTTGCTTTTAGAGGAATTGCTTAATGTGGCCGTTTTAGGCCCCCTGTACATATGTTGAGTATGATCTATATTTGTCTGACTAGGTGATAACCGGGCCCGTGATGGCGGCCGGCGAGCACCGCTTCCACCCGGAGTGCTTCGCGTGCGTGGCGTGCGCCGCGCACATCGAGGACGGGGAGCCCTACGCGCTGCTCGAGCGCTCCAACTTGTACTGGTGAGTTTGTTATAGCTGGCGGCGCTCCACCAACTTGTTATATCATATGCCTAGCCCTTTTCCAACTATGGCTTCCGACTTCTGACTACAACTAAAAAGATACTCACCGAGCCGCCGAATAACCTCCTATTTTTTTTGAGTTGGTTAAAAAATATCGAGCTCACTTGGTTCGCTCTTGCATCCAAGGTTCTTTGTAGAAGCATTCATGAACAGCGTAATGTGTAGATGAAGATCAGATGCACTTCCCCGAAAATACTTGTACGTTTATATTAAAAGGCGGCGCTTGCACCAACTTCTCGTCATCATCTGCCTAGCACGGATGCAGCAAAATACCAGTACTTTACATGAAGCTATTGCCTGTCTGACTTCTACGACATACTTACTGGGCAATGGGATACTCCTTGACAAGACTGGCTGTCCGACTTTCCTGTTCTTACTAGTCGGCTTCACGTGCTTTCAAGGGCGACGGCGAATGCCCCGAAAAGCGACAACCTCCTACTTTATTCCATAAGCGGACATTCTTTCTTTCTCGTCCCCGTAACATGTGGTACAGTTGAAAACCACCGTCAGGCACTAGTTGTCTGATATTGCTGGCTGAACTAGGCCTATTTGGCGTAGCCACACAACGCACAGACACATAATACCTACCGTTATAACTTGTTTGTTGTGTGCCTTAACCTGGGGCAAATAAATTTATTTTATTTCTAATCCTCAAGAAATAAATTCTATAACTGTTCAACCAACATTATAAAGAAATCATATACTTGTACTCTTGTAGCGGTAGTTGCTACGGCAGCTGCGCGCGCGCCGCGTCGCACTGCATCCGCGCCGTGAGCGTGCCGCCCGCCAGCCTGCGCCTCGCGGGCGGCGCCGCGCACACCATCACTGTCAAAGAGTAAGTCCACTACATTATCACTGTCAAGGTGTAAGGCCACTTTATTAACCCTTAAGGTGACCGCAACCGCAAGCCGCAACGTCGCTCAGTCGCAAAGACAGACCGCAGCGGCATGTCGTGTCGGTGCGGTCTGTCATTTCGATTGCGCGACGCGACGTTGCTGCTTACGGTTTGCGGTTGCGGTCGCCTATGGAAGAGCACCTTTAACAGTCATATGTTACTCTAAAGGTACATTATAGTAACCTGGGCGTGAGAACAGCGAGCTTTAACTATCAGCTTATCAACGTATAGTAATTTATTAATTAAATGTTGGGATCCATTAATTACCTAACACTTTGTAATTTTAACTTTCATGCAGTTTTGTAAGGACATAATGCCAGTTATGCCGCCTACATTTTATTCAATTTACAGGTCAACTTTGCCAAACCAAATTACCTTTTTGAATGACAATTTCATGACATTTGAGGCCACTTCTGACCTAGACAGTTGAACTGATGATTCAAATGATTATAATTCTGTAAAAACATATTTGTTACGGTCGCGAATCATATTTTGCTCAACATACAACCCGACACTGATCAGTAAATTACAAATAAAATTGAAAATTTTAATTTTGCGGACAACTTTAGCGCATCCGCCTTAACAAAACTCATTTCGTTTCGCTGAGAGTTAAATATAAGTACAGTGCTACTAGGATCTTTTGGGGCTTGAATGTCATTACAGCAGGCCGTAGCTGGTAAACAATTGTGAAAAGGTATTGAAAAAACATGATGGCGGCGTTACTTCCGATTTTGGCCACGCGCCAAAAGATCCTTTTAGAACGAAATATTACAATACAACTTGCTCCATTCCATTCGCTCATAATTTGTAACATATCTATGTAATTTCCTTCATGAAACGGCAACTCTATTGCCACCTTGCCACTAACATGGTACTAACCCCGCTAGCGGTCGGTGCGGCGGCAAGCTGTCGGCGGCTGCGCGGGCGATCCTGCGCGCGCTGCTGTCCGTCTGCATACAGCTCACTTGCCATAGGTACCGGCCTAGCTATGAAGCTAGGCAGTATATGAATACTGTGCTGTGCTGGCATGAATACTTGAATTCAGAATTTTACATAATTTACTTTCCATAACTCAACTATCTACAGATTCCAGGGAAAAGTATGCGCTTCGGGAATCATCGTCTATATTCGGAACTACGAACGCGCGATGATGAGATTTAATATAGAGCTGTTATAACCATGGATGTACTTGCCTATTACCATGATTACAAAATTATAGTTTAACAACTGTATGCAATTCCAAATGGGTCCAAAACTTTATTATTATCTAAGATTCTGACTTCAAGTTTAGCTTGGTATACTGTGGTGTGTAGGCATGGCGTAGTCGCTAGTGTGTAGCTTGTGACTTTGGTGGATTTGTAGTACCAATCGCCAATTTCTGAAATCTTCATCAAGGCATGTGTTGGTTAGCGATTGCAATTTTGCATTGTTGTTGCTGCCGCTGTCTGAAAGCTTTACGGTAAGTAAATCGGCTTCACATATAATTATAATTACACTGTTTGCGGTGTAGCATGGTGCGGGTGACATAAGAAGAAATTCAAAATTCAAAACTCATTTATTCAAGCTAGGCTGAGAATCAGCACTTTTCGAACGTCAAAATTACATGAGACAGTCCCCCAAAACGCCCACCCTTCACCACTTCCTAGTGCGTTAGCTGGGAAGAAGAAGTGGCGCAACAAACTCCCCAGCAGCACAGCTGTCTGTTCAGTTAGAAGAACCGTTCCTTTTCACTCTTGAATGTTACCGAGATTTACAATCATGACTGAATATTTTAGCTGCACCCTAAATATCATGATCGTATAACTATAGTAAATTTAAACATAAATGTATGATATGGATATCACGTGCTAATTTCGAGCAGATGCTACCTAGTAGTAAGTGTATTATAATTTATCGCACACGGAGAGCATGCTGTGACTGAGCATACTTATGAGCATAAGCATTCTTTTAAAAGCATGTGTATTTCAGCCTTGTATGTACCAACGGTTGACTTTGCAGTGTTACGAGGATCTTGTAGCGCCTGAATGACATTGGCAGGGGGGCGTTGTTGGTAAACATTTGTGAAATTGTCGCGAAAATTGTATTGACAGAACAAGATGGCGGCGTTAGTTCCAATTTTGGCCACGCGCCAAAAGAATCTTGTAGCGTCATACATTTGAGACTAGAGTTTGTATTGCAGTAACAAGTTCATTGACCTGATGAAAACTTATTCATTCAAAACGTTAACATTAAATCATTTCATTGACAATAATTTCCTTATTTCCAAGGCTATCTCACCACATAATTGTTTTTATTAAATAAGGGCCTTCTACACAGTGTTTGCTATAACTTTCAATGTGAACGATACGGAGTTCTACCAAACAGTATTCTATAGAGAAGCTTAGAGGGTTGAATTTGGCTTAACAAGGACTGCAACCTGCCTCGTTGGTCTATTAGTCGCAAGCACTACTGCTGAGCATGAGGTCCTGGGTTCGATTCCCGGGTCGGGTAAAGAGTTATTGGGTTTTTCCATCTGGAATATCTCAGTTGCAGCATGAAGTCTGGATTTGTGCCCGGTTGTCAATAGGCTCGCCCCCTATTATATGGGACTTAAACATAACTGGCGAAATGTGTGTGTACTGTAGGTACACCTCTGCCTAGCCCTTCGGGGATTACAGACGTGATGCTATGTAAGGACAGCAACCCAATTGCGTAACACATCTCTTCACAATCCGAAGAATTTAACGGACATTCCTAATCCATTGCTTCATATGTTTGAAAAAAACGTCTGCTCGAGAAGGTAAATCACGCAATGAATGTAGTTGAATTTTCAAAATGAAAGGCATTGTTATTTTAACAACATAAACATAGACTCACGCTTTTTTCTTATCGGGGCGGGCAGCCAGAACATACAGAACACCACCTGCTGCGATTTTTACATACTCCGTTTGCTTCGTTTACGATCATACATAAGATACGGTCCTGAACGCACCTTGAATTTTAAAAATAGTACCTAATGCATTGAAATAATTTTAGGAGGCTCGTCACTGTTTACGCCTAATAAAGTACCCAGGCACACTGCAGAACTTTGACGAAAGCATGTTATTTTGCATTGCTCCGTGTATACAAGCTCTTATGTGCGTGCAGTGAGCGACACATGAGTCAGGCAGTGATTAATAAGTACTTATTAATATTTATAAATAAGTATTTGACGATAAAACAGTCACGTTCGCCTACTAATTGATAGAAAATATACAGTTTTTATTCGAATTTTAAAACGGCTGAATGGATTTGGATGAAATTTGGCACATAAGTAGACCATGGCCTGGATCGCAGACGAAGTCGCGGGCAACAGCTAGTGTCATCTAAATCCGTACAGCCGTTAAGGCGTGAAACAGACAAATAGTTATTTCCGGTTTTATAATATTAAATTAATAAATTATGAAAATATGGATGGATGTTCCATGAAAAACTGTAAAGTTAAAAGAGTACGGGTTTTTTGTGATGAGCAGGGATGAATCGCATGTTACTAAAAATTGCTCCTCCAGCTCCATACATTTTACCCATGTTCGCTTATCTCGACAGAATGTAGGGAACAATTCATATTTTTTTCGCGATAGCTGGTTTGGTCCCAAAGTAAAAGTTATTCATAATGAGGAATACAACGACCCTTTAAGAGGGTTAAGGTTAATTAAATTAGTCTGCGTTCGCAATTCATTTGCCAAACATGTAAACAAACACGAGTTTTAGGAAAAACAATTGTAATACCTACACACAAGGTTCAGTTTGCGCTACAACTTCATATTTTTTATGACTTTTTCAACAGTAATAGTCGGTCTCAAATCAACTTTATTGACACTTGCATAAAGTTGATGTTTGTCTAAGTGGAAAATTCGTGTTTGACAAATATATTGCGAACGCAGAGTACCTACACCTTGTAATTTACTAATAGTAAAACCCAATAACACTTTAGCCGACCGGAGAATCTAATTCTACGTTCAGTGAACTTAGTACGTTCAGGCGACGTGGTTGCGATATTAAATTATGCAGTACTTTTCCTTACTCCTGAAATTCTAACAGTTGTCAGCCCTGTATACAAATATCTACGCCATTTATCACAGTGTCTGACACACTAACGCATTACGTACCTATACACATTATTTCATATTATTTCACACCGATTGGTCGATAACTGCGTTCGATAGTCATTATGGTTTCCTGGTGAAGGTCTGTGTAATTCCTCGTTATTACACTATTTTGGAGTTATGTGTGTTTTTGTGATTTAATATGGTTTAAACATGGTGACTGTTAATTTAAGGTAGGTAGTGTTGAAGTGTTAAATTTTACATTATGTGATTATTGCAAATAATATGCTATTTTAGGAATTACAAGCAGCAGTCATAACAATAGCGACCATTTTATTTTTTAGATTTATTTGTATTAGCTAGAGCTTTGCATGTTATTTGTTTTGTGTTCAGCTTGTAGCGTTTTCGAAGTTTTATATTAACACTATATGTGCCCTATGTTACATAAGTTCTATGTATTAAGAAAAAAGCATGTAAAAAAGGTTGTCATATTAACAGTTTTTTACATTAACAGACAGAGCAACATTGCGTTTTATAATTTATGTAACTTCTAGCTTCCGCCCGCGGTTTCGCATGCGAGGTATGTCGATAAAAAGGAGCCTAACCCAGGTCATGGTCCCCAGGTCATAGTCTACCCACGTGCCAAATTTCATCCGAATCCATTCAGCCATTTTAGCGTGAAAGCGTAACAAAGAAACTCACTGGATAGTTAGGAAGTTACGATTATAAATGTCTCATAGGTTTTTTATTTTATGACACAAATGATGGTGACCTAAATCACGAATCGAGGATATTCGTGATTTCCACACAATTGCTATGTTTGTCGACAAGGAAAAGTATCACATATATGTACCAAATTGTATAATGCATTCAATTTAAATTGAAAACAGCACTTTTGGCGAAGTTAAATTTTTTTTTATACATTTTGCACGACGCCTTGTGGCTGTTTCGCGTCACTATGCCAGCAGCTGTTCGGCAAACAAGACTCCGAATTGTCACTCATATAGCTTCAATAGCTTACAGCTGCGAAAAGCGATAAATGATTTTATTTCTGTAAGTAGGTTTGTACAAACACTTTTACACGTCAATCATATTTTTAACAAAGTCAAATTCAAAATCATTTATTTGCAAATATGGATAAACAGTTTGTAGATGTTTTACAATTAGATGAGGTCGGCGTTTCCTATCTGACTACTCTGAGAAGAAAGGCCGAAACAAGCTCAGAGGTCGCAGTCTCTTTTAAAGTCCAGACATAATCTTGGTCAGATCATGTGAAGACCATGTAAATTGGAGTCCGAAATGGTCTTTTGATGAAAGAACCACACAGATACCACAAACTAGAAGCATGAAATTTGGCACAAGAGTTCTTAACATACCGATCGTGTGCGCTAAGAAAGTTTGAAAAACAACCCCTATAGGGGTTAAATAAAAATAAAGAAGACGAAGATAAACAATCGTAATTTTTTTCCGATGAGAAATCCGATCGGGGCCCTGCCTAATTTACTATAAAAATTTGCACAGTACAATGCAGTGGGAACGGCTACTTAAACGCAAAAGCTAACTGCGGTGGCCGCATTTACCGTCGAATGACGTCACTAAAACTTTATTTATGAAAGTAAGTTGGTTTGTTACCCTAGAGAGCATTTTTGACACCGTAAAGTCAAACCCCGGAGTTATCATTTTCATGACGGCCGTCGCTGTGGCCTTTGTGTGGCGGCCGCTCTTCTAGGAAACTAGCTTATGTACATATTTCTCACACATCCATATATACCTGCTTCAGGATCGATTCATCATGCGGTGTGCTCACACTCCACATCGGAGACAGGATCCTAGAGATTAACGGCACTCCGGTTAGGAACAGACCGCTAGATGAGATCGAAAGGGCGCTGGGAAGGCCGGACGCGGTCATACAGGTAATATAAATTACTTATTTAAAAAACATGAAAATCCTTACTATGCCCTCATTATACATATACGAAACAGCTATGTTTGTTAAAAATAATATGAATAGATTTTCTCGAGTATCAAGTCAGCGTCGATGTGACCAGTTAAATTTAGTTGGATCTAGAACCGCATTATTTAAGAAAAGCATTTCTGAAATGGCTCTAAAAGTGTATAATAAATTACCAAAATGCATAAGAAGTGTAGAAAATGTTGGCCATTTTAAAAAAGATTTAATTTTAAATGATAATTTATGACATTGACATTTTTATTTTTTTTATTTTATTAACGGCTATTGACATTTTTTGACATTATAATATTAGTAACTGACTTAAGACTTTTGAAATCATTTAAATTAATCTTCTTCAATCTAATTATTATTATTGCATGTTCCAAATCATTAGACCTACATATTAAAATGATATAACAAATTATTTGTATACCAATTGCATTGGTAGAACATAGAGATCTCGCGAAAATGTATATTTTAATTATATGTAGACCTTTTATGTACTATGTTCACAAATAAAGTTTGATTTGATTTGATAAATAACAGATTTTCTCGATTCTTACTTCAAGTGCTCTACTAGAGGTTAGTGACCCAAAAAAAAAAAACAAATCGTCCAATTTTTTTAAATTGGTTTATCGTGTTAAGATATCGATAGTCGATACCCAGAAAGTCTACGGAGTTTCGCTAACTTATTTAATTTGACCTTGTATAAATCTTATTATTTTCAGTAAAATATAAGCAAATCTCTTGTACGCAAATCTACAGAACCAAGAGAGGAATCTGGGTAGATTACGAGCGTTTATACAGAAAGTGGGCAACGTCGGAAATAGCTGTCAAATATTTCACTGTTTTGATTAATTTGGCAATATTACTGTATGGAACTAAAATATTGATTATGAAATGCTATAATTAATATCGTAGCACCGAATATTTAGTTTTATATGTAAAAAAAGACAGAAGAAAACTTTCCCAATGCCTTTTTTACACCTAAAATGGATACAACGTCAAATTCAGTGTTATAATTGCAATTCATTACTAATATTCTAGTTCGCTAGTTAGCCATATTTCTTATTTCCATACAGTAATATTGCCAAATTAATTAAAACAGGTAAATATTTGACAGCTATTTGCGACGTTGCCAACTTTTTGGATGAACGCTCTTATATAAAATATTTTCATTTGCTCTAAGTTAGAGTAATCTGTTGGTTCTGTAGACTAAGCGCTCAAGATTTCCTCAGCTTTTCACTAAATACCTGGTTGCACATCTTCAATCAATCAGGCCCATTCAGAATTGCCTCGTTCGACCTTGAAACAACCACCACAGTTTAAATTACTTGGCTTGACGAAAAGAACAACAAATAATCTTAACGAAACAACTTTGCTTTCCAATTCCAGCTAACCATCGAACACACACCTGAAACAAACACAAAACGCACACAAACAAACACGACACACACACAAACACAAACAGACGAAGACAAAACTAAACACGACAGATCTCCGGTCGAAAGGAAAACCAACACCAAAGATGACAAACAGAGACATTCGTGCGAGAAAGAGAGGAAAGACGTGGAGGGGAGGAAAGAGAGACTGTTTAATAAGAGGAAGGGAGGGGAGGATGGGGGAAAGTGGGTGAATAAGAGGAGACAGACGCCGTCCTCGCCGTTACTAGGGGATAAGGAGAAGAGTAGCAGTATGTCAAAGTTACTTGACGCGTAAGTATTGTTCTACCTTTTTTTAATCTGTGGTTATTTTTTTTCGGACTGCCTCGTTAATCGAGTGGTCGCAAGCGCTACTGCTGAGCATGAGGTCCTGGGTTCGATTCCCAGGTCGGTCGTGTTTATTGGGTTCATCCATCGGGAATGCAACTGTAGCAGGGCGGAGGCCCGGATTTGTGCCCGGTTGTTACATGAAACTTGAACATAACTGGCGAAATGTTGCTGAACTATAGGTACACCTCTGCCCAACCCTTTTTAAATTCATACGGAAGTTTTGTCTTGTTAGGGCGGTCTGGGGTCCCTGATACAATGCAATAACGCAACCCGATTAACAGCGTTCCGTCTCACCCCATGATCTGCCTGACTTTTCCCAACTACGTTGGGGTCGGCTTCCAGTCTAACCGGATGCAGCTGAATACCAGTATTTCACATGGAGTGGCTGCCTATCTGACCTCCACAACCCAGTTGTTGACCATTTTGGTTTGGCTTTCAATGAAAGGTGGGGAATAAACTCATAATTGATTTATATTCGCAGCGTGGACGGCGAAGAGCCAAGCGGTGTGCTGTGTGACCTGAGCCGCGCGCGCTCCTTTCGAGCCGAGCCCGCGCCCGGCCAAAAAGTCTTCAGAGCCAGCGACCTACTACAGGTAAACATTATCACCTTCATCACCTCGACTCTCATCCTATAAACAACTTTTTAAATCACCTTCGGGAAGTCTGCAGTAGCTAAGTTTGAATCCCTCGAACATTCTTAGAACTTTGTAAGCCTTGCAAACACATTGTTGAGACCATCTCAACATCGCCGCGCGCTGGCGGCAGTGAACGTGGGGTTAGGACAGCGGCGCAAGCCGGGCGCGCGGCGGGCTGCGCGGGCGCGTCACGGCAGTCAGCTGTTGCACGCCTCCACGCACGGCTGCGCTTACGCGTCTTTTCAAATTCAGATTCAAAACCTTTCTTTTCTTAATACACATACTTTCATGTAATACAGTCCACTAGCGTTTCATTTTACTTCACCACGACCTATCGTCGCGATCACACATAAATGCTTCGATTTCTTAACCATTTTCTATCTTGTTAAGTTACTTATTCATCACTCTCCTGCCCTTATCCTAATTTATTTAGGGTCGGTGCAACATGTCTTGCTCCATACTTCTCTATCAGTCGTCATCTCGGTAGTCACCTCCTTTCTAGCCATATCATCTTCCACACAGTCCATCCATCGATTCTTTGGTCTTCCCCTACGCTTACAGCCATCAACATTCATACTCAAAACGTTCCTCACGACATTTTCCTCATTCCTCCGCATCACATGCCCTGAAAACCGATTACTTTTCAGTCACCGGTGACACTTTCAGACTTCTTGTCATAGTGTAATTTCAAAACATTGTAAAAGCAAATTATTTTTAAGCTATCGACCTTCGCAAGGTCGACTTGACAAAACATCGAGATTTCTTATTTATCTATAAGTTTAATATTCATGTATTATACACATAAATCTTCCGGAATACATTCTCTAAATTATGTTGAAAACCCCATCAAAATCCGTTGCGTATTTTAGAAGAACAACGCGGACATACAGACAAACGCGAAAAGCGACTTTGTTTTATAATGTGTATAGAAGAGTAACCGTGGAGTTTCTTCAGCACTTAGCTTTTGACTTTTCATAAGTGCTTAAATTAGTGTAGGTTTATGTGAAATAAAATATTTTCACAGTCCAACTACTAACTTTACTGTCGGTCAACGGGAGTGTTGTCGTAGCGTAATGTGTGGACGGTGGGGGGGGGGGCGTTTGTTCCGGCTCCAGCAAACCCCACACCAACCTTTCCACCACCATTATAATATGTACAGATGATTATGACTTTTCGTCAAATATTTACAATATTTTTGTTTGTAACAGGGCGAGCTCCTGGGCTCTGGTTTCTTCGGCGAGGTGTACAAGGTGACTCACCGGGATACCAACGAAGTGATGGTGCTCAAACAGCTATATCGAGTGGATGAAGACGCACAGAGAAACTTCTTGAAAGAGGTAACATAGAGTTGTTATTATTATATTCATTAATTTATTTTATACTTAGATGCAGAATTGGATACGTATACGTTTATAAATTGTAGTACAAACGATAGTACAACTCGTATTTGAAAAATGTAGACTTTTAGGGCACCATTTTTCTATTGGATCTAATAGTTACATACATTTAAGTAAACTATGAACTACTAACTTTTGACCGCGGCTTCGCCCTCGTAGATCTTCTTCTTTCTCCTGGCTATTATCCCAATTTATTTGGGGTCAGCCCTCCTAGTACTTCTGTTGTGGGGTGTCGGAGAATATCCACGAGAGCATATTACCGGGTTTGAAAGTAATCTTTGTGTTAATCCAGGTTATAAACTATCTGTGTGCCTAATTTCATCCATTCGGATGAAATTGATCCATTGACACCGTTCATCCGTCCAAACATACATCCAGACAAATAGACCAACGAAAAAAAAATCTTTGTTACTATTTCATTGTGTATAGATAATATTATTACTGCAGATGTTTAAAATTTATTTTCAGTTTTTTGTTTACGTTTGCATAAGGTTTTAATAAATATGATTACTGTTTGTACAGGTAGCGGTACTCCGTTCGCTGAAGCACCCGAACGTGCTGCGCTTCGTGGGAGTGCTGTACAAGGACAAGCGCCTGCACCTCGTCACTGAGTACGTGGCTGGCGGCACGCTGTACCAACTGTTGCAGGTAATACCAAGTAAACTATCTACTCATTCTTTTGACAAGATCGTCTTCAGATGTCCTTTATTGATTCACTTATTTTTGGTCGGATTACTTGTGTGACTTTGGTTCTTCAGTGATGTTATCAAAAGCTTAATTTTGTTCATTTCTGTTCGTTAATTGATTATTTAACTTGAGTTTTTAACCGACATCAAAAAAGGAGGTTCGTTTTTCGATTAGTAAGTTTATATTTGTATGTTCGAGATTTTCTCAAAAAAGAATGAATCAATTATTAATTACCAACATTTAATTATTCTTTTACCAACGTAATCTTCATGCTTTCAGGAAGGTTTTACTATAGAATATATTAGGTTTCTATTAATAAAACTTGAGTTTATATTGTTTTAAATTCAAGAGCACGCGGTGAGCCGATTTTTTTTCACGCATATAAGAGCGCCTTCAAATTAGCCACAAACAGTCGCGTGACATCCAGGCGCGACGCCAATCACGTTGAAGTCTGACCTCTTGCCGAGGTTATTATTGTGCAGTGAGTTAGTCGTTGTCTGCAGCTGCTAGATACTGATATACTGTATCTAATTATATATTTTTAAAGAATGTATTACACGTTTATAATAACTTTTCCGCAGGACACGCGCGTCCCGCTAACGTGGCGCGACCGAGCGCGGCTGGCGCGCGACGTGTCGTGCGGCGTGGGCTACCTGCACCGCATGAACGTCATCCACAGGGACCTCAACTCGCACAACTGTCTCGTCAGAGAGGTACACTTCTTTTCGAGGCAATGGTGCATCTTAGGGTTCTGTACCCGAAGGGTACCAAACGGAACCCTATTATTAAGCCTCCGCTGTCCGGTTGTCTGACAGCGAGCTGTTTCTCATGAACCGATCACGGTTCAATCTGTGAAATTTTCAACTGTCTACCTATCAAGGTGTAAATTTCACAGATTATGCATTTATCTTGCCGCTTTAATATGAATGAATGAATGAATGAAATGCACCGATCCCAGCGTGGTTTAACCAGACTCGATGAATCGAGTGAACCCCAAGATTTGCACTAACCCCTGGAGCCTCATGTTGCATGGGGTTACAGAAGCCATTGGATATCAGAGAATTGACAGGGTGGCGCGGTAACGGTAAGGAAGAATGAAAGAAAGAAAATACGTTTATTTGTGGTACACATGACGCAAGGAAAGAACAAAACACAAAAACGGTAAGGAAGAACTTGCCCTTAGGATATGGAAGGATTTGCGAGCCATGCCGGATATGCATCCTTGAGTAGGCAATGGACTAGTGGAGAGACGGGTGATATTTATTTATGGATGGGCATATTTTAGCGACGTCACTACCCGCCACCATTTTGGAACACTGCACTACACAAATAATCACATACTTATTATAGTTTAAAGTTAGTCGAAAAAATTGTAAATACAGCATATCGTCGTTGCGACTTTAAGTCCTCTTATGTGTAAAAATCTATTTTATGAGAAAATCGATAAAAACCGTCTACTGAACATATAACAAAATATTGGTTACATCATTCATGTTGAAATTATATATGTGAGAACAATGTTGAAATAAATGATTTGATGATTTGGCTTGTGCTGATGGCGCCATCTATGCACCTCGTTTCACTTACACTGTTTCATTCTCTTGTTTCCCGTGTACAATAAAGTACGTGTGGTGTGTACAGGACAAGACGGTGATAGTGGCCGACTTCGGGCTGGCGCGCATCGTGCAGCGCACGGCCAGCAGCTCGCTGGACCGGCGCCACGCGCACAACACGCTGCGGAGGAAGAGGTACACGGTGAGTCATACATGTATTAGGTCCCCACCTATGAAATCAGCGTTTTGTATGGAGAATTTTAAAGAAGTTGCTTTTTTCATACTAACATTTTCTTAATTTATATAACAACCATGAACACTAATGTTTTAAAACTTTTATGCGCTAATGTTTAAAAACTAAGATAACGTAATATGCCACTAGATTAAGCGACAAAAATTAGTTTTAGCTAAATTAAAACAAATAGTGGTCATTTCTGCTAACAAAATGAGGAGTAATTTTTAAGGTATTTTTTATGTTTATAAACTATAAGTAATAAGGTTTTTTTTACTATTGGTAGTTGTCTATGATGGTCATTATTCGATATAATACCAAGCAATTGATGAATATTTTAATTCATAGAAGTGACAAGGTTCTCTATTTGTGAGAAAAAAACGCCAATTTCATAGGTGGGGACCCAATATTACTATGGGCAGATCGGCAATAATATCTGATTTTATCTGGTCTTAAGAAGACAGTAAACATAAATGTGATCATCATATTATTATACAAGTAGCATCGGTTTCTAAACATGTGTCACCTCTCAGAATGCGTAAATAACGGAGAGATAGAATATACAGATGTGTCACCTGACATATCTCTGCCTACTCAGTTGAAAATAAAAACGTGACAGGATAATTCCTCGAGTTTTCTTCTATATCGCAATCAGTGCCGCTCATATTGCAAAAATATGTGACATCCCACTGGCAGCCTAAATTTTTTAATTAACTTACTCGAGTTCGGTCAACTCTGTATTCTGTCTGCGACAATAATAATATAATAATAAATAAGAAATCTTTATTGGCATAAAAACACGTTACAGAAAAATGTGAGACCCTGGCTCCAGAGCTAGGTACCTGTATTTCAGGAGCCAGAAACAGGAGAAGAAATAGAACTTAATATAATGCTTTCCAATGATTATTTTATAATATTCCAAGTGTGTTGTGTCAGGTGGTCGGCAACCCGTACTGGATGGCGCCGGAGATGATGAACGGCAACGTGTACGATGAGAAGGTCGACGTGTTCTCCTTCGGGATCATATTGTGCGAGGTGAGTCCACAACTCTATATAGTAAAAAATCGGCTCTATATATAATCGCGAAAAAAAATCTGCTGTTTCCTACACTATAACGAGCTATGCGAACATAAATGTATGGAACAGCAGATATTTTTTTTCGCGATTTCCGGGTTGGCCCCATAGTGAAAGTTGTTCATAATGATGAGTACAATGACCCCTTAAGAGGATGCAAACGAATTAAATTTCACATTGTATAACCTATTTAGTAAAAAACCGACCAAGTGCCTGTCGGACCACGCACAATGAAGGGTTTCGTAGTTGGGATGAATTTATCCCAAGAACAAACTTAACATTGTAGTTGAAAAACATGTTCTCCCTTACATCCCAACTGGAAATGTAACTACAAACTTACATTTGCAGTTGGAATGTATGGGAAACATGGTAAATCTCTCAATATTGTGCGTACAAACGCACAATATTGAGAGATTTACCATATTATTTTAAGACCATAGACTTCTTAGAGGTTTTCCTGTAATCTATGAGTAAAGAACCATAATCTGTAAAAAAAAAACAAAATTGTAAGGTCAGTAGTTTCGGAGATAAGGGTGGGATTTGTAAATTTTCTTAAATATCTTTAAAAGTATTAATTTTCAAATAATAAAAAAAAAAATGAGATCCTCGCATTATGCCCTTTCATTTAATATGTCACACGGTACTGTTCGCAAAACTTTAATTTTTTGATGTGAAACATCTATAGCCGCACGTAAAACCGATTTCTGACGTGGCGACGCATGCCGTGGCGACGCGTCACCACGTTTTGTATTTAATGAAAATAAATGTTTATTCAATAAATAGTCATCGTTATCTAGAAAAAAAATCGTAATATTTTATTTTATCATTATGACATATTTAGTTCCTATCACAATCTGTTCTTTTCTGCATATTACTTTTACAAAATAATGTCGATTTTTCACATCTGCCAGGCGTCCCGTGACGGCTCACATTTGAGCACCATGTTTCTATTAACATAATGAATTTATTTGTCACTGCTTAATGTTTTGTATTTTTTTTCCTATTGTAGTATTAATATAGTCATTTAAATCCAGTTACATTATCTTCTCATATAATTATAATTAATATATTATACAAAATATTGTAAAACATTTAAAAGAGTAACGGTGGAGTTTCTTGCCCATTCTTCTCCATACGAAACTACCATTTGGAAGAGGCAACTAGAATCAATTCTATTTTCTTGTAAATTGACGTTCAAAAGTGCCTTTTAATGGTCTACTAAATAAATTATTTGACATTGACTTTGAGTAGAGTCTGACCATGGAGTTAGTATGTACTATAAAGTACAGCTGGAATACTAACAAGCACCAAATAGTCGGTCTTGGAGGAGAAAACTGAATTGAACTGTGTGTTCGAGTTAATCGAACACTCAGCGAAAATGCATAATTGCATCGAACGAAAATATGCACATTCGCTCGTTCACCTAAATGTGGGCCAGTTCGCGTTCAGATCTAATTAGAGACACCACGACTCAAAACCATTACCATTACCATTTTACTATACATTTCACCAATAAGTTAGTTATATAGTTTACCTTTTTATACCAGTTCTTGTAACTGAGTGTTAGTGATTTAATATAGTTATTTCCCTTATAATACGAGACTTTAACTTTTACTATATATACCATATCCTATCAATACGAGAAAGGTGTGTTTGGTCACCATAGCGCCGAGCACTACTTTCTACATGGTCCTTCGAGCATTTAATTACCAGTGACTACCAAGTGAAAAGCGCCCCGCGAACCAGAAGATCGCAGAGAAATACTTGAAAAGTAGAATACAATGTAAAGTTAAGAATAATTCGTTAAAGACGTAATGTATGTACCTATTAGTAGGCAAGAAGTGTATAAAATATTGTAATTTACCAAGCTTGTGAATAGGATATACATATAGGGTGTAACAAGACTATGGCGGCATCTACATCGCCACATGCGAACTACGCATCACAGAAATGTTACGCAAAATGCTGCGTCGCGCAAGCAGGGCTTACCGCACTACGAGGATATACAATGTCGCCCATGCGCATGTGTCCGCCCGTATTTTTCTGAATATTCATGACAAATTATCGAAAATTAACTTAAAAAGGTGTTTTTTTTTTTTATCTTTTTTCTTTTTTTTTCAATATCCCGCTATGATTTTATAGACTTACACTTGCGTTTCTTTAAAAAAATACTGTTTTTGTTTTTTAGAAAAACATGTCTTCACCTCCGTTTTTTTTTTTCATAGTCGACAAATATTACTTTAGTTAATCCGATAAAATAACTCATAAGCTTTTAGAAATAATAAACAGAATCCAAATCGAGCCAATAACATAGAAGATATGGTAAACGCTACTAAAAAATAATAAAAATAGAATAACATGAAAAATATTAAAGATAGACACTTTTAAAGTTAATTTTCGATAATTTTTCATGAATATTCAGAAAAATACTGGCGGTCACATGCCCATGGGCGGCATTGTATACAACGTGTCAACATTAATCGTCGGGCAGTTGCCCACCAGACACAACACCCGTCTGGTTGGAGGATCCTTCCTGTTCTGTGGAGGATGAGTGACTATTCACATAACCGTTCTAAATTCTGTACGTTACGTTACGCATTCTGTACATCAAACTAAGTAACAGTTTTTGACCCTGTAGATACAAAAACACTTGTGTTCCATAGATAATAGGCCGCGTATCAGCCGACCCGGACTTCCTGCCGCGACGCACAGACTTCGGGCTGAACGAGCCGCTGTTCGTGGACAAGTTCTGTCGCGTCCACAACTGTCCCGAGCCCTTCTACAGGATTGCCTTCTTGGCCTGCCATCTGGATCCTGATACTAGGTATTGTGGAATATTTTTAACTACGGAGGACATAGGAGGTCAAAAATTGCCGCTTTAGTATAGAATGGTATTATCGTCTGTATTTTTTTTATGCGGCGGACATATTGTGTAACCACTTAACAAATATTACAGGAATCGCAAGAATAGAGGAATTTTTATTTTTGATAATTTAATATTAGACAATTGTTTAAATTCTAATTTTTATTAATATTTGGACACCATGACAATATGGTAAACATGTTAGCACAACTCCATGTACTTATATAACACCTTGCATGCACTGTATTGTATGTACACACATGTTTGAGCAAATAAAGTTATCTGAACCTGAATCGCTAATGATCTGCTGGGAATTCGTTTACTGAGTGGGTTTCAGATAAATTGCTCAATTACCTTTTTAGACCCCAGGCAGAGTTGATGTAAGAGTGTCCGTGGAGTTTCTATAGGAACCTACTACGCTTTGAAATGGGCAACTAGCTTCATGTTTCTAACTGACCGGCTCCTTGACAATTCAAAAGTGTCTGTAATTGGTTAAATTGAAAAAGGAGCTTTGAGTTTTGAGTTGGAGACATCTAAAATATCCTTCATTAAATCTTGGTTTAAAATAATTATATGTAGTCTTTTTCGAAATAATATATGTTCCGGTTAGTTAGTCCAATCTTATATAGATTGTAACTAAACGAATAGATTACTCGTTTATTTCGTTAATTCGTTCTTTTCATTTTGTTTTTTGTTCCATTTAAAAGACACGCATATTTTTGAAGCATAAACGTTTATAAATGTATGTTGTGTAATCCACAGACCACCGTTCGAGGTAATCGAGATCTGGCTGGAGAGCATGGTGATGTACCTGTCCCAGCCTGGCCCACTGCCGGCCACGCTGCTGGCCGACATCGTGCAGTACTCGCGCGGCTCGGCGCAGCGCGGACAGGGCTCGCCCGACTGCTGCCAGCACAGGTACGCATGTCACTAGTGTGATGTACTGGCCCAGCCTGGCCCACTGCCGGCCACGCTGCTGGCCGACATCGTGCAGTACTCGCGCGGCTCGGCGCAGCGCGGACAGGGCTCGCCCGACTGCTGCCAGCACAGGTACGCATGTCACTAGTGTGATGTACTGGCCCAGCCTGGCCCACTGCCGGCCACGCTGCTGGCCGACATCGTGCAGTACTCGCGCGGCTCGGCGCAGCGCGGACAGGGCTCGCCCGACTGCTGCCAGCACAGGTACGCATGTCACTAGTGTGATGTACTGGCCCAGCCTGGCCCACTGCCGGCCACGCTGCTGGCCGACATCGTGCAGTACTCGCGCCAGTGAACTAGTTAGTTACGAACGTCAAAAACACCTATGACGTCACAGAATCCTGCAACACAAGGAAAGACAAGAAAAGGAAAGTTTATCACCGAGATCGGTATTTATACAGTTTCCCTAACTATTACCGTACCCGTTGCGTAGTTAGAGACTGACCGGAAATATTATTTTCGACCGAAAGCGAAAAAGAAAAAAAAAACTTATTTATCGATAGGTTTTTTCATTGGTAATCGTAAAGTGTCAACCTTTTAATCATTAGCTCGCCGCGCGTCAACCGATTTCTGTAAAAATGCAGAAAAAAAAATGCTTTCTCTCGCATTTAACATCAGATTGTTTAATATTAATATTGTGTCTTTGTTTGAGCGGTTAAATATAATGATTCAAATATTGACGCTTAATTAATTCCTTTACTTTTACTAGCCGGCTTTTTTTTTTAAGTCCAACCGATTTTCGTTTTTGCTTTTCGGCATACTATATGGCGAGATGGTAGGTATCACACGTATGCCATCAAAATATAGTTCAATTGTTTTCTAGTAAATAATTTAGTTTTGTTTCTGGTTCACAGGAAGGACAGCTGCTGCTCTCGCCTCAGTAAGGCAGAGAGCGAGGTCAGCGTGCCCGACGCGGGAGTACTTAAGGTAACACTAATCAATCATTTACACCCCAGTTTAAAAGCTAATGACCAAAAGTGGTGCAATTTTTTTTTGCAGACATTTTCGTACTTTATCAATTAGATGCAGAATAATATGATGAACAAAAGTTAATATACGATAACATAACCTAACATTAGTCTGAACCGAGTTATATAAGGTGCTATAAAAATATCTGCCACGGCTTTAATGGGAGGTAGTATTGTGTTTATAGATTACAATAGTAAAGATAAATTATTGATCATTTGTCATATTTTTTTTCATACAAAAAATTGTACGTAAAAATTTGAATTGATTTATTCGCATAACACCATCACGTAGACGTAATGAGCTGTTGCCGCACCGCACCGAATACAATTCAATCGTTTCGCAAAACGCCGGCGCCGTTCATACACTGTTGCCATTCTTATCAAATAATGCCGCTGCGCGCCGGCCACTCGGTCGTCAAAGCGCAGCCCCGCGCGCCCCCACCCTCACCCGCACTACCCCTTTCGTCGCGCGCGCTAGCCGACCGACCGCCCGCTCGCCAGTCGCCCCGCGCCCGCTCGGAAGTTAGTTTTAGCGGTTAGCGACGGGAAAATCGCTCGCGCTTCCTTTAAAAATGCCTCCTAGACGACGCTATTCCAATCAAGAATATCTTGAAATGGTATTGTACTACCGCGAGTGTAACAGTTCTTGGACAGACTGAACGGAAACACGTATCTGCGCTTACTACGAACCCGTGTGAGAAGAATGTTGGAACGTATTCCTCTTGAAGAGATAAGAGGGCTGCACTTTCAACATGATGGAGCACCACCTCATTTCGCCATCAGCGTACGGGAATTCTTAAACGGTGTGTGGTACGGCGGTGAAACGTGGATAGGCCGAGGAGGGCCAGTGCCGTGGCCTCCTCGCTGACCGGATTTAACCCCTCTAGACTTTTTTTTGTGGGGTCGTGTAAAGGACCTTGTGTACGTTCAAACCGGACATGACATTAGAAGTGTGGAAGAACTAAAACGGCGCATCAAACGCGCATTTAGGCAAGTAAAAAGTGAAAAAGTGAAAGTTTTGTAGATAAGTAGCTAGGGAGTGTGTAAATAACTGTAAATACGGTGCAATTATTGTAAATAAGATGATTAACTTTTAAACACGCCAAGTTACTGTAATTTATCGTTATTTGATATTAATCTAAGTACCTATTGTTTAAAAATAATAAGAAAAAAATTGCGATTCTTACACCAACTTGTCAGTCCAAAGCCTGTTTTAAGTGTGATGGGAAGTTTATCATCTTATTTACGTCAGTTTTTTGGAAGAATGCGGTAGCTGGTAAGTAATTGCACTTTTAAAACACTTGTTTGCCTGCGTATTATTGCGTACCTAGTAGGTTAGATAGTGACGAACTAGTCAGCTGATTTCAGTTTTCATTCACAGAACAGATAGAAAGAGATAGCAGTTGTTTTCATTGACGAAGCGACACATCGCGCGTAATTTGTGAACCGCGTTATGCAGAATAGAGTCAATGTTTATTAAACTAATTTATTTTCTCAAATTAAATTAACTATTCTGGGGTACAAAATTTCTTCACTATTGTAATCTTTAAACACAATACTACCTCCCATTAAAGCCGTGGCAGATATTTTTATAGCACCTTATATAGAAGAGTTACAGTACGACACAACTTAGATGTAGCATCGGCAAAATTCGTAAAACCGATCACCATCCGAACTGAGTGCGCCTTCAAAATCACCAATTTTTATTTTATTTTTTTTGCTTTAGGTGAAAATGATCTTTACGCAAACGCAATAACTTGTCAAGTTATATTACCAAATATATACTTAAAATTTTAATAAATGAATGAAAATTTTCAAAGGAGAATGCCAAAGTTTCCTACAAGACTCGGCCAGAACCGACAGAGATGAACTATATTTGATAAAAAGGGAAAATAATTATAGAATTTGATCATATAATTAGATTTATATTGGAAGTACACCAAAAAAAGTTATAGTGCTTTAAAGTTGACCACTTAATACTTCTGATTTTAACGATAACATGAAATAAACTATTAAGTGATTAATTAAATGAATGACTTTTAGCAGATTGTCGTCGTATACCGCATGACTTTTTTTACCGTCTCGAAAAAAATAGGGTATAATAGGTGAACGGAGTAGAAGCCTATGGCATAGAAATTTTAATGTTTTAATTTTTTTCAATAACCTAGAATGAAATTGATTTATCGATAAATACCAAGCATATAAAGTGAACTTTTCATTCCAGAACATTAAAAATAGAAAATAAAAAAGAACCCTACCCTCATACATACGCACCCTACTAGATGCGCGGAATTTATCATGATATATGATGGATAGTTTTCATGTTTTTTTAAGGATATTTGGAACTTTTTTTTTTTTATTATTGAAAAAAATTAAAACATTAAAATTTCTATGCCATAGGCTTCTACTCCGTTCACCTATTATACCCTATTTTTTTCGAGACGGTAAAAAAAGTCATGCGGTATAAATGTTTTTATATTAAAAATATACATAAAACATACTTAGATTAGAATATATAAAAAAAAAACAATAACACGCCGATGAAGTGAAGTCAAACTTTTTGACAATGACAAGGACCACAGACAAAACACAAATTGTTTTACATCAAGTGTTGCCACTACTATAATAACATTATAAGGTATTAGGAATAAACTATTCTAAACAGTATCGATCATCGGATTATTTTTAATAAAATTATTACATCACTTTATAATATTATTCATAAATATTACTAAACGGTATTTATTATTAAAAGAACACACAGGCTCTTTGTCTCCGAACCAGAGACAGTTTGCCAAAACCGTCAAACCCCACCGAATCGACGACGGTGAGTCACGCGGGTTAGATCTCATACTTATCCACCTTATGTGCGTTTTTTCTTATGCACCTATGGGGTATCATGCGACATTCAAGGATAAATAAATAAAAAAATCTAAAATGATAAATGACGTTTTTTTCATCAAATGACTTCTCCCGCTCTAGTCGGAGCGGAAGGGCGTGTCAGACTCTTACTGACTAAAACCCACCCGTGTTCCTTCACTTGCCTGTACGTTGACGCTAACGCTAACTTGACAGTTAAAACGTCACAAAAGGGGACTTTATCTTTATTCATATTTATCAAACTCAAAGCATTTATTTCAAATAAACCAATTACAGGCACTTTTGAATTGTCAAGGGGGTCGGTCAGTCAGAAAGATGAAGCTAGATGCCCATTCCAAAGCGTAGTAGGTACCTATGGAGAAGAACGGGCAAGAAACTCCACGGACACTCTTTTAAAACATGATATGGTTACAAAATATAGGTTACATCATTCATGTTGAAGTTATACATGTGAGAACGATGCAAAACATGAAAAGCGTCCGTAACAGAAATAAAAAAAATAAACAATCCAAAAAATTAAATTAAATTAAAATAAGCCGTGGCAGCTAAGAGACGACCAGTCCCTACTGACGGCGCCCGTTCACGAACATGACGCATGGATTAGCACCATTCAGCTCAACCATTTTGAAGGGAGCTAAATGATCCAACACACGCGCCACCGTCAGCGAGACATTAGAGTGAGCATGACATACTCTCAGCCGCCACGACACATTCAAGTCAATGAAAGACATACCCTGCACCTAAATGGTAGCTTTATAGTCGGTACATAGCACTCACACATATTATTGTAATCGATTTGCATATGCAATTTCGTATCGATATTATTTTATTTTGGTATTGGCAACATTTCTTCTTGAAGTTGTAGCTATGAAATGTGTTGTTAAATTGACAATTAGTTGAATAACTTTTTAAAATGAGTTTTCAGCGGTGTGCTTCTACAGATTTTATATAAATTGGATAATTGTTACTATTTTCTGTTATGAATTATCATTATTACAGAAAGTCTGTCGGACGCTACATGATTCGAGCCTATTTTTGTCGTTGTCCTTTATGCCACATCTAAGTTGTGTCGTACTGTACTGGGTTACATAAAAATTCAAGTTAAAATATATTCTAAAAAGGCAAGTTAAATATATTTTTATCGGCCTGCCTTTGTTGAAAAATTATCAATTATTCTTTGTTTTTTTTTTTAAATGCCTATGGCATTAATTCCGCCTCTGTACATTTTTGTGCTTGAAGTATTAAATAAATAAATAAATTCATCTTTGTCAGGTTTTCCAATACCGACAAAGGTTTCAACGATGGCTGCGGTATAAAACCAAATGCGCCACTTCCCATCGTGATTTGGTCGCTGTCCTTTGAAATTATTAGTCGATAACTCGGTCCATATAAATGCGGGAATTCCCCGCGGGCAGAGTCATGACTAATGAAAGTCATAATTAAGTCGATAACACGGTCGGTACATCGTCTGTGGGGGATCCGCGTAGCAGGCGTAGAGCGACCAATGAAATTTATTGGTCGGTAAAAAGCGTGCGGAGACTCACACCCAATGAAAATGAGCCTTCAAAGCAACTGCCTAACGTGCGGTGCAGGTTCTCAGTGTACCGTTCCCTGTCGACTAATGACAACGGTTACCTTTAATGATATCGGGAAGCAATAGTCTGTTCACATCGCTTGCGGGTACGCCTCTGTGGACCCGCGGGATAGACTCGAGGGTAAAAAGTATCATTAATTTAAAACGGGATGGACCGTCCCTGCCGCCCCCCTTAGCCCGCCAATTTTAATTAGGAATTATAGGACGCTCGTAGCCCGTCTTACTACCGCATGTAGCCATACCACGGGCGTACGGTCTTTGATAATGAGCGACGCAGGCTCTGTGGAGACGTCGTGAGCGGCCGCGCTCGGCGCCTCCTCAGACCCTGCGCCCGCGTGCGCCCCTCACCCTGCTCCATAGGTATAGCCGGCCCTGCTCGTAACCATCCTGCCAACCTTCAATCCCTCGTTCCAGTCGAACTCCATCGCGACCCTGTCGGTCCCGGAGCGCAGCTGGCGCCTGGGCAAGTGCATGTCGGCCACGCACATCGGCGCGCGCCCGGCCGCGCCCGCGCGCGCCGCCAGCCGCAGCACGCACGCGCTGCACACGCAGGGCTACATCCTGCACGCCGCCGGCAACATGATCAACATCACGAAGGTACCGCGTGGGGCCACGCTCTGCCCGACATGGCCGCGCTGCCAGCTGTTGCACGCACAAGAGAGCGCGTTTTATTAGCATACATACATACAAACAAACATAAACTCACGCCTTCTTCCCAAGGGGAGTAGGCAGAAACTACAGAACGCCACCTGCTACGATCCTCACATACACCTTTTGCCTCGTTTACGTTCATACATCTGCAGTGCTATTCTGTAACCATCTCACCGTGAAAACTTAGGTGAAGTGAGCGTGGAGTGAGCTGTCATTCCACAGGGATTGACACTATTGACAGCTCACTTCACCCAAGTTTTCACGGTGAGATGTTTACAGAATAGCATGGCTGATCATACACGCACTCGGTTGCGAGTACTACGCACCTGACCTTTCTGAAGAACATCACCAATAAGGTCACTGTCCTCCTAGGACGTCCCCTCCCGGCGTTTACAGTCACATGTGCCTTGTACCTTTTGTTAGTCACCTTTCATTCATCCTCTCAACATGACTAAATCTAAGTATACTCTTTTCAATTGTTGTCACTACATCTTGTTTTAAGCCGCAGTTTTATTCACGTTCATATTTATTGCTTCTATGCTAACCGACAGACATGCGTTGCAATTTCATTTCTCATTCTCATTTCTCTTTTTATTTATATAGTCCACTGTAAGTTAATTTTGCTCCACCTCGACCAATCGTCACGAACAATATGTCAGACGTATTGGGGCCCGGCCAGGTTCACCGTCAGTAACTTCAGTAACCCTTTATTGGAGAGAGTAGGTTTATACGTACACTCTTACACGTCAATAATATTTTAACAACTAGATGAGGTCGGCGTTTCCTATCTGACTACTCTGAGAAGAAAGGCCGAAACAAACTCAGAGGTCGCAGTCTCTTTCAAAGTCCAGACTTAATCTTGGTCAGATCTTGTGAGGACCACGTAGATTAGTGCCACACAGATATGAGGGAATCTGTCCAGTCAGTGCAAGCATTCATAATCATTATTATTTATTTAGTGCAGTGTAAGTGACTTTTAACTGTAGTGCAAGTGCTGACATTTATGAAGAACACGAGAATCAAGTGTCTCCCCCTATAGTGAATAAGAAAGACGTTATTGGACGACTTCTTAAGTTTATAGTTACTTAGCAGTTTATGTTATATTTAAATTACTTATTAGCTAATAGGCTAGATTGTAATGTGAATAAAGTATCACTAATTGTGTAACTTTATTTAAAAAAAAAAAAAAAAAAATTGCAAGTGGTATTGATACCTACTGTATCAACTCTTAGGTAATACAGTTATTCAATTTCCTAATACGTTATCAGACATCTGACATGCAAACTATACAACGTAATTAATGCTAGAGTTATTTTAAGTCCAATCGTACGCTTTAATGCTTATTTCTATCATTCACTACCCGACAACACTGTACTGTCCAAATTTCAATTTGGTTTGTGATCGCATAGAAAAAGAGACAGTAGATAGATAGATTATTTTCACAATACATTCATTATCATCCCAATATTATTTAAAATTGATAATTTAAGAATAATTATAAATTCATTCAGGGAATAAAATCGTTTTTCTAGCAGCCATTACTAAAGGTTTCTAAAAAAAAATTGCCAACTCTTTAAAGTTTTTTATTCATTCAAATGAATAAAAAACTTTAAAGAGTTGGCAATTTTTTATTCATTTGAAGTCATCCTCCAATCGCGTTTCCCAGGTGGACGACATAACAAAATGGCTGGACCCTCCCCCCCTCAAGCGCACCTCCCCGGACACGCACCTCAACAAGCTGCAAGAGAACAAGTCGCGCAAGGTGGAGCCCTGCGAGTTCGACGGAGCCCTGCCTGCCTTCCTGCGCAACCAGTCCGTGGAGGGGCTGGAGTCACAGTACAAACATGAGGTAACAAACTAGAAAATACAGTTTATCGCCGTGCAGTGACAACCTCGTAATAAACGTTATTATACAGAGGAATATAAAAACTGTTTGATACATTTCGACGTTCTTCGACGGTTCTGTCCTCCCATACCTGTTACCAACTGTAATTTTAAAACATTGTAAAACTCAATATTTTTTTAAAGAGTAATTAAAGTTTCTTGTCAGCTCTTCTCCATAGAACCGTGTAGCTAACTGCTGACGTTTCATCAGTGCCCATGTAGGGTTATGTGAAACCAAGTATTTTAAAATCGAATGTTCAGTATCCAGCAATAGTAGCATCTTAGAGCGGTGCACGTTCCTTCGTAATATGCGTTCCGACGTTAAAAAAAACAAAAACAATGAGTTTTTCTTTAAGAGGTATTCACTGCACGGCGACGATTAAGAGCTTGCTCACTTCACATCACAATTGCGTAACACTCTTTTACGATCCGAAGGATTTTGAAGGAAATTTCATTGCTTCATATGTTTGAAATATTCGTCTGCTCGACAACGTAATGAATGTTGTCGAATTGTCAAAATGTAAGGCATTGTACTTGTTAGTGTGTTCCACAATGACCCCGCTGACGCGTGGCCGCGTAGTGAGCGAGGTCCACCATTCAGTACAAACTAAAAGGCACAACACTATGTAAAATAAAAACAAAAAATATTTAATTACAGGTCGACAACCCTTTTCCCTTCTGTAGACACATCAGCATCCCCAACAGTACCACAGTCCCAGACGACGCCGACACAGACTCCTCAGACGATGACGACGACACCCTCAGCACGTGGCATCGGAACGTACAAATATTCGACCAAATGGACGTCGACCCCAAGAAGACCATCGCGACTATCGTCAAGGAAGGAGAGAATCTACTCTCCAAGAAGTCGAGTTACGATGTCACTGACGTAGTGCTCAGGAACCCTGAATGTTTGACTCATGAAAGAAAGATACCCGAAGTCGACTGCAGAAGGTTTAATATCGACTTTTTAACTAAGAGCCCAGTTATGGCTGCTGGGGTCAAGAATATACCTACGACAGTCGAGAAAGAGAAATTGCAGGAAAAGACAGGGTTTTTCCAAAAGAAGCTGTTGTCACCGAAGCTCAGTAGACTGTTCAAGCCGAATACTACGGAAGTGGACAGAAATAAAGACGATGACAAAGACAAGTCTAGGAGCAAGTTCTTTGTTCAAAGACCTGCGTCACCGAGTAACATCGGACGCTCCCACAAAGTCAGACCCTCAGAGTCTGACAAACCAGTCCACCACGACGTTCTGAAGTCAGACCTCAAACTGGCCAGCATGGGCAAGCCAATGACACCAATATTCCGGCGGCATTTAGCCGAAAAACCCGACTTCGCAGACGGTAGGTTCAGTTACAGAGACCGCAGATCCAAATACGAGCCGAAACCTACCGAAGATTCTAAATTCATAGACTTAGGACGCAATAGAATTAAGACCCCGCTTAGTACGTTAGAACAGGGCACAAAACTGACCCCTTTGATACGAAGTTCACATATAAACAACATAGCAGCTTTAGCCACTGTGCCCGAGAAAAAGCATGGAGATAAGAAACTGAGTGATGATCCCGGTGTGCCCAAGCGCCGGGAGCCGGGGATATCGCGCAGTAACTACGTGAGCTTGGCCAATCTGAAGATCAACGGCAAAGCGAAGGATATCGACGACAAGTGTAGGCCGGGGCTGAACGGAGACTCGCCTGTCGAGCGAGTTATATAGCTCAGTTCACTTTTAACGGTTGTAGGTGATGACCGAATGGGCGTTTTTTCATTGGCTGCGACACGACAAAAATGGAGACAAAATGTCAAACTCAAACAAAAATCAATTACAGGTACTTTTGAATTGTGATGCCTCCATCTTAACTGTGCCATCGCCGTTGCCATGCCAATAGAAAAACCCCCATTGTCCAGTTTGGCCAAACCTTCGACTAATACTGGCACTTCACTTGGCCAATTTGACCAAATATCCGCGTTACGTGCTCAATACAAAATATACTCTATGGCTATTGTGATAAAGCTCATTTTGTATTAATAAAAAATGAGCTAAAGCGAATGTTTGCACAAATACGCCCAGTGTAGTGCCAGTATAAAACATTGTGCCCATCTACAAATATATTTCGAATCTTGCCACGTTACAGTAGTTATACAATTGTTGATTCGTTGTACTTACCACGAATGCTTTTCTACGGACCTTTGTAATCGCTTGAGAGTTTGTCGTGTTTTACGCGGTGAGAGTGAATTTGCTAACATTGTCCAAAATATCTCAAAATAGAAACAACAATTTGATATTAGTATTTTTTTCAAGTGTTGAGTATCATTACATGTGCGCACGCATAGATATATAAATGATTACTTGTTAAAAATAACTATTAAAAAAAAATACAGAATTTGTAATATAGATCTACTCATACACAATATTTTATTGCACATTACAATGAAAATCGTGACACACAAACAAGGTTCTTTGTCCAACAGTTTTCTAAAAACTTACTAAAATGTTCATTTAAACATGATTTTGTAACGTTTCTTGTTTTTTTAATATGTTGCAAGTAAAATTAGTACAAAAAGACATGTTGCGCCGACCACAAATACATTGAGATAAGGGGAGGTGAATGACGAGGTTGCAAGTAAAATTAATGCAAGTATTTAAGCATTTGAGTATGCATTGAGTATGAATGGTGCATATAGGTCAATGCTTGTACTCTATACATTGGAACTATCCAGTACCCTAATTGCGTAATACACGATCAATCATAATCTGAATCATTTTGAAAGAGATAAATTGGAAAAAAAAATTGGTTCAACTACGTAAATAACGCTGTTGTTGAACTGTCAAAATGAAACAAATTAGTTTAATCATTTACGAAAATGTGTTATGCAATTAGATAGCTGTTTGGTAGTTTCTTCCGAAAAGACTGCGTTCTATAAGACATTTACTTTTCAACGTACTTTTGTGAAATGGATCGGTAAACTCACGTGAAATGACGTAATTTTAAATATTAAAACAGTGATTAAGGATATTATTTTCAATATTTTGTTGTTTACATTGTCTAAAACTATTATCAAAATACATTTTGTATTACATTTTGATACCCATTCCATATGATAACTATCTTCAACATTTGTATATCCTTGCTTTTATATTCCATAATTTTCTATAAATATTCATAAAGTAAAACTTATTATTATAGAAATATTTTGATTTAATTAATCAGCTTACCGGACCGATAAAATATAATCTCATTTGATCATATATTAATGTAATATATAATTATGTATTATGAAACCAAAATTAAGACGTTGGTATGCAAGTTTGATTCCTGCGTTGAGCTTTGAATATAGTTAGTGTCAATTAGTGAAAATGTAAAAGTTTTCTACAAGATGGCGCTGTAATTTGGTATAATATAGTCTAAATATATATTGATATTATATAGTTTTGAACCACTGTGTTGAAGAGAGACACTTGTGATCGCCTTCTTTGAATATAGTGACCATTTTAAGGATAATCTCGGACTAAAATTTTGCAGAAGTGCTTAAGAAGCTTGAAAAGTGTAAATAAAGCTCTTGGTTTCAAATTCTACTGCAACAATTTATTTAATATACCAAATAAATTGTTTTGCAAGCAGTCTCGCCACAGATTGTATCCACGTGGTCGTCCCAGGAATGAGCACCTTCGGCGAAATGTAATGTCGACCGGAATCATCCTAAAATATGGTCATTATTAAAATAAAATGCACCAAGAATTAATGTCGACAAGTTTGACTAAAGTCGATTACTTGGAAAATGGTGACTATTACTCAAAAGTTTAGTTCTGCTTGTCGAAATGTATGTATTTGTATATTATTAACGGGTGTTTAATTAGGTGCTTTTGTTAAAAACACATGTTTTGCAAACGTAAATTAATTAATTAAAAATTGGATAACGTGTAAAGTAATGAAACTTTTGCAGTTTAATTACTAAATAAAAGTATTGTTACTTATGAAAATAATTGGATCAGTATTCGCTTGACATGTTCAGAGTCAAAATGAACTCTAGCTTAGAGTCTCTAAGATTCAATTTGCAACGCAGTTAGCTTCACGCATTTGTTAGTGTCTTAAACGGATATATACACACGTTGTTTTGTATACGTAGTTAAATTTGTACCGTTTTTATATTGTAGACAAAATGTTTGAGTATTTTAACTTTTCAGTAGGGAATGGGTGGCGACGAGATCGTTTTCAAAAATATAATGTATCTTTATAAAGCTCAAGTATGATAACAAGTTAAATAATGCCAATATTTCGCCATTGATTCCCATACTATAAATCTTATTTGCAATAGCAAGAAGTCCCAGTAAATTCTGTCCAAGGAGTCCACATGAACGTTATAATTAAACAAATGAAATATGAATCTAAATGATTATCTATCTCTATACTAAGATCTGAACGCAAATTTGTGCCATTTATATGCCAATGTACAGTCGGCATTTACTGTATGTTCGTTACAGTCGATGGGAGTTTCGCTCAGATATAAACAAAAAAATAGAGACATCAAGCATGTAGACAGATTTTATCCTTCAAATCTGACCACATCTTTCTAAAAAAGTTTTGAAATTAGAGGGGTATTTATGCAGGTTTCAATACATCTAAGTAGAATCCTGAACAAATATTATTAGGTGGATAATGACCCCTGAAAAATTGTATTCAGTTGGAACATCCAAAGGGATACTTTGGATGTTCCAACTGAATACAATTTTTTATTATATTTGAGTGACACATCCATTTTCTGTTTACCTAAGAGTTTCAAGTCCACGTGAAAACTTACAAAACCACGAAATTAGCATAAGTTATTGGACAATACTTTAACTGTATTAATTTATTAACATTTTAGATATTATATTATTATAATGTATTAGATTTAAGTTTATTTCTTAATTTTTTTTCGCGAAGTCTGATTTGTACTTTTATGACACAGGGTGCCATGTTTTTAAATGTAATGCGATGTTAGATGATGCTATGATTGCAATTTGAGTACACTTCGAACTGCCGTGGTTTATGTTGAGTTGTTTCTACCGTTATTGTGGCCAGCTGATTTCATCTTGCTTGCTTCATATGCCAAACACCAGTGTGTTTAAAAAAGAACGAAAGAACGGGCAATTTATTGCTTCTTTCGCGAAATATTCGCGCGCTCTCTTGCTCAGCGAGACGTCGAGAGAGAGCGCGCGAAGTTTAGTTTGCGATAACGCAACAATGTAGCCCCAGCGTCAATGCTTATCTTTTCCGAAGAAAACCAGTGAAATCCATGACACTTAAATATTGTAATTATTATATTCAAACATGTAAAATATTTACTGTTATTCAGCTGCATCCGGTTAGACTGGAAGCCCACTCAAACATAGTTGGGAGAAGGCTAGGCAGATGATCATTTAAAAATCTTTTTGAAGAAAGTCATTTCAATCATAGCATTGTTAGAAATTAACATTAAATGAGGACAAATTCAATCTCATTTTTATTAATTCTAATTCGTTTACGTCCGACATTAGGTCGAGCTCATATTTACCTTATCTGTGATACGTTATGTTTGTAAACGCCGCAATAACAAGTATTATAGGTGTCTTTTAGTTCTTAATCTTGAAAAATCTTTTTTTTATTTTATATTATTAAGGATTGATTGAACGCCAATGACGCGAACGTTCGCAAGTTATGACAATATCTTTTACAGTATTATTTCGTGCGATATGTAAATCTTTTGTCATTATATTGATTAGCGCTTGGCGTTCAAAAGATATATTTAACACAATATTAACAGTGGTAACATCGAGTATTCCGTCTCCTGCATTCCAAGCGGTTTTGTATATTTTTCTTTTGTATCTGTTTCTAAGTACAAATGAATAAAGGAATATATTCAGATTTTGTATTTTTATTACACATACCTAGGGTAAGAAGTAGGAGTTTACGGAAAATCTTCTATATATCTTCTTCTAGTGGTGTGACCGTCGGACTGCCAAGTCATAGGTCTCGACTTCGAACCCAAGTCAACCTCTGACTTTTCGGATTCATGTGCGTATTATATAATTATCACTTATTTAAAAAACGGTGAAGGAAACCATGTTTGAGGTATTTTCTCGACGGCATGTGAAGCTAAGTCAGTCAATCACTCAAGTTTACAGAGCTCGTTTATACAGGGTGTAAAAAGACACATCACAAAGCCGTAAACTACGCATACTGTACGTATAGCTAAGTAGCTTTGCGCAAAAATTATTGCTGGGAACCGTAATTTTTTTTTTTTTAATAAAAAAAAACAAATTTTTATTGCGCGCAATGTAACGCAAACCCACGCTTGAATGATCGGATTCAGTGTTAGTTAAGCTCCGCCCCTACGCTACGTAGGTAGGTACTTGTTGTTCATTGCGTTTTTGTAACTTCAAATGCGTAATCTGTTAAGATAAATCTAAAATTCAGGTAATGTTTGTTTGGAAAAAAGTTTCGTATTATCGCATAGAATTCATTTTCATGAAAAAGTAAAAAAAAAAAATGCGACTTTGACCTTCAATATCTCCAGAACCAGTGGATTCCCAGGTATGGTCTAGTGGAAAAAAATGATGCAAATAATGTGTAGAATATGTGGCTTTCGGCTTCGGAAAGTGTCTTTTTACACCCGATATAAACCAGGAAAAGGGCAGGTCCTAAGACACTACCTTGCGGAACTCCGTAGGTGAGGAATGCTTCCTTACTGGTGTGGTTGTTTATCCTGATGATTTGCAAGCGACCACTAAGGTAACTCTTAAACAAACTAAGCGGTAGGCCTCTTACACCGATCCTTTCTAGTTTACTGAGTAGAAGGAGGACAGAGACAGTGTCAAAATCTTAAGAATCAGCAAGAATGCAGATAGATTAATATCTTTATTTTGCCCTTTTGTATATTTTAAGCCAGACAAGGTTGTTTATGTACTTATTTTCAACGAATCTAAGTTGCCCATCGTATGGATAGGGTTAGTAATACCTATTTTACACAAGTTTCACAGTAGACTGTCGCGGTTTGACCGACCTCAGCATATTTTATTTATTTGGTTCATCAACAATTGTTTACACTAACATCTTCATAAAAAACTTTGAACAGTGTAACAATTACCTACTTAAAGGTAAACACCACATGAACTAAAATTATGGTAATTACAGGTACATGTACAGTTTACAAGTCAACTTAGAACTAAAGAAAAAAAAATGTAGCCTAAATAAATACTTAGTTTAGAATGTGATTGCGAAAATTATACATGTAAGTAACAAAATATTTACAACACCTCTGATAAACAACACAAGATTTTAGATTTCAGCTTAGTCAGAGAATCAAAGTGGAAATCGATTAGATCGCTGCAACTATTCAAAACCCTACAGAACCTAGTGCATGGAGATTTAGATCCCAACACCGTTCTTCTCTGTGGAGGATGAAGATAGAGTTATGGGTTTACGTGGAATTCTTGAAGGAGCACGAAAGTTTATAAGTGCGAGCAGCGGCGATGAGTCAATATTTCCTTTCAAGATTTTACAGGCAAACATTGCGTCGTTTAAACGCCTTCGGGAACAGCTGATATTTTTTTCGCGATTTCTGGGTTGGCCCCATAGTGAAAGTTGTTCATAAGTACAATGACCCCATAAGAGGATGCAAACGAATAAAATACGATATTTTTATTCTTCTTAATAAATTCGAATGCTGAAAGTTGATGTTAATTCATTTCTTAACGTATTAGCAACATCCCGTTGAGTTATATGTCAAAATCGTATCGAGAGTAACCTCTCGATAAGATTTTGAATAAACGCGCAGTACGGGTGGTCGCACATCTGAGGGAAGATGCGACGCGTATCGTCGGTCATGGTGCGCCAGAAAGGGCAAGTAGATAATAAAACATTCAACCTTACACACTCAACCGAATGATGTGCGAGTGCGTCGAGCGAATAGATAGACGTGACTGAAATTACGCCCGACGCATCTTCCGTCAGATGTGCGACCACCCCAAAGTATTCTGTGAGGGTTTAAGTTTGGCCAGTTTGGCATACTCCGCATTTATTAATAAGAGGGTAATAAAAACTCCACTACTAATAGGAACATACCTACGTGGCTGCAGTTTGTAGATTCGTAAAAGAAAACACAGATGAACTGTAAAATATTCTTTATTTGTAAACAAATTCGAAATCGGGTATTCAAATATAACGGTTAGAACGTACCTAAGGAACATAGAAAATATACTGCGTTCTCAAACGATATCAGTACTAATTTAGTATCTACAGAATATAACACAATCTATCGATAAAAGTTTATCGATAGTCTATAATGATTCACGAAATTCTCAAAATCACGAAGACTTGCAGGATCGACAGGCATTGTTTTTATCTGCCAGATAAGGTAACCGGAATTTACCCGGTGGTAGTGAACGTGATGTGACCTTGAGTGGTTTGCTTGCGTGTCTGTACTGAGCTCACGCAACGCGTCGTACGTCCAGCCAGTAATAGGACTTCACCCTTCAATGAGAGCTGTCCCAAATTAGACAGATTATTAATTTATTTTACATAAAACAAAGGTATTTGAATAAAAAAACGTATACTGATCAATAAATTAAATTATCTTTAAAATGGTGATAGATTATGCGTGATTTAATTTTTTTTTATCCGCTTTAGTCATAACTTTACAAATTAATTTCAATATAAACAGTCAAAAATATTCCTATATTAAGTTATTAAGAAAATGCTCGTATTTAACATATATTTTTTTCCAAATCATTAACACTACTCCTTAATATACTTATGATCTTCAGTATAAAATCATAAGTCGGTTATCGTCGCCTTAACCTTGTCAGTGTTGTTTCCGTCAGTTCTCGCCCCTTCGTGATTTCCAGAATATTTTCCGAAATATAAATATTAAACTACATTAGATAGGAATAGTGTGCACAATAATATTGTCATACATTGGACATCGAGATATAGTACCCAAAGGATCGAGTTGATCAAGTGGAAGCTGACGTAGGTACTAGGATGTTCATATTCATAGAAAATGGGTTTTTACAAGAATTTAGTAATAATTATAATATTGGTATCTTAATACTATGCTAGCTTCAATCATTTAATAAAACAACAGTGCGTCATAATACTGGAGTTTTTTTAATAATTATTTTATTTCCAAAGCAAAAGTAGAAGAATCGAAAAATAAATCCCATTTTAATGCAAAAATTTAAAAATATAGATTTATTTACGCGTATTGTTCTGTAATAGCTAAGGCCTGTTGCACACAGTTGGAAATAGATTCAGAATGTCCAATTCCCACAAAAAAAAACCCAGAGTTTCTAATAATTATGTTGTATGCAGTGTGGGCCTCGCACGACCACGCGGAGTAAACGATTTTTTTATTGAAAATACTCGTTTCGCACTTAATTAATAGTTACTTAGTTTTAAGACTGAGGGGTTTATTTTAAAACGTTGCTTAAAGTTAAGTCACGTTCAAACGTCAAAAATTTATGGTTAAACAGTCGCTAATCATTACTTAACTTTAATCAAAGTTTATAAATAAACCCTTTATTTATATCTATCGGTGATGCTTGTCGAAAAAATCAAAATGCTATAGGTATTCCATTCAAAAATCATTCGAATTTACGTAGCGTTTACGTCACGTGTTTTTGCTAGGGCCTCTGTTCGCAATAATATACTGTAATGTGGGTAGTTTTGATTTAGTTTTCAGTTTGGGAATTAGATATTCTATATATATAGGTGCAGGTACTGTGTGCATGGCATAAAATTTGATTACAAGCAGAGAATAAGGCTCTATACACACTGAAATGGCAGCGGCCGGCAGCGACGCGGCGAGCAGTTTTAATTACAAGGCATTATAAACTGTATATGAAATAGAATAGCGCCCGCTATCGGCTCGCGCCGCCGCGAGACTACACGAGTCGCCGCGAGGCCCCGCGCGGCACTTTCTATTCTATAAGCGTTAAAACTACTAGCCGCTGCCATTTCAGTGTGAACTGAACCTAACTAAAACAGCAATATAGATAATCACAACGCGTTGATAGGAATAATTTTCGTGCTGTTATAAATGTACGGACGTGCTTACAACTAACAGTGGAGTACGATACGTCGAAAAATAACAGATTCTGTTCTACTCGAGAATAAACTGCTTTTTCTAGCTAATATATTTATGTGCATTTATTTAATATTAAGTAACTGATCTATAGAAATAACTATAGTGAAAGAAGCTGCCTGTATTCTGGCTGCAAGCATCCTGTATTTTGTGGTATTACTATAAGCAGATGGTATAATGTCATAGGCCTCTGAAACCAATTTTTTTAATCCAATTTGCGTAGTATCTGGTAAATAGTGCCGTGGTCCGTGCAGTTACATTCAGCATTTGACGGTTACCTTGCAGTCAAAATACAGTGCGACTCAATACTTTCTCAGGCCTCTCAGGTATTAATAAAACATTCTCATGATAATTACTATATAGGTATGAGGAACAGGGTGTAAAGCTCACTCATTCTCCATAGTAACGGGAGGATCCTCCGACCAGTGTCTGGTGGGCAACTGCCCAATGATTGATATCGGGAAGTTATATATATGCTGATCACGCGGTAAACTTTGCTTGAGCGATGCAGGATTTCGCGTGACATCAGTGTGATGCGTAGTTCGTATGTGGCGTTGTAGATGCCGCCACAACTTAAAAATGATGTTCCTTTTTAAATCAGCATCTTAAGAGCGAGCAAATGGACTGCGATGACACAGCTCGTGATCGAGGATGGTTTATTAACACGAGCCTTCGACAGCAAAAGAAAAACAACAGGCAAAAATAATTTAAGTTAGAAGTCCCAATTCTAGTTGTCCACAACACCGACGCTAGTGATTCTCTATTCAACAACTAAACGCTAAGTTACAAGTTCGTATTACCCTCTCTTCGTAAGTTACAACGTACTGATTTAGCGACCCTTTTTAACGATGCGTCTCGATCCCTGTCTCCTTTGTAGATTGTTTATGATGTTGATAGATAAACAAAAGCAAAAAAAAAACTGTCGGGTCGTTGAGCTGTTTGAATAAGATGGTTGAGCTATACGATTACTGATGCATGCTAGCTGTCTTCCACGCACATGTCAGCTGCAATGCACTACATTTTTTTTAAAGAATGACCCGATTAATTTATAACTCTGACCACGTCATGTTTTAATTGCTAGAATTTCAAGCTGCATCTTCGACCAAACGTGCTGACATTCTTTGAGTATTAGTAAAAGCGAGTCGCATCTAAGTTATTAATGCAACTTACTTTATCATAAGAAAAAGTGTTTGCCTACCGCCATAATTACGATAGTATTAATATATTGCAAAAAAAAACTTATCTTTTTGTAGTTTAAATTTGTCTTTAAGTTAAAAACATCATTTTAAAAGTTAGAATACTTTTAAAATGATAATATTATATAACTTTTTATTTTTCTTTCATTTAGCTTATAAGCGATTTGGTGTTCATATACACAAATAGCAATAGTATTTTTGTAGCTTTAAATAAACATAGCATGAAAAAGTCGTTATTACGTTCACTAGTCTATCAACATCGACAGTCCCGTTCAATTATTTTTCGTACCACCCCTCTATAGTGTAAAACTATATCAAAAACCATAACATTGAGTCTATAACTAACTAGTCTAGATAAATCAGGTATACGTGGTAATTTAGACATTACTTACACATAGTATCAGACATGTATTTTTCTTAAACTACAACTAGTATTTTGACTAAGTTTAGGTGAGCTGTGTGTCTTGAAGATGAGAGCTTTCAGGTGAAAAATTAAGTTAATAATACTTTAGAATAAATATTTGAGCATATTTTTAATAATGAATAAGTAAAAGAAGAACTGATTATTGAAACAATAAAATAATTTAATACAACCCCAAGAGTACTTTTTATGAAAAATCAAGAACTATTCCTAAATTTGAAAGCTCTCATCTTTCAAACAAACACAAATATCGAGACTTTTCACATTTAAAGAATTCCAATTTCCTTTTCAATAATTCCAAATTCATTCTATGAAATTCTTTGAATACAAAAGGCATTTAGTGTATCCTCCCACTTTCTTAACTATACAATAATAAGTGTGTTAATTTAAAACATGCAAGTGCTTGATATGTGCGATTAATTTGCTAAAATTGTGAATTATATTGCTGACTGTACCTTACAACTAATAAACTGTGATTTTACGCCCGAAGACGATAACAGTCTTATTTATGAAATAAACAGGGACCCTTGTTTGACCAGGGAACTTTAAACATGTAAAAAAAAACTACTTAAATATAAATTAGTATGAAAAAAAAAATGAAATATACAAAATAAATGGCTTATAAGATATCATCTAAATACAAAATTATAAGCTACAAAACGACATTAAAATGAAAAATCTAATACGTATACAAGCTATCTAGTACTCATCTTCCAATCTTCCTGACGTTGAAACTTGGTTTGACAACCATCCTGAAGAATGTCGATAGATCGGAAGACATGATGGTAGACTATAGGACATGGAGACGCCACATCTAAGCTTAGAATTACTATTTCTTATTTCGTGCTTTTAAGGAAGGTGAGGTCAAAATTGTATGCACAAATGATACTTTTCTATACTATTTAAGGCTAGTAATTAATATCTTTATATGCCGTCTCCAGCCCAAATGAATAAGAATATAAACCATTCATGATCATTCCATACATCTATGCGAAGCCATTTAAATTAAAATAAATAAAAAAATCTAAAAATAAACAAAAAATTTACTAATATTTCGACTACATTTTATTATCATTATTCGTTTAGCACTCGATTTTTAAATTCGTTCCAGCTGCTCCTACGAATTGACCTTGTAATTTGATTCTAAGGTCATATATTGCTTTCTATGGTAGTGCTTGGACCAACCATTCCTAAACTTTCTCACATGAGCATACATTCTGATAAGACATACACGTATTGGTGACAATCATGACATAAGTGCCTCCACTTAATTAAAGGGATATTTAATTCATAATTTTCTCATAAACTCATAATTTTGTATGTAAAGAACTTTCTATATTATTTGCAGAATTTGTTTTTGTATTTTTTTTAATGATCTGTTACAACATAATGCTACAAGAATTTTGGGATAACATTTATTTCTACATCTCACAAAAGTGCATCGGAATATCCCTCTTTTAAGATAATTTTCTCCCGAGGCCTAACTCCCCCCACTACATCGCTGGATCCCACCTCCATTCGCCCCACAACACCGTACGGCCTTCCGCATCCGTTTAGCACCGACTTACTACATACAAACATACCTATTGGGTCTCTAACAGTAACTAAACAGTTATGGACTAGTGAGGCAAGGTGTGGCGAGACTCTGTCTTCCTTACAAAAGTCATAAGATGCTTGAATATTGAATAAAAGCATCAATATTTGTGCGCTGTTTAATAAGCCAAGAACGAACTTTCGAATTCCAATTCAGTATCCTATAAAGAAGTATGTACTTGTTTTCATAAATCTTTCTAGATGTGGTCTGATCTGACTACTACATAATGTACTTTTAGTAGTACAACTTTTAAATCAATCGAAGCTGTGTTGTTTGTTTTCACATGCAAAAACCAGTTGTAACAATTTATTTTATTTAAAAGAGTGTCCGTGGACTTTCTTGCCCGTTCTTCTCCATAGGTACCTACTACGCTTTGGAATGGGCAACTAGCTTCATATTTTTGACTGACCGACTCCTTGACAATTCAAAAGTGCCTGTAATGGTTTAATTGAAATAAATTATCTGAGTTTGAGTTACGAAAGTGCGCACCCCGCTTATGCAAGTATAGTTAATAATTTTGCCTCGCAGTGTTTCTAACCCTGCAAGGCTAGATTTTGCACGAAAAACAGAAGTTTTAAACGTTCCTCGCCACAACCTCGGCGTGAGATCAAGACAGTGCTAAGTGCCGTCGCGCTTACTGTTATAAATCTAGTAATATTGGCACATGGTTAGGATAATCTCATACTTTACTATAGGGCACTAATCATACTAATTACTTTAAGATAGTTTTAGGAGGTAGAACCTCTCATGTCTATGTTATACTTTTTAGATTTTATTTTTATGAATTTAGGTATTTTTTATAATTTTTTTGTTCTGATTAATTATTGCAGAATCCTATCGTTTTACCTAAACTTTTATAAATTAGAATATATTTTTAAACTTTTTGGATAATTGTAACAATTTTTAAATATAAATTATTGCACACAGAAGTCGATTAATTAGGCCCGGATAAATTATTCATAATATTTGAATAAAAATAGACATCGAAACACAGCGGTTAAGCTGTTATAAAATACCATATATAAACAAGAAACTCAACATCGAAAAAGCAAAACTATTACATAGAAAATGTCACAAACTCTGAGACACTTTAATAAATTTTTATAAAGTTCTATCGTAAATAAACTTCAACTCGAATCATTAGATCCATTCGAAGTAATCAGTAGTCTTCATTTCTTCTCGAAAATTCAAGAAAACTTAATGGTTTCTTAAATCCACCATAATGGATATCAAATTCTCATTTCATCATTAACAATTGAAATAAGGCTCCACAAAAACTGCTAAGTCCGATCCAGGATACGGGGTGTAATGTCATTTAGGATTTGGACATGAGAGGGGTGGGGGTAGTTCAGCGGGGCGGCGAGGCTGCGGCGAGGCGCTGTCGAAGTCTAGCGAACTTGCCGTGCACCAGCCGCAGTTGCGAGCGGAGCCTCGACGACAGCTCCCTCTGCAACGCCTGCACTTCCACCAGCTCGCGCCGAAGCTGCTGGTAGTCCGAACGCACCTGTGTGTACAGCCTAGTGTTATGTGGTGGTCATGATGTGTAGGTCAGCTCCGGCTAACGCAAGCGAAGGGCTTGGCTAGTTATTCATTGGAAGAGTTTCACACGTTTACAACTTTGAAGTCCTTTTTTACATTGAAACTTGCATTATTCTGCAGTTTCCAAAGTAATTGTGTATTCAAGTTTTTAATTTTGTTAGTCGGAGTTGACTTACTATGTTATAAAATTGACCCAGTCAAAAACTATGAACAAATTTTTTGATTTCCGTTTGGAAAATAAAGTCTGTTGTAATATTTTTGACCCTCCAATCATATTTTTGAAGTGTTTAGTTGGAACCAAGATTTTTGTCTGTGTCAATAGTACGCACAAGATGGAAAGAAAACAACTAATGGCATGAATATGGTGTATACCATATCTTGAAGTATCCTGATGGGTACGTGAACAAGAAGAAACGAATAGGAGAAAATGAACATAATATAGAGAACGGAAGCTGGACAGTAGACATAACATATACATGAATATCATCTATTTTGTTACAATTACACGACACGGCTCATTACTGCCAAGGAGGATTATATTCTTCAAATAATAAAGAAAATATTTAAGTTCTTTTTCTATGTCCAAAAATTTATCTTTTACTTTGACTAGCGTAGGATATACTATAGTAGGAAATATCTTACTCATGCCTAGAATTTACAGCGATTTTTTTAAGCCTTGGACCAAATCATACACCCCATGGTGAGAATCCAGAACAAGGTTGTAGGATATTTTTGTGGTTTAGATACAAATCCGTGTAACATCATCAAGTGTAAGAGTAGTTGAGCTCCTTAAGTTCTGAGTTGAGCTACACGATTACTGACAAATGCTTGCACTGATTGCCAGGTCCACTCAAATCTGTGTGGTTCTTCGCTCAAAACACCATTTTAGACACCAATCTACGGAGTGCTCATATGATCTGACCAAGATTATGTCTGGACTTTAAAAGACACTGACCCCTGAGTTTGTTTCGCCATTTCTTCTTAGGGGTTGTCAGTTAGGACATGTCGACTCGATCTAGCTTTTTTTTAAATGACGAGTATTTATTCAGCAGGAATTCACCTTATCAGTAACGAGTCGCCTCATCTAATCAGACGCATATCGAAGTCGCGACACTGAAAGTCCGCAACGCCTAGTTAAGCCGTAAAGCGGCCCCGACTTCAGAGGCTTTGGACCAGGCTTCGACTTCGTACCACAGCCAAGCCCAGCTGACAGCTATATAATATCGATAAGCATGATCTTGTGGCTTGTCGGTTTTCATAGAGAACGGTGGAAGAGTTTTTTTAGATTAATTATAATTTTTAATTGATTATTGTTGCACTGAGTGAACTAGTGAAAAATGGATATGGAAATAAAGCTCACTGCAAAAATATGTACTTATATTTTGTTTGTTTTGATCTGATGGTGTGGTGTCGGTTGTGAACTGCAGTGGCCTATTTGGAAAGCACAGTATCGATCGACCTACTATATATCTGCTGAAGTGTCCCAATTGTCCGCACACCTGCAATATTATATTGTTTGTGCTTTGTGCGTGGCCACGTTTATTGTGGTGGCAGAGGCGTTATTCACATCGTTAAAGGAAGGGTGCAGGTGAAATTATAGGTAAGTATTGTAAATTTGGGACAAAATTGTGAAAAATCTTTTTTATATACAGAGTTTTTCAATGACAAATCACTTTCCTAATAATGGCAGTGTTGTTTCTTGTGCAAAATGACGTTAAGATCTATTTTATCGACATAAATGGAATATAAGAAAACAATATTTAAATAAAAGCTGGGTCAGTGCAACAATAACTATTGTTAAGACTTGGTAGGTACAAATCTTAATTGTACCTGTAATTAATTACCTACTATGATAACAGAAAAACAACAAGCCATAAGCAACATGACTGTATAATCAGTAATCTGACCTGTCACGACACTAACGCATTGGCTGAAAAATAAATATTATATTTATACATACATATTATCTTCTACATATTGGGTTGACCGGCGCTGCATTTAGTGGGCGTATGCATAATGTAGATAGTACAGCTCAACATAGATTACAACAGTACAGGAAAAGGAGAGTAAATGCTCGTCAACATTAAGTCAAAAGGTATTTTTTTTCAATGACTGATGTGATTTTTTTTTTTTTGAGGTACTTATGCCAGAAATTAGGCATGATTTACAATAAGGGGACATAACATTACGCCTGTTTTGCCCAAACGGTTAGGTGTGATGTTATTTTGTTTTTGTTAGAATAATCTCAGCGCTAATGGCCCAACTTGGCAGCAACACGGCCTTATTAATGATGGACATACAGTCCAATAAGGCCACATTGCTGCTACTGCATTTGTTCAGTTTAGTTCCAAATTCTATTTAAAGTTTTGGAGGATTGTATAGTTTCATCAGGTTCTGGGCCTAAAACAGTCCCTTAATTAATTTGATTAAGTACTAACATATGCTTATATACATTTTCGTTAAAATATTTGAACTGCTGTCTTTTTCCTGCACTGCTTGATATAAATAGCCTATGGTGTAAATACAATATTAAATACGCGTATTATCTTAAATTTTCAAAGTATCCTGGCATGCGCAAGTACCAAAATTAGTGACTAACCCATTGTAAGTAATGGGACGTCATAGAATTTATATGAGGCACATAATGGACGAGACAGAAATATTACTATTCAGATAACAAGCTCAGCTTAAAAACCAAACAAGACTGAAGCATTATGGGACTGCGTCAGTTTAATCCAGTGGTCGGCAAACCGCAGCTCGCAAGCATGAGGCTCTTTTGGCTATAGAGTGTGGCTCTGTAAAAATGTCCATCAGGGGGTCCAAACCCCGCGCCTGTCTAAGCTCACACCGAAACCACAAGGTGTCAGTCATTCTCGACCTGATTGATCTCTGAAGATAACAGTTATATGAAAAAAATCGCGTGGGTTCGTATCATCGTGGATCCGCGCTCCTGTATACCAAAGGTTAAGCGATATATCAAGTTTTATTCAAAATTCAAATATATTTCAAAGAATTATTTCCGAAGTATTTCCCCTAAAAATTTATTACTTGCTAAGCAGCACAGTAACTAATTTGCGTTTGTGATTCAATGTTGTCCTTCTGACCATTTTTTGTTTTTTACATAATATTCTCAACTAAACATGAGTCATTTTCACGATGTTCCTGCTCCTATTATGTAGATGCTTAATTATTTACCTCAGATGTTCTTGGCTGTACACTTCACATTAGAAAACTTGACATTAATATGCTAATTTTATTTGCAAAAGCGCGCAAATTAAATCTTGTGCCTCTGTCCTACTTTTCCACTAATTTACTTGTGAATATGGCAAAAGTATTAAAAGTAGGTAATTCATAAATGTACTGAGTGCAGATGGGAGGGACTTAAAAAGGCGGAAAAGGCGAGATTAAACATAAGTAATTTCAAGTATTAAGTAGGATTTAAAATATAAAATGTTAATATTTTTAACAGTGTATTTATTTTAAATCTCCTTGATGTTTTATTTCAGGGCAAAATACTTGCTAGGATTTAACTAAATTGAAGTTTTAGAAAATTATCCTAATTTTAAATATATTTTACTCCATGGCATACACATTATATATTCCCCACTTGATCCCATATATAAAATTAATAGGTAAAGAAAATCCCAGCCGATCACAAAGTGACTGTAAAGTTCCACTCTCACCTCAGAGACGGACTTGAGCAGATGCATGATGCACATGTCCTGTGTGTTGATGGGCGCCACCAGCTCCTTCTCCACATTGTCCATCTTCCACTCCATTAGGTCCAACTGCTCATCTGTCCGCTTCACCTAACATTCACACACCAAATTTTTAAAATGGTATGAGAAAAATTAGAGCATGCTCATCTATTCGTGAATAAATGACAAAACATGTTGTGTGAAGCAGCAGAGTATACCCATTTTTAACTTTATATGGAATCATTGCACTAGATTTAAGAAGGTTAAATTTAAATATAATGTAATGAGTACTCCAAAGATAGAAAACTGTCAAGGCTGACTGCCTACCAAATATGGCAGCCTAAATTATTGAAATAAGAATGTAGAACATAGACCAATCTACTCAATAAAAATCTTAAATTCATTCACTCACTGACAATTTACAGCCTAAACTGCTGGGTCTAGAACCATAAAATTTAGTACATGAGTACCATAAACAATTAAGCTGGGCACTTAGGAAAGATTTTAAAACATTATACCTCTAATGGGGTTAAATAGGGTATGAAAGTTTAGAAGAAAGTATGTAATTTTAGCCATCCAATTTGGCATATAGCTTGTAATAACTAAAACACATACAATTAATACATTGATATTATAATAGGCTTTGAAATATACCTGGATATATTTGCGAGAGTGTAAGTGTGCATCATTGAATGAAAGCGACAACAGCTGCTGTATGAGTGATGTGATACTGATAAACATGTCAGATCAGAAGATACAATATTTGTACTTGCAACTATACAACAAAAAAATATCTGAGAAATATGATTTTCTGAATGAACTCAAATGACAGAAACCTATATTAGAACTGTATGGTAATTATTCTACTTTAGATACATTGCAGCTATGGCTTCAGCATACAAAATTATGTAAACATTTGAAGAATTCCAATGAGGATGTGTAAACAAAGTGTTTACATCCCTACCTACTAGTATTGACGGAAAAATTGATAATATCGTGACTCATGACGTCAGGTTATGGTGCTATTTGGGTAAATGATACATGCTGCATTCAGCCCTCCAGCTGTATATTCCAGCAGTTTAATATTTATAGTGAGAATGCGGCTCCGTGACCTACATATCTATCCGCGATTAACTGTACTTTATTGACTATTAATATTAATAAATAAAACTGTTGACTCACCGTTTCTTCTAGTTCTTCTACAGAAATTTCTTTTTCAGTCATGTTTGAGGCACACCTATTAATTTTTTAGTCAAATTCTAAAAGAAAACAACAGACTTGAGCAAACCGACCATTTTTCTTCCGTAAAAATGACAAAATTGACATTTCACATCTTATTGAAAATGTCAAAAGTGTTACGACAACAAAACGCTACTAAACGTCATCGTCTAACGTAGACACAAAACGTAGCTTTGAGCGGGAAAGATGAAGTTTGGTTATAACTGGTTTTAACCTATAGTTATATTTTTTTTTGTCCTCTTCAGTCCTTGTATTAACATTGCAAATCATTGTGATGCAAAATAACTGTAAAAGACTAGATTGCGTTCATCCGTTTACTGGCTCGCGGCTGTTTGCGGCCATTTTACGATTTAAATGAAACTATTTGTTTTTTTGGAAATACCTAAGTACCAATTAAATTTAATTGCGATAGACCGATCTTAGCTCACTAAATCACCAATCCACGATGGTGTAGACATCTGATTATGTAAGTTCCTTTTTATGTACAGCAATATGAAATTCGAATTAGAAGGAAAATACAACTAGTACCTAAGAGTTTCGGTTGTTACTAAACATTGAGTATCGTGCTCGGTGCTCCCTGTTCAGTAGGCTAAATAAAAATTGTATTTCCATGTTGTAGTTGCAGTTGCAGTAGGTACACCGTGGGTCTACATTTGCATTTAAGTTTAAATGAGTGCCAGGCAGACTGTTAAACGCACTTTATTTTTTTTTACTTGTCGCACACAATAAGGTACAAAGGTGGACTTAATGCCTTAGGCATTCTCTAACAGTCCACCAAGGGTGGTGAAGAGATAAGATGGCAGGTGTTCCGATTTAGAAGAGATAAACACAAGTAAATGCCTAAACCTTAACTTTATGCTCTGGCCAAACTGAGAATTCCGCGCGGGATGCGGGATGAAATTCGCTCGTGCGGCCTGCGTTAACTAATTTGTACGGAGGTGTACAAACTGGCGCGAATAGTTGCGTGACTTCCTAATCATTTAAATAATCGGCGCGCGCAGTCGGGTCTCTCGTCCCCATATATCGCACAGTGAGAATGAAAGAGACCGAACTCAAAATTTCGGTGAATTGAGTTAGATACTTGAAACTACTCCTAATAACATGGTCCATCGTTTAGTGAATCAAAAAGTGACAATTTCGTGCTAGAAAAGGGCAAACATAAACATTGCGTCTCTTTCTTATGAGCGCGTCTCAGCACTCCCCCCGCAACGACAGTGACCGATTCAATGTTTGGTCCGCAGTGTTTCGGGTTGGTTATTATTTTGTTAATTTTAAAGTGACCTAAACCTTAGTGCGCCGTTACTCTACGCAAAAGTAAGTACATATTTTGTTAAAATTCTAATCGTAAAGTGACCAATGTTTGTATTAGGTCATTTTTGTACTCTATATAAAGCTATTTGTAGTGACTCAAGTCTAGTTCGGTCATTTTATTATTAAAAACTAAGGTCAATGCAATGACTTATTTATAGATATGTCTTTATTCTATTAAATAATTTACCCGTGTAACGGTACTATTTGTAATAATGTCATTTTATGATTAATTCATTGAAATAACTCAAAGCCTTATTAAGAGTAATGCCACTTTATCGTACTTAACGTGTGTGCATATTCCTGTTTAGGTCGTTTTATGAAAACGAGAAGATGAAACGAAGAGTTGATTAAATTTTTCAAATGCTACCAACGGACCGCGGAAACGAGGTAAGAATATTAGTAATTTCAGGTAATATTTAGTAGTAGTTAAGTATTTGTTATTTATTTAAGGGATTTTTGTTATTTCCTATGTAATCCTTACTAATATTATAAATGCGAAAGTGAGTTTGTTTGTTTGTTTTTACGCTTTCCGCTAAAACAGCTTGAGGTGTATCTTTTGTGAACTTGGTTTTATTTTAATGCTTTATTATTATAACATTAATAATGGATATTTTTTGTCACAACTAGATGCCAAAGATGGACGACAATGAGATGGATTCTGATCAAACTTATAATAGTCCAACGATGTTTAACGGTTTTGAAAATCTGACAGAGGTAGTCAATCTGCCTAGCCTTTTCCCAACTTAATTGGAGTCGGCTTCCAGTCTAACTGGATTCAGCTGAATATCAGTATTTTACATGGAGCGACTGCCTGTCTGACCTCCACAACCCAGTAGATAACTGGGTAATACGATACCCCTTGGTAAGACTGGTTGTCAGACTTTCGGGCTTCTGACGACCCGTAACGACTGTCAAAGATCCATGAATGACAGCCGGGACCAACGGTTTAACGTGCTTTCCGAGGCACGGAGGAGTCTCGGTATGTAAAGATGGTCTGACAGAGGTAGTATGGTCATCTAAATGTTAATCTGATCAGTGTTTAAGTGCGTTTAGTAAGAAATAAATAAATTGACTTTTCTCCTTTTTATGATTTTAGGTAACAGTAACGCAACCTGCAGTAACAAATATCAGAAACGAAGCATCGAAGCAAGCACTTGTACAAGATATAAAAGATCACTCCATTTTGATACCCAGAATAGAATCCCATTATTTAACAGCTCAGACTATTATAGAGTATATTTCTAACTGCAAAACTATTAGAGATCTCTGGAAGGACTTTAATTTACTTCAAAAGGAAAAAAATAGACCTGTATGTGAATACTGGTTGTATCTTATTACATTTAATAAAGATTATATCATCCAAAAAAAGATAGGTGTGAAACTTGTTTAGGTTATGAACTTGCCCCCGCAGACGTAAAACTAAAAACTAACTACGATATGCATCTTATTGAAATAAACAAGTGTCGTAAAAAAAACAGAGAGACTGCGATAGACCAAACTCATATTTGTGCTGTGTACGATTTGCGGTCTGTAATGCTTTGTCCAAGTCCATCCTATTTTTACGATTGCTCAAAAATGAACTGTTTAAACTTCACAATAACCGAACTAAATAATAAAAGTAATCAAGACAATAATGTTTCTGCTTACGGTGATGTTTACTGCTATTTTTGGGATAAAACCCAAGCTCAAAGAGGTGTGGACGAAATAGGTTCATGTGTTTTTGATTATCTGAAATAATTGAGCCTTCAACACCCAAATACACAAAGTTACACTAAGGAATAATATTATAATGCTAAGTTTTAGGAAAGGAAACGAATTTCAACTGTACTTTACAACTTCATATTTAGAGACATGAATATGGAATAATTAATATGCGTAACAAAAGGAAGAATATGAAAAATTACGAAGAAATTAGATTAGATAAATTATATGCGCAAGCGCTTAGCTTAAAAAAACAAAAGAAAAGAGATTTGAAAGACTTGGTAAGGAAATCAAATACCCTTGTATTATAGGTACGTATCTACACATTATTACAATAATTTGTAATATTATTGGCTGTTATGTGTAATAAAATAATGATTCTTCTTTAATATCAGATATTGAAACTTATTCGATTATTATTGTTACCCTTTGTGATTTTACAATACTTAGATTTAAATGATAGATACTTTGTGTAGTGGACTACTTTCCACTGAGGCCCTAGTGTGAGTTTCGTTTAACCATCTCGACCTTACGCATTGCCCGCGTTCGGTGCTTCGATTGGCAGCCAGCCGGCCTTCACCGGTGAAGCGCCAATCAGAGCGCCAAACGCGGTCGATGCGTAAAGTCGAGATGGATAAAAGAAACTCACACTAGGGCGTCTGAGCGCTAAATATAAACAGTGGTTGGTTGGAAAGGCGTTTAGGACTGATGATTGTACCTAACAACTAGTAAAAGTCTTACAAATATTATAATTATTTAGGATAAGTAATCGAAAGTGAAACAGAAACTCTTTCGATTACTTATCCTAAATAATGAATAGTAAATAAATTTAATAAATAATTTAATGATTTGAATACCTACTATGTTAATTTCTAATAGCTCAACTAAGATCAGAGAGACTCTAAAAAACCCTCTGACCCTCTCTCTGGGGGTCTTGAGATCTATAAATTCTCAATACTCAATACTCAATTCTTTGTGGAAGGCAATAAAGAATTAAGCATTGAGTATTGAGAATTTGTAGATTGCTGTGAAGAATCCGTAAGACTAAAAAGGTGTATATAAAAAAAAAAAAGTCGCAAATTATGTTTAATTATAAAAGAAGTACGAAGGTTTTGAAAGTCCTAAACTATTTTAACACTAAGTAAATTTTGAATACGTGTTTCTTTTCTAGTTTATTTTGATTTGATCTCACATTATAACTATGTTTCACTAACAAATATAATTTCATACTTAACCATTTCTTGTCTTATTGGCCAATTTCTCATCAATGTACGGACCCAAAGTGACTTAATTTGAATTAAGTTGTAAGACGTGCATTAATTTTAAAAATGAAGCTGACCTATATCTGAATAAGCCAATGATATTTAAAAAAATATAGTACTAAAGTGACTCATTTTTGGAAGGTTTTTTTTAACGAGGTTTTTATAAACTAATAAAAATCTTTTTTTAATGCATTTTGTATTAAACCAGTTGAAAATAGTCTAAAAAATATACTGGCAGCATAAATATGTAAATAGCTTTTCATTTGAAAAAGTTATGACATATTTGATTGAAAACTCCCTAAAATACGAACACAATTTTGTGATTTCCCACAAAATGCAATTTTTGTGTTAGGTCCCTTTTATTCTCACGGTGCGATATGTATCATTTAAAACTATGCTCATCCTCGTTAGTTTAAGTAAATTTGTGCTCGTCCCGCACGGGGTTTACCTCAGTGTGGCCTCAGACGATGTCCGTGACTACCGCCGGAACACCAACGCCAACCGTAACCGTATTTGGTATCTAATTAGTACTCAATTGGTGCTAATTAGTACTCGAACAACAAAATTGGTACCTTAATAGTTTTCAAGAAAATTAACTTTGAAAGTGGTCCCGCGGTAGTCATCCTCACTCCAGCAGGACCACCATGAGCGCCGAAAAAGGGGGCATGCTACAGCGATTCTAAGTATACAAATAATTCGTACCCTTAAATGTGATTCATTTCGTAAAAAAAAAAACAGAACTGAAACATTTGTATTTACCGAGAAATCAGCGATGATAACTTTCGCGCGCTCGTTCAGCAGAACCACCACTTTGAATGTTGATACCAAGTTTGAGGAGCTTATCGCTTTCCTCAAACCTACATAGAAAATAAATGTAATCCCTGCAAAATACAATTTCTGCAGTTTACAAGATATACCATGCTATTGGTGGCGTGGCGGTAGTCACGGTTTTAAATTTGCATTTCAAGATTTCCCTATTAAAAACTCTATGATTTCTTCCCAAATTTATACAAAAATTAGTGGTCCTAAAGAAGTTGTAATGACTAAAAATTCAGATAACTAAGTGTTGTATTAAGAGAAATTAGCTTTCATTACTGTTCAATAGTAAATATTCGCGAATAACCCGACCAAATTAAATTGTCAATGGTATTGAGCTGTTTAGGAGATGTACACTCGTGCACATACATTTATGGATGTCAGAATAGTAATAACAATAGTTCAATATTTATATTTTTTATGTAAACTGTGTACCTAGGTAGGATATATTAAGAAAAAAATAACTATCGTTACCCATGGCCTGTGATACCTTTGTTAATGACGTGGTAGGTTGGTACTCGAATAATTATTTGTCTGTATTGTAAGTACCTACCTACTGTGATTATAAATGAATAGCATTGAAAAAGCGATAGGTATTTCTTATTTATTTCTTTCCTACAAATTTACAGTTGCTGCAAGCAGTAGGTACCTAAGTAGTAAAAATCTAATTTACTGCAGGAACAATATGTTGCTAATAACGTAAGTTTAAAAGGATAACACAAGTAATAGGCCTTATAATTCAATAATATGCATTGCAAAGGGCACATCACGCATATTTAAGGAAATATGTGTTTTCATATCAATATGTATTACCTGTTATGTTCGACAAGCACATATATTTAAAATATATCTGTAACTTTCGATTGCTAAGTAGCCCTAAAAAGAAACTCATTTTTTTATTAAATTAATATTATACTTCCTCAGGAAATAATTATTAGTTTTATCGTTTTTGGAAACCTTTACATATTGAGATATGTGATACCTTTTAGAAATTGTATATTCATTTATTAATTTGTCTGGAAAAAAATATCTCTTTTTCGACAGCTTAAATACCATTGACAACTTAATTTGGTCGGGTTATACGCGGAGATTTAGTATGTAAAAGTAATGAAACCTAATTTCTTTTAAAATACAAAATTTAGGTATTTGAATTTTTGTTCACTATAACTTGTTTAGGTTGGGAAGAAATCACAGTTTTTAATAAGGAAATCTTGAAATGAACATTTAACACCGTGACTACCGGCACGCCACCAATGGCATGGTATATCGTATACGTAAACTACAGGAGTACTAATTTTGGGCACAATTTTTTTCTTGTAGGGTACTAATTTTCTATGTAGGTTTGAGGAAAGCAATAAGCTCTTCAAATTTGGAATCAACATTCAAAGTTATCCTGTTGAACGAGCGCGCGAAAATTATCATCGTTGATTTCTCGGTAAATACAAATGTTACGGTTCTGTTTTTTTACGAAATGAATCACATATAAGGGTACTACCTAATTAGAATAGCTGTAGCATGCCCCCCTTTTTCGGCGCTCATGGTGATCCTGCTGAAGGGAGCGTGACTACCGCCAGATCACCTAAGTTGATTTTCACGATAACTAATTGAGTACTAATTATTTACCAAATATGGAAGGGACTGGCGTTGGTGGTCACAGACATCATCAGATATAAGTTCTAATCTTTGCAATTTTTACCACAACTGCGATTTTAAAGTTTGAGTTTCGTAAGAATTCTATAGGAAATTAAAATGAAACCAAAACTAAATTATATACACATTTATTTTTTGTCTTTAATTTTTACACATTTAAGAAATGTAGACGAGATTTAGTGACACTATGGAACCATTTTGGCCATTAGACGTCCCGATATTACCCTTTATACAAACCTATGGTTGCGTTGTAGCAACTACTTATTAAATTCACGTGTCGATTATATTAATATCCACTTAAATATACTCTACTAGGAAAATATTAACATCGAGAACACTTCAGCCCATTGTTTTTAATCGTCACTATTTTTGTCAATCTTTCAGAGAACGGAACATAGAAGAATGCTTCGATTTTAGTACTTTCCTAGTGATTCTAAGGTAATTTAACACTTAGAACATTTTAGTTTTGACACTTCTAATTGGAACATTATTAAAATAAGCCGTACAAATTAATTGAGAGTAAAGTAACAGCTATAGGTACAGAATATCTTTGAGTAAATTGATTTTATGAAACATATTTAATACTTAAATTCATTTCGAGACAATACAGAGGCTGCATGAGGTCATTAAACTTATGTATGGACAACCATCGTATCTACGTAGTACAGTATGAAAAGCGAACCGAACATTATAATTTGCATTTTGGGAATGTAACTAGAAAGAACGTTGCAACTTCTATATTCTGTCGAATCAATTTAGTTAGATTACAGACTAGGAATTCGATAATAATTTAAAATCACCATAAGAAACATGTCTGCCTACAATCAAAACTTTTTTTTTCGCGCCTCGCTTTAGCGCTTAGTATTTTCATATTTAGAACGACTGGTGGGAACATAGAATACGATATTGCACGTGCATTCGATACAAATATAGTATGCTAACATCCGATAAACATACAATAATTAGTATTTATATTAAAACTATGTTACATCCTCGGATTGTCTGCGACAGGCGATAAGAATAGTAAACTAAAAGAAACTATAACATCGAACAATTAAATAAAAAAACACTAGGATATTTGTACAAAAAATTAAAATTCCATTTAATTCGTATACGAGAATGTACCGCGGTATTGACTTGGTCATGTATAATAATTGAAAAATAAAAAAATATGAAGCGCTCAAACGGCCTGAGGTTCACGGTCGTAAAGTATGAATAAGTAAAAATACGTAAAGTACCTAAAATAAATCTTATGCACTCATGCATGTAGATCATTCTCACTAAACTTGTGTCGTGACGTCATTACATACGCCGTGCGTGCGCGCAACTCATACCAAATATTAATTACTTGTCGTGACATGTTACTCTATGATAATAAAAGATTCAATAGGCTAGATTGACACTATTTCGTCACAAGACGTATGGGGGGCAAGAATAAAGGGAATAAGCTAATGACGGGAATATGCCGCCGAGCCGATCACAAAACATCAATTTGACACTGCGACCAGCAGTGTGGCACGTACTAAGTAAGACATATCTCACAGAATATTGACACATGTCTTGTTGCTAGGCCTGTTCTACCGCAGTAGCGTCACGCATGACGTAGTCGTGACGTCACCGACACGCCACCTTACACAATCGCGCCGTCTCGAAACCGACGCGTCCCCTTTCAGTGTTTGCGAACTTGCCTATAATATCATAGATGGACTGTGTGTGTTAGTTATTATCTTCAGTTCCAATACAAATTGACTTACGATATGTAATACTTGAACATAAATATTATGTTACGAGGCAATGGTGTCGTGATATGGGAGAAGTTTTTTTGTAGTACACAGCTGGGAATAGGGCTATTTTAAAGTAGAATATTCTTAGGATACATTATCTACTATTATTTTGTGACTTTTCATTGCTAGAGACAACAATTAGGCCTCTAATTTGAAGCCGTATTCGAATACAGTCTGCAACAGCTACACAAAAAACCTCTTTAGGCCTTCCTTACATAAGCGCGACACACTACTTACATTAACAATAAATATCTCGCCAGTACCCCGCGACACACAATCCCATTCGAACGTCAGTTGTCAAACACTCAAAGGGTGTTCTATTAATCAGTCGTAGCTCCGCGACTCAGTCAGTGGCTGACTGTCGACCGAGCGGTCGCGCCGGAGAGTAATAAAACAAAGAGAGAGAGGAACTATAGTGCGGTTCATTTGAGCGCGTCTGTCTGCTCGAACTTCTGCTCGCTGACTGACACCGCGTCAGACGAGAGCGCCTCCTTCAGCGGCTCTACACAGTTCTTTGGAATCAGCGTACCTGGAACGTGACAATATTGTGTTATACACTTATAAAGCAGTAATGTAATATGTTTTATTTCTCAACTTGTCAAAACATCGAGATTTATTTACAATAATGGGCTAGTTGACCAAACTCAAACCATTTATCTATATATATAAAAGAAAGTCGAGTTTGTTACAACACTTATAACTCGAGATCTGCTGGACCAATTTTCATGGTTATTGATTCGTTGGATTTGTCTCCGCCTCGAATAGCAGAATACATCTTAAAAACAATGAAAAGGTAGGGTAGTTAGGGTAGGTAAGTAGAGTAGGTAGGGTAGGGTAGGTAGGGTAGGCAGGTAGGTGCGCCGTAGATAAGTACTTAGTGCTACTCGAGCGAAGCCGGGGCGGGCAGCTAGTTTCAAATAAACCAATAAACCAAAACAGGCACTTTTGAATTGTCAAGGGGTCGGTCCGTCACAGAGATGAAGTTAAATGCCCATAGGTTCCTATGGAGAAGAACGGGCAAGAAACTCCACCGACACTCTTTTAAGTCAAATTAAGGTTACAAAATATTGGTTACATCATTCATGTTAAGTTAAGCATGTGAGAACGATGCAAAACATTAAACGCGGCCGTACTAGAAAAAAAAAAAACTAAAAAATTACCGACCTCTAGTCGGTAATTTTATTTTAGTTTTAGACCGACCGTTTTAGAGGAACCGATTAATAATGTTGCTTGTGGTAATTTCCCTCAAAATATGAATATTTCAGCAAAATTAAAAAACTATTTAATTTTTTTAAACACAATATTATGAATGAATACTACAAATTTAGTTGATTTAATCATGAAAACTGCCACATTGTGCGTGAACGACATACTACCGATCTGTGTGGTCTCGGTGTTCCTTTCAAGAACATTCCGTTCGTGCGTCTATTGGTAATACAAAAGGAACTTTATGTCTGACGCATAAAGTTTGTTTCTATCTACAATTTGAAAGTCGTCGTAAGGGCGTCATGTGACGTGTCGCGCTCTGATTTACGTTCAATGCCATGTTAGCAATAGGATAGTTTAAAGTAAGAAAAATACCTTATGAATTTTGTATTGTAGAATCGTCGTGAGCTAAAAATATCAAAAATCAATTTAATTTTGTGAATGCTTTTTATTTTATGGACGATTCACGTTCAATGTCACATGACCAATACCATTATTTCTACGCAATTATTTCACAAAAATATTTATTAATTTAAAATAATTTACAAAATTGAGTAAATTTTTGACATATTTAGCTCAGAATCATTCTACAATCCAAAATGCATCAAGTATTTTTCTTTCTGTCAACTAGCCTATTATGTAAGTTTAATATAAACGTATTATAGAATATACATAAACCTTCCGTAATAAATTATCTAAATGATGGTGAAAATCGTGTGAAAATCCGTAGCTTAGTTTAGAAGAATAACGCGGTCACAGACCAACACGAAAAGCGACTTTAATTTATAATATGTACATCTATACATATTATAAATTAATTATCTATATCTATAGATATCCATCTCAGAAATAATAGACAAATGTCAAATGAGACTGTGGTAGGTTCCCGAGAAGGATTGACTAATTGCGACTTTAATCCTGATATTATACAACCTTAGTTTTTGTTTACCCTAAAACTCTTAAGGGGTCATTGTACTCATCATTATGAATAACTTTCACTATGGGACCGACGCTGAAATCGCGAAAAAAAAAATCAGCTGTTCCCACATTTATGTTCGTATATCTCGTCGAAATGTAGGGAACAGCAGATTTTTTTTTCGCGATTTCAGCTTCGAGGCAATGAGGTTAGGTTAATTAAGAGGTTTAGGGTAATCAAAAACTAAGGTTGTAAATGCGAAAGTGAGTTTGTTTGTTTGCTACGCTTTCACGCTAAAACGGCTGAACGGATTTGAATGAAATTTGGCACATGGGTAGACCATGACCTGGAGAAGGACATAGGATACTTTTTATCCTGGTATTACGTTCCTTTTGGATTATTTCCGACTTCCACGCGGGTGAAGCTGCGTCTGAAATTAGCAATCCGCCTTGAGCAAGTGTAGTGATCATTGCTCGTGCCTTCTCTGTATAAGAAGAAGCCTTTGCCCGGCAGAGTACAATAATAGGCTGGTATTATAATGTGTTGTGATGGTACGTACCGACGATCTTGAGTCCGTCGTCGGCCTTGATGCGCACGACCTGCATCTTGTTGAGGTGCGCGCGCGCCGCCAGCACGTGCTCCACGCGCGCCCACACCGCCAGCACGGAGCCCGACAGCACGTGGTGCGTGCGCACGCGCAGGCCCACCTGCGCACAAAGTACAACTTCACGCAAAAGCGTCAGGGTAGCGAGCGAAATTAAAATTATCCCATTGAATTACCAGTTCATGAAATCATGACCTTTGAGGCCAATTCTAACTTAAGAGTGGTATCGCGAAAACTTTGTTCACATAACTCGACAAAATGTATGGAACAGCTGTTTTGCTTTTTGGAATTACATAGAATTATTTCGTATCTCCGAAGCCAGCCGACGCTGGCCGAAGCGCCTACATACCTCGCAGTCGGCCGCGTTCCTGCAGACGGAGCGCCAGTAGGCGTGGCTGCACACGCGCTGCGACGCGTTGTACTGCGCGCGCCACCACGACTCTGCTTCGCTGCTTTCCACTTTGCGGTACTTCTTGTCGATCTCCGCTAGAGATTCTAGTCGCATCTGTAGACCGGTGTTGGGCCTGCAAGATCGAAAACATAAGTTGTTTAAACCCCAGCTTTCACACATGGCTTCCTCGCGCGTATTATCCCAGAGGAAATGTGCATCTTTACCGATAAAAAGTACAGTCCTTTCATTGATTTTACCTCTGATTTTGCATTAAAATCATAGTAATCTTTATTCATGTTACAATAAGGTTGCTATTGGGTTGCTCCTGTCAGATGTAAGATAACTGTGAAAGGACTGTAAATAGAATATTATTTATTTATCGGTTTATGTACACACATATAAACAGACAAGAAAAAAGGAACAGAAAAATACGTACAAAGGTGAAGCTTATTTCTAAAGAAATCTCTTCCAGCATACCTGCGATAGGAAAGTAGTTAAAGAGATGTAGACAACATGTGTAAGAGTAGAAGAAGATAAAATACATAAAATAAAAACACCTAATTATTCACAAATTTAACTATAAACATACATTATGAGAATAAACTTATTTTAGTGATATTTATTTTAGAAGTATGTATGTAACATACTTCTAAAATAAATATCACTAAAATATACACAACACATATATACACATATACTTAATTATAATGTATGTACTTAGTATAAAATAATAAATATAAAAAAATGCAACTATGACAAGTGGAAAGATAGTGTTCTTTCACTCTTCTTTTAAAAACTGCAGCAGTTTGGCAGTCCCTAATGTCAGGTTCATATTAGGTTGAGAGTGAACAATTGCTCAGAAAACGCCCATCTTTCACAGCTTCTCACCACAAATTTGCAAAGTCCATCATGGGAAAACCGATATCTGTATGACAGCAGTCCTAATTTTGTGACCCGGTAAAATATCGCCAAAAAATCAATCTGCCTAGCCTTTTGCCAATTATGTTGGGGTCGGCTTCCAGTCTAACCGGATGCAGCTGAATAGCAGTATTTTACATGGAGCGTCTGCCTATGTGACCTCCACAACCCACTAACTGGGTAATACGATACCTCTTGGTCAGACTTTCGGGCTTCTGATTACCTGTAATGACTGTCAAAAATCCACGAACGACAGCCGGGACCAACGGCTTAACGTGCTTTCCGAGGCAGGACGCATTCATGCATAGAAATACATGTTATTTGTTACGGTCGCGAATCATATTTTGAAAAATATACAACCTGAAAGTGATTTGTTAATAGAAAAAAAAAAGAAGAAAGAAAAAGTATTTATTCTGCACAAAATAAACGCACATTACACAATAAAAACAAAATACAAAACCACTTTACAAATTATTTATATAAAATATCAAAAGCCTCGTTTTCATTATTAATTGCAAAAAAACGTAAGAGAACGTGAATTTTGCGGGATACCCTGGCGCCTACGCCAAAAATAAAAACAAAGCAAGTAACGCCGGTGTCCCAACTGACCTGTATATCTGGAACATGATATCCTTCTTAGTGATCTTCTCCTTCTTGGTGCTCACGATGGCCGACACGCACAGCACGGCCGTGTATTTGTTGTTGCGCGCTTGCTGCGACACGTAGAACCCTTCCTTGGGCCCCGTCAACTCCGACCACTTCTCTAGGGCTTCTGCCCAGTCCATGCCGCGCTGTGGATTAAGAATAATAGTTAGTATCATATACTAACGGGTTGAAAAAAGTGTACGTATAGTACACACACATTTCGCCAGTTATGTTTAAGTCCCATGTAACAAGGGGCGAGCCTATTGCCATTAAACGGGCACAAATTTAGACTCCGGGCAGCTACTGAGAAATTACACATGGAAGGAAAAACCTTTTGGGAGACTCTGGAATCAAAACCAGGACCTCAAACACAGCAATAGCGCTTGCAAGAATTAGACCAACGAGGAATAAGTTTGTGTAAGGTTCAAGTTTCTGAGCGACAACCAAGGTACGTTTACGGTATGGTCTGTTCCAAAAGTATCTGATGACAGTGTAAACAAACCCTCTTCTCTCTGTTAATTTGTTACGCAATCGCTTACTAAAGGGAATTAGTAACACATTCATTTGTACTTTTTTTTTACAATTATTGTTTGAATAACATTATTAAGAAGCTGTTGGTGTACTTATTGAATAAGTAAATAATAGTATGTTAACGCGTATCAAACAATGTTTTTTAACACACTTGTGAAAAAGGAAAAAGAAAAGAAAATTTCATAAACATAATAATGCGTAATAAAATGTTCTGAAAAATGGCTCGCGGATTTTTGCGACTCGAATCTCAAACTTTTTTGGAAAATTTTCGAGTTTATAAACTGTCTATGGGTAGAGAGAGAGTTGACTATACTTAAGAAAGAAAATACATATATCCAATAAACTTCAGAGTTCAGTAGGCTAATGATACGTATATTCCGGCCGTTGAGAGAATGCGGTCCTGACATCTATCAGGAACTGTCGGGTCCTGGAATAAAATGAGTGTAGCACAAGCCTAGTACCTCGGTGTGCACGGTGTGCAGCTCCACGGGCGCGCGGCCGGTGGCGTGGCGCCGCACGAAGCGCAGGCAGCGCACGCGCCGCACGCGCTCGCCGCACGAGCCCAGGTCCAGGATGCCCAGGTCGAAGCGCCCGCTGCGCTTGGCTGCGAGGGCATACTATGAGCATGGGAGCCACGGGAAAACTCTAACATAATCGCCGTCCCCGGGGAATAAAATGATAACTGCCATTATATTAGTTTTAGTCTTATGCCATTTTTGGTATCTGTGAGTGCTGATACATCCGCTCAATTTTTTTCGTAATTTTTATACAGTTATTTACGAAGTTACAAAATATTACAATAGTATTCAAAGATTAAGAACAGGTCTTAAATTACGAGAATAAAGTGTTAACATAATATTATCAAAATGTATTCCCACTTGTTAGTATGACAAACAGTCATACAATTATGTTCTCGTGAATAAATATTTGATTAGATAATGATAAATGCAGTTATCATTTTATTCTTGTTCTAAACCGTCCAGCCGCTTTGTATATGATATGTTAGTAAAAATGCTGTTGTTTTTTACTATCATTTTGAATAAAACTAATGTTGATTACCATGTCATAGTTTTATTAGGAAGCCAAATTCAAAGTCCTTATCAGATTTTTTTGTTACAATATTCACGAGAATAAGACGATATTAAAATATTATCAGTATGATTTGCTCCATAAGCCCGTAGAATAAAATGATAAGTGAAGAGTACAATATTTGATTCTGGTCAGGCTGATAAAGAGGGAATAAAATGATAATCGACATTATACAATTTAGACGATGATTAATGTTCGAGTTAATCGAACACTCAGCGAAAATGCATAATTGCATCGAACGCAAATATGCACATTCGCTCGTTCACCTAAATGTGGGCCAGTTCGCGTTCAGATCTCATTAGAGACACCACGACTCAAAACCAATACCATTACCATTTTACCATACATTTCACCAATAAGTTAGTTATATAGTTTACCTTTTTATACCAGTTCTTGTAACTAAGTGTTAGTGATTTAATATAGTTATTTCCCTTATAATACGAGACTTTAACTTTTACCATATATACCATATCCTATCAATACGAGAAAGGTGTGTTTGGTCACCATAGCGCCGAGCACTACTTTCTACATGGTCCTTCGAGCCGGATGAAGAAAGAAAGATAGAAAGAAGCATGTAGAAAGTAGTGCTCGGCGCTATGGTGGTTCTGCAGTGCGTCCACGATGTTTGCCGAAGCGCGTACAGACGACTTTTATGCATTAAGACGCAAACGAGTGGCGTCGCTGCTGGGCAGAGTACGCGGCGGTAGCAATGACATTCTGAAGATAATTGCTAGTAAATATTATCAGTGTCCGATACACTCGCTTTGGGTGAGCATTGTTGTTGGCACGGTAAAGTGAAATGAATCATTTCATTTTACCGTATTATTATTTTATAATTATTTTATAGTTATTATAATATTGTTGTTATTCTTGTATTTTGATATTGTGCATACTAACATAGTTATAAGTTTCTGTTGTTACTAACCATTATGGATCAAAGTTGTCTAATTTAATAAATGAATTGAATAAAATTGAAAAAGGTAAACTATATAACTAACTTATTGGTGAAATGTATGGTAAAATGGTAATGGTATTGGTTTTGAGTCGTGGTGTCTCTAATGAGATCTGAACGCGAACTGGCCCACATTTAGGTGAACGAGCGAATGTGCATATTTGCGTTCGATGCAATTATGCATTTTCGCTGAGTGTTCGATTAACTCGAACATATTCCCAAGAGCGAGAAGAAATGCGGGATGATAGCTAAAGCTACATGATATGGTGTGTACAAAAAACTTTAAACTACTTAACACATTCGTTTCTAGTAATCATAACTGGTAGGTATAAAACATTGATTAAGCATAGTAAACAAAAAGTTTACTTAAATAATTATACTTATTAAAAACATTAACGACGATTTAAATTTACACTATTGAGTCTTCCACAGTAAAAGCAATATTTTGATTGCCAGTGTTAGAATTTTTGTCCCGTTTGATCGCACTATAGTTCGCGCTAGGCCAGCGTTTGGCATAATTGTGTAAACGAAAACCGTCACTTTGGTTCTTAAGATCTCTGGCACTGAGCACTTCACTATATGATTCCTGTCTTCTGGTTGGTTTCGGTGTCAGCGGAGCCGCTGCTAACTCCTGTTGGCAGCGACTCTCGCTGCGGCGTCGAGGTCTCGGAGGTGGCGGGGTCACCGCGGTCTGCTGCCGGTGGGATCCCTCGCCACGGTGCCCAGCGGCGGCTTTCTGACACAGGCGACATCGCCCGGTCCGCCACGACCAGATTGCGGCCACGCATAGGGCGATCGACATCAACACGTAACAAATTACATATTGGTGGATATCATGGGGTGATATATCGTCAATTTCTGAATCGCTTTTCTTCAGTTTTTCTATCGCCTCTCCCAGACTGGTCATGGATATGGTTATGTTCCCGTCATCAGTCTGTTTTTCGTCAGGGATTTTGATGTTAATCAAATGATTAATCTGATCAAATTCAGGCATGTAAATGGTTGGTGAAATATTCATTTGGTTGGACTGATGTCGTATTGAATATAATGAGAAGTCCTTTCCTTTGATAACGCACTCTTGACCTATGCCAATGACCCCGGCTTGGCTCAGCTGACGAACTGCTACATGATCGCCGCATATTATTTTTATTGTATAGGTGTCACAACAAAAGTAAAAGTGCTGAAAAGTCAAATGTAATTCAAGCCAGACGTTAGCGCAGTTGGCTTTTTCTACTTTACATTTATTGGTTGTCGAGTTCTTGTCGCAAAAACTTTCGTCATTTTGCAGGTCTGTAATTGGTTTTAGCAGCTGACAGATGTAAGTTGGTCCATGGTGTAGACATGCCGTCAGTTCCTGTGTGGACATGCTAAAGAAGGAATCTTTCTTTAGGTTGACTGCCACATATTCGGAGACTGGTATTATTGTGGTCATAATGGTGTCTGTTTGGTGCGGTACAGGTATTATATTGTACAGATTGAAACTTTCTCTGGATATAAGTGGAAAAGTAACTTCGATTATAACATATTTTTGTGTCGCTCTGGCTTTGACTTTCAGTAGTTTGTAAAGATACTGAAGTTCAGTGTCTAAATTAGTGATTGGTAGTGTGAGTTCGTTTGGCATCTGGCCATATATGGTTTGGAGCTCACGTTTTAGTTGCGTTGGTGGCAGTAAATGTATACTAATTTGACCGTGGTAGATGTCTGTTAATGCATCGAGCAACGTGTCTTGAAGTCGCCTTAATCCTTGCAGCAAGCTGTTTCCAGACATCGCTGACAATGTGAAGTCATTGACGTATGAAATATTTTGTATTTCTCTTTGGAGAGTGCTTGCGTTGTCTTGCAAATCCATAAGCTTCCTGTTTATTAACTTGTGCTGTTTGTTTACAGTGATCTCCATTCTCTTCATAATGTTGAACTCTGCTTCAATTATGGAAGTTTGATTTTTCCATAAATTTGAAAGGTGTTTCTCATTGCGATGTATGGTTTCAATGTCCTTTTCATACTGGTCTGCGAAACGTGAGTCCAACACTCCGAATAAGTCATTCGCTAGATAGCCGATACCGTTGATAAGGCCTCGTCGGCGTCGACCCGTCTTCCATGTGGCGCGTCGCCGTCTAGCGTGGACATCAAAATGCTGTGTTAGCAAAAGTTCATTGTAGTATTCGAGTTCCTGGTAATCGTGTCGGGCTTGTTGCACGATCGTATTACAATGGCTTTGTGTTTCAATGGTTGCACATATTTTTTCTTGATAATTTGCAATTTTATTGTAGGTGTTTATGCCTGTCCAATAGGGTCCCATGTCGTAGTACATAACTAATGTCCATTTATCTCTGATTAATTGTACTTTTGAAATAGGGTCAAAATAAAGCGTCTGGTTGCTTGGTAATGTTTTGACGTTGTCTAAACCGTAAGATGGATAAATCAACATGAAAAAACTCAGTAAAACTGCTGCTACAGTTGCGGTTTTTGATCTCGGTTTTCTTTTCCTTTCGGTTAATTTGGTTGTTGGTTTTATATCTGGTTTTGATATCGTTGTGTTATTCTGGTTTACGGGCAAAACGGAGAGTTTCACAATAGGGCGTTTCATGACCCCATTTTTTGTTTTTAGTGAAACCGCTCTGGTTAAACCATCGTTTCCTGGATGTGTGTCAACCACACGTCCAAGAGCCCATTTTCCTGGAGGTAGATTCTCATCATGAATCACCACTAGATCTCCAATTCTGATGTTTTTCTGTGGTTCCATCCATTTACTTCTTGATGAGAGTTGTACCAAGTACTCAGTCTTCCATCGTTTCCAAAGATCTTGGAATAATTTGTTGGTTAGATGCCATCTGGTTCTAGCATCTTGCTCTGTTTCTATTATAGTTGTTCCTGGTCTTCCTGATAAGAAATGAGCTGGTGTAAGGAAGTTTACATCATCAGGATCCTCGGATATCGCGCAAAGAGGTCGAGAGTTGAGGCACGCTTCTAGTCTAGCTAACAATGTGGTGTACTCCTCGAAGGTTAGTCTTTGTTGACCGATGACCCTCTTGAGATGATGTTTTAGACTGCGTACTGCTCGCTCCCACAGACCGCCGGCATTAGGCCAGCTAGGTACGTTAAAGTGCCATTCTATACCCATCTCCGTTATCTCGGTCCTAAAACTTTCACTGAATACTTCTTGAAGCTGGTTAAATTCTTCCTGTATCATCCTGTTTGCTCCCACAAAGTTAGTGCCGTTGTCACTGTACATATGTCGTGGTGTCCCTTTTCTGGCTGCCATTCTGGTTAAAGCTGCCAAAAAGGCGGAGCTGCTCAGGTCTGACACAAGTTCTAGGTGAACTGCTTTCGTGACCATGCATACAAAAACTGCTATGTACCCCTTAGTGGTCTTGATTCCTCGTCCTTTGTTAGCTTTGACCTCTACGAAACCTGTGTAATCTATGCCGCAGTGATAAAACGCATGTTCTGGATTCACTCTTGGTTCTGGTAAATCTCCCATGAGCTGGTACTGCCGTACGGGATTCTGTTTTCTGCATATGACACATTGTCTTATAAACTTTTTAGTTGCCATATATCCGCCGATAATCCAAAACTGTTGTCTAAGGTTTGCTAACGTTAGACGTGCTCCGCCGTGGAAAGTCAATTTATGCGCTTGATTGATGAGTAATGTGGTTAGGATATGGTCGTGAGGTAAGATGATGGGATGTTTCATCTCAAGACTCATGTGGGCGTTTTCCAATCTCCCACCCACACGTAAAATCCCATGTTCATCTATGGTTGGATTCAAACTCAAAATCTTGCTTTTAGAGTGCACTCTTCCGTGTTTCTTTATATAATCTAGGTCGCTTGCAAATTCTACCTGCTGAATGTTTTTGATTATCAGCAGTTTAGCGCGACGAAGCTCGTGTAATTCGAGATAGGGTCGGCGGACTTGTTTATTCAAGGTAGCTAATCGTAGTATCCACGCAAAAATACGTATGATTTTTGTAATGGAGCTGTATTTGTATAATAAATGGTTAATAATATCGGTAGTCAGCGATTCTCTTGGTTGTCCAATGACTACCGCATTGGTTTGTTTTAAAATAGACGGCTTTAGTTCTAAACTCGTCTCATAAATGGTTTGGTGGTTTTCTTGGTTTGTGTATGACGGCAGCCATGACGGCCCTTGCCACCATAACTTGTGGTCTTTGAGTTTCTTGACATTCAAACCACGACTTGCACAGTCAGCTGGATTATCTGTCGTCTTCACATATTGCCAATGTTTTGATGGTATGGTTTTGGTGATGGTTGTTACCCGATTTGCTACGAATGGTTTCCATCGGGCTGGATCTCCTTGTATCCATCCTAGTACTGCAGTTGAATCGGTCCAACAGTAGACATCTGTAGGGTAATCTGATAAGCAACTTTGAACTTTTTGCATTAGCTGAGCTAACAGGTGAGCGCCCATTAACTCTAGTCTCGGTATAGATAAGACTTTGCTTATGGGTGCCAACCTAGCCTTCCCCGCAACTAATGTAATGGTTGTCCCTTCTTTCTTTACTACCTTGCAGTAAATCACACACGCGTATGCCTTGTTTGAGGCGTCGCAGAATCCGTACAATTCTATGTTTTGGTTTTCTCCCATTCCTAGCCATCTGTTGACTTCCATACTGTTTATGTCTCTAAATTCTTGTTTTAATTTCGTCCATTCGGAGTTCATTGCCTCTGGTAGACGGTCATCCCATTTTAAGTTAGACAACCAGACATTTTGGAACAGTAGTTTCATGGTAGTGCTCAGGGGGGTTAACCACCCTAATGGGTCGAACAACTTGGAAATGTCCGACAGTAGAGCTCTTTTGGTAATTATTGCTGGTAATTCGGGTTCTATTTTTGAGTTGAAAGTAAAATTATCTTTCTGTTGGTTCCAACAGAGACCCAATGTTTTGATAGAATCGTTTTGCTTGAACTCGTATGTTGACTGGTCACATTGCCCTCTCTCTAAATCAGTTAATAGCTCTGGTTTGTTCGAGGTCCATTTTCTAAGATTAAATCCTCCCAACCGGCATAATTTTATGAGATCGGATTTCAGCTTGTTTGCTGCTTCAATTGAATGACGCCCTCCGCAAAAGTCATCCATATAGAAGCTGCCTTCCAATTCTTTTGCTGCATCAGGAAATTTCTGCCTTTCATCAGACGCCAATTGTTTCAAGCACATCATCGCTAGGAATCCTGCTGGTTTGGTTCCGTATGTAAGCGTGACGAGTTGAAATGATTGTATAGGTTGGTTATTTGATTCTCGCCATATTACCTTTTGGTAAGCTTGATCTTCTTGGTGTACTCGAATCATTCTGTACATCTTCTCGATGTCGGAAGTATATACAAATTGAAATTGTCTCCATTTTAGGATAAGCTCTTGAAGATCCTTTTGTATATTTGGGCCCCTGTACATGACGTCATTGAGACTGTACCCTGATGATGACTTTGCTGAGGCGTTAAAAACTACTCTCAGTTTGGTTGTGGTAGATTCAGCCCGAATGACTGCATGGTGTGGTAAGTAGCATTCGGTCGCTTGGTTAATGTTGCATGGTATCATGTGGTGTAATGTGAAATATTCGTCCATGAATTTTTTGTAATCTGCTTTCAATTCGCTGTTTCTCTCAAATTTCTTCTCTAAGTTTCTAAATTGAGCTAATGCTTGTGGTTTAGTTGCACCCAACTTATCTTTATGTTCCGGCTTAAGTGGTAGTCGAACTTCGTACCTTCCGTCCTCAAGCCTCTTAGTGGTTTTGAGAAAAAATTGTAAGCACTCATGGTCATCGTTGGACATCTCTATTTTCTGGTTTATGTCTTCATTCTCCCAATATTTCAGTAGATCTTCTGTGTTGTTGAGAACTACGTTGCATTGGTAGTGTGGTCTCATAGATCCACAGAGTAGCCATCCTAGTTGCGTCTGTTGAGCGATTGGTTTGTTTGTCCTTATCTCCTCTCAAGATTCCTCCTAACATTATCTTGCTGTAAACTTCTGCACCTAGAAGCATGTCTACGGGTCTGCTTATATGAAACTCTGGATCGGCCAATTGTAGCCCTTGGATATGGTTCCACGTTGTTGGTTTGGTAAACGTGTTATTTGGCAGTCGTTTGATCAAATTATTCATAACAATGACGTTCGTGTTACAAGTAAATTCACTATTTGCAGACTGTAATGTCACCTGTAACATTCCCTTCGCATTATTTTCTCTTTCACCGACACCGTAAATTTGACCTTTGAAATGAGCCCTCTTCAATCCCAAGACCTGGGCTGCGTTTTCATTGATTAACGACAGTTGAGAACCCTGGTCAACTAAAGCTCTCATCTTGTGCTGAGTTCCATCAGCTCCCTTTACTTTTATGATAGCGGTGGCTAAAAGTATTTCAGACATGTCATCCCAAGACACGTGAGATGACCTTGATGCGCTCTTTTTGGTTGCAACAGAATTGGTAGTTTCTCCCGCTGACGCAGTTGGACTTTGTCTTGTCAATGCATCGTGAAGTAACGTGTTATGTGTGGCTAAGCATTTACGACATCGTTTGTTCGATTGACATGGTTTGTTATTATGACTGCATAGACAGTTTTGGCAGTAATTTAATTGCTCAATTTTGTTTACCTTTTGCTCGTGCGTCATTTGTAAAAAATCAGGACAACGCCACAATCCGTGTTCAGAATTGCACAATGCACAGGTTATCGACCGTGACACATGTAACGCATTCATATTAGACTTAGAATTATCTTTGTTGTCTGATTGATGATTATTTCGGTGAAAACTTTTCTTCTGGTTTTGGTAGTAGTTGCCGTTTCTCGATGGTTGTTGCGGCGTAGTCTTTTGGTTAGCTGGTTCTTGCTTGCGACGAGATGCTTCTAGCGCTGTAAATTTCGTCTCTAAGAATTCCAGGAATTCCTGTAGATCGGGTAGCTCTCGTGGATTCTTGACCGATTCTATGTATTCGGTGAAGGTATCGTTATCAAGCTTTTGCGCTAGTAGGTGCACTAAAAGTGGATCCCAAGTTGCTATATCCACTCCCAGATTCTGAATAGCATGTAACGTCTCCTTGGTTAAGTCATGCAGTTTCTTGATCATGGCCAGCGATTGCTGTTGTACGTTAGGAAGTCCCAGTAGAATGTTAATATGGGACGTGAAAATCAATTTCTTGTTACCATACCTGTGGCTTAAAATCTCCCAACATACCTGATAATTGTCAGAGCTAATCTGTAAATGGTGAATCAGACGCTCAGCTTCTCCAGCCACCTTACTCTTCAAAAACTGCATTTTTTGCGCATTAGACATGGACGGGTTTTTATCGATCGCTTCGCTAAACAAGTCTTTGAACGGAATCCACTGGTTGTAAGTCCCGTTGAACACGGGGATGTCCATCTTTGGAGCTGACTTTTCACGGTGCTTCACTGCCCACATCTTTTTGTTGATTTCGTTTGTCAACTCACTGTACATTTCCTCGTGCTTGCAGAATTCTATTTGGTACGTAATATCGTCGCCTCCATCCTCACCTTCAATTTCCCAATGAAGTTTGTCAATCTGACCCCATCGGCTATCTAGTGATTTTAGAGCGTTCTCGAATTGCCATTGATTCTCGAACTTATCAACTTGTATATTACTCACAGTTCTCATAAACGCTTTGAAATTAATGTGCTGCTTCTTCACTAACCCGTTCAGCTTGCTGGACTCTCTCTCTGTATAGAGAAAATTCTCTCGCTGGGAGGGCTCCTCATAGCGAGACGACGTACCTGGTTGTGGCTGCGTCGCGTCATCTTCCGGCTGTCGATTGTCAGCGCTTAGTGGTTGCCTAGCCCGGATACCTGGTAATGGTTGTAGTACCTCTTCCTCTTTTGTTCTACGGGGGCTTTCTTGCTGCAGCTGCGTTGTGCCTAACTGCTCCATGGTTTTAACTATAATTTCCTTAATTTTAAAATAAACTTCCTGGACTGTATCGAAACAACCCTTTTTGAAGTAAATGTGGTCAAAATTCGCATACTGACACATTTTCTTATGGTTTTCTTGGTAATCGCGCCAGTATGCTTCCAACATATTAGCCTTGCGTTTGTAATTATCGATGGTCTTCCTCTCGGATCCATCCTTCTTTACGTTGGTTAAAAATTTGTTCAGGATTTCATAGAGCTCCGTTTGGCTGATGAACAGAGAATCTGAATCCATATTTGGTTGATTTGAATAATTTTGGTAATGGTTATTATAAATAAATGGTTCGATCTGACCTTATTGCTCCAACCGCCTCTGCGATCTTCTGGTTCGCGGGGCGCTGTTTCACTTGGTAGGCACTGGTAATTAAATGCTCGAAGGACCATGTAGAAAGTAGTGCTCGGCGCTATGGTGACCAAACACACCTTTCTCGTATTGATAGGATATGGTATATATGGTAAAAGTTAAAGTCTCGTATTATAAGGGAAATAACTATATTAAATCACTAACACTTAGTTACAAGAACTGGTATAAAAAGGTAAACTATATAACTAACTTATTGGTGAAATGTATGGTAAAATGGTAATGGTATTGGTTTTGAGTCGTGGTGTCTCTAATGAGATCTGAACGCGAACTGGCCCACATTTAGGTGAACGAGCGAATGTGCATATTTGCGTTCGATGCAATTATGCATTTTCGCTGAGTGTTCGATTAACTCGAACAATTAATTTTGTCTAACTTCTTATTTTTGAAATAATATCTCTATGTTGATACTTAGGCGTATTTCACTAAAACACTTAGAACAAACAAAAAATAAAGTTTTTAAAAAGCTGACATCCATCTGTCTACGTCCAGTATTTAAGAGGCTTACAACAGCTAAAGCGCGGTCACTGTCGGACTGCATAGAAATGAAAGAGAAGCGCGATGACACGACGCAGGTAATTTATTGCAAAATATGAAGCAGTTAGCGATTTACAAAAAATCTATTGATTGGACTGGAAAATTAAAACACTATTATGCTAATATGTAGCTTGTAGAATAATCTGACAAAAAATCAGAATGATTGTTTGTAAATTAATATGATTTTTAATCGTTAAAAGAAATTTTTAGAGGTATCTTCATGATTTTTTTCTATCGTATCAAATTAGTTGTATTATGTTTTCAACACACTATCATACTAGCATATATCCTGAAGAATATCATATATTTTTCTGATTTTGTTTACTGCAGTGGATCATATTCTTTTAGGCATTATAAAACTTGCGTTTAGGCACGTTTAGGTCCTGTAGTCCCCTTAAGGAGCAATCGACGAATACATGTTTATTAGTTTTCCTGAAAAGTTGGATTTTTATAGTAATCATTTTATTCTCCGGGGACGGCCTTATGTAAATATTAGCCCAGGTTCGCACGGGTGATTTTTAACTCGACGATTTTTTATATCGCGTTCTGAATATTCAGCTCTCGGTGTTGAGCCGAGCATCGAGAACCCAACAACGTGCATCCCAGCGCATCAAAAAAATCGTGGGTACGAGCACGGGCGATTTTTTTACTGTAATTTATTTTTTTTATTTATTTATTACTAATAATAGTAATACTTAGCGCCGAGAGTTGAAATTTCTACAGTGTATTTTCTCAATGCTTCAAAATAATAGAAAGAAAGTAAGAAAATTCGTTTATTTGCGGTACACATGACGCAAAGAAAGAACAAAACACAAAAACAAACAATTTGGGGGAAAATATGCGTCACATCCACGCAAAACGGCCATCGCTCAGCTTAATGCTGCGACCCTATGCGAGACTATAATATATGTTTGTACTATATTTTATCTTCTTTTTCGATTTCTGTCGTTTCCCTTACTCAAGTACCAGAAAGGATAAAAAAAAAAACATACTTTGTAGGAAATGAGACTCGAACTTCGGGGTCAAAGTTTGTATGGACGTTCATTATTTTGCCGGTGGGGTATCCCATCGGGCACATGGCTTGTATACTGATAAAATAGTAATGTCATAAGTTTTATTAATCAACAAGGTTTTAACATAAAATATATTCTATGAGCTTCGATGCTTCGATTCCGATTCCGAAAGGTTGGAACTTCCGATTAATATTACACCGCCGTGCCGACTCCGACTTCGGCTCCGATAATTTTATATCAGAGTTATACTGAAGATCAAAACGCAGCCATACACGTGACTACAGCGCGTACAAACAAAAACTTTTCGCCCGGATAATTTTTATACACGTTCGCGCTGGAAGTTTCAGTTTATTGTTTTGTGTATTTCAGACCCGTCACTTTAATTTGTTAATTAAGTTAAGAGTGGTGTATTAAGAAGTTTATTTGTTGTTTAGGGGTATGAGGAACAGGGTGTAAAGTTCACTCATCCACCATAGAAAAGGGAGGATCCTCCGACCAGACGGGTGTCGTGTCTGGCGGGCAACTGCCCAGAGGTTGAAGTCGGGAGCTTGTATATATGTCCACCGCGCGGTAAACTCTAATTGCGCGATGCAGGATTCGAGTGACGTCAGAATGTTGTATGACGTCAGGTCTTTGATGCTTAGTTCGCATGTGGCGATGTAGATGCCGCCACAGTTGTAATAAGTTAATTACAATACGAAGGAAAAAAAAAAGTGTTATTTGGAACATTTTCTCCTACCTCTACCACCGACTCCGGCTCCGATTTAGACTCCGATCAATCAAGTTTAAAAACTCCGGCTTCGGTTTCGATAAAACAACCTTCGTCAACACAATCCTAACACTCACAAATTCCTCTTTATAATATTATATAAGATAATTCATCTCAAAAATAATAGACAAATCTGAAATGAGACCGATAGGTTCCCAAGAAAGATTGACTAATTGCTATCCTAATGCTGACTAACCTTGCTCCATAACAGCGGCGAGCGTGTCAGTGAAGTACTTGAATAGCCTGTTCTGCAGCTCCACCGGCATGCCCAGTATCCTGTTCAGGAACTTGGACATGTTGTTGTAGTCCTACAGACAACAAAACAATATTATTATGAGGCTGAATAGGTAACGAGATAAGTTACTGAAGCTGTGATCTGATTCTTATTATGCAAGTTTAAAATTAATCTAAAACTTCACACACGTGCCGGGTACCATGATAAGACAAAAGAGTACCTTGTCCAGCTGCAGCACGCCGGGCGCGGCCTCGCTGTTGACGATGAGCCCGACGCCCACGAGCGCCGAGGCCACGTCCTGGAAGAAGTCGCCCGCGTAGTCCCCGGGCGGGGCCACCAGGGGCGTCTCGTACTTCATGATGGCGCGCATCACCGCTTCCAGGGCCGCGCGACCTGGGGCCCACGGGAATTGGGAACTTTAGTACCGATCAGCTCCATATTCACAGAACGTTCACACAGCTGCTCAGTGTTTACAGGACAGTATTAAGCAGATCTATGATAAATGCACATTTTTTTAATCAATTGCCGAAATTTCCAACTTCATTAGTCATCTGTCTAACCTTTTCCCAACTATGTTGGGGTTGGCTTCCAGTCTAACCGAATGCAGTTGAATACCAGTATTATACATGGAGCGACAGTCTATCTGATCTCGACAACCCAGTTATTGGGGAATACGACACCCTTGGTGAAACTGGTTGTCAGATTTTTGAGTCTCTAGTGACTCAGTACGATTGTCAAAGATTCAAGAAAGACAGCCGGGACTAACGGGGTAACATGCTTTCCACGGCACGGAGGGGTCTCGGTATGTAAAGATGGTCACCCATTCGCGAACCGACCGCGGCAAGCATATCTTAACCTGATCGATTGACCCGTGCGGCTGTTATTACTTAATCACGGGCCCCTCCCTCAGACTCAAAAACTAAAAGCATTAAAAAATAATGGTATTGAGCCACTACCGCATTACCGTGGGCAGTAGGTGGGGCGTATAGCTTTAATTGAGTATGTAAGTCACCGTATTTGTTGTCGATGTTGAACTGGCTGAGGTCGCGCGTCTCGGTGGCGCGCCGGTCGCCGTGCGTGAGCGCGCCGAGCGACTCCAGGCGCTTGGCCACGGTGGACGCGAAGCGCCGCTCGCCCGCCAGGTCCGAGATCAGGAAGATGTACTCCGGGGCGTTCACCTGGTTGGAGCGGTGCGTGCGGCCTGCGGACACGGTAGGAGCATTTTATCAAATCTATACATACAAATCCTGTAACCGACGGTAAACCTGACAAACTTCCACACGTCACAATTATCAAAAAGAGCCAACTGTAAGCCGTAATTTTGCACAGTTTTGTATAATTAAAGTGAGCATTTAGGAAGGATTTTTTAAATACTTCCCCTAAAGAAGTTAAATAGGGGATAAAAGTTTGTATAGAAGTTCGTTATTTTTGCAGCACAGAAATCCGGGTGTTTTGAAATGTTCCAAATTATTAGATTGCACCCGTGCGACGCTGGAACGTGTCGCTAGTTTTAATACGGTCGATGAATCATGGCCAGTACGAACTTTGCGCAGAAGGCTTCGCAATAACACTCTTATGGAACCAAATGGTGACATGAGGCGAGTATGAGTGAGAGAACATGCGCGAAAGTTCGGAGAGTCCGTGATTCATCGGCCGTATTGTATTATCATATGAAAAGTAATCAAATATTGCACTCACCAAACTGTTGTATAGCTCTGTCGGCCGACCACGGTAGCTCGAGCGTTATGTGCACCCTCCGCCTTTGGTTTCGCGCTCTGCCAACAACAGAAGTATTTTAACACAAGTTTTTAATAGTGATACTATTGAAAATGTCAGGAGCTCACGGCTAAATAATAACAGCCGCATGGGTCGATCTTCAAGGTTAGATAACGCTTGCCGAGATCGGGCCGTTGGTCCCAGCTGTCATACGTTGATCTTTGACGCTCGTTACAGGTAGTCAGAAGCCCTAAATACTGTCAACCAGAGGTGTGTTTTACATAGTTAAACTGTGTTGTGACAGTCAAATAGACTGTCCAGTACAGTTTAACTATGTAAAACCCCTAGTCAAATAGACTGTCACTCCATGAAAAATACTAGTATTCAGCTGTGTCCGCTTAGAATGGAAACCGACCCCAAAATAGTTGAGAAAAATCTAAGCAAATGAGTTAAGAAGAGTGAAAAATATTGAACTTGTACACGAAACATAATATCATATAAATTTTAAACGCAGTGTACCTTCTGTCGCTCTGTAGCGATATCCCGCTGGACGCCGCCTCGGAGATGATGGCCACGTCCTTCATGCCGTCCATGAAGCGCTGCTTCTCCGTCAGGTTGAGAGTCTCGAGAGGCACGTCGGCTTCTGAACGACTCTCGTATAGGATCTGACCGTCTTCTGTTTGAACCACGCGGCCTTTGCGACCTGTCATCTGTGGAGAGAGAGAAACTTTAACCTTTGTAGTTACAGGAACACGGTTTGAGGAGACTGTGCTTAAGTTTTTAAGAATTTTGAACTGCGTTCACAGATTTAGGAGAAATGGTACCGTCTGCTAGAAAATGAGGTACCTCGGCCACGTTGTCGGTGCCGCCCAGCTCGTCCACGAGCTGGTCCAGCGTGTTGGGCGGCAGGCGCCGGCCCAGCCGCTCCACGTGCAGCAGCAGCTCCTCCTTCATGCTGCAGGCGCGCTCGATGGCCGAGCGCGGCGGGGGCTGGTTGCGGGCCGGGCCTGCGGGGCAGTCAACATCATAAGTATTCATTCAAATTAGGCGGAGAAACAGCACTTTTTGAATGTCAAAATTACATAATAACAATAATAGTCCCCCAGATCGAATTTCAGCCATGGTGACCATCTCAGCGGAGCGGGAGATATTACAGTGCAGGTGTGTCTGCGCACAGACACAGGTGACCGACGCGACGGAGCAGTAAATATCAGTTACTTATTTTGTTCAAACTTTTCTAACGATAGCAAGAGATCCAAACAGGTCAATAAATCTTAGTACATCCAAAATACTGCTCGACGGAATCATACCATGACCGCTATGATGTTGGCAACGAGGCTCCATAGCTCTTCAGGGTTGCTGATAAGCGACCAAACCATCCGAAATCATTTACGTGAAGTGGGTCTGCGTTCCGGAAGGTCGCTGAGAGTTCCACATATAGCACCAATCGTAAGGCCCGTTTACAAAGGGCTCGCGAACACAGAAATTGGGAGGAAGATGACTGGCGTTGTTGGAATGGGCAACTAGCTTCATATTTTTGACTGACCGATTCCTTGACAATTCAAAAGTGCCTGTAATGGTTTAATTGAAATAAATGCTTTGAGTTTGAGTTTTGTGTTTGCTTTCCCGATGAATCTCGTTTCAGTATGAGGCCGGATTCAAGACGTACTCGAGTTTGGAGGACCTCTGGATGTCAAGAACGTTTGAAGTTTCCCAGGAAGTTTATTCATATGAAGGGGGAACCATAATGGTTTGGACCGGTATTTTGATCAGTGGAAGAACCGATCTCATTTGGACCAGGGGCAATCTCAGATTTATGCAGAGAGGATTATTTTAATTTGTTAACTTACTTTAATTCTTAAAGTAAGAAGCCAGTTTGGAAGACCAGATTTGGTAAATATTAATTGGATAATTTTATATAGTTAAAAACTTGATCCCTAGACACTTTTGATGTGTGTAGTTTAAAAGATATCACAGGTTCAAAATTATGCGTAACAAAATAATTATGGTTGACACAACGCGGGGGCAGCAGTAAGAGTCAATGACCTTTACCTCGGCTATTAGGTATGTAATCCCGGTATTACGTTCCTGTGGGATATTTACCAACATCCACGCGGGCGAAACCGCGGGCAAAAACAAGTGAGTTGATAAAATTAGTTTTTTTTTAAACTTCTTTAGACGCGTTGAGCGATTTTTGGTAGGGAATAAATTTATGGATTCGCGTCACCGACATTCTCGCGCCGTAGTGCTCCATCTGTACTATAGAATCTAGATGGCGCTAATATCAGTTGTAAGTTTTCACTTCTGTTTTGTTTTATTGTGTTTAGAGACACATCTGTGAAATTTACGAAAAAATTAAAGGTATTTTTAACTATTATTTCAAGTCAGTTAAGTACACTATCTACAGTCGTTGACCCCATAAAAAACATGATGTATTTTTTTTGCTTTTTAATGTTTATTTCCGAAGATAGACGATGATGGCCGAAAAGCATACTTTTTGTGTGACATCTGTATGTAGTAGTGTAGTACTGACCCAGGTACAGTCCGTTGGTCCCGACGGGCGTGCCGGTGAGACTGTGCCCGGCCGGCGTGGTGACGGTGACGGTGACATCTGTATGTAGTAGTGTAGTACTGACCCAGGTACAGTCCGTTGGTCCCGACGGGCGTGCCGGTGAGACTGTGCCCGGCCGGCGTGGTGACGGTGACGGTGACATCTGTATGTAGTAGTGTAGTACTGACCCAGGTACAGTCCGTTGGTCCCGACGGGCGTGCCGGTGAGACTGTGCCCGGCCGGCGTGGTGACGGTGACGGTGACATCTGTATGTAGTAGTGTAGTACTGACCCAGGTACAGTCCGTTGGTCCCGACGGGCGTGCCGGTGAGACTGTGCCCGGCCGGCGTGGTGACGGTGACGGTGACATCTGTATGTAGTAGTGTAGTACTGACCCAGGTACAGTCCGTTGGTCCCGACGGGCGTGCCGGTGAGACTGTGCCCGGCCGGCGTGGTGACGGTGACGGTGGGCGCGGTCGTCGTGCTGTTCTTGCGCTCGAACATGGTCTCTATCTTGTCCTGCGTCGTGGATGCCTTCTTCTTGGGTGAGGCGGCCTTCTTCTTCTTTACTGGCTTCTTTTTACGGCCTAGCCAAGGTTCTGCGGGAGGACGGGTGGAACTGAGATTGTAACACAGTTTATAAACGAAATTAAGAATTCAATTGCAGCATCACTTAACATAGGCAAATTGGGTTTAGGCCAAACGAACATAGACCAAGAGTATTATTTTCTTCATAGTCTTGACATTTTAGTGTAGATAGATAGACCAACGAAAGAATGCTGTCAATGTTTTCACAAAAAGAATATGGTGTGTGAAAAGAAGTGGGGAAAGAATGTGCATTCTGTCTAACCGATCTTAAAATACCTAGCTTCTAAATTCTAAATCAAAATTACTATACAAGGTGGCAGGATATCGACGCGAAAACTGTTATCAAGGAAATGGGGTCTCAACTCGAATAAAAATCATAGATGGCAGCATAGGTAACAATTATGATATTAACAATCACTAAAAAGCAAGAAACGAGAGAGATTACTTAATGCGCCATGTTATAATTATTACGTAACCACTACATAACCAATATGTCAAAACGTCAAACAAATAGTTTTTATGACAGCTGCGCCGACGGTATGAAATGTTACCATTTTAAATATTTTATTTTATATAAACATTTAGGACTAAGTATTGTATTTATTCATTTTATTTTTGTCTCATTTTGTTATTTCACTAATTATGCTGCACCGGTTGACGTCATCACGTCAACGCCGGCTGTCGCTGAAAACCAGCGTTGGGGCTCTGTCTCGCATAGGGTCGCAGCATTATGCTGAGCGATGGCCGTTTTGCGTGATGTGACGCATATTTTCCCCCAAATTGTTTATTTTTGTGTTTTGTTCTTTCTTTGCGTCATGTGTACCGCAAATAAACGTATTTTCTTTCTTTTTTTCTTTCTTAAACGGCAGATTTTGGCTGAAGTAAGATTAGTAAAAAGCAAAACTTCTTTTGTTTAATGCTGATTTATCTATTTAAACTCATAAATAACGTATATTCAACTAAAAAGATAAATTAAACTTTTACTTCAATTCCCACCCACCCATAGAATGATAAAGTAGTCATCTTTTAATCATTTTGTTTAGAGCTCTTTGCAATAGATGGCGTTTTACTCAACCATCACTTAAACTGTAACCACAACCATAAGTAATTTACGTTTAGTAGGAAAATCAAACAATTTCTTTCAATCTCGTTCCTACGTTACATAGAAGTATAAGAATTGAAAGAAATCTATTAACATGTTTTTGGCAAGTACCTACATAATTTTATTCATTTTATTACTGATCTATAAAGCTTTAGCTTTCTATAAAAAAAGGTTTGCAACAAAACGGTTTAAAAGTAGATAGCTGTTCTGTCTGTCAATGCTGTCTCAGTCGGGAGTGATATAAAGATTCAAATGACGTTGTTCCGACACACGCTGTTTCGACAAAATTGGCGATTGGTACGCCAGTTCGAAAACACATTGAATCGAAAACCGCTATATCGAATGACGATATCGTGAACACGCGATGCGAAAACTTTATGAATGGTACGCTAGTCTCGAAATCGAATGTTGCTTTAATTTGTTTAGGATATGCACTCACGAACTAGTGATTACCCAAAACTCCCCACGCTACGATAATAGAACTATATACTTATTATGCTACAATTTTTTTTTTTTATTAATATGACTATGTTTTATACTTTTGGAGGTGAGTATGGTGATACAAACCACCAATAGTAAAAAACATTAACGATAATTTGTCTAGGAATCGAATTCACGACCTAGTGATTACCAAAAACTCCCGCTACGATACTAAAACTATTTAAGATGGTTTATCTGTAAAGTTGGCAACGTCGCAAATAACTGTCAAATCTTTACCTGTTTTGATTAATATAGCAATATTACTGTATGGAAATAAGAAATGTGGCTAACTAAGTTACTAGAATATTGATTATGTTATGCAACTGTAACATTGAATTTGATGTTGTACCCGTTTTAGGCGTAAAAAAAGCATTTGGAAAGTTTCCAAATGCTTTTTTTACGCCTAAAACTAAATATTCGGTGTTACAATATTAATTATTGCATATCATAATCAATATTCTAGTAACTTAGTTAGCCACATTTCTTATTTCCATACAGTATTAATTCCAAATTAATCAAAACAGGTAAATATTTGACAGCTATTTACGACGTTGCCAACTTTCAGAATAAACGCTCTTAGGAGGCCGTGCACGAAATTGACTGATTTTGATCAATTTTGTTCATTAGTTGTGAAAATTAGATCAGAATTTTAACAAAATTATTTCGATGTCGTCGACGTCGATGTCCCTGCCACCTGTGTATAATTATACAGTTACTTTTGATATAGAATCATATAAAATTGAAACTTCATATAAATTGGAAAAGAATCAAGTTCCTTACGCGATACTCACATCCACACACACACTCGTATATAATAGAAAGAGACAGAGATAGAAAGAAAGTCGCCTTTCGTTTCCTTACGTGACGATTTCTACCAGTTAACCCTACCCCGCAAGCCGCGTTAAAGAAATTAGTTCCAAAAAAACAGAATTAACTGTCAGGCGTATTACTGAAAAATTTATATTCGACATATTTTCTATACAAAAGCTGTCAAACCACAATTTTTATCAGCAAAAGTTATCTGAAGATTGAAGAATCGGTTCTTAGTTTCGAAACCCACTTACCGTCATCACTGTCACTGCCTCCATGGAAAGGATTGAAGTCTGACAGGTCGGAGTCAGACCCAGGCGGCCTTCGCTCCTCATCCGACTCCATCTCCAGCTCATCCTCAGACCCTCGCACGAACTCGTCGGACGAAGAGCGTCCCCGCATGCGCTTTGCCGCTGCGTTGGCTTGCTGGCGAGCCGTCACTGTAACCAGTAATAATTTAAATTAATAATAGTAATAATAGCCCTCGTCCATGTTTCGCTCGGTTTTCACGCCGAAATTAAAGGCATAATAAGAGATCGATATATCATCTCAAGAACCTTCTATACCTTATTTAATCAAATAAAGGATTTTGAATTTTTTGAATTTCATGACGTGCCAAAACATCGAGTTTTTTTTTAATTCTTTGTAAATTTATTATTTATATATTATAGACATAAACCTTCCGGAATAAATTCTTTAAATTATGGTGAAAACCGCATCAAAATCAGTTGCGTAGTTTAGAGGAAGGCGGTCGCGCAAACAGACATGATGTAATATTTACAGTTATAGAAGAGTTCATCTTTAGTTTGTTGTAAACAAATTATATTAAAAATCAATCTGCCTAGCCTTTTTCCAACTATGTTGGGGTCGGGTTTCAGTCTAATCGGATGCAGCCGAATACCTGTATTTTACACGAAGCGACTGCCTATCTGCCCAGTTACTGGTTAACACACACAATACTCCTTGGTGAGACTGGTTGTCAGATTTTTGAGCTTCTGACTATCCATAACGACTGTCAAAGGTCTGAGAAAGACAGCCGAGAACCAACGGCTTAACGTGCTTTCCGAAGCACGGAAGGGTGTCGGTGTGTTAAGACGATCACCCATCCACAGTTCGACCGCGGCTAGCGTAGCTTAACCTGATCGATCGACACGTGCGACTGTTATTACTTAGCCACGAGCCCCACAACAAACTATAATAACTCTATTAACCCGTGTTACAATGAAATCTGAACTGACATTTCCTCTTCGAAGTGTTAGCGTCATCGTCGGTGCCGTTCTTCCCGTTGTGCGGCGCGGCGGGCGGCGCGTGCGCAGCGCCGGGCGCCTTGCGCGGCGGCTCCAGGCCCAGCAGACGGTTGATCCGGTCGCGGTCCGGCGCCGGGAAGTGCTTCTCTACTAGCGTCTGGAACACGCCTCTGAAACAAAAACATATTATTTATTTAAGACTATTGACTTCATGGTATGACAAGCGCAAGACAGGATCAAATAATTTTATAACTAATGTACTAATATTGTAAAACTTTTTAAAAGAGTAACGGTGGAGTTTCTTGCCCATTCTTCTCCATACGAAAACTACATTTTGGGAGGGGAGACTAGAATCAGTTCTATTGTTTGTAAATCTTGACGTTCAAAAGTGCCTTAAAAGAGCCTATTTGAAATAAATGATTTGACTTTGACTAACAAAAGAGATGGGAACATGACTAAACCTCACGGCGAGACAGAAACTAGGGGAAATGGTTAAAGGCTTATTCCAAGAGGCACGTTGAAGTATAATCAAACCAAAACACACACAGTATTTTTATTTGTATTTCAAAAGGCCTGTTGCCTTTGCCCTGCAATGGGACAGCAATGGGCTAGTATTATATTATTAACTTCAGATTTTTTTAAAATTATTAGGTAACGAACTCTACATAATAATATACAGTAAACTGTACGCCAGTAGTCTTGTAACACTTGAATTACAAAAACCACCCTTATAGCTTACGACATAAACACGAAGAAAATATTCAGGCATGGACGTTCCGAAGAGAATAAATAAAAAACCGAAAAATAAACATCTTAATAACACTGTCTGAAAATTATATTATCTCAAAAATACGTATGTACTTAATTCATTATCATCCAGATTTCGAGAAATATTTATCAAAAGCCAATTTAATAAAAAAAATATCGTGATATAATTTCGATTACAAATAAAACAAACATGAGAAATGTTGAAAAATAATCGATTCAAATTATTATTTCAATTTTTAATAGCAAACATATTTAATATCCACCTATTAATATGTACTCATAGCTGTCAAAACGCAACCCCAAAAAGTTTCAACGTAAACGTCTAAATTCAAATATTCCCGCGCTGTCAAGCTGTCGCGCAGTTTCAAATAATAGCGCCAGCTCTGCCCACCATACACTAAAGTGCAGTAACAGCAAAATCACGATTTCGAGTAAAACGCATTTAAAGTTAAGAATTGATTTTAAAAAATCAACAGAATGTATAAGCAAAAAAATTTGAATGCAGAAAGGTTGTAAAGGCATAGGTTCACACGTTAAAGCAATAAAAAAAAATATATCTTAATAACTGAATTTATTATGGCCATTTATTCTTTTTGGTGCCTATTACTGCATAGCCTTTTTTGTAAAAAATACCATTTTAAACTTAGTAAAATGCAGCAAAAAGCCCTATTACTGCGTTTGGATCAGTTATTTTGTCAAGAAACCCAACTAACATGCAGTAAGGTCAAAAAAATACTGCATTTTAGTTAGTTTTTTATCAATTTACTAGTGCAGTAAGAAAAATAGCTAGTTCACATTTTAAAGACCGTTTATATTAACTGCACTTTAGCTAGGAATAATCATATCTGTGTCATTATGCTATCCAAACTAATCTGCAGTAATGCTGTATTTTACTGCGTGTTAGTCAGTTTATAATGATAAAAGAATGTTAAGTATTCACAACTAAAATGCGACAAGCTTTGATTTTACTGCATTTTAGTTGGGAGTTCGTGACAATAAATTGTATTTTCTTAATTTGCAGTAAAAATAGCTTGTATGGCGGTAAATTTTACTGCGTATTAATTTTTTTTTTAATTTTTTTCCAGAAATATAAAACTATCTAAAGAACTGTAAAATTATATTGCTTACTGCATTTTAGTTATGAAACCTTAAAATTTAATCTGCAGTATAATTTATACTGTATTTTAGTTGGGAAATCACGCCAAATTGTTAATTTTTTTCGTTTGCAGTAAGTGAAAACTGTTAAATAAAAACCATTCTAATAGTCTTAGAAATAAGTAAGTTAATTCAATAGAAAGCTTAAGAAACCCGCTTTCAGAATCACTAATAAAACGAAAAATCACAAAAGGGCTGTTACTGCTCTTTAGTCTCTGGTGGGCAGAGCTGGCTCGGGCGATCTCGGAACCGGTTCGTTCACCCCGCGCCGCCATTGCGTGGTATTTATACTGCGAATAGTACACGGTCTCAGCGCACGGCTATACATGCGCTGTCGGAACTAAATACAGAGTCAGAGCATCGATTTTATAAGCGTAATACGTATTTCAACAATGTGCGCGTTTGTATTATGTTAGTAAACTAATAAAAATGTATATTATGATGTGCTAAAACGTATTTCCGTGCAAATAGTGTTAGTGTTGGCGTATAACGTCAGTGATAAATACCATGTGTACTAAACAACAACTCAAGAACTTCCTCCGTGAAATATCAGAAAATGGCGAGTTTCCGCTATTTAATTACGTATCACCAGAGAAGTACACGATCTTAATCAAATGTCGAGTGGACACTAATCGTAACGCTCAATTCTACAGCGAATACGCCAGGGAATGGATAAAGAAGTTCACGAAATTTACAAATACTGGCTGGATAGTTAGAGCCTGTTTTCCGCATGTAAAGAGATTTTTGTATAGAAAAGTTTTTGCATGCCATCATTCTAGTTTTAATAAAAGGAAGACGCCAGAACAATCAGGTGCAAAGGACAAACAATGCAAAGCGAAAATAGACTTCAAAATAAAGTTTATTAACCGTAACACTATTAAGAACGATAAAATGTTAAAGGACGGTTTGAATTTAACCATTCATATAATCTTCATACACTCGCATGGTATAAGGGCAAGAGAACCATTCAACGTGCTGAAGAGTTCGGTGGATACCGACGACTTATTCTACAAATATTTTTCAGACGGACATACGACAGCTACGGCGAAAAGCTACCATGAATTAACCTTACTCTCACACTTTGGGGCCAGTAGTAAACATTTGTCAAATGTTGAAATAAATCCCAGTCTACACCATACAAAGTACTTGTTCAACAAGACAAAGAAAGAGGGGCTCAATTACAATGTAGCCGACATCATGGCCGAGAAAGTGAAGGCGTTAGAGGAGTGTGGCGGCGTGGTGAGGTACACAGATGACTACAGTATCACCGTCGTTATCACACCATTCATGAAAAACGTCCTAACTGGACATGAACTAGACTGCATTATAGTAGATAGTACACTTATCAAGGAATGCGTTGTATCGTTTCTCTTCGTCCCTACTCCACTGGGCGCCCTGCCCGTCGCCTGTGCATTACATTCACAGACTACGGAACCCAGTTTCAGTCAAGCATTCTTTTCTACAAAATTACTTTTAGAAAATCAGACTTTAAAAAGTTTTGAACCGAGCAAGATTATGATAAATCAGTTAGATGAACAAAATCATGCCTTAGATGCCATATTTTCTAAAAAGAGTTTGTTTATGTCGCGTGTGTCCGTGATCGAAGGAATATGGAAGACGATTTGCGAAGGGGAGATTAAGATTGATAAAAGACATAGGCATAAGATAATGGAGTTATTCACGTCGCTATTGCACGCGAAGAGTTTGGAAGAAGCAGAATTATTCTACAAAGAGCTTGAGGGCAACAGCGACGTGCAATCCGCTCCAAAACTCAAAGAATATCTGACTGACATATGGAACAGACGAGAAGTTTACATAACACCAGACAAAGTGATAGACATCTCTTTACGAATTTTAAAACAATTTATATTAACCAGATGTAATTCCTACAACAGTTTGATCATGATTGATGTACTGTTGAATATTTTAGATGGTTATTGGTGTCAAATACTGCATGCACATTTGAGAAGCAAATTAATCTATGAAACTTATACTAAGTTCTTGCCTCGAGACAAAACGGTGATTGAAAGTTTCGCTGGATTGGAAACGACTAGTCAGGAGTATAGATTAGAGAAGACAAAAAGTCATGTAACATTTAGAGCTGATACTATGTGTTGCGACTGCGTTAAAGGTAGGAGGGGCGGACTGTGTGAACACTTATGTGCCGTGTTACACTGTGCTGCACTGACAACGTCTGTTCCTGATGAAAAAAGAGCATTTTACACGGCATTGGCCGGTGAACTCGAAGTAAAAGAGGAGGCCGGAGTCCAGTCTGAACTTGACTATGATGAAGAAATAAACGAAGAAAATGACATGGAAGAAACGATACATAACAACAACGAACAGTATTTCGTTAAACAAGAAATAGAAGATCACAACGACCCTTTAGACGACAGTAATGGTGAAAATGAAAACCATTCTGAGCATAACTCGACAGAAATAGATATCGTTGAAGTGAAAAAACGTTACGTAAACGCACTCAGGGCTTTGAACGATGAATTTAGAAGACTAAACAGAGTGTTTAGGGAGAATCCTAGCGCATCTAACTTGGACACTATGGGCCGGTTGGCTAGGGAACTAAGTAAAATAAAACCAGTTGAGAAAATCAACTTAATGAACATGTTTGTAGAACTAAATGTGAAGGAAAGTGACGGAGATATGGACCTTAATTAGAAATTGTGATTCTAATTGTTATTGTTTAAACCCAATTACCCAAAGAACTTTAATTATATTATTATAATGGTTGATTTATTGTGATTTTCAAACATATTTTTGTAATAAATACTAGTTATTAGAACAAATTAAGATTTTGTTTTATTTTCATGTCATTATTTTCTGATTCTTTAGTATTCAAGACGAGTTGGCGTGTGGCGTAAGATATAACAAGAAATTACGATAAGCTACTTACGAGAGAGGTTAGATTTGTAAATTTATCGTAAGTTGAGGAAAACAAGTGTAATGATGAATTACGAGTCGTCGGACGCACCCTACGGGCAGTGAGCCGCGCTTATTTGTTTACTAGCTGCTAATTTACCACGCTATGAGCTATTCAAACTGTTACAGCCCCAAAAAGATCTATACATGGACAAGGAATCATTTTATTGTCTACAACCATTGTTTCCACCGTACAGGTACAAAACATAGTATATAATACAATTTATTTTATTAAAACAATGTAAACATTTTGCCCCAAAACATCTATACAGCCTATGACCAAAACATGGTAATCTACATTAGTCTCACAAATATGTATACAGTAATCATTCAATTCAAAATTTCAACCTCGAGAGGATAAGTATTTAGTTGAAAATGCGATGTCATAAAAATTTGGCATTTACTCTACCGCGTCAGACTGACATATTGTTATTGTCATGACAACGATTAAATAGGAAATCGGAATATTTTTTAGAAGATCTAGAAAATAAAATTAAGCTATATAGAGTCGACATTTCCTATATGACTACCCCTGAGAATAAATGGCGATACAAACTCAGGGGTCAGTCTTTTTTGCGTTGAGTTGGTGTCTGCTATCAACGCCACTGGTGGGAAAAGAATAGACTTGAATTGATCACTCACTTGGCAGTGGAGACGAAGTCCGACAGCTCCCCGTCGTCCCGCTCGAGCTGGTCGAGCGTGCGCGCCTCGCCCGTGCTCTGCAGGCCGATGACCACGCACTTGCCGCACTTCACCGCCTCGCGAGCCGTCACTACGGCGTGGTTTACCTACGGACCAGACAGATAATCATTCTCTTCTCTCGCAACCGCTTTTTCTTCCTTACTAACCTATTAGTCGTCATCTCAGTAGTTACCCCCTTTCTAGCCATATCATCGTTCACACCGTTTATTTATCGTTTCTCTAGGTAGATAGATAGATAAATCGTTTATTTGGTGCACACAAAAGACAGCATCAAATACAAAAACACGATTAAATAATAACTAAATACATGAATATAAGGTGCCAATATACAAAAAAATAAAAATAAAGACATTGTGATGACTATTGGCTAACACACTTTAAAACACTTTTCCACTTTTTCTCTGGTCTTCCCCTACTCTTATAGCCACCGACAATTATACTAAGGAAAGTATTTTCCTCGCGAAGACAAGACGATCAGGTTAGGTACTAATGTACATGTAAACCAGAAAAAGTATGCGCTTCGGTAATCTTCGTGTTTCCGAGTTAGCTCGAACCTCGCGCCACAGAGTCACCCCCACAGAGGCAATGCTCCTAAATTTTGTACATACATATATAATTGCACGTTTGTATGAAGTTTTATTTTTGTCGGGTAACCTACTGCGGTCGCGGATCGTCATTTGCCACTCAAAAGATTTGGAAAGCTATAAAAAAAATATTATTTATAATTTTGAAAACATGGTATTAGGCAAGTACTTCCATGGTTGCAACAGCTCTATATTAGATCTCATCATCGCGCGTTCGTATTTCGTAAGAAAGACGATGATTCCCGAAGCGCGTAGTTTTCTCAATGGCTGTTTAACATCCGGATGGACGTCTGTCCATCCGGATGTTAAACAGCCATTGCCGCCAGCAGCCATTGCAGCCATTGCCACAGCCATATCCGTCTGGATATGATGAAATTAGAGCGCCGTTTTTGCCATTTGGCTACGGAACCCCAAAAATGGAGCATGTTATTTCTTATATAAAAATGAATCGCAAAATGTGTTGGTAAGCACATAACTCAACAACGCCTGGACCAATTTTGCCAATTCTTTTTTTTTTAATGTTCGTTGAAGTTCAAGGATGGTTTTTACGGCGAGAAAAATAGGGTAGGTAGGGTAGGTAGGGTAGGTGCGCCGTAGATAAGTACTTAGTGCTACTCGAGCGAAGCCGGGGCGGGCAGCTAGTTTCTTATAAAAGCGAGAGCGTAGATCAGGCTTACCTTGGCAGCGATACAGAGATACTTGAAGAACCTCTGGTGCGCCGACCAGAACTGTCCCCACATGGTCTTCTTCATCCTCGACTCCGCGTTGATGAGCTCCGCCGCCTCCGTGAACCGTTGCATGGCTTCCACCCACTGGCGGACCAAACTATCAATACATAGCCCACCCGCTGGTTCACACATATTTTGCCATTTTAAATTAAATCTTACGTGTAATAATATTCATAGAGTTCACAGTTTTAATACATGTAAAGTTACGAAGCTTGTGATTTTTCCCCCACCTTGTTGCCCCCTCCCTTCCCCTCCACATGTGCCACGAGCACACGCGACACGACCCACATAGTGGCGTCACCAGCACCAGCAGTAAACAGACCGTCATGGAGTTGAGAAATGGTGACAAATACTGCCACTTGCTCACTTTAGATGGTCACTACTGTCGAGTATTCCATGAATTTGACCTGTCACCATCCATAATTCATACTTATATTCTTGAGTTCGATTTCATAAAATAACTGCTATTTTTTGAAGTCTTAGAAATATTCGAAGTTAGAAAAATTCTGTTTTTCAGTTTAATCTGAATTAGAATTAAGTTGTAACATGTCATAGGCATTTGGTGGACGTTTAGGCTCACACTTCACCGAGGCGGAGCGGAGCTTTATTTTAAACGGCTCTCCTCCACTATACATTAATAAACAGTGATCGGATTTTGGGGTGCAAATCCCTGTGATTTAAGGATTTTATCAGAATATGAATAAGCTATATAATCTCGTACCCTAATTACGTAATACACGATCAATTAGAATCTCAATCGTTTTGAAACAGAATGCTAATTCTACTTAACGCAAAGAATGTCGAACTGTCAAAATGAAACAAATTAGTCGTAATCGTTTACGAAAACGTAATTAGATAGCTGGTGTCCCGGGAATAGCGAATATTCCGATGTCTGGTTACACTGTAATTTAAGTTGTAATATTGTTTACTTAGGTCAACTGGCAACTGGGATTTTGGCCACGCGTTAAAAGATGCTTGTACAGCTATATGTGGGTACTGACCAGTGCCACCGACTTGTCGTAGGTCTCCTTGAAGGCGTCGGACAGAGGCACCTCCTCTATCTTGAACGACACGCCGTGGAACGACAGCTGGCGCGCGATGTACATGCCGCGCAGCTTCATGTCCATGGCCACTATCTCCATGGCGCCCACTCCTCTGCAAGAGTTCAATATAAAGGGGTTAACATTATGAAACTAGTGTCGTGAAACAGTAGCTACCTAACTCTGCTGATAAATTCAAGTAACTCGCTAATTATATCACATAGTTTACGTTTACATTCAAACTCAAACCATTTATTTCAATTAAACCATTTACGGGCAATTTTGAATTGTCAAAGAGTCGGTCAGGTAGGTAGATAGTTGAAGCTAGTTGCCATTCCAAAACGTAGATCTATCTCTATGGAGAAGAACGGGCAAGAAACTCCAAGGACACTCTTTTAAATCAAGATATTACATTATCCTGGACACATTATTCTTGTTGCAACAATGTAACAAAATAATTAAAAACAATTCAAATAAATACCGTTTCTCAACAGCATTGATGAAATCCATGAAAGTTGGGAAGGGCGTGCCATCTCCCCATATGCCCAACCTGACCATATAGGCCATGTTCCTGGGCTCACTGGCGCCGGTAGCCGAGGCATACACCACCCGGGCTTTGGGCAACTTGTTCTGCAGCTCTAGGGCAGTTAAACCAGTCTTGGTTGCCTTGCCCGAACCGACTGGGCAGAGGTTTTTGGCTTTGTGACACTCGTCGAATACAATCTGGTGTTTGAGTTGAGGAATTTATAGGGGAATGTTGATGTTGTTGTTGGGTGATGTTGTTGTTGTTGTTGTTGGGGGATGCGATAAAGGTGGGGATGAGGGAAGAAGGAACGCTAAGTATTGATGTGCTAAAATCAATACTTAGCGTACTTTCCTTTACCCCTTTCTGGCCGTTCTGGCAGATTTTCGTGTCTGTATGACCGCGTTGTTCTTCTAAACTACGCAACGGATTTTTATGCGGTCTTCATAATTATTTAGAGATAATTATATTCCGGAAGGTTTATGTGTATAATACATTAATATAAAACTTACAAAAAATAAAGAAATCCCGATCTTTTGTCAAGTTGTAAAAACCGTGTGATAGTCCTTAGATATTATAAAACAAAGTTACCCGCCGTGTCGGTCTGTCTGAAAGCAATAATCTCAAAAACTACCGAACGGATTTTCAAACGGTCCCCAATGGACGGAGTGGTTCATGCGGAAGGTTTTAGTATATAATTAATTAAGGTTTTGTGTAAATTGGCAGAAATATGACGATTATTGTTGAAGATGTCGGAAACAATCATGCCGACTGAGAGCTTTACTGGCATGCGCCGCACAAACCGTAAAAGATACATAAAAATTATGTTTTACAGAATGGTTCATCTTAAAAAGTTCAACAAAAAAGTCCGCGATGGTATATGTCAATCTTCTAAGGATGACCCACAGTAACCATTATTATCTTTCAGTATCTGATAAAAATTTAATTGTTATTTCCGAAGCCATTTTGACTGATATTATAATTAATCCTTATATCTCGGTATATTACGGTAAATTAAAAATACATTAAATTATTAAAAATGTCACAATATACCGTACTACCCCGGTAGTACGGTATATTGTGACATTTTTAATAATTTAATGTATTTTTAATTTAAATTAAATATTTGCACACCACATGTAATGGTAGAATATAAATGGGCCACATATATAATAACATCATACGACTTTGTACACCTACATTTTGGCAAATAAAGTATTATCTTATCTACGTTCCCGTGAGATATTTTGCGACATCCACGCGGGCGAAGCCGCGGGCAAAAGCTAGTGTATTATAAAGGATACACATCCATCAAAGTCGTCCCCGCACCATTGCAGCAACTGTTTCAGTCTTGTCCGGTACTTCGTGGTGGTGGACTGTGTCTCGCCGATCAAGGCCGAGTACGTGCTGAAGATCACGCCCTTCTTCACGTTCCCGTTCACGGCTGACGAGATCTTCGCGTATTTGAACTGGTGGAGAGATAATAGGGCAGTGTTTGAAATGGCGGACAAACAGTATGTCAGTTGCGGTAGTGGACAAATAAAATGACAGTATTTGAGTGAACGAAAATGTGAAATTATTTCAACTGGTGAACGAAATATATGACAGTTTTGGAACTGGCGGACGAAAAATATGATAATATTGGAACTGGGGGACAAAACACATACTAGTATTTATATTGGTGAACAAAACACATTTTTCATATAATTTGACCTGGGAGAAAATTCATAATTCATTTCAGTTTTGTCTCTGTGAAGGCAATGCATCTGCGATGGCTCTGGACAAGCCCGTTCGGCGTTGACGTGAAATAACATAAAAAACTTAGTTGGCAATTTGGCAGTTTAGTTGTAGGTTGATATGTGTACTTAACTATCGCATCAGGGCAACTTGTAAAGATAGGTAGATTCAAAGTATAATAAATAAACAAGTTACCTTATTAAGCGGGTGCACCTCAATCTTGCCGGCGCCGATGTCGCGCAGGTCGCGCTCGGCGTCGTACTTGAGGTCGTTGGACACGGACACCCAGATGGCGCGCTTGCGACCCTTTATGTAGTTCTCGTAGATGATGCCGGCGATCGTACGACCCTTACCCACTCCCGCGCCGTCGCCTGCACAAAACTATTCGGTTAAAGTTCAATTTTCAAGATTTTAAATTTTAGTGCTCGGTCTTACTTTCTTAAACGTTTGTGAATAAGTTAACAAAGCCGATCGGAGGGCGTAGTGTTTAAAAAAAAACGCTAAGGGGTGCGAGTATGATAAAAGGCTGGGAACCCGTGCTCTAACTGATAGGAAGTGAACTACAAAAGACTCACCAATGAGGAAGCCAGCCCTGGTGTTGTCAGGCAGCAGATGCTCGTGCGCCTGCGACGCGTACACCACGGCCTCCAGCTGCAAGGCCGACAGCAGACCGTTGCGGATGAGGTCGTCCGGCAGACTCACTTCGTACGTCACGTCAACCGGCTCCACGGACGACAGCGACGCCGTCTCCACCACTGGGTCGGGGTGCTTGCGACCTAGTTTCACTATTGAGAAACGTCGAATATGATCAAAATTGTCTAACAAAATAATTTACTTTTTAAGTTTAACTGACATCGGTGAAAGAAAATTATCGAAAGGAAATCTGGACTGGAAAGCGCATCGCTTGAGAACGGCTGGATCGAGTGGGTTATTTTTTGTTTTAAAAGGTTCGTAGTTCGAATTAGGGTTTTAGGGAAAGAAGACTTTCTGATTCTAATAGGAAATTCTGATTCGGGAAAAAATGAACGTCCTTTTGTCCAACGTCTGTCGAATAGTAAATAAATAAACTGATTAATGCTTCATTGAATATCAGTCAGCGACTGCTCAGAAGAAAAATAACATGAGTAAAATAAACTAAATGTATGCCTTACTTACATTTTGAAGGCATATAATCTGCGTATGTTTCAGCGACGCCCATCTCTTCATCGTCAACCTCTTCTTCATCTCCTCCCATCTGGAAATATTATTAATGGAGAATCTAAGTATGCATTGCCCATACTGTAATATGTACCATCGAAGAAGTTCATATCTAACCACTGTAAGGGCTATTCTTGCTTGCAGCGCTCGGCGGCATCGTGTCACGGGATTTTGTTTTGAAACTGGTTAGATATGAACTTCTTTGATGGTACGTATCATCTTACAGTTCCATTGAAGTTTGGATAATCTCATTGTTCTACTATAGTTTGACCGTGGCACAGCGGTCCCGGTCAAACTATAGGAATATATACAAATAAATAAAATTGAAATGTCCGTTTGTAATGTCATGATAATGCTTTTTACTAAATACATATAAAAATATATACGATACTTATAAAAAAAAAAAACTGTCTGTCAGTCTGTTTGCTCCGGCTAATCTCCGAAACGGCTGGACTGATTTTGACGGGACTTTCACAGGCAGATAGCTAATATTATAAGGAGTAACTAAGGCTACTTTTATTTCAGAAGAAGAATTAGAGGCCACGCGGGCGATTTTGCGGGCAGCAGCTAGTTTTAAATCAAATTAAAGGATTTATTTATAAACGTTGTTTAAAATTAAGAGAGACGTTTTAACGTAAAAAAATGTATGATCAAGCAGACGTTTATCATTATTTAACTTTAAAGCAACGTTTATAAATAACTCCCAAAGTATGTGTTTCATTGCATAAAGTATTAAATAAAACCGTTTGGTAGTCTCACCTTTTCCTGCTGCCACATATTGCCCGGCTTGTTCTGTGCCCAAATGGGGCCCACCTGGGCAAACTGGCCCAGCATACCAGCGAGCGGCCCCCCCATACCCGACTGGATGATTTGATTCAAGTTCTGCATTAAGTACGAGTTCATGCCTGTCATGCCCACCATCTCCACTGTTGAGGAACAAAACGTTAGTTGATAAATAGATGGCGCTATTTTAAGTTGTGCAGTTTTGGTGAAAGAAACATAGATGGCGTTGTTTGGTTATGAATTAAAATTGATCGTAGATAGCCAATTTAAATTACGAGGACGTCAAAGTGGCTGTAACCGACATTCGCAAACAATTCATGGAGTATTCCTTATTTTTAGTGTAATTACTTAATTTTAAATAATAAAAAGACAAATAAAAATATTTACAAAAAAAAATGTTGAAGCCACTTTCAAGCCTCTAACTACTTATTAAATAGAAAATAAGTATTACAATAGAATACGGTTATTAATAGTCTTGCATACCTTTATAACGCATTACTGTACACAAACAACAACAAAAAAATACGAAGAAATATTAATAATAAATTGTAAAATGCCTGGCCATTCGCTTTCAAATAATGTTGTGCAGCCCACAGGAAGATAACTACATAATAATAAACAAGACTGACAACTACTACCAAATAATTTGAAAAGGAGAGAATATTAGTGCAAAAAAATTGGTAAAAAGAGTTCCCACTACACTAAATATGTACAAAAATCTGTAACTTAAAATCCAACCTTGAAAATGAGCAGGAATTAGGATGACTTGTGCTATATCGTGCCGGGTACGAGACGTATCAGAGGCATGGCTCCATTTTTTTAATATTTAACTTGTACGTAACGGATCGTCCGTTACGTCAGAAAAGTATTCCTGAGCGCAACGAATCTTTAATTATTGAATACTTTGTTGGAGTATTTGAATAATTAAACCATTCATTCTAATTATAAATGACTTTAAAAATGTTTTTGTTTTGACAATTGAGATTAATTTTATGAGCTCAATTACCGTCTATGATTTTTCAATAACAATATAATATTGTTATTTAAACAATAATTGCTAGAAAAAGAGGTATACAGCTGCAACATTATAAATACAGACGAATGTGTCACTAATTCCCCTTATTCAGTGATTGCGTAAGAATATTACCTGAGCATAATTTAAGAACCTGAGTTTGTTTACATATTCATCAGATACTTTTGGAACCGACCATAGTGAACTTAGCTGTCACGTGTAATTTGTGAGGTACCGATGTTCTACAATAATCAGAACCGTCGGTCATTTAAAAAACTTTTGTAACCTTCTCTAAGTATGGTCAACGAAAAAGATAATAATAGACGTCGTACGGTTTCTTAAAGAGAAAGAACATGTAAAAAAGGTTGGGATTCAGGGCGTCACGTTGCGACCCACAGTGTGGCGAAATATGTTCAGCAACTCCTTAAAATTTTCTTTAAAAGCGTTGAACCGCTCTAAAGAGTTGGAACATTTGTCCAGCTTCCACTGTTACAACTTTTACCCTCGTTGTCCTCACAAAGTTTTGTTTTTTTCCGCAATATTTCGCATTTTGTTTTCAAGTGTTTTTTTAAATATAATTAAGGCTTCTCCACAAAGTTTTCTTTACCTATTTGTAATTATTATTTATTTAAAAACCGGCCAAATGCGTGTCGGACCACGCATAATGAAGGGTTCCGTAGTTGGGATGAAGAACAAACTTAACTTTGTAGTTGAAAAACATGTTTTCCCATACGGAATGTATGGGAGAACATGTTCTTGCAACCGCAAATGTAAGTTGGTCGATTATTACTAATTAACTTGTAAACTCGTCGTTACTTGTTGTCTTATTAACTTGTTTTAATAATTTACATTTGACTAACAAACATTAACACTTTATAGCTTAATATTTTGCAAAGGGATCCCTGAATCCAAAAATGATTTTCACAAACTACTACGAATATTTTTGAACGAACTTTCCAACGACACCCCACACCATAGGATAGATGAGAAAAAATAAACATGCCCACTACGTGTTGGGGAGAGACTTACCCAATTTTTTTTTCTTGATTTTAATTTTACCACTTTGTCGACGTGATTAATTTGTATACCCATGCCAAATTACAGCTTTCTAGTACAAAGAGTCTCTGAGTTAAGCCGCGGACAGACAGATAGACAGACAGACGAACATGGCGAAACTATAAGGGTTCTTGTTTACTACGGAACCCTAAAAACTGACTGTTCCGTTGCAAAACGTTTCAGTTACATTAAAAAAAAACAGCGAAGTAAATGGAACTACATACAAATGAGGTCAAATCTAAAAATATAAAAAGAGATGAAAAGCAGGACAATCCTAGGTTCTATTAGCGGCCAGGCCGATGTATCATGAATAACTTAGCAATATCGATTGTTAGCTTGCATACTATTTACAGAAATACAAGTTCTAGATTGAAATGTTAGCAGTTCGTAAAGTTCACTAAAGCTAAGAAAGAAAGTTAACTACGAATACTAAATTAAATAGGAATGCATACACATACATGCTGTTTCTGTATGGATTCAAAACTTTGTTCTAAATATTTAAAAAAAGAATGTTTTTTTATTTTTAATAAAAATTAATTAATCCACAAAAAAATCAGCATGCATAGCTTCTACAGAACATAGATAATATCGCCGAGTAGAAGATACATTACGGGCACTAAGTCTATATAAATCCTTATTTCCAATTCACATTATCTCCACTTAAACGAATATCGACTTTACGCAACTGTTAATTAAATTGCTTTCAGAATGACTGTGACTGTGAAAGTTGTAAGAGAAACTGCACTTTATATGTAGAGTATAAGGGTTACTTTTCCGAAATAGTATGAATTGGAAACTAAGTAGTGTTCGCAGTTTACACCGTACTCACTCTGAGCGAGTAGAGAAGCGGCGCTGAACGCGGCAGACGAGCCGGCCGCGAAAGGCGACGGCGGGGCCATGGCGGGCGCTACGCAAAATCACCGGTTTAATAAGCTGACCATACACAACGTTATAAGGTTAAACGAAGGATGTGCTCAAGGACAATATCACATGTCTTTCTCTTCCATACTTCTCTATTACTCGTCATCTCGGTAGTCGCTCTCTTTCAAGCCATATCAGCTCAAAGACAATATGATTTTGAAAAATTTATAAACCTCGTAAAAAAAAAAAAAAAAAAATTGAGGTAAGTACTGATTATTTTTTTTTATAGCTCGTTGGACATGATATGTTTTTTAAATAATTTGTTTGCTGTATGACATAGTAAAATATTCCAATAATGAGCTGTGCTTAGGGAGTACCTCGACGATGTTCCTATTTTGTTACCTAACTTTTTATACTTTCAATTGTTTGGTATTTTAAAACTTCTGAATACTGGCAAATCTTCACAAAAGGGTCAGCTTCAAATGCAAACAGTAATCAAAGCTTTGAGCTCGTTGATTTAGAGATAAATGTAAAATTATGACTACTTTTGGGTACGTTTCTGGATTTATGAAACCTCGTCGGATTTGCCAAGGGGCTCCATCAATCCGTCAGATATTTATAGATTCACTATCAGGACAACGAAACACTATCAGGGGGAATAACTTTTGTTCGTGCTCTTATACAAAAAAAAAAAAAACAATTTCGGTTTAGTCAGATTTAGTGAAAGCCAGAAATCATAAGAAAGTCATAAGTTAGTCAGATTTGCCAATTTAAGATGTTTTGAGTCAAGCCCCGTACGATGAGATGAAAAACAACGGCGCTGAACATCCCGTACGTTTTTTTTTGACATCTAAAAGCGCCCTGCCCGTAGGGTTTCTATCTGAAACTTTTCCATTATATATTTGGCGTTCTCTCATCGCACGTTTGGTGTCTCCCACGTGCTGAATATGCTTGCTAAAAAACCCTCTGGGCACCCCTACCTTACATATTTAAAAACGAGAAACGAGGAACGAATTAAACAGTCCATCGTGTTATCCTAATAATCTACATAAAATACAGATGTTTAGGCGCCTCTGACTGGGAATACATCGTCAGATAGTGGCCTCAAGACTGTGATATCTCTTGCATGTTTACGCTGCCATCACTATAGTGCGACATAAAGCTCTATGTCGCACTATAGTGATGGCAGCATATGAGGCTTGATGGAGGCGCTGCTTGTCAAGGAAGATGTCAAATCCAGTACATTTCATGTTAGTTCTCTTTTTCGCCACGTTCATTTAGATGTATTTAGCACTATTTCAGTTTTGATTAACTAATTGTAACTTGACATTGCAATATAATTTAATTTGGGCACTACTTAATAACGACACGTTACTAAGAAATAATGTGATCGAGACTTTCAAGCAACGCAGTGTTACAAAAACATAACAAATGCGATAACAGACCACACTTCTTATATGTTTTTAAATTAATTTAGAACGTGCTTATAACCAGCAGTTTTTTACGGGCAATAACATCCAACTGTATATCTCAATGTCGTCACATAATATTTATCAACAAATTATTTCGTATCACGATAAGTTTTGTATTGCATACACGTGAATAATTTAATCAGTTCTAGATTAGGGATTGTCTATATCCAAATAAAAGTAACTAGCAAAACTTTACATATGTGTTGGCAGGAGGTTTTATTTTACGGTGTCAAAAAACGTTCTCTATGAAAACACACCAACAAACTTTCCAAAATAAATAACGTTTCAGTGACGGTACATTGCGGACGCTATGTGGCGGCCACCGCTCTTTTTGGAAACCGTAGCTTAACCGGATGCAGCTGAATACCAGTATTTTACATGGAGCGACAGCCTATCCGACCTCCACAACCCAGTTACTGGGTAACACGGGAATCGATATGTAATGATGATAAAATACTCATCTCGACTCTATAGTTTAGCCAATTGATTTATTTTGCCCTTGTATAAAGCAGAGTTCACTCATTACACGGATAGAATCCAGAACGAGGCGATCCGGCAGAGAACCAAAGTTGTCGACATAGCTCACTGAATAAGCAAGCTGAAGTGGCAGTTGACCGGCCATATTAGACGTAGAACCGATGACCGTTGGGGTAGACGTGTTCTTTGAGTAGAGACCGCGAGGCGGCAAATGTAAGGTAGGAGGGAGATCGTCGGTCCTCAGGCAAGGAGGACCGACGATCTTCACAGGGTCGCTGGTAGTTGCTGGATGAGAGTTACCGAGAATCGAACTGAATGGCGTGCAATAGGAGAGGCCTATGTCCAGCAGTGGACTGCTGTAGGCTGATGATGAGGCATTCATTACACGTATAAATTCAATCTGCTGATAAGCTGACATATGGCTAATAATTTATAATTTTAATTATGTTTCGTGTTGCGTAATGTATATTATTTTGCATATTATTATATAGAATCATTTTTTTCTAACTCAACAGACAGCTGTGCTGCTGGGGAGTTTGTTGCGCCTCTTCTTCTTCCCAGCTAAAGCACTAGGAAGTGGTGAAGGGTGAGCGTTTCGGGGGACTGTCTTACGTAATTTTGACGTTCGAAAAGTGCTGATTCTCAGCCTAGTTTAAATAAATGACTTTTCGATTTTGCATTTTTAAATCGCCATTCCAGATCGAACTTATGCGATTCAGGTATGGGTTCTATAAACTAGCAACCCTAGAGACCGATATCTTTTCGATTAGAGTGTCACGGTGTTACATTATACTATACGAATTACGTGTGAAGAGACATCTACAGTACGGACGCGAGTTTATTAGTATCGTTGTACCTAAAATTATCAGAAGGTTTAAATATAACTTCATTTAATATCAGTAAATAGTCATTACGAGTACTAATTAGGACACCCACTACTAGCATTATTTTCGATACTAATGAACTCGCGTTTACTATACATATATGTTCGAAAAAGTACTAATAAAGTTTAAATCTTACTTCCGCCTCTGCCTAGTCCGGCTAACGGGCCTATGGACAATGGTTTGGTGAGCGAGCTCGCAGATATCTTGATGGGCTTCACGTTGGTGGCCTGGCCAAACGCGTGGCCAGAGGGCGCTGTGGAGATACAAATAACAATTAGAACAAAATCACGAAAATGCTTTTTACCTTAACTTTATAATATAACATCACGCCTGTAATTCCCCGAACGGCTAGACAGAGGTGCACTTATAGATCACCCAAATTTCACCAGTTACGTTTAAGTCCCATGTAATAGGGTGCGAGCCTATTGCCAAAACCGGACACAAATCCAGATTCCGGGCTGCTACTTCGAAATTCCAGATGGAAAAAATCCAGTAACACTTTGCCCGACCCGGGAATCGAACCCAGGGTTTCATGGTCAGCAGTAGCGCTAGCGACCACGAGCCCAACGTGGCAGTCCTTTACTATGTTTTTCTAATTTCTTTCTTATATGTATAAACTTCGTCTTTAATTAATTTTGTAACTGGTTTAAGAAACCGTTTTAATAAATAAATAAAAAATTGAGTCCCCCATATGATGAAGTTCAAAACAGTAGCATAATAGTCAGCGCAGACAGAGCAACAGAATTCTCGAGCAGGTTCTCTGCAATAAGCTTTTGAGCATGCGCGAGCACGCACAGAGAATCACATTCTCTTGCACGCCATTTTGAACTAGTTCTGATAAATACATACTCCTTTCTTCCTTTTTCCCATTTAAGCATGCAGAAACTATTATCAGTAAAAAATTTGGTGCATTTTGCTGCTCTGTCTGTGCTGACGATAAGTTGATTTTTGACGGACCACTAATTTGTTGCTAAATACATTTTGGTTGTAATGGAATTGGAACTTTGTACATACGAGTTTGTGGTTCCAAGACTTGGTAATGATCCTGCCGGGGTTGCGGGTTTGTCTGAAAGGGATATCGCGACCCCGGCACACAGGCAACGGAAGGAACACGGGTGGGTTTTAGTCAGTAAAAGTCTGACACGCCCAGCTCCGCCCAGAGCGGGAGAAGTTATTTGATAATTTCCCACCCTCAAAAAAAAAAAAAAGACTTGGTAATGATCACGTTAAGCCGTTGGTGCTGCGCCTGATCTCTCTCCAGTCGTGTCGGATTGCCGTCCCATCGGACTATGAGAGTGAGGGAAGAGAGAGTGCACCTGTGTCTCCCGCGCCGGAGGCAGATGAGAGGGCTTCCTGGTCTCAGCGGAGCAGTCTCCGCTGAGATTGGAAGCCATGGGCGGAATGCGGTCTGCAGGAGTATTAATGATCTAAGATTCTGAATCACTGGTCTCGTAAATGACGTAAAACTCACCTGCAAGTGGGTTTGTGGTTGGTTTGATAGTGACCTGTGGTGTGACTGTGACTTTCTTGCCGTGTGCAGCCATGCTTGCTGCCGCTGCCAGGGTTTTGCCCCCACCTGATAACAGACACACATTAACATAACGAGAGCAAAGCAAAGCAATTATAACATTGAATACGATGTTGTACCCGTTTAGGTGTAAAAAAGGCATTTAGAAAGTGTCCAAATACTTTTTTTACATCTAAAACTAAATATTCAGTGTTACGATATTAATTATTACATTTCATAATCAATATTCTAGTTCGCTAGTTAGCCACATTTCTTATTTCCATACAGTAATATTGTCAAATTAATCAGAACAGCGAATATTTGACTTCTATTTGCGACGTTGCCTACTTTCAGAATGTAAGCTCTTAAGTTCATACTATTTATTTATTATTTATTATACTTAAAAAAGGTCTAACATTCATACTAATCCATTATTTTAAATGCGAATGTTACTCTGTCTGTCTGTTACCTCTCAGAAAAGATTTGATGGATGAAATTTGGTGCACAGATAAAGACCAACGAGGACATAGGATAGTTTGTAATTTCATACAGATAGTACGTTCTCGTGGGATAATTTTCGATCCTCACGCAGGCAAGTTTATGAATAAATTCAATGACACCTTGATACATAATGCACCCTTGAATGATATTCAAAATAATATATTTAAATTGATTGTAATATAAACGTTCCTCAGATGGTTTTCATCTTGATCTGTGAAGTGTAAACCACAATTTGTTTCTTTTACTAAGCAACAGTGCAGTTGCCATTATTTAAAAACAATTAAAATTACTATGCTGCTTCAGGACAGTGAAATTGTTTAGAATCATTCAATTAAAACAAAATTACCCACTTACATTAAAACGATTAAAAAAAGAACTGACCTGGCACCTCCAAATTGTCAGGATCCTCATCATCATCAAAATCTGAATCGTCAGATGGTGTCGGTGGATTGTCCTCGTCGTCATATGTAGAACGTTTAGACTAGAATGAAAAATAAACGAAAAGTCAGATACACAAAAAGGCCAGTCTTAAGCTTCGTGCAGACCAGCGTGACGCGACACCGGTTATTGTTATACCGTAAAATTTTCTTAGAAATTGTATTGTTCGAGTCGCGTGGCGCTGGTCTGCACGAAGCTTTATAGTCTAGATTGTACCTAATCATTAAGAACCTGGTTCGGTTAATTCAAGAATTTAAAAACAAAACAACATACTTTAAAAAAAAAAAATCGGGTGTCGGTCTTAGGTTTTGAATTTTCGTTTTTTGCCACCGTCTTCCGAAATTAAAGTTATTTTTCACTTTGTGTTTTTTTTGGAAGTTGGTTGTTTTTTGTAATAAGTTTTTATTTTTCACTTTTTAGTTGTTTTACCTACCCCACACAAATTTGAATACCACCACCTGCTATGTAAATAACAGTGTCAGGAAGTTAACATCATATCATCCTCATAGACTAAGTGGGAAACTACCTAAGCAAAGTTAATAAAATTTATATGGGACCACACAGCAGACCTTTTCAAAGAAACCAGAATTTTCAAAATCGGTCCACAATTGACGTAGAAATCGGTGGACATACATAAAAAAACGAAATACATACGCTACGAACATAGAACTTCCTCCTTTTAGGAAGTCGGTTAAAAAATACACAGTTTTATCGCATGCACAATTAAAATTATTTGTCCATGATTTGTAATCACCTAATCTCTTATAATAATAAAACAATTGCTCGCTAAATCACAAATATTTTTGCACCCCGCGGTTTCACCCGCATAAGTCTTGATCCCATGGGAATATCAGGATAAAAAATATTCCAGGTCATGGTCTAACCATGTGCCAAATTTCACCCAAATCTTGTCAGCCGTTTTAGCGTGAAAGCGTAACAAACAAACACACTTTCGCATATATAATATTAGTTGGGATTATAATATTATAGTTAAGATTAGGCTCTCATAAAAATTATAGTCGTTATTTTTCGTTGTTTTTTCTGGCCACTGTGCATCAGGCAGAAATAGGCTTTATTGCTTCCAAAAATTGTATTATCTCCTATTTACTGTATTGGCCCGAAATTCCGGGTTTTATCTCGCGAGCCCACTCGGACTTCCTCAGATAAATTGGGGAAAACCCCAAATGTGCTACAGCTATAACCCTAATGCGATTTGTGACTCATCATCGCAAATTAATAGACGCAAGGATCTTCTACACACTGTCTACCCTAATGAAGATTTAAAATATTAAAAAAAAAATGATAAAAATTAAAAAAAGCAAAAATTAAATTTTTGATCCGGGAGTGCTGGCTTTTTTTTTTTTTATATTCGCGGTCAAAACTAAAATTTATTGTTTTCTGGAAAGTTATTTCGCTTTTTAGTTGTAGTACTCCACACAAATTTATTATCCTACCACTAACCTACTATGTGAAGATAACAACATCATCAACTTAAACAAATTGGATTAAAAACATATTATTGAAGCTAACTCAAAAACTATTCAAGAAAACTTAATAAAATTTATATGGGACCACCGCCCGGGCCTATTCTACAGGGTCTTCTTTAGTAATCACTGGAAAAAAAAAGATAAAAAACCCTCGACTGCATAATAATATCCTCGTTTTTTTTATAGATTTAATTTATTGCTGAAACAGTTGCTTGATATAGCTTTGAGTACTGATCTGCTTACTCTTTCAAGGTTCGCAAGCTTTGTAGTACCTTTACAACCTATGGCCTAACTAGCTTTGGTCAGCGGCTTCGCCCGCATGGTTTTCGGGAATTACCCCACGGCAACGAACCATCGAAGAAGTTCATATCTATACACCGTAAGTACTATTTCTGCTTGCAGCGCTCGGCCGCTATAGAACCGGGGCGGTAACAGATGTGGTCATCGGGTTCACGGGATTTCGTTTTTAAACTGCTTAGATATGAAGTTCTCCTAATCCAGATCATCAAAATCTGTTCAGCCCTTAAAGCGAGAAAAGGTGACAAACAGTTACTTTCGCATTTATAATATTAGTATGGATTAGTAAAAAGTAATAAGTTTAATTATAAAAGTATCATTTATAAAGTAATGAGTATAGTGAATTAGCAAAAGTTCTGATAAGTAAATATGTCAAGACTTATTACTTTAACTAGCGACCCGCCCCGGCTTCGCACGGGTATGTATTATACATATAAACCTTGCACTTGAATCACTCTATCTATTACTGGAAAGTGCATTAAAATCCGTTGAGTAGTTTAAAAGACGTAAGCGAACAGACAGCGGAAGGGACTTCATTTTATACTATGTAAAGATTAAGAAAAGAAAGAGCTTTTTATGTTTAATTGTTATGTTTTTTTGTTATGTTGTTCTTTAGTCGTTAAGTTATTATGGTTGTTAGACTAATTAATGATGCACCTGTTTAGTAGTTCGATAACGAATACAGTAGGTTCTTTTTTGTTTAATTTTAGTTGTTGTTATGGCTGTTTAAGTAGTAGATTCATAATGTACATATTTCTTTGTAATACCTACAACAGAAATAAATAATCGTTGATAGCCACACTATCGAATTAGTATCTGTAAAGATGGTTGTAAGAAGTAAAATAAATAAATATTTTTTTTGTTAGCCTGCCCTACACTGTGCCACTGCTGAGCAAAGGCCTGCCCCAAGTCCTTCCAGGTATTCTTATCCAGAGCCACCTCGATCCAAGTATAATATAGTAGCAGAATATAAATACGAAAAAATATATAAATCACAGTCACACTATCACTCAGATAACCTTGACCAATCAAAGAATTCAAGAGCTAGGACTCGCATTTGACCTTGGCTTCTTTCTAGCCATCTCTAGAAATAGCTCAAGGTCATTTTCTCCCCGACCAACATAGTTAGTGTCTTTGGTTTATTTGTATATTTTGCCCGCGTCTTCGGCCGCGTGCAGGTCGGGAACTATCTCACGGGAACATAATACCAGGACAAAACGTATCCTACGGGTTAATTCTGGTTATAAACTATATGTGTGCCAAATTGCATACAAATCGGTCCAGTCGTTTTTGTGTCATTGAGTAACAAACATTCAAACACTTTCACATTAATAATATTATATAAATATTTGTAGTTTTATTCATAGCATGACTTGTGTTTTTGCACTAATCTGGGTATACAACTATGTAGGTAATTTCTTATTTATTTTTGGCCAATTTTTGTAAACCTGACAAAAGAAGGTTACTATGTTGAGTTTGTCATTTTGCATAATAAGTTTAAAATACCATGTAGAATGTTATGTTATTCATCTGTAGCATAGTACAGTTAATCGCACATCAGTGGTCACATTTGCAGTATAACAATAATCCTTACTGCTACTATAGTGCTATCAATGTCAAACTGTTGTTACTATTGATGTGCAGTATACTAAATTAACTAATAAATCGTTATTATACCTTGCGTTATTGATGATTCATCTTTTGCCCTTATCTAAATTTATTTGGAGTTGACACAATATGTATTTTTCTTCCATACTTCTCTATTAGTCGTCATCTTGGTAGTCACTCCTTCTCTAGCCAAATCATCTTCCATACAGGCCATCCATCGTTTCTTTGATCTTCCCTTACTCTTATAGCATTCCACATTTATACTCAAAACTTTTCTCAGAACATTTTCCTCATTTAATACAAATGATTAAGTTTTGACAAATTGATAAGATGTTGTTGATTGACTGGCCTCTAAAAAAAAGGGTTTACTTTTACCCCCCAATCCCAGTTGGTGAAACTCCCCTAATTTAATTCAATCTTTTGGCCTGGAACTACTTTTTGCTTCATACAATAGGTGGCTATAATAAGTAATGGTTCTCTCCATTATTTTGACACTGATGATCAAATGTATATAATGTTTGTTAATGGAGATAAGCTTGACCAAACAATGCAGTTGATTTGATCTATAATTTCATTCTTAGTGGAAATTATAGTTCATGATTGTTGGCTTAATTAAGCTCAATGAAATACTTTTTTTGTATAAATTCTGTACATAAATCGGAATAATAATCACCATTACAATCATCAAAGTTTAAATAAAATTGCAAACATCAGGTTTTCATGAAAATATATTTTTATGTTTAAAATATTCAACCAATTTGAAAAACAATAATGGTATTATTTTGTAAATAGTTTATATTCCTGAATTTTGTCTATTAATAATATTATTCTGATCCTCGACCTGAGAGATGTGTGTTCCCTTATTAAAACTTAAGAAATCATGTAAGTCAATTATGAAAAAATGCCATAGTTTTGAAATTTTATGACCACATAGACAGCCACAGCCACATTGAAAACATACAGTAATGAATACAGAAATAAATAACACATTATGGTAAAGGTATAATTTTTCAAAGACCTTGACTTTGTTTAGATAAGCTGTACCTAAATGTCATCTTTTGTTTAAATTTATTCATGTTTATTTAACATTTCATTGTAACATAGCTGCACTGTTTAAATCATAGACCATTGTGAGTCATTAATTATTAATATTATTAGTTTTAAGTCATTATTTTTCAGGAATGAGGAAAAGCAAGAAGTTGGTTACCTAAATATTGATGTTTTAATTGTAAATTATACGTGGGTACTAATAAAAAAACAAAACCATTCAAATTCATTTTAAAAGTAAATATATAACATGATAAACAAATCATTTGACTTGCTTTGAAATTATATTTTTCTTGATTTAAATTTTATCCATTCATAATTAATTATATGAAGGTTACAATAATCAACCAAATCTTATAAAAAGGAAAACAATATCATAGACAACTTTTAAGAGTAACCAGAATAACACTAAAGTCTTGGCACAGTCTGAATTATTACATTACCTATAGTTGGCAAAAGCACCAAAATACAGTAAAAACCTTACATAACTGATAACATGGTTTTATAATGCTCTTTTTATGACTATTTTACTTTCCACCATGATAAGTAAATGCATGCATTGAGCAATTCCAAAAATTCCATCTTACAGCTTTCAAATCTTAGTAAATACTCATTTATTGGAACTGTATTACGAATGAACCGTAAATATAAGCGAATAGTACTGTTTTCAGTCTTCAAATTAAAGATACCATCGATCTCGATGCGTTAACACCGCATTGTACTAGTGTGCTAGACACAGGCACAGTGCAGTACTTCAAGACGTATTCTAACACTATACCTAGAACCTTCCAAGAAAATCAATACAGCCACACCCAGCTTGAATAATTAAGTCCCCGGGAACACGATCAAATTAGGAATATAACAAGGAAACATTAAAATAATATCACATGTGAGATCGACATCACCTTATGACAGTTTTTTTTGGTTAGAAAAATTGAAAACAAAGAAAAAAAAGGAAAAAATCCTGTTTTTGTAACCTTTGATTACATTTGAACCCTATTCCTTAGATAATCCAGGTAATTATCATAGCCCCTAAGAAGAAAAATGAGGAAAACACATTTTTCAGCGAAGTAAAGTTTGTAAAAAAGTATCAAAACAAAAAACTATCATTACCATTTTTTTAGCTGAATGTGACGATTTGAAGCACTACAATATTTCAGTTAGTAACGTAACCGATTCACAGTTTTATTATTACACTTCTGTTTCACACACTTATGAAATATTAGCGAGACACTTCTTATTTCACGATAATAAAAAACGCAGACGTCCGAACGGCGGTCAGTGCTTCCGCCATATTAAAAAAGCAGAGAGAAAAGAAGTATTCGTTTCGTTCGGATACATGCCAGAAATTCACGAAACAAGGGCAGTTCAAAAATGTATGACTGTTCAAGAAATATTTTAAAATACGCAAAATAGTAATAGGGATAGCCATATATTTTAACATATATAAAATATTTAAATCATCATCATCATCTTCTTCCAGCCCCTGTCCCATGTCACACAGCTTAGCAAAAAAGAGAGCGCCACTATTGCACTTACATAAGTTACTTCAAATGGGATGTAAATTGTTAAAATTTTGCTACAAAAACGCTGCTTGTTTGACTCAAATCAAAACCAGCACTTGTCAGCAAAGTAGTGCCATCATCATAGGTCTGCATTCAATAAAATATTTAATTTCATTTGTCATCACGTCAGACTCATTTATGTCGACCTGTACTTGGGGTCGGCGCAACATGTTTAAAATTAAACTTATTATAAATTAAAGTCTCTTTTCGTGTCTGTGTGACCGCGTTGTTCTTCTAACCACAAATTACTATAATATTTTACTTTCTATACTACGCAACGGATTTTGACGTAGTTTTAAATAACAGTAGTGTATAAAACGTTTATGAATATTAAACCTAAATGTAGCAAAGAAATATTGATGTTTTATCCAGTCGTAAAAATCGCGTATCGCTAGTTTATTATAAAGGACAAAAAAATAATTTGAAATATGAATTAGAGTCGTAAATTGTATCCAAATCATGAAGTTATAGATAAAAAGATCCAAACGTACTATGTAAGTGACGAAATAGGACTTACTAATTCCATGGATATTTTGGCGTACCTGACATCTGTCAGTTAATGTGAATAGTTCGTTTCTATTACATCTGACACTTCTGACAGTAATCATAGAACAGTGTATTATCTATGCATAGAACAACCGTGAACAATGACAGGATCATTGTGATGCAAAAATCAAAATAACCGTGAAAGGACTGCAAACGCGAATTTAAACTTTAATGGTTCAAATCGTGTCCAACTGGCAGGTGTCAGGAATGCATTCACAAAATGAAATGCTATTGCATTTCTTGACAAGGGGATTTGATAAGACATTTCATTACGTCCATAGTGAAATGTGCTGGATCCACGTTCATAGTCAGTTATCCAGCGACACCAGTCACGGTGTGTAATCGGATTAGGGTCACTGCAGACAAAGCGGCAACTGCTCGAAGCCTCGAATAAGGTCCGCGAGTAGTCGAGGATCCGCGACAGTATATCTCAGAACATATATATACCCTGACGGTATTTAAGTTCTGTGATCCGCGAGCGCGCGCTCGAGCGAGCGACACGCGTACGGATACCGCACGGAATGATTTATCATAAACACAATTTTCAACTATTTCAGTTGTATTTAAATTCATTACTCAATTAATCAATACACACTGCCCTGTCTGCGCTGCCTGAAAAGGTTAACCGGATAGTTAGACCGTAGTATTATATTATCTGTAGTTAGACTGACAAAATGGCTTCGTTGGTTTTTTTTTGGCCTCTTAGCCCACTTTCGCACGGACGTAAAAATATCGCGGCGGGTTTTTATCGCGCACTGGATTTTCAACTGTCGGTGTTAAGGCGAGCGTTGAGAATATAACGCGCTGGGACGCACTGTCGCTGCGTTGTTAAAACACCCTGTTGGACTTTCAACTCCCGACGCTACAGCAGAGCGTTTAAAATCCAGTGCTCGAAAAAAAATCACCACGGGAAAAAATCGCTCGTGCGTACATGCACGTGTAGCATGACCACCGTAGAAATAGGTTTTGTCGACGGAAGAATAGACAAAATGACAGATAAACAATCACAATCAGTCATTTTGTCTAATCTTCCACCGACAAACCCCGTTTCTATAGCGGTCATGGTATGCGTGCTGTGCTTACTCAAAGCTCCTTGTACAGCTATTCGGATTGGGATTAGAAACGTGCCGCCTTGCTTGAAAAAATGTGAGTTTATTTGGGGGTTCTAGAGGGTTTACTGAACACACCACAACATTTTTTTTTTGCCGACGACGCATTTATTAAAAAAAAAAAAAAAATAATTTATTAGTAGGTAAGTTAAAAATTCTACTTGTTTACGGATGCAAGAGCGAGCCTAGCGAGCTTGAGACTTAGGGTACCCCGGCTCGGACAGGTTAGGTTCGAAGGGGATGACGGGTGCTCAACTAAGCTCAAGTGAGCGAGCAAATGGAGCGAACCAGTTCCGTCATCTGCTTCGTGTAAGGTTCCTTAACGCTTTTTTTTTTTTTTTTTGATGGTCGGAAATTATCAAATAACTTCTCCCGCTCTGGGCGGAGCGGGAGGGGTGTCAGACTTTAACTGACTAAAACCCACCCGTGTTCCTTCCGTTGCCTGTGTGCCGGGGTCGCGATAACACTTTCGGACAAACTCGCAACCCCAGCAGAAGGTTCCTTAACCCTGCAGACAGAAATAGGAGCCCCGCGAAGCGGAGCTCCGTCGACTACCTATGCCTTACTTAAAAAAAGATCTATTTACCTACCATATAATTTTTGTATTCGACCTTGACCTTCGAGACGTTTGACAGTGACCTAAAAAAACTGCATCTCCGGCGGAGGGGGAGTGGGGGTTTAACCCTCCCCCCTCCCAATACCTATCGAGGCGGCACGTTTCTAAACTTTAACCGTCTCTTTTATTCAGATAAAACGGTTACGTATTACGTATTTTCAATTTGTACCTGTTAGCTTTTAGCGTGATAAATTTTTTGAAATGTCTCTTCAAGGCCCTTTATTTTCGGCATTTTACCAATTTGTCGGCGTGAACCCATGTCAAATTACAGCTAAGGCGCGGACAGACAGGCGGACGGACATGGCGAAACTACTATAACGTACAAAATATAAACGTAGCATGCAAAAATGTTCGCGCTCACTTCGCTCGCTCTTACCATCGTACCTTTTCTTCTTTTTCAAACTTATCTGCAAAGATCGACAAAATAACCAATTTTTGTATAAATGTTCAAATATACCTATCTAAGACTGGGTACAAATTTTTTTAGCATCCAATATCCTTCTCATGCTCAAACCTTTCTGCATATGTCAACAATGACCTAATTCTAATCTCTATCTTGCTAATTCTGTATGTATGGTCAAAAGAAAACGTTAGGTACCTTTCCGAGGCGGGGTGCAAAAATGTTTGAGCTCGCTCTTGCGTCCCGCATTCTCCTAATTTTCAAGCTTTTCTGTATATCTTAACAAATATCTCCTATTTCTGTGAGAATGATTATAGGACAACCTAATTTTAACCATCTGAGGTGGAATGCTAAAATTTTCGAGCTCGCTCTTGCATTTTACTTCTTGCATTCAAATCTGGGGCTGGTGTCAGCTATGACATAATGTTAAAAAAATTCAGAGAGGCCAAAAGCCGAAAATTTCGTCTATTTTGATTTGTTTGTTTGATTAGCAATCAAACACATAAGTATATTCATACATACATTAGATTATAATTCAGCAAATTCGATTTAACGTTTATCTTTCGACTGGGAAATGAAAGCGGCCTCAAAGCTTATGTCACCGATGTCTAAGTTTGGTCTAGCGCCGCCACTGCCGTGCCCTCTTGTCGACGCGCGTCGTGGTTCGTCGCTCGGGCTTCTGTCGCGTGCGTTTCGACCTCGCCGATTGCCGGGCCTACCTACGCTACCGGCACATTCGCTATGAGGGTAAGGACGGGAGACGTCAATATTGAATTTCCTCGGAATCATCCGTCCAACCGCATGAAAATTCATTTTCTCATATATTTTCTATGGAACGGCTTTTTTGATGATATCTCGGTAGATAGGTAGGTATGTAGGGGTAGGGTAGGTAGGTATGTAGGGGTAGGGTAGGTAGGGGTAGGGTAGGTAGGGGTAGGGTAGGTAGGGGTAGGGTAGGTAGGGGTAGGGTAGGTAGGGGTAGGGTAGGTAGGGGTAGGGTAGGTAGGGGTAGGGTAGGTAGGGGTAGGGTAGGTAGGGGTAGGGTAGGTAGGTATGTAGGGGTAGGGTAGGTAGGTATGTATGCAGGTACGTAGGTAAGTATGTAGGTAGGTGCGCCGTAGATAAGTACTTTAGTGCTACCCGTGCGAAGTTGGGCCGGATAATGCTAGTATTTGAATAAATAAAACTTCAAACATTCATAAGATCACTTTGATCGTTTATTGGAAACGAAATAAAATAAGTATCAATATGAAACTAATTTTAAAATAAATAATGCCAATTTTTAAGCGATAAAACGGAATATCACAGGATGGAAAATACTTTTGATAGCCACGTCTTCACGCTAGCCACATCGGGATACAAATGCGAGAGTTTAGCGCGCTTAGTTTAAAAAAGTAACAAAAAAAAAATGCTTTCATCGTGGCTTGTGTGAATTAACTCGTGTTTATTGATTAGTAATATGATGATGTGCTATATTAAAGGTATAATTATATTAATCTAATATTTAAGTCCAGCCTTGGAATCCATTGATACTGGGTCGATATTAGACATTGTATCAACACTTTTCAATTGAGTCTTGCGTAACACACATAAAATGAATTGATCGCCATTTCTTTCATATCGACATTTCACCCACGTTCATTGCGTTATTTACGTTGTTGAGCGGACGAATTTATTAAACTTATGAAGCAATGGATTAGAAATATCCTTCAAAACTCTTGGTTTATCATTGAAATCCAGTCTGGGTACTGGATTTCAATGATAATCCGAGAGCTGCATTGGAACAGAGCAGATGCAGTGTTACTATACTGCGTTCGCAATTCATTTGCCAAACATATAAACAAACATGAGTTTTTGGAAAAACAACTGTAGTGCCTACACAAAGGGTTCAGTTTGCGCTACAACTTCATATTTTTATGACTTTCTCAACAGTACTAGTCTGGCTAAAATGAACTTAATTTACACTTGCATAAAATTGATGTTTGGCAAGTAAATTGCGAACACAGATTAGATTCAACCGCTGCATTTAACATATTGGATCGATGTAAATCAACCTTCACATACCTAATAAAACATTGACATAAACATCATAATATTCATCAAGAAATAACCACCAGTAAGTAAAATAAAATAAGTAAATTTTTCATAAAAGCATCAAGTCAGGTTTCTTCTTATTTTACAAAATCCTACACTAGATAACAGACTAGCGAATAATTTACAAACATTCGTATTAGAGACGCTCTTTAGAAGCGTAGCCAAGGTATTTAGTAGGTTCACAACACCGTATTAATCCGGGAAAAGGTTTACGATAAGGGCGTCGACACACGGACACTGTTTTTCTAGTGGGGCGGTTCAGTCGCTAACCGTTTATGTTCACAGTGCTTTGGTCGCACTGCGAACGTCTCCGCATGACTAAAACGCACTGCAACGCGGTTTTCAGTGCACGGTAAAACAGTATCGAAAAAAATAAACATTGTCCCCATGATTTTGTTGATAACACACAGGAAAGAGACAGAATTGTGTGGAAATGGCAGAGGAAGACCTTTGCCATGCAGTGGGACGCTGGGAAAATACAGGCCAATTAAATTAGATTAGACACGGGAAAAAAAGATTACGGCTAAAATAAATGAACCCTTGTCGCCTTGGCTACGCCCATTACAAATAATTAAAACATAATATTTTTTTTTTTTTACAAAGTTTCTTATTTCCATAAACATGACGAATGGTGTACAGTGCAACAAGGATCTTTTGGCGTCTGAATGACATTGACAGGGGGACGTTGTTGGTAAACATTTGTGACATCGGCACAAACATTATTGAAACAACAAGATGGCGGCGCGTTAGTTCCGATTTTTACCACATGCCAAAAGATTCTTGTAGCGTTGGGTTATACCGTTTATCCACCCCAAAAAATCCTCGATACTCGGAAACGTATGGCCGAGAATTCTCCCTATGTCTAGTTGGATATACGAAATTTAAAGGCTTAGGGTGAATTCTCAGACATGTTTCCGAGTATCGAGAATTTTTTGGGGTGGATAAACAGAATAACACGTAGCGTTGTATGTATAAAGCATTACCAATCTTATGAACGCAAGTTATAGGTTCCTTCCATCCAGGATTCATCGACTACAAATTAGCGGATTGTTTACTGATACGTAAACAAAAATCAATTCTATGCCTTTACACTAAAGTCTATAATTCTTCGTACGGTTTGGAACTTCTGTCTCGTGTTAAAATTTGAACCTGTGCTAATCGGAATGCACAAGAAGTTTTAAAAGGAAGAACAGATAACGGAAGATTCCCTTCGCCATAGATAATCTATATCTACACATATAATAAATTGAAGTCGCTTTTCGTGTCTGCCTGTGTGGCCGCAGGAAAACCACGCAACGGATTTTCGTACGGTTTTCAACATCATTATATAATTTATTCCGGAAGGTTTATGTGTATAATACTATTTAACTTAGATATTATAAAGAAATCGTCATATTTTATCAAGCCGTAAAAATCGTGCGAAGCAGGGGCGGGTCGCTAGTACATTAATTAACAGCCATGCTATTCTGTAAACATCTCACCGTGAAAATTTGGGTGAAGTGAGCTGTCAATAGTGTCAAACCCTGTGGAATGACAGCTCACTCCACGCTCACTTCACCTAAGTTTTCACGGTGAGATGGTTACAGAATAGCATTGCTGATCTCTGCAAAGGTCTGTCACAACCATAGACGTATAAAAATACGTCTATGGTCACCACTAAGACACTTGCTTCAAAAACATCGTCGGGAAACTTGCATGCTTGAGAAATACTTCTCGACGGCATGTGAAGTCAGAGGTCCGCGGGCGGCATAAAAAAAAGACTCTAACACCAGGTTAGCCACTAACCACACGAAAAAGAAGAACTAAGAACTATATGTTTCCCCGGCTTTACAATGTTCTTGGACCAGATAAAAACTCTCGCGTTTATTCCTTTATTACTATGCGTTTGCACCAGAAAACATTCAACATATACTTACTTAGATGTTTCAAAACATGAAACGAATCTCAGAACTTGTTTGGTCGAATTTGCGTTCGCACTGCACGAAACATGAGTAAGGCTGTACGAGCTTCCAGAGCGGAGACTTCATATGTGAGGCGCTAGAACATTGTTTCACAGGGACGCGGATTGGTCCGTACGCGACCCGCTCCGGGTAGAGCCCGTACAACGTATCGTACTACTCCCTCGTTTCAGAGCACTGCGGGCGCTACCCGTAAGGGTCTACCGTGTACGGACGGCCCGTATGGGTCTCCCGGAAAGCTGTGAAACCAGCTTAAGTTTAAAAAAAAATCTCAATATTCTTTGTTGGGTGCGTTCGCACTGTCTAAAAACATTCATTTGACAAGTTTTCTACAGAGATATGTCACGTTGGCGTTCGCACTGTTGTTTGTTTATGTCTATTGTACTGTCAGTGTTTATTTGTCTATTAGGCATGGGTAATATCGGTTTTACTCTGTATCAAATCGTACCTATGTATCGGTTTTGAATATCGGATATCGCATCTATATATTTCAATATCTATATATTGGATGAATCTGTGTGGAACTCTGAAACGAAACTGCTACGTAAGATACTGTGATTTTTAGGTTTCGGTTTTGTTCGATATGTATATCATTGTATTTTATTTGTAACTGTATCCTACTCGAAATCAGTGAATGTATTTTTTGTGTAGTGTTGATAATATGGCACTCTAATTGCCTTAGGATTTAAAATCCTTTGACGTTTAATGATGGTTTCCTGTTTACAAGTGTTTAGAAAATAATGTATTCGGTATTAAACTCTATGCTCCTGTAAATAGTGTTTAAAATTTGTATTACACATTAGCGTATCTCTCTCTCTCTCTCGTTCACCTATAGCTACATCACTCCCGCGCGCATCGAACAATCGTGCGTACCCGATTACCCGAATCACAATATCAGTTTGAACCGAATATCATAGTGCGATACCGATATTGTGTACTTGTGTAGTGTTACATCAACGCATGAGGTAGGCCGGGTACGCGGATACCTGATATATAGATTCAGTGCCGTCCGATATATAGGTATTGGATACTGTACCGATACATAGGTATTGTATCTATATACGATTTGTATCGCCCACTCCTATTGTCTATTGCTTGTTATTTTAATCTTTTCCAGCTACAGTCCGGCCGTCGACGGAAACCACCAGTTTCACCATCTTCTTGACAGTGACACCATCAGTTTCATACTAATGAATATGTGTTTTGCGAATTTGATTCTTAATGCTATTAGAAATTGTCCAACTGACAGGTGTCGGGAACGCATTCTCCTGACGGCCGGACTGTACGACGAGAAACATCGAAACATGTCACAACATGTTGTAAGATTCATACAGAAACATTAACATTCGTAATATTGCCAAATTAATCAAAACAGCGAAATATTTGACCTCTATATGCGACGTTGCCCACGTTAAGAATGAACGCTCTTAAACAGGCTGTTAAGTTAGGCGGAAGCAATATACAATAATTGTTTTCGATTTTTAGAAGATGCCAAGCTTTTAACTGCCACTAAGTTGAAAACTAAGGTTGAACGTCCTTACAAAACTAAATTGATTATTATCTAGAAATGCCAACTGGCGATGCAATTTCATTGTCATTTGTTGAGGAAAGCCAGCAAACTACAAAGTGTATAATACGGCCGATGAATGATGGCCGGTCTGAACATAGGCTCTGCGAATTTTCGCGCAAATTCACTCACTCTCACTCGCCTCATGTCACCATTTTTGGTTCCTATAAAAAATGTTATCGCACAGCCTTCTGCGCATAGTTAGGACCGGCCATGATACCAGTACAATAAAGCTGTGTTCAGACTAGCGCGACGCGACACAGGTTATTGTTATACCGTGAAGTTTTCTTAGAAATTGTATTAGATATCACAAGCCTTAAAGCAGATATAACTTGGCATGTCTGAACATAGGCTCTACGAACTTTCGCGCATGTTCATTCACTCACACTCGCCTGTCGCCATTTGGTTCCTAAAAAAATGTTATTGCACAAAATGCACAACCTTCTGCAGAAAGTTCGGACTGGCCATGATTCATCGGCTGGGTTAGCATGGCTGAGGGGCCTCAATAGCATTTTTAAATCGAGTTGCAGTTATTTGCACGTTTAAACCTAACTTATCAAAGAACTAAAAATACATTGATCATTCATTTAATTAAACACCAGAATGAAAATAGCTTTTGTAAAAGTTTAGGTTTTTTACAAAAACGTTTTTCAAAATATAAAAATCTTTTTCATGACTATTTTTATCCATCAACATTCATTTATTAAAAAATAAGGAATGGTATTGGTAAAAATGCATGCAAAAGCATACTCCTAACTCCACTAGGATGAGAGTGAATCCACAAGCTCACTTTAGTCAATTATTAGTCTCTTTATTAATAACATTAATTACCAGTTACCACCTATTATAATCTTACAAATATTCCTCTTTTCTCAAATATTTGTTAACTTTTGTACTGAGCCAATATAACCATGCTGCTGAACATAACATATCAACTTAGTAATGTATTGGCAGTAGCATTAACTATTTACAAAACGTATAAAAACCCAGGCAACAAAATTTGACACAATAATAGCCTAGACTTTGTTTAAACATTATCAAAATGTTGTAAAATCTAGCTTTTCTCGATGCTCACTGCATACAAAATGTCTTATTTTCATTTACAACATACCTTAAAACTTTTATTCTTTGTCTAAAATATTCCAAAGTCTTTGTACTCAATCGTCGACCTCTAATTCAAGCTCGATGTCCGCAAGGCTGATTTTCCGGAGAGTGTTGATGACCATGTATCTTGAGAACAAGACGTACAGGTATCGGAACCACACCATTTGGGAGCGGTGGCGCTTCATCGCGCGGACGACGCGCCGGCTCTCGGTCCAGCGGAGGAAGTATCTGGAGCAAAGAAAAACAATTTAGGAACACGATACATCAAAGATTGCACACGAAAAATGTTGCTTTATTATATTTGAGTTAATGAAACAGGAGAAAATTTTAACCAAGGTTTATTTGGTTTTTGGGATTTCTCATTTTTATTTTTTGGACTATACTATACAGGCCACTTTAATAAAGATATATTCTTCAAATACTATACTCTCTGGCTAATCCGCCACCACAAAATACCAACCATCGGCGGATTAAAGTGTATAGGAATAACAAATTACGGAAGAGTTACTGCTTACGACCGTGCGGCGAAGCATAGAACTGTGTTCGGTCATGCATGAAAGAGACGGCAGACGGCGGATTATCGAGGCGAAGATTTTGAATGACGGCGGATTATCGAGGTGAAGATTTTCAATGACGGCGGATTGATTAGAGAGTATGGTCAGACCAGTCTCGATTCGAAAAAACGGCAGATTTTGATAGTTTTCGACTAGATGAGCGGCGGATTAGCGATAGAGTGAGTTTGTTTCGGCTTTTCTTCCCAGGGTAGTCAGATAGGAAATGCCGAACTCATCTAGTTTATTTTTTATATGACGTGTAAAAGTGATTTCCATATCCTATTTACAGAATAAACAATTTCATTTAATTTCAGTACAAACAGTGCGTGCCATTAAAGATGATACTTGTCACTCCATGTGGTTTGACTTCTGCAGTAAACGATTTATAGGTTTCTTTAGTGGAATGAGGTCTGTGCCGGGGCGTCATCGGGGAGGCGAAAAGCGCACGGGAGGCGCCGTCAAGTCTCATCTTTCGTGGCGCATATTGTAATTGTATTATGTGCACCAAATAATATCTATAATAGCCCAAGTGTAGCCCAACAACGAAACATAAATTAAAATATTTAACCTTTTAGAAGACAGTAGAAAACTTAGTGGCAGGTCCAAGAATCCAATGTACTTTCTGAATAAATTGACTGAATCCAATGTGTATACCGCACATCCTGGAAGAAGAAATTACAACAGTTAAATTAATATTATTCGCTGAAATAGCAACTACTAGATAATTAATTAATTATTAATTACACATCCATACTAATACACTCGAGAGCAATGAATCCGGGTCACTTAAAGAATCCTAAAAATCTCGGAAACTAAAAATGCTAGGTTAATGCAATAAATTGTATTTAATAGACAATGTAATACTCCTTAAATGAAGGTATTAAAACTTCTTAGTTATTGTAAAGTTATATCATAAAAAAATCAAATTTGAAAAAGGGCCACTTTCGAAGATGGAACTACGAAATTACAGCATTTGGTTTTGCTTTTGTTTGTAATCTGTCATTTATGTGGGTACATAAACCATGTTGATAGTGCTCTATATTCATTATTCAAGCTGAAATTATGTCGCTTACGCCTGAAGAATGCACCAGAATACTTACAATGCTGGAAACCGGCCGGAGTCAGCGCGATACAGCCAGGACTGTCGGTGTGTCGCTGTCAACAGTACAAAGAGTTCTCCGACGTTACGAAGACCGGTTCTAACCTACGCAGACCAGGAACGGGCAGAACCAGGTGTACCACAGCACGAGAAGACCGATACTTGGTGAACACCATGCTTCGAAATCGCTTTCTCACAGGAACTGAACTCACAAATCAGTTTCGACGCCTCGGAGGAAGTAACCCAAGTGCATGGACAGTAAGACGTCGGCTTGCTGAATCTAACTTAAAACCCCTTAGACCTGCAAACGGCCCTAAACTGGAGCGTGGAAATCGTATTTCAAGACTAAGATATGCCCAGAGCCACGTAAATTGGAGTATTGAAGATTGGTCAAAAGTTATGTTCTCCGACGAATCAAAATTTATGCTCTACAAGCACGATGGAAGACACAGAGTGTATCGAAGACCAGGGGAAAGATTCAAGCAAGCATGCATCGAAGAAAAAGTAGCCTACGGTGGTGGGTCTGTACTTGTGTGGGCCGGAATTTCTTCTGAAAGTCGCACAGAGCTGGTGATCATAGAAAACGGCTCTTTAACTAGCGTAAGATATGTGGAAGAAATCCTCAATGATCACGTTGGTCCATTTATGGTCAATTTAGGTGAGGATGCTATATTTATGCATGACAATGCCCGACCTCATACAGGTAGGATTGTGAATGACTACCTTCAAGAGATGAACATTACTCGTATGGAGTGGCCAGCGCGCAGCCCGGATATCAACCCGATCGAGCATGCTTGGGACGAGCTAGGCAGATGCGTAAAACATCGAAACCCTCCCCCAATCACGCTTCGTGAGCTCAAAATTGCTCTCACAGAGGAATGGGAGAATATTCCCCAAAATCGTATAAGGAACTTGGTGTACAGCATGCCAAACCGCGTAAACGCAGTAATGGAAGCACGAGGAGGCAATACGAAGTATTAAAATTCAAGAAAATCGTAATAAAGTTCAAAAATTTCATGTTTCCTATTTTTGTTTTAAGGAGAGATCAGCAGTTTTTTTCTTTATGTAATTTTGTGTTAATAAAATGTATGGTGACTCATATTTTTTTTACTTTCATTTAAGGAGTATTACATTGTCTATTAAATACAATTTATTGCATTAACCTATCATTTTTAGTTTCCGAGATTTTTAACATTCTTTAAGTGACCCGGATTCATTGCTCTCGAGTGTATTATAAAAGTAACTCAGTTTGTTTGTGTGGTACATCTTCACACCTTAATGGCTGAATGGATTTTGATAAAATGTGGTACACAGGTAGACCATGACCTAGGTTAAATCGCAGGCAAAACCTAGTCGACTATAATAATAATTAATTTCTTGATATTAATTTAAAAAAAAATATATATATTATACTTACTTTCAGGGATTAACTTCTCAACAAACATATAAGCTACCGCATAGAACACGGCTGAGTGATTAGCGTGAGCCGACACTCCTCCCCTATCAAACGTAACAAGCGTATCAATATCTATGGCTTCTAAGTGATGGTTTATTAATTTAGCTAACACCGGTACAGGCCACTGAACCTTTGGGTCATCCCTTAGCCTGTCGTCCATTATTATACAAATATTCTGGTTTGGTACACCAAGCTCTAGGCATGCATCCCATAATTCTTTCCGTCTAATGCAACCTTTTCCTTCAAAGTTACCTGGAAATTAAAATATGAGGTTGGAATATAGTTGATGTTGAAAGGTTCTCTAAAGATATGTTATTAGCAATTGGCAATTAAGTAGAATTTATGTAATCTACAACCACCTGATTAACATTTTGACCTTTACAAGTAAACATGAAAGGAGCAATGTAATTCAAAGATCAAATAATGTCACATACCATTAGATAAGCACAGTACATGTACGTCAGCACCCTGCTCGCACAAACGGAAGATCGTGGGCCCGAAAAACATGCATTCATCATCTGGGTGCGCTATGACCATCAACACCCGCTTGGCGCCTAAAGCACCGCGCGTTCGCGTCGGCAGTCGCCTAGCGTAGCGCCGGTACACCACACAACATACCAAGAAGTACCCCAACAGCCATAAGCTTATGTATAGAGCGAAATTCCTAAAATACAATAACAATTCCGCGAGGAACTTCACGTAAAAATTGTAGAAAAATTCTATGTCATATGACGAGTCATTAAGTAACATTTCTGACTAGAACTAAGGGAACTATTGGTCGACACAATAAATATAGACGTTTGTCATGTATTTTAGAGTAGTTGTAAGCATTAAATCCTATTTATATTAAGAAGTTTGAAAATTTTAAATTGTACTTTCTGATGTCATTGTGACGTTTAAACTAGTGTTGCCTTTGGCCGCTTTCCGAATTAGAACGTAATCGCTCACAGCGCTGACATCAATAATTGGTGTTCCGATTTAGATAGCACGATTATGACAGCTAGGGCTGTCAACAATTCGGAACGCTCGTGAACCCGGTGCTCGCTCAACGTCAAAACTTGCATAATTATTTATTTAAATGAATATTATTTATTCATTTAAATAAATAACTAGTCAAGTTTTAACGCATCTCATATTTCTTTGTATTTAAACTAGATATTTCTTCTTCTTCGTTGGTCAGGTGGCCACGGTAGCCAGAAGCACAATTTCGCAAATTACGTTACGACGTTAGTCTAAAGTTATGATGCGACTCAAAACACACAACTGTCATTTTTGACAGCGTTCACGGTGATATTAGTAAAAGGCATGGTTGGCGTTATAACAAGATGGCTCATGTCATGACGTCTATGACGATTCACGATACATCGTTATCGCGCTCACGCTTATTTGTTACAGGTGTTAGCACGCTCAAATCAAACTCGGAATGCAGCCTTTGCCTGTTGACTTGACTTGACTGTTGAGCACAGACTATATAGAGACTGTCGAGGGAGTACATTTTCAGAACTAGACGCGACGCCAAGCGAATAGAACAATACTATTGAGAGAATAATTTATTCTTTATGTATTGTGGTGAAGGTGAATAATGTTGAACGAATCCTTTAGAAAAAAAAGTAACGTGACAGTGACAGTATTACTTGTCAAAAGTCAAATTTGTTGGTATTTTTTTAGACTGTTTTTCTGTCTTTGACGTCTTTCTTCGCAAAAATATAAGACGAGTTATTCTGATAGTGAATTTGTGATATCCCGTGTGCTATTCAAGATGATACAGCCTGACTACCCATCAGCCTTAGGCTTGCTGGCCCATTTAAACTCCGACGAGCTGAAAGAAATGTTAAATGACGACACTAAATTCGATACCGTGCTCAAAGATGTGAAACAGGTAAAACAATGTAATTATTTTTTGAAGTAGCTTGTAGTTCACATTAAAAAGAACATGGATTCAAGCTTTATGAAACGTTTATTTAACAACCTCTGACATAGTTTTTCTTTGTGTACATACTGCTGATAAAGTTGTTCAGAAGATGAGTCATTGTTTTAATTAAATAAACATGATATCTTAAGTGCCCCACACATTGATTGCTGATAAAAGATCTCTTTGCAATAATTTCGTCATCATCATCAGGAACAACCGAATCATTAAAAAAAATATAATTAATTATGTTATACATTACTAAAACAGTAGCAGAACAAACTCATTATTTTTACGTAGGTACCTATTGCTCAAATAAACACAAATTTAGAGTTAGAATAGTGTTATGATGCAGTATTTCTTACAAGAACTTGTTGCCTCTGTTGTCTGCTCAGCACGCGTAGCATGACCATCATAGAAATGGGTTCTGTCAATGGAAGAATAGACAAAATGACAGATAGTGATTGTGAATCTCTCTCTCTCTCTGTGCAGCTGTGTAGATACATACAAAGATGGCCGAATTGATTGTTAGGTTATAACAAATTTCACACTTTCCCAGCTCATAAAGCAAGCATAATATGTAGTTAAAAGATCACCATGAATAATGCATGATTCACAGAAAGGGGTAATACTTAAATGTTGGATAAAAATGAATAAATTTGAAACTAGGTTTCTTTATATTTTATTAAGTGAGTAGAATTAGAGGAAGATTTAAACCAGAATCAATTAATCCGTCAATGATCATCTACTCTACTAGATGTCATTTGCATGTAAGTGGTCAGCAGTCAACAGGTTTAAGATAATATTTATTGTCATTTGAGTGTATTTTTCTTATGAAAGCTGGTTCATATTATGTTTATCAGGTTAATTATCATAATTGGTTGGTTTAGTCCTGATGGAGCAAGTCATAATCCAAATGTTTCATTTTCAGTAAAAGAAATAAAGCCTGTAACAATACAATACAAAAACACAAAAAAAAATAGTTCATACTTGCATAGAGCAAATAAACAATTTTGAAGAAAATAACTTGTTGTTTCATCCAGGTGAAAGATTGGGAGACAGAACGGGAGATGACAATAGCCAGCAACAGGTCTCTTGCCGAGTTCAACCTTGGCAAGGAACCTGAGCTCGAGGAGGTCAAGCAACAGGTGCAGGAGAAGTCTGAGATGGGCGAACAACTATGCACTCGGATCCAAGAGCTGCTGGAAGAATATAGTGAGTCTTTTTTTTTGTTATAAAACAAATAAACTATGCCCCACGAATTTTTGTTTCTCTATCCACGTGTCTGGAAGTAAAGTGGTGCTTCATCTTACTGTGTTCATTTCAATGCTATACCTACACGCCACGGGAACTCGTTTCGTCGAATCCATTTTTGTTTCGAAAAATTTCTAATCCGAACCGGACTAGAAATTTTTGCCGTCTTTTTTGTGCTATGAGTGTCAATGTTAACTTTTTTTGTCCATCAGAAACAAAATCAGCAGGCATATCGCCGGACACCACCCAAGCTCTGCTACAAACAGCTGCAGCAGAATCTGAGGAGCAAACAGAAACGCTGGCGCAAGACTTTCTCTCCGGAAAGATTCCGGTCGAAAAGTTTCTCGAAGATTTCGAACCAGCTCGCAAGAACATGCATTTACGGAAGTTTAAGGCCGAGAAGATGGCTGAACTACTCAGATCCGGAAGTCAGAGCTCTTTCGGTAACGGATTTGCTAAGCCGTACCTACCGTATCCCAGTTACGGGGCGCCACAAGGGGTGCCGAACGTGCCATACCCCATGGGACCACTGAACATGCCGATGCCAGGCATGTATGGAAACCATTTTTGAATTCACTGTGTTCATAGATCTCGTTTTCTATAGATTATCAATTTGTAGATTTAAAATATTAATATGAATCAAATATTGTTTTATAGTGACTTGTTGTGCCATCAATGGCCTCACTTTAAAATGTCTATGTCATGTAAAAAATATTATTTTAATAAGTCATGATTGATTGACTGATTGATAACCTATAAATGATGTATAAATGTGTCAAAAAGTGGACGTTTTTGGAAACAATGGCTCATATTTGACAGCGCTGGATATATTATATCCAATTTAGTGCCCTTATTTACAATGCGCGTTTAGTTTAAGAAGATATACCTACCGCGCCGACCTCAAATATATTAAAACTAGAGCAGGAAAATGATAATCATTTAGTTAAGACCATATCGACGCCCCCAAGCAACAACTCGGTAATGTGCTATTATGGGGTTTATGCTGTTATGTCAAATTCGGCATCTATGGACTAGAATACACATTGGCAATTTTTTTCAGATTTTTCCTAATGATAGTTACAAAAATATCATGACACACGTGTTTGTTGTTGGGAATTTAGACACAAATTTAAATCGACAAAAAACAAGTAATAGATCTGTACGATAAAAAAAAATGTATTTTATTTAGGTAAGTTGCGTTTACCGAGTTATTGGCGTAAATAACTTTCATTAAGTTTTTGGTAAACGTGTGTACGTAGTTTTTGTCAAATAAATTTTATAAAACGTGAAAAATTTTATAAAAGAAATTTCAGCAATTAATCAGAACGACACATTAACTGGTACAACTTCAAATGATTGCTCACCTGCCAAGGGAATTAATAGCGACAATAAGGTCACTCCAAGCTTAATAATTTGTAGTGAAGAAGAAAAAAATGAAACATTAAGACCGGAAAAGCAATTAGAAAGTAACAACGACATAACAATGGCCGGTAGAACTTCAACCGATTGCTCGCATATGGTGGCAATGGAAAGCGATCATGAGGTTGAGGTTGAATATAATTTATTAGTAAATATTGAAAACATAGATACTAGTATTGAATCTAATCTAGAAAGTCAACCCCATTCATTGGAAAAACAAAATAAACTGACTAGGAAACGCAAGCAGAACAGAAGTGAGTGGCGTAGTAAGAAAAATAAAACCCTCAAAAATTCTGGTAAAGCTTACGAAGGGTGCAATTCTAAAAAAAAGTATCCTGAAAAATCTATAGGCTCCCCATGTAGGTACATGCAAAAAGGGTTGTAGCCAAAAATTTTGTCCATCAGAACGCCAAGCTATATTTGACAAATTTTATAGTCTGGTTGATCGCGAACATCAATGGTTGTATATCAGTAGATATGTCCAAGCACAAACAATTAAACGAATGACGTTAGACCGTAAAAACAACCGCACGCAAACTTTGAATTATTTTTTCTGTAATTCAAATAATGAAAAAATTCCTGTGTGTAAAAAATTTTTTTTGAATACTCTACAAATTGGAGAATTTGTCGTTTATACAGCAATGGAAAAAGTTATGAAAGCAGATGAAGGACTTCAAGATAAACGTGGAAGACATAATAATAGGCCTAACAAAATGAACAGCTTGACAGAAGTCACTGTTAAAACACATATTGAATTATTTCCTAAAGTCAAGTCGCACTATACTAGGTCGAATTCAAACCGAGAATATCTTTCAGAAACCTTGAATATTTCAAAAATGTATCGATTTTATACTGAGTGGTTTACGCAACAAAATTACACTGATGTTGTAATGGCAACAAAACGACAATACGAAACAGTTTTTAACTCCCAATATAACTACTCATTTTTCAAACCCAAAAAAGACCAGTGCTTTTCATGCTCCGTTTATGAACAAGCAGACGACACTACTAAAGCCACCCTTGAGGAAAAACAAAAACTCCATTTACAAAGAAAAGAAAAAGTAAGAGCATTAAAAAAAGAAGAAATAGAAACAGCTGACAAAAGTAATATGACAGTAGCAATATTTGATTTGCAAAAAGTGTTGAATGTGCCTCAATCTGAAGTAGGCGTATTTCATTATAAAAGAAAATATCCATGCTACAATTTTACCGTTTTCGATGCAGTACGAAAAATAGGATATTGTTATGTATGGCAGTACCAAATTGCTAAAAGAGGTAGTTCAGAAATAGGGAGTGCTTTGTTATCTTTTTTTAAAACTGAATGTGAGAAAGGTATAACAAAATTTTCATTATATTCTGATGGATGTTATGGGCAGAACAAAAATCGTTACATTTTCGCCCTTTATCTATATGCTTCCAAGCTTTTGGGTGTTTCTATAACCCATCGTTTTTTTTAAACTGGACATAGTCAAAACGAAGGAGATTCCATGCATGCATGCATAGAAAAAAACTTAAAAAATAAAGTTTTATACACCCCTGACCAAATTTATAGCAATATTTTAAATGCAAAGGTTACTGGCGAAAAATATCGTGTCAAAGAAGTAGAGCAGTCCGAAGTTTACGACTTAAAACCACTCGTAGAAGACAAGTATTGGCGGTGCGATAAAGACGGAAATGTAATCCGCTGGGCTGACATCATGGAAGTAAGTGTGGTCGATTCACAAGTAAACAAGTTGTTTTTTAAATATAATTTTGAAGACACTTATTCAGAGCTTGAGTTAAACTACACTGCTACCTCAGCTAGACGACGAGGAAGAAAAGGTACAAGTTCTCAAGATGCAGCTGCATGTATGAATAATGTGCAATTGCAACGCGCATATCACCAACGTTTACCAATAAGTAAAGCTTTGCATAATGACCTTATGAGTTTATGTAAAAGTGGAGCTATTCCTCAGAGTTACCATTCTTTCTATCAATCCTTGTCCTGTTCTGAAGCTGGGAATGAAAATACTTCTGAAGAATTATTAAATTAGAAGAGTTTATGTGGTTAAAATTTGATTACAGGATTTGATTTATTGGATTATTTTTATTAATAAATGTTCCCGTTAAGTTACATGTGCCAAATGTCATTCTTTGGTTTAATACAGTATTAATTGATTAATCTAAAATATTGTTTTTTTATCGTTTCTACCTTCTACTGTTACATTTAAATGCTTGAAAAAAGTCAGTATCGATTGATAACAATAACAATGTATATTCTAATTTTCCTCATAATAATTATGTTATTTATCAATACCGTATCTAAAATTATTGGATATTACCACAATAACTCCGTAAAAGTACGTTGCGTATCAGCCCAACGATAAAAAATAACGTCGTAGAACTCCATTATATAATGTTACGAAATAATTTATGCGATAAAATTACTGCAATAACCCCTTAAGTACTATTACTGTTATATTTTTTTTTTTTTTTTTAGGTTTTATTTGATTTCATAAATTACCAGGTTTCTAATCAAAGGAATTTAATTTTGATGTAATAGTCACATTGCGCAAAAAAATAGCTTTCATTTAACACATCAATGACTTCAATAGTCTTACTCGATGAAAAGATATTTGATAAAATCAGTAAATCTTTTCTCCTGTAAAATTTTGATTTTTCGATTACCGAGTTATTGCTTGGGGGCGTCGATATGGAAACCTATACGGTTAAAGTAGATCGTTTGGAAATATCTACCTACTGAGACACTAAACTAAACTAACCCAATAATATTGCTAGCTTAGCATAAGCCATGACTGTGAAACAATGTTATTGGTTAATTTCACACACATCCCTCGCTACACATCCTCGCTCATCTCTGGTGGAAACGCAGCCTAATTATTTAGGAGGAAAGTTGGTAAAATAAAAAATCTAAATGCCGTGCAGTATCACCCGCTGAAAATCTTCTCTGTTTGTAGGATAGACATAACAAATCGTTGCTCTACAAGAATATTGGCTGCAAACTCGGCCTAATACAGTAAGTTCATTGTAGAATACAGTTATCCCCAATTCGGACAAAGTGGCAATTATTATTGAAAAATGTCTGACATGTTATGAGCCTTTGTAGACAAAACCTATCATAATTATATAAATACTTTTAATTTAATTAATGTATTTTTAATTTTGTATTTAATAAAATGTATTCTACTTTTCTATTAGTAAAAAACAATTTTAAACTATCGATATAATAATATTTTAGAAATTGTTTAGTCAATATTATCAGTTTTCACTTCTTAAATCTGTTAAATGGTGTAAAGGATACTTGAAGATACCTATTGAAATATAACATTCATAATGCACATGTAAAATAATACTCTGATGAAATCGCACACAATAGATTGGTAGCCCCTTTAAGAAGTATCTAGAGCCTACACATAAGAAACTCTAAATGTGATGATTAATATTATGGTTGATCAATCTTCAGATTGTTTATCTCTTGATTGATAATCACATTTATTTTCACCGTTATATTGTATTAATTGTCAAATGTATAAATCTGTAACAGTCATTTGCAATAGCTAGCCTTTCTTCAGTTTTGATGGTCAGTGCTCTGCATTTTTTGGGGACCATCTTCTCGGCATATACACACAACCTTCTACCGTCCCGTAAACAATGAATTCAAAGACTTCGAGCCAGTTTTTGGGTTAAGAACTTTATGCTAGTCTAAATAAGGTTCAAAATACAAAAAGTGTCTCGAAGGCTTGCATCGATGTTTTTTTTATTTTAATTTATTTCGTTTTGTAATGAGACGGCATGAATATAGTTGAACTGTCAACACGAAATTTCATTCTTGAGCAGGTATGAATATGATGAAAAGAAACGTGCCCCTAGGTGCGTTTACATGGGAACAGTTTCTTGAGGGTCGAGACCGTCCTTGCGAAATTCTAGTGCACCATTTGCACGATGACTGTGTAAAAAAATGAGTGCGATAAATCGCCAGGTAATTTATGCATGGAAATTCTCGCCACTCGTCAGACGAGGAACTCTCCTGGTGTAAGCACGCCTTAAGACGCTGACAAGAGGTAAAGCGTGGTATTGCCGGATTGCTTAAAGAAGAAAGAGAAACGGAATGACACAACGGTTGTAATTTATTGCAAAATATGAAGCAATTAGCAAAAAAGTAATCGAAAGCAAAAACAACCAAGTTTTGCATTCAAATAAGACGTTCTTTGTTAGTAGTTTGTTGTATCGAGTTTTTTTTTTTTCAAAACTTGTTTTGGTAACGACCAAGTTCTGAGAAATATGTTCAAGATTAACAATTGTATATTTTTTCCGCTACCACAAACTATATACATTTGGCAATATTTTTTACACGACTGCCCACAAAAGGAGTGTAATTAAGACAAGCCTACTTAGAACATTGCCTCTTGTCAGGGCCTTAATAGGTCAACTCTTGTTTTCGTGTCGATGGTATATTGTTAATATAAATAATATTATCGTGGACGTCCGCGTCCATAAAATTTATGGAATAGTGCACGTTATAACGTTATCGTGGACGGAAACTTAAAAGCGTTATATATTTCCATACAATGGGCACTTAGGACACCTCAGCAGCAAGTGGGGCGTGGTCTGAGTCATGAGAGAATCTCAAGGCCTCGAATAGATAAATGCAGGTATGCCAGTTATCTAGATTACAGTGCAACAAGGTCCCTGTGGCGCCTGTATGACATTGACAGGGGGGCCTTGTTGGCATACATTTTGTGAAATTTGAATTAAAAATAAACCGGCCAAGTGCGTGTCGGACCACGCACAATGAAAGGTTCCGTAGATGGGATGAATTTTTCCCAAGAACAAACTTAACATTGTACCTAGTTAAAAACATGTTCTCCCATACGGAATGTATGGGAGAATATGTTTTTTCAGCTGCAAATGTAAGTTGGTCGATTATAACTCATTAACTTGTAGAGCCTACTTAGCTGTGATAGTTTTCCTTCACAACCTTAGTTTTTGCCTACATTTCGACGAGATATACGAACATAAATGTAGGGAACAGCTGATTCCTTGGGGCAATTAAACTTAGACTTTAGCTCCTTTGCTCAGAATCGTAAATAGACTTGCAATTGACTGAGTGACTCGTTTCGTTCAAAACTCACAATACGTACAGATGTTCTGTGTAGCTAATCTGTGCTCTGCTGTGGTGTGTGGTAGCACATCAAAATAAAAAGAGTGAATAACTCTTTTCATCCAAGTGAGTAGCTACAACTGTGCTAGGGGGTATCAAATATCTAGGATCCTATAGAGTCTATAGGATCCTAGATATTTGATAGTGTAATACCCCCCTAGAACATGTGCTGTGTTACCCAACACAAATTTCTACCATTCAATTCCTAACGCCAGTACTTCGTTCTAAAACAAGATGGCGGCGTTAGTTTCGATAAAAGATGCACGCCAAAAGGTCCTTGAACAGTTGTACAGTTGTCCCTGCATTTATCTATTGCATGTTATTGCAAATGGCCATCATACAGATTTATGAACATAGCACCATTATTAGATCACTGTTTTAATTGATTGAGAAGCAAGTTTCCATATTTTAAGACGTAATTTAAATGATGTGTCAATTCTATTTGTGTAAATTCACACTTTAATGCCGATCTCGTTCCGTTTGTTGACGCCGAAGAATAGCATATTCCTATTGCTCTCAATGAAACTCACACATTTGCACGCCCTGCTTTAGCGAGGCTTTCCCTAGACTCTACTACGATATAAAATACCTAGATCCTTATGCTGCGGCCGTATCTGCGTTTATCGTGACGAAGCTTATCGGTTAACGTCGCGATAGTTCGGGTAGCGTAGAACTTATTGGCCGGGTACACACGGCTACATATCAAGCTATAAATTTCCAGTAAGTATAAGCTGACCTCGCATTGTACGGAAATAATATACAATGCGAGATCAGCTTATACTGGAAATGTATAGCTTGATGTGTAGCCGTGTGTACATAATAAACGTGGCGAATTACTGCGATAACGTTTTAGCGAGCAAAATATACGAAGCTTCGGCACGCATTGCTTTGTTACGATAGACAAAGCAATGCGCAGTTGCGGCCGCGGCAGTACTATTTCTCTGAGTACCTACCGATCCGTAAGGGCTGGATAACATTGATGCAGTATTTCTGTTCTGGAATCCAGTGACACTGGATCGCTACTGCACGAGTATAAAGTTTTCGACCCAGTCTAGTATCCAGCGCCGAATTGAAATACGAGGTGGACGTAAGCCGATGGCCGATCCCGTGCCGCTGGATTGAAATACTGGATCAATGTACAGTCCATTCATGTTACTTTACCTCTAACAGCAGCAACCCAACAGCAACCTTATTGTATCGAAAATAAAGATCACTGTAATTTTGACAGTGATGCAATATCAGAGGTATAATAAATGTGAATGGACTAGGTAAGGGCTTATACACACGGCGTGTTTATACGCGCCTTCCATGTAAAAGCTCGTACAGACCAGCGCGACGCGACGCCGCGCCGCGACACGAACAATACAATTTCTAAGAAAACTTGACGGTATAACAATAACCGGTGTCGCGTCGCGCTGTCGCGTCGCACTGGTCTGCACGAAGCTTTACACAGCACGTCGTCACCGCGTCGACGGCGCGTTGGCTCCGACGCAGAATGTCCACTTCTCAAAATGTCCACTGGTCGCAAAATGTCCTTTTCTCAGAATGTCTCTTTCGCAAAATGTCTCTTTCGCAGAATGTCCACTTCGCAAAATTTCTCTTTCGCAGAATGTCCACTTCGAAAAATGTCCCTTTCGCATATTGTCCCCTTTTTATTTCTGACATCCTTTAATCATAATTCAATTCATTTTAGCAATTAGCTTTCACACATCATGTTTGACGTGTGTTTATTTGTATCGATATGGGTAAGCATAAAAAAAAATATAGTACAAATCACATTTATTTCTTTGCATAATCGCTTGATTTAAAGTAATTATTTTACCAACTTAATTTTTACTTTAAATTAAATCAAGCGATTATGCAAAGAAATAAATGTGATTTGTACTATTTTTTTTTTTATGCTTACCCATATCGATACAAATAAACACACGTCAAACATGATGTGTGAAAGCTAATTGCTAAAATGAATTGAATTATGATTAAAGGATGTCAGAAATAAAAAGGGGACAATATGTGAAAGGGACATTTTGCGAAGTGGACATTCTGCGAAAGAGACATTTTGCGAAGTGGACATTCTGCGAAAGAGACATTTTGCGAAAGAGACATTCTGAGAAAAGGACATTTTGCGACCAGTGGACATTTTGAGAAGTGGACATTCTGCGTCGGAGCCGGCGCGTTTTCTGCCTTAAAAAAGCAGGGTTGCATCTGTAGGGCGATTACGCGCTTCAATGGGGGTGAAAAAAAACACCGTGTTTATTGGCCCTAATAGTGTAAGGATGTCTTTTCACTCGTACGCATGTTCGTACCCATCTAAAATTCACAACGGCCTGTTTTATCTTGTAACATCGGCGTTAAGTGGGGATTCGGTGTTATTTAAGTGTAGGTAATAGATGTTTCATTGGTGATTTTAAAAATAAACTGTCCGCTTGATGTTGGTGCTTCGTAGAAGAAATGTGATTTAAACAATGGTATGAATTATTCGTCTATTAGTAAGAGTTAATGAAATAAATACTTTTTTTGGTCAGCCATATGTTTGTTTGTATATTAATCAGCCTAATCCCATTTAGGTATTCGCTTGAAACTGAACAAGCAATAACTAATACCCCCATGATTTTGTAATGAACCTGATAGGTATTTAGTGAGAGCTACCAAGTTCGCGAACCCATGCCATGCCCATAGGCTATTCCACTAATCCCCATTGACATTCCCCATAAATGGGGATTTCTGAACTATTCTTCCTCAAATTCCCATTGACAGTCTCATTGAGCTCATAATGGGGATTTGTCGAAAACACTTCACAAATCCCCATCAGTTTAAGAAATAAAATACAAACAACATTAATATAAAACCAAGTTTTTATTTCTTACTAACTGCGCCCCGTGGCTTCATCCGCATAAGTCTCGATCCCGTGGAAATATCGGGATAAAAAGTATCCTAAGTCCTAGCCCAGGTCATGGTCTACCTATGTGCTGATTTTATCCAAATCAGTTCAGCCGTTTTAGTGTGAAAGCGTAACAAACAAACAAACTCACTTTCGCATTTATAATATTAGTTATGTTTATGTAGATTAGGATATTTAGGATAGAGGTAAGGAGTGGACTACGGAGATATTATTTTTTAACAAAGGTTCCGCAGTGAACATATTTTCCTAAAGTCTCATAGCTTTACAGTTATTATTAATAGAATAATAAAATAAAAAAATATTCACAGATTTTACAGTTTCGTTTCAATACCTACAACTGTTACTAACACGAAGTCTTACCTAAGACTATTTCTTTTACCCGATCGCGTGCCCCATTCACCATAACTACCACATATCGGGTGACCCTCTGGAGCGCCTCAACGAAATAAAAGATCTTGGACTGACGACCTTAGACGTGAATAAAAGATCTAAATAAAAGATCTTGGAATGACCTCTAAACAGCACATTAATATTATCTCTGGCAAGGCCTTCCAATCAATTGGTTTTGTTATGAGACAGGCAAATAGGTTTAAAGACAGGAATTTTATACTGACTCTTTATTATTCGTTTGTACGTAGCAAACTTGAATACAATGCGCTGGTATGGAATCCACATGAGCAAAAATATTAAGCTCATGATGTTCTATCATGAGCTTAAACAGGGTGTCCATACATTTTGACCGCGTAGGTATTGCACTTTTCTATGAAACCGAAAATAATATTTTTAATAACCGGCGAAAAATTTCAACGCAGGGGGGCTCAGAATCATGTAGGTACTGAATCCATGGTAACCGGCTTCGCGTCGATGTCCCTGACACCCTGTATTTTTCCATGGGTCCAACGAAAATTTACTCGCCACCAATATATTTTAAAAAAAATGGGTATTAACCCTATTTGTATCCGTCTCTGTTTGTTGCGCACGTTGTAACTGAGACGCAAGTGTGCGCTTTTTATGCACTACTACTTATTGCTCAATAATAAGATAGATGATGCGATTACTCCAGCTCGCTGTTCATTGTTTGCTCCCGGCCGGCTGCGGCGGTCGCGCGCCTGAGCCTCGCGGTGCCAGTTCGCGGCTCCGCCAGTCCGTACCCATACTGCTCGATATGCTCCCACATCCCAGGCGATCAATCTGCTGAACACCCTGTTTTGCTCAGGAGCCCGATGTTGACAATAAAAACAAATATTGCAATAAAACAAAAAATAACTTATCAATTGATTTTATTTTTAAAAGTAGGTACTAATATTAATATATAATCGATTTTCAACTCTCGTAATAGGTAGGTAGGTCTACCTAATTAACCAGTCACCAATATTAACTTTAGGTAGGAAGATACAGGAATGTAGAAAAAAAAAGACAAAATGCAACATCACAAACTTCATAAAACGAAAGCCTACACGGGGTATCTATTTAATAAAATCATCTATTGCATTTATAATAATCTAAACTAAAAGGCGTTTGATTTATGCGACTACCCCTACTCTTCTTAAAGGGCCCAGCTCACTGGGTCGCACTCGCAGTTGCGTGGCCCCACGACCAGCACCCTAATTGTGTAACACTTTCAATCACAATCCGAAAGTTTTGAAGGGTATTTTTAATGCATTGCTTCATAGATTTAATAAATCAATAACGCAAATGAACGTGGCTGAACTGTCAAATTGAAAGAAACTGTGATCACTTGACATTTTATATGTGTGTTACGCAATAACCCCACTGGCAGCGCCGCTATAGCATCCCAAAGACGTAAACTGCCAGTTAAGGCGACGATAACCGACTTTTAATGTTTTTATACTGAAGATCACGTCTCAATGAGTAGGTAGGTTAATGATTTGGAAAAAAAAGCATTTTCTTAATAACGTAATATAGGAATATTTTAGATTATATTTAAATTACCTAATGAAATTAATTTGTAAAGTTATATCTAATGCGGATAAAAAACTGAGAATCACGCAAAATCTATCAAGCGTATTTTTCTGCAACTTTCACCATTTTAAAGATATTTTAATTATTGATGTTAGTATACGTGTTCTATTAAAATACCTTTTGTTTTATGTATAATAAATTAATAATGTGTCTAATTTGGGACAGCGCTCCTTGATGGGCGAGTCCTATTACCTACTGACTGGACGGCCGTACGACGCGTTGCGTGACCAATCTAACCACTCAAGGTCACTGGCATGCATCTTAAATACTAAGTAGGTTTATACTTATATAAAACTTACGCCCTAGGCAATACTAGGGCCATTTCTTTAAGTTTCCGCCTGTGCACTTTGGTAGAAGCGGTCATCGGCAAGGAATCAATGAAAATAACTCCACCTCTGAGTCGCTTGAAGTCTTGTAAGGAGTCTGTAAGAATATTACGAGCTTATGAAAATCCACACTTTCAAACAAAAAGCAATTAATTTCTCGCAAAAAATAAACAGAGAAAAATACACCTTTCACAACAAAAGCTCTACTACGAAGCGATCTTTATAAATACTTACGTATTTTTCTTTTCCTTTCTTCTTGTCTGTTTATATGTGTGTACATAATTGGTTAAAAAAATTATTTAATAAATACTTGGGAAAATCCTCGTAAGTAGGTTACTTGCTAGGATTTCCCCAAGTATTTTTTTAGACGCAGGGTAGGTAGGGGTCTACTGCATCCGATATACGCCGGGTAGGTAGATACCTACCTACCCTGCGTCTGGGGAGAACGTAAGTTTACTTATGTCCTTTTCCGGACGTAATGTGTTGTTTTTACTAGAACATGCTCCACCACAAACCTGGCAGTACCTTCCTTAACTACAATGTTATCTTACCTTTAACAAGGTTCTTGATCTCATCAGCACTAGGTTGGGCCCCGGGTCGTGGCACCACGCATGCGACGGGCAGGTCGCCGAACTCGGTATGAGGCACGCTGGTCACGGCAACATCCAACACGCCAGGATGCTTGCGGATTACGTCTTCTAATTCTAGGGGCGATAGCTGTGGAAGATGGTAGATTAAAGCCTCGAATTCATGGTAAACAAAAGACGGCAACGTATTTATGTGTTGTGAATATTTTCCCAGCAACATCAAAATTATGTAAAAAACCGGTTGGTTAGTCCAAAACCACCAGTACTTCTTTTAACACCAGTTCATTATCATTATTACAATTTCAGCCGAAAGACGTCCACTGCTGAACATAGGCTTCCCCCAAGCGTCGCCACTTCGAGCACTTATGCGTTTCTCGCATCCAGCAGATCTTGCGGCCGTCACCAGGTCGTCGGTCCACCTTGTGGGAGGCCTTCCAACGCTACGTCTCCAGTACGCGGCCACCCACCGTGATTCAAGAACCTTTCGGCCCTTCGGCCTCTGCCCACTGCAACTTTCGTTTGGCAATTCTTCGGGCTATGTCACCTTGGTTCTCCTAAGGATATTTTCATTTCTGATTCGATCACGTAGGGAAATTCCAAATCATCGCTCTCTCCATTGCCCTTTGGGTGGTTTTTAGCCTTCTAATGCGGTCCATTGTGAGCGACCACATTTCAGTGTCATAGGTCATGCTGTCAGAATTCACCATCTATTATCAGAACTTCAGAGGTCTTAAGACTAAATTGCATAATCTCAGCCTAGCCGCACAACTCAATAGCTACGATGTGATAATTGGAACAGAGACATGGCTTGATGACAGCGTAAATGATGGCGAATTATTCGACTCCCGATATATCATTTATCGTAGAGACAGAGCTTCTACCCCTCTTGGCAACAAAAAAGGCGGAGGTGTACTGATCGCTGTTTCTAGGGCGATAGACTCAACACGCGCAACCAAATGGGAATCAGATGCTGAAGATCTGTGGGTCAAGCTCAAAACTAATAGCAGAAAGGGCAACCTATGCATCTGTGCGGCCTATTTACCACCACCTGTGCAACATGCCCCACTTAACTTGATCCTGGATAACGCGGATGCAGTGATTGAATCAACGGGAGGAGATGTAATAATTGCTGGGGACTTCAATCTCGGGTTCATCGACTGGAGCATGGACAATACTCTCTCTAGCTCACCATGTACTACTGCTAGGAACTTTGCAAACGGGTTAGGCTACTCACTGGTTGATTTTATGTCGTCAAATAGCATTAAGCAAATTAACACTGTTAGGAACTGTTACAACAGAACTTTAGACCTTATTTTATGTAACTTCCACGGAGGATCTGTCAGTGAATGTAAAAATCCAATGTCGCTGGTCGATGTTCATCACCCTCCTCTTGACATCACCATCAAGAATATTTCACCCGCAATGATGAAAAGTAAGAGTTCTCTCAAATATAACTTCTGGAAAGCCAACTATGCACTCGTAAATGAGAGGTTGAGGAGCATCGATTGGGCCCGTTTGTTTTCGGATCTGGCAGATGTGGACTTAATGGTAGACACGTTTTACGCACAATTGTATCGAATAGTGGATGAATGTGTTCCTAGATATACTACACGCAATAACAAATATCCTATATGGTTCTCAAAATGTTTGATCAGACTTCTTAACGAAAAGGAAAAATTAAGACTTCGTTTTAAGAAATACAAAAATCCCAGGGACAAATATGAATACCGTTTATTGGAGGACCGTTCTAAAAATATGATAAAAAAGTGCTACAGCACATACGTCGATAAAACTGAAGATAACATCAGACTGAATCCGAAGGCATTTTGGTCATTCGTTAACGCCAAAAAAGCCAAGTCCAATGATATTCCATCTGAGATGTACTGGAACGGGAAAGTGGCAACTTCTGGAGAAGAAGTGACTAAACTGTTTGCCTCACACTTCTCTGCCACCTTTGCATCTCCAGCTGGTACACTCGCGGTACAAACAAATTCAAAAGAGTTCCCTCAGCTTGCGCTAGGAAGCCATTATTTCACAGAGCGAGACGTACTCAAAGCATTAAAAAAACTAAATATCTGCAAAGGGCCAGGGCCTGACGGCCTACCGTGCGGCGGTAGGCCGTCAGGCCCTGGCCCTTTGCAGATATTTAGTTTTTTTTTCATAAGGCAGTGTGCCAAATATTTATCATTGCCGCTCAAACTTATTTTTAACAAGTCTCTTATGTCTTCTAAGTTTCCCACGCAGTGGAAAATCGCACACGTAGTTCCAATATTTAAAAAAGGGGAGTCTAACGATGTTAAAAATTACCGGCCCATTTCTCTTCTTTCAATTTTCTCGAAACTGTTCGAATCATTAGTTTGTCCTGTATTAACTTCGCTCATTAAAACTCAATTGGCTACGCAACAGCACGGTTTCTGTACCAATAAATCCACTACCACCAACTTAGTTCACTACATTAATGATATCAGCAGATCTGTAGACTCCGGTGTGCAAGTGGATTCAATTTACACTGACTTCAGTAGCGCGTTCGACAAAGTAAATCATGTGCTTCTACTTCAAAAACTTGAGAACTATGGTATGCATGGTCATTTGCTACGCTGGTTTGAATCATATCTTTCAGAACGACAGCAGAGAGTAATTATAAAGGGTTATCAGTCGCCACTTTATTACTCAACCTCTGGGGTGCCACAGGGATCGCATCTTGGTCCTATTCTCTTCCTGGTATTTGTGAACGACATCATACACTCCATTAAAAACTCAAAATGCTCTATGTTTGCGGATGATCTAAAAATATACAGGGAAATTGAATCAAGTACCGACATTGATTTGCTTCAGAAGGACTTGGACGCAATTCATGAGTGGTGTCATAGTAACATGATGACTCTCAATGCCGTTAAGTGTTTTCATATAACATTCACACGGAAAAAGTTGATACGGCCTTCAGCATATCACTTAAACGGTATAAGTCTTCTGAGAGTCGATACCATTCGGGATTTGGGAGTCCAACTCGATAGTCAACTATCCTTTACAAATCACTTTGACACTATTGTCGCCAAAGCGAATAAAATGTCCGGATTTGTAAAAAGAACTTGCAAGGAATTCCGGTCCAGTGGCACCCTTAAGGTTCTCTATAACTCTCTGGTGAGGAGTATACTGGAATATGCATCTCCTGTATGGAATCCAGCGTATCGTGTCCACATCGACAGAATAGAGTGCATCCAAAAAAAGTTTACGAGATACCTGCGCTACAGATCACAGACTTGTGATCGCGAAGCCGATTATCCTCAAAGGCTCTGCCACTTCAAGATGAGCTCCTTGGAGCAACGAAGGAGTTGCTCAGATTTAATTTTCCTTTATAAGACCCTTCATAATTTGGCGAATGTACCGGAGTTGGTTTCGGAGATCAATGTAAATGTGCCCCGCCGTACCTCATACAGATCCAATTTTAAAACAGATACATTTCAAATGCCTAAAAATAGAACTAATCTTGGCCGTTCAGCTCCTTTATACCGATTTTTGTCTAGCTACAATAAGCTGTGCACGCGTACGAACAACTTAGACATATTTTCGAACAGTCTGAATGAATTCAAACGATACGTCCTCAGTTCTTAATCGATTTCTTTGACTAATTTTGTTACAAAATGTTAATTTGGGTATTTGAGTGACTCCATTCTAGATAATTAATATTGTACAATTTAATTTAATTTTTGAACTCTAATTTTAATCTATTCTATTCTTTTAATTTTAATTGTAATTAATGTAATGCGTCCTAATTTATTTGTTATTTTTATTGTTTTAATTTATAATTGTTTTTCTAATTTAATTGATGTTTTTTCTTTAATTATTCTGAATTTTAATTTAACTACATTTTAAACTCAATGCTTTTGTAAATTTAATTTTGTTATTATCATAATTCGATTTTAGTTTTATTATTGATTATACAAGTGCTGTGCACACCTATAAGTGACGAATTCACCGCAAAACTGTTAAAATAGAATATATTTAATGTAATTATTTAGTGAATAAGTCGTTGGTGTGTCAATAAATAAATAAATAAATAAATAAATAAATAAATCACTAGCAACACGCACTGGTCAAAAACTTTCGTCTTGTCAGACTGTGGTATGTGGGACAAGGAGATATTACGCAGCTTCCCGAACGCCACCAACACCAGTTAGAAATAAATATTGCTTGTAATGAGTACGTTAGTGGTTAGTTAATGTTGATAGATGATGATCAGGTTGGTACTGTTTCTTATTAGGTATTATAAAAGGCCGTGGTCAAACGTTCGAATGGTAATTACCCGAAAATACAGGTACTTCATTTGTAACTTGATCCTATCCACGTAGAAGAAGTTCCAGTTCTCATCTCTGTAGAAAATGTCTCCAGTTTTCAACCAGCCGTCTTTTGTGAACGACTCCTTTGTTGCTTCAATATCGTTGTAATATCCCTGAGAATAAGAATATCATTTACAACTTTATGCTCGTAAAATCTCTATAGAGGTGGGAGGAGGTACCTTTGCTCTCCCTTCCTCTCGTATAGTAGCACCTAAACCCACATTTCGCCAGATACGCATTACTAAGGGGGCATCCCCCTTAATAATGCATATATGCCGAAATGCTGCTAAGGGTGCTGCAATTTGCAGGTCAGTGTCTGCTGTTATAATTCTGTAAATTACGCACTGTAATATACTTAATATGTATTTGTTACGGTCGTGAATCATATTTTGATCAACACACAACCTGATACAGACCTTCAAAGAGCAAAAAACGTAAGAACATTTGAATTTCGCGTTGGGAGCGAGTCTATTGCCACCACCCGGGGTACTATTGAGAAATTTTTAATGGCTTAACAAATGCTCTTAGTAGGTAGGTAGGTCTTATCTTGGTCGTAAGAAATTATCATACCTTAAATGAACATGGTCCTTTGATCCACAGCTCGCCTGGTTCGTTCGGCTCGTAAATATCTTGATGTGTCTCGATGTCTATAAGCTATAATGATATAAGATAAAAGAGTTTTTAATAAATTTAGGTAGTAGAGATCGTTGCCCTGCTACAAACTAGGTACAACTATTTAATAAGACTCAGTTTATACAGATGGATTTTTGAGATGGGGCAGTAAGGACAGGTACCTCAACCGTTGTTTGTATTTAAATAAGTTTAATAGCACTTTAATTAGCAAGTTAAGTGCTCAGCGCCTAAATTTGATCAGTGGCAATATTTTGTATAAACAATTCTTTTCGTTAGTGCAAACAGAGTTCCATAACTCTTTTAAGAAAAATAATAAAACTATATACCCTAAGTTTTTATTCAGTGTCTGGTCAACTAACGGCATCAAGAAAATTAGGAAAAGATTATTTGTTACTTTAAGTTAAGCCGTATATTAACACGGAAACTTTTAATAAGTATGTTGCTACTTACTCTAAGATTATTAAAAATATCTGCAAGGCAGCTAAAGCTTCTTTCATTAGCAACAAGGCTAAATCAGCAGATAATAAAAAAAGGCAGTTTGGAAAATGATTAACAATGAAACGAACAAGAACAAATGACATAATACTGATGACACACTGGACACTTCCCGCGGTCTCATTAGCGATAACATCGATGTTGCTCAGGAATTTGCAAATATTTTTACAAATATTCCAATTAAAATTACAGAAACTTTAAATTCCTCCCCCTTACTTGCTATAGGCGCGGGCTTGCGGGCGGAGAGCAATGGGTAGCTCGCCGTCCGATAAGGACTAGGCTCAGGTCGACAGCGCGTTGTCCACGCGCGCCTCAAAGAGGTCAGTACAACTGAAGGGGTCTGCTAGGACCGATGCCTGCCGGGGTCGCGGGAAAGTCCGAAAGGGACACTGTGGTCCCTGGCAACGTACAGGCAACTCAAGGAACACGCGTGGGTATTAGTCAGTAAGGGTCTGACACGCCCTCCCGCTCCATCCAGAGCGGGAGAAGTTATTTGATAATTTCCAAACCAAAAAAACAAAAAAAGCTCACTCGAAATAAATTTGTAAGTATATTTGTTCTCACCCGATATTGGAAGCATGCCATTGGCTTGCCACAGGACCCTGGCGCAGGATTGTCTCCGTAGAATCCGAGACCAGCCAGCTCACTCAAGCCAAACGTGTTTATAACTTCCGTGTTCGGCGATATAGTCTAGATAACAAATAAAACCAAAACTAACAAAATATAAATATTGTTAAAATCAAGGTTAAAATTAATTTGAGTATGAATAATTACGTTTTAATGGAAAAAATCATTAGGATAAGAAGGCAAAAAGACCGTTCTAAGTATATACATAGACATTTCAAATCATAGAAAAACCAAAGAACCGACGACGCTCCTTAAAGGTTAGAAAACGTGCCATTACTTGTCGACAGGTCGACAGTGTCAATGAGTATGAAAGTATAGTTATTTATCTCAGTACTGATAACCGCAATTCTCAAAATCGATTATCAAGTCCCAACCCTATAGGCAGCGTCGTACATCACTGGTGGAGCAAGAGCTGTCACTTATCACTTCCCGCAATTCCCGCTCTTTTTCGTATTTAGATCGGACGAACAGACTATTCGAGTGATTATTTAGTAAACATAGAAAATTTATGATAATTAACAAACACCCTTTTAAATTCGATCTAACATCTCAGGAGTAGTATGTAGTGAAAATAATAAATAAGTTATTGTAATCAGTATCAGTATCTACCTTAACTTCATCAATGAGGTTCTGTGACACAGAACTTCCACCCAGCATGAGTAGTTCGAAGCTCGTGAAGTCACAATTATCTCGGATGTCAGACTTCAGAAGTGTCGTCATCATAGTGGGAGTGAGGATTGTGTGGGTTGGCTGTAAGGAAATGATTCAAGGTAAATTCAAGGCTACTCTGTGTGGTATGAACCGAGCGAGCAATGCCCGGAGTTTGTTTGAAGTATAAGATCCGAAATGAATGTATTCGAAGAATAGCAGAGTTGCCGACATAGCCTGCCCAAGTATCTATAGCCGTTAGAGCAGACGAGTCCTCGAGTGGAGACCGAGTATTAATAGGCAAGCGTATACGCGCCCAAGCCAGACGGTCTGACGACGAGCGATCACGAATTTACGACGACGATGCCGAGGCTGGAGAATAGTATTGTGGCAAAACTTGGGAGACGCCTATGTCTAGCGACTACTTTTTATAAGATTATAAAAAGTAGATACTTAAAATCACTCACCTTAAACGTGTTAATAAGATAATACGCATGCTCCTGTGTCATCTTCACTGAGGTTTGAAGCCGGGTGTACCGCAGTATCGGCGCTCTGATGAAACCTGTCATTCCTGTGGTCCATTGTAGTAGTGAACCGACCAGGACAAGGCGCGTCGGTGTCGGGAATTTATTGTATTGAATCCTAGAGAGAAAAACAGTGGAGATTTAAATCGATGCATCTAGCTTTGGTAAAGCTGTGTATATTCTCATGTAAAAAGGGTTCCTTCTAACTAAACTAGCGCCTCTGTCGTTTCCCGGGCATGAATCCAAACTCCGGGCTATATATACGCAATTAATAATTACGCAATACACGATCAACCAGAATCTGAATCGTTTTGAAACAGATTGCTAATCCATTGCTTCGTACGTTCGAAAAAAAAATCTGCTCAACAACGTAAATATCACAATGAATGTTGTTGACCTGTCAAATTGAAACAGATTAGTCGGAATTGTCAACGAAAATGTGTTGCGTAATTAGATAGCTGGATGAGACTCACAGACCAGGGAAGTACTTATGGCAAAAAGGAAGAGGTGGAAGAAGGCTTGCAATGACAAAATCAAACTGGTTGCTAATTTAAGTTGTATGAATTATTATTTTTATTAAATGACATTGATTTTACATTCTGTGATTACTTACTCACACACTGACTTATTAATTGTAAAATTTTAAGAAAATCGTCTACTTTTACAATGTTTGTAAATATGTGAGAACCATGCATCTATCACATAAGTAATTAATTTATCTTTCGTTGCTTCATTTTTATTAATTCCTCTTTTTACCTATTGTGGTAACGTATTCTTTTTTTTTTTAGTTGTATCATCTTCACATTATAATTATGTAACTAATGTACCTACGTACATATACAAAATATTGTAACACTTTTTAAAAGAGTAACGGTGGAGTTTCTTGCCCATCCTTCTCCATACGAAAACTACCTTTTGGAAGGGGCGACTAGAATCAATTAAATTTTTTGTAAACTTTGACGTTCAAAAGTGCCTTACAAGGGCCTATTTGAAATAAATGATTTGACTTTGACTTTGAAATGGTGAAGATGACTTACATAAACTACTAGAAGCTAAAGTTATAGGGATAAGTAAGACAAACAAACACATACCAAGCATAACCTAATATTGAGACGATGTATTTATGGGAATGAGCTACAGCTTTCGGAAAACCTGTGGTGCCACTCGTCGGTACCAGGAATGCTATTGATTCTTCAGGATCGAAGTCTGAACACCTGGAAGTATTAATGCTATGAAAGGATGTGGAACATTCAAATAGGGTTCTGAGAACGATTTACAAAACTAAAAACGGGTGGTTGTCGGGCACATAATAATTTAAGGACCAAAACACTTTTTTTTTTGTTTTTGGTCACTTCCAGTCTAACCGGATGCAGATAACTACAAGATTTTTTCATAGAGCGAGGGTAATGCAAATAAATAAATTTGATTTGATTGTACGCTGCACACCGTGGGTGTTCCAATATCCAGATAGGATAACAACGTGTGGGTAGCACAAGAATATATGTACTTAGATAAATATATATGGTGTTCACTTACTTAAAATCCTCCGTTGGTGTGTCATCTCCATACTTTTCCATGAAATCCGTGAAGTTGCAGAAATTATCTGCCTTATCGAAGGTAATTATGTGAGTATTCATATTCAATTTGAACGTCGTCAACTGTACGTCGGAGGTGAAGTCGCTTTGACAAAATATTATCGTGGGTTTTGTAAAAGCGAATATTTTTTGCAATTCATCTGAAAGTAGTGAACAGTGCAGGTAATTTTATATTTTCAGACAATCGGAACGTTTGATCGTTACAAAAGACAGGTTCTGAAACTCTTGGAAGAAGCCTGCCCATATAACGATGCCGCGAACCACTGAATAAAATTTTTGGTCTTGGGGGTTTTTGTTTTCGGTAACCATACAGCCAAAATTCAATCATCATCATTTCAGTCTAAAACTTACTACTAAACGTACACTGCTGGGCATAACCCTCGCCCAAACGTCGCCACATCGACCTATCCTGTGCTTCTCGCATCGAGCGGATTTCCGCTTCACCAAGTCATCGGTCCACCTTGAGGGAGACCTACTCATGCTGCTTGTATCGATCTATCCTTCAACACTCAATAACAAGACTAAAATACATACGTTTTTGCAAAGTCATGTCGATCGCTGCCACGACGATTCCAAGATAAAACGCAGCGTACAACGGTACAGTAATATCTAAATGGTTGGGAGCCATTAGTATGATTACGTCTCCGTGCTTCAGTCCTAAGTTCCGCAGACTCTGGGCACAGCGCACTGACCTCTCCAACACCGAGCCGGATGTTTCTGTCACCCCTGTTGCTCCATCAATCTGTGAACACGTTTTAAACTTATACTTTAGACTTCACTAGCGGTGACGGTGCATCCTGGAATGTAAACCCAGAGATATTCTCAATTTTAGTTCATGCCGATACAAGAGACGAAGAAGTCGTCTCTCGCCAAAACGTCTTATACAAAGAAGGAACTAGTATTGATAACCGCGTTTGCTCATTGAAGGTGATTTTACCCAATTAATAAAATCCGCAATGACTTACCTTAACTAAGTGAGTTCGGGAAGCCAATTACATAAAGAAATTTATAGTGGTCTTGTGATCCTTAGCGTTTTTGCTATCAATTACCTACTTAAACTATAAAGAAATTGTTTTTGCTTTACCTGTAGTACAAAATCTGGGGCGTCCTTAAGGCTCTGCAGGATGATCTTGCCGAGGTGGTGTCGGTCTGTAGGGATGCCTGACTGGGCCACTACGCGAGAGGTCAGGTCCTGCATGTACCAGTGTACAGAGTCGCTGGCCATCCTCCGTGGAGTCATTTTGATGGTTCTTATTTCGAAGGACTTGCTTCGCAGACGTCCTTAATTGAGTCGATTGTAGTTAACTGAATTCTGAAAATTTTAGCAAAACAGTCAGCTAAAAGTTTGGTCGGTCTTCCTCTAGAAAATGAGTCCACTTTATTGGACATAATCCAAACGATGTTTTACCGTATTATCTGTTTGTATAATTGAATTTTTAGGGTTCCGTACCTGAAAAGGAAATTAGTTTTCTTAGATTTGATTACATAGTTACATACATACAGGTCGACCTAATAAAAGCGTGTTAAAAACGGAACCCTTATAGGATCACTTCGTTGTCCGTCCGTCCTTCTGTTAGTCTGTCAAGACCCTTTTTCTCAGGAACTTGTGGAGGTATCAAATACGTGAGTCTATGGTCCCTTGGAGCTCTAAAAAAATCAAGAGTAAGACAACGCAAAAAAAAGTGGCCATTTATGCGACATATTTTGATACTCGCAAATAAATAAAAACCTACAGGATACTTTCCGTTGATCAGGCAGGAAGCAACGTCTTACAGCACATGTAACGGAAAAACTTCGAAGTGAATTAATTTGTGGTATATCACGCAAAAAATAAATGCTATTCCTAACTTACATTTGCAGTTGGACAATTAACCGTGACGTATATCGATGTATGGGAGAAGATGTTTTTCAATTACAATGTTAATTTGTTTATGGGATTCATTCATCCCAACTACGGAACTCTTCATTGTGCGTGGTCCGACACGCACTTGGTCGGTTTTTTGGAATGCGATAAAATCATTATTAGGTATTATTTTCAACAAAAGTTTCTACATTCACTAATATTGTTCGTACCTCGAGGCGACCAAGAAATACACTCCCGGACTCCTAAATTGAGCCACCGTGCATACCTATTTACATTTATTTATTTAAGTGTACATTTACAACATTACAGATTAAAACCCAAGGCGTTGTACAGTGTAATTTAAAAACAACCGACTTCGAAAAAAAACACTACAAAGTGAAAAATAACTTAATTTCGGAAGTCGGTGTCTTTGGTCTTGAATTTTTATTTCGTTTGCCACCGACTTCCGAAATTAAAGTTATTTTGTAATGACTGTAAAAAGTCTTTATTTTTCTTGTTGTGGTACCTACCCCACACAAATTCGAATACCACTACCTGATATGTAAATAACAGTGATAGGAACTTATCATCATATCATCCTCATAACGTAAACGCACCCATTACCGCCAGTTTAAGCGGAGTTCAGATTGATATCCAAAAAATAAGCACATTCTTAATATGTGGCTTCAATAAAAATATTTTTTCAAGTTCTGAAATTATCGATTTTTTTAGTTATGTATAAGAACAGATAATCAAATAATTACTTAAAACATTAAAAATTAAATAAAAGGAAAAAGGGTCATGTCCCTATTACCGACTCAAAATATCGGGTGTGTGCCTAATACCGTTTATGTGACACCTAATACCGACCACTAAATAAATGGAACCGTTAAAGTTAAATAAAAGTGCTCGTGTGTATTGATAAATGCTCCAACACAGTACAGAACGCTATCAACACTTAACAATTATATGTATACCTATAAAAGTATATTCTCAACCGTTAAATCAATAAAAATATCATATTTATACGAATTATGAATAACAAATTACCAAAGGCCAGCATTGATTATAACTACTATAATATATAACCAATGGTATTATAAATTTGGTATTATACAAGAGTTAATGGCATTATAGAATCTTAGTAAAAATGTAACATAGTCATATAAAATTACAATAACATTTATGAGGCGGTTTACCGTCCACTAGAACCGCTAATTGAAAAAGTATCAGAACTCGTAAATTGAATAAAAATACAAAATGTGGTCTATTAAAACAGTAAAAAAGGCATTTGACTGTAAACCGCCTCTTAAGTTTAGTAGTCAAAGTAAATAAATACCAAATAAAAAAACATGTAGTATGGGGTCCGTCGTAAATGTACAAGTAGATCGGTAATAGGTTTTCTTAAAGGAAATCGTATAACCTATTACCGACCCAAAGGAATGTGTATGAATTGTGTAAGTATATGTGATTTTTGTACATGTATATGATTTTAAGTGGTGCGGCTGCTAAAAAAAAATAATTATAATGATATTTCAGCTATAAAAATACACTATTTAAAAATATACCTCCTTTATTCATCAAAATATTTACATAAGAACAAAGTTAGTGTATACGGCTACTAAAGCTCTTGAATATATGACGTTAATAGCTCAAATATAAGCTAACATACTAAGGAACTGAGTTAGTATATCCTCCTGCCTATTTACTTATGCATTTTAACAAAAATCATGGCACACAAAAGATACGACAAGTACTCATCAGCGACATGGGTCGGTAATAGGAATAAAATTGAGATTTTTGTTCCCATTACCGCCTATTTTTAATATTGAATTTTAAGCAAATTAAAATAGTATCTCATCAAAATGAATCATTACTTGTGTTCCTGAAAGTATCAAAAATGCATCAAAAGAACTAGAAGTTACATTAAAATGCTTGACGATATAATCTTCTGCTAAAAAAGAAACAAGAGTGCTTACGCCATTGGGAATGCCACACTATGGAAAATGCACTAAAGTCGGCGTCCACGGACGAACTGAGCAATTATTATTTAAATAGTCGAGTTACGCACACAAACAAGAGATGAACATTTGCAATACAAATACATCTACATTTTTTTTAAAGCAACCAATTGTGTAGCTTTAATACATGACATAAAAATGATAGTTTTCTGAATAGGGCGGTAATGAGCGCAGATTTTAACGGGTCGTTATTAGGTGCGTTTACGTTATACTAAGTGGGAAAAATACGAAGCTTACTCAAAAACTGCCCAAGCAAAGTTAATAAAATTTATATGGGACCAACTTGGGAGCATACCCTTTCATACAAAAAAAATATTTTTCAAAAATATTTTTAAACATTCATGACATACATCTGTCTGTCTCCCGGCAAATAAGTCACACTTCGGTGGTGATGTCAGAAGAGCATTGAGCATAGTATGCGCCCGAGCGAGGGGCGAGTTAGCTCGTGACACTGCATGCTGGCGGCACAGCCAGTAGCCGGTGACTTCGCAGCCTGATTGGCCACAACAGTCTTACTCTGAGAGGGTTAAAATTTAGTACACCGAGTAAAAAATTAGTACTCCGAGTCAAGGGCGTGGCAGGTGGGGGGGGGGCTGCCCCCCTACAGATAAGAAAAATAAATCGCCGAATGCAGAGCAACCAAATTCCACATTCTTGACCGATCATGCCCGCTGTCGAATTCGCCCAAAATTCGAATGAAAATTCTGTTCTATGCAGACCGTCCGCGTTGGTATAGTCTTTTGTTAAAGTGGGGCGAGGTGGAGTGGGGAGGCAACATGATGATATACAATCACAACAATTGTTTTTGTAAAATATAAATAACTGAGCAAATCAACATTCCCATGAGAAAATTTGTTATACCACAGATAATATAATACTACGTCTATACTAAAAGTTGTTCTATGTATGTTACAGTCTGTCAAATCTAATAAGTGCCGGGACATTATTGAAATAGTATAAGAATATTTATTAATATAGAATATTTCCTATAAGGGGGTCCAAAGGGGGCAGCTACCCTAACCCTAGAGATAAAAAGAAAAAAATGTCAAATACAAGGCATTTTAATATAAAGAAATTACATATCTATAAAGCCAATTTTATTTATTTGGACGACCCTTACTTGATTTTTTAAAGTACCATATCTCCTAAAAGGGGTCTAATCCGGAGTAAGGACGTAATTTGTATCTATGTGTTGGTGGTATGCTCAGTCATAATACCTATTAGGTTTCAGCTCTACAGTTTTAAATAGTTTTGGGAAAAACGACTCGAAAGGTCCGTTTCCAATCCATACATTGAAAATGGAAATTATTATTTTTCTCAGTTCCTATCGGGATTACTGAATTGTAACTGATTTATCAAAAATCACATGCCCACCAGCGTCGATTTTGGCCCCATTGTGCGCCGTAGAGGTAAGATTCGCACTACAAGTGTAGAGCTTGCATGTGCTCTTGACTCTTGACTGTCCTACATATCATACTTTTCCCATCCTCCCTTTATCAACTAAACTATACGAAAATAATGTGACACTTCTGCTGTACTTTACACTAGATGACTGAGCGCGTCCGTAGATTTGTAATGTGACCACAATTTTCTCCCAAAATCTAGTATAGTATAACTAATTTAATAAATAGGCAATATTTTATTAGTAAATAGTAAAAATTCAGTGTTCATAATGTATTATGATTATAATATAATATTTTAATTGGAGGGCTACCATATTACATCGAACCGCCGCCGACGCCCTCCGCTCCCTCTCTATATCAGCATCGTCAGATGAGTCCTCCGTGACTATATGCCCTAGGTATTTAAACTGTGTGACTCTCTGTAGTGGCTTTCCGCTTAAAGTCACTGGAGGAACATTATCCAACGAGCTAGAATTCGATTTAAAAATGATTAAAAGCTCGGTTTTCTTGAGTGTGAGTCCATGTGACGCAGCATAAAACTCACATACAGCCAACAACTTCCTGAGCGCGCTAATTGGTAGACTCAGGAAGACCATGTCGTCTGCGTAGCTGAGATTATTCACCGTAGTGCCAATCGAGAGCGTCAATCGAGCAATCGACGTTAGTCTCGCTGAGCTTACTAATCAACTGGTTCATGTAAACATTAAACAGAATCAGAGACATTAGTCCACCCTCCTCAGGTTGCTATAGAAGTTTAAGCTTCGAGCAAAGCTTGTCGTAACAAACCAAGTCAAAAGCCTTGCAATAAGCAGCATATAAGTACTGACGTTTCCCTATCCGTATAATACTTGACCGTCTGCTTAAGAGGGCGCCTAACGGTCCACTAGCGCCACTCTTTAAAAAAAATATTATCTCGTGACTGAGAAGGAATTATGAATAACGGCTAGTAAGGACCCTCGGTAAGTGTGTCTAGAATTTTCTAATACCTTTTATAAAGTTTCATATTGAGACACGGAGCAACAAAATACGATCTAGAGGAATGTGGCCGCTTTTCTTTAGATCGTATTTTGTTGCTTCGTGTCTCAATATAAAGCTTTATAAAAGGTATTAGAAAATTCTAGACACACTTACCGGTGGTCCTTATTAGCCGTTATTCATAATTCCTTCTCAGTCACGAGATAATATATTTTTTTTAAGAGTGGCGCTAGTGGACCTTTAGGCGCCCTCTTAAGCGCCAGGATAGCGGTCTCAGTTAATAGCGCCTTCCTAAAACCAAACTGAGCATCACTCAACTTTAAATAGTCACCAAGCCGGAGCTCAAGCAGACCATTAAATACCTCACCAATTATAGCGGCCAAAGAGATGGGCCTGTAGTTGGTTTTGTCCGCTATGTCGCCTGTTTTATTTTTAACCACAGGCACCACCACGCATTGCATAAGCTCCACCCGGTAAATGTGAGGTCCCACATGTAACAGATGCTCAACACCAAGCCCATCGTGACCCGGCCTTCCCTCTCGATAAACTTCCTACCACTTTCTTCACCTCCTTAGCAGTAAACCCAAGACGAAACACCGCCGGCACTCTAGCTTCATCCGTACACCGGGCATCTCTCAATGAAGAAGATACCACAATTTGTTCTTTATATTTGCTGGCTGTGTGTCTCGCATCCGTCTCACCATCAACACTCACGGGTAGGCCCGTTCCCTTCATACTATCAGTTTGATTCCAGAAACTCTTAAAATACTTTTCTTCGTGGCTCTTGACTCAATCAAATCGATACGTATCTAATAACATCTGAGATCATTTTACATAAATTAACAGCGCATTTACATCTCCTAGATATCTTGTCTAAAAAATTTACTTAACTATTCATAATATTAAAATGTATTAAAAATATGCATCTATTAATAGTATTCATAAGAATTGGGCTATTTTTAAATATTTTACCTAGCTTTTTTTATCAGCCAGAAATTGTTTTAATTAGGTACTCAAATTTTAATACCAGCTAAACTCGATTTATGAATAAGCTAATTTAGGAGTACCGGTATAGACTGAGGTAAGCTAGTTCTTTAATGTTACAGGATAATCAGTCTATAATGTTACCACTGCTAGGAAACAGGCCTCCTCTTTTTGTGAGAGAGAGTGGGCCGTAATCCACAGTGCGGGCTGGTGTATGTTATATGTATATATTCGATTTTTTTGTTCTAGTCCATGCCGGTTTCCTCTCGATGTTTTCCTGCACCATTTTGAGAGCAGTGGTGATGGAATAATTTACACAAAGTAAAATGGTAAACCCTCCATATAGGTGCCCAAGATACAGGCTTGCCTAGATACAGGCTTGCCTAGTTTGGGGCCAATGTAAACCCTTTCTTATATTTTTAGCAATAAAGATTTTATATTTACTTTTAAATTTTTTAAATGGGTTCGAACCCACGACCAACGGGGCCAATTAAGCACGTGGCCCGACAGATGGTAAGTGACCATGATTGGTGACCGCCGTCTCTGGACTAAGTTATATAGGCAATGCCAACCGTATATATATTTATGTATACGGTTGGAATTGTCTGGGATTTAATTTAGATTTTTTAAACATAAGAAATAAAATCGATGTTGGGCGTCCCTTTTTTTAATTTTTTTTTTTTTGAGGCTGGTTATCAAATAACTTCTCCCGCTCTAGGTGGAGCGGGAGGGCGTGTTGGGCGTCTCTAAATGATCAATTATACTTATTGCACAATATCACGAATTGCGCAAGAAGATTGCGGAATGATTGAACAAAAGATTGAACGAGTTTTTATCATATTATTAGTATTTATTAGTTATAATTTCCCAAATTTATTTACAGTTTAGTTTTTATTGCACTTTATTGTAATTGCACCGTGTAGAGGCCGCCTTAGACTTGAGAAGGACATTTCTATAGGAACGTAAATAATAAGATTTAATTATCCTGCGTCCCGATCAGCAAAATTTGTATTTTGGGAAAGGGTCATCTATTATTTCTTAAACATAAGAAATAATAGATGACCCTTTCCCAAAATACAACTTTTGCTGATCAAAAATAAATATTATCCAATGATTAGTTTAACAATCTACCTACTACATTTTGGTAATAGTCTCATCTCAGTTGATGCGGCCTACCCAAATATCCTTTCTTTGGTATTTTTCGTCGAATTGAGCTCCACGATTACTAATAAATGCTTGCACTGACTGGACAGGTCCACTCAAATCTGTGCACGTGGTTCTTTCCTCAAAAGACCATTTTCAGACACTAATCCACATGGTCCTCATATATAACTTGACCAAGATTATGTCTGGACTTTAAAAGAGACTACGACCTCTGAGTTTGTTTCGGCCTTTCTTCTCAGAGTAGTCAGATAGGAAACACCGACCCCATCTAGCTTATTTTTAATATTTTTTTATATGACGTGTAAAAGTGATTCCGATATCCTATTTACAGAATAAACAATTTCATTTCAGTAATAAAACAAAAAAAAAACAAATGGTTTTTAGGTTTCCGTAGACAAATGGCAACCATTTGTCAATTTCGGGACCCTTATAATTTCATCATGACTGTCCTGATTTACTCGGAGACTATTAGCACTTTATATAGTTACCCTAAGATTTTTGATCTGGGTCAAATAAGAAGAGATGGCACTTACAATTTGATATTTGACGGTGCGGTAAGCAGTTGTAGGATCCCTTTGATGATACTAGCACTTTTTGCACTTTTGGTTTCCGAAATAATACTTTTGGTAAGTCCGAATGCTGGTTAGACACTGCATGGGTTTTATCTAGTCAATGACAATATAAACACACACACACTCCCTTACTGTAATATACTTACTATACTACACAAAGCCAATTGTGGTATTAACAAAAAAAAAACATGTTTTGCTGATAAATTTCGGATGACCTTGAATGCAGCGTGTAAGTTTGTAAGCTTATTACCAGTTTCAATTTTAATTAAGATATCATCATCCTTTTTAGGGTTCCGTAGTAAACAAGGAACCCTTATAGTTTCGCCATGTCCGTCTGTCTGTCTGCGGCTTAGCTCAGAGACGGTTAGTACTAGAAAGCTGTAATTTGACATAGGTACCTATACATATTAATTACGCCGACGAAGTGGTAAAATAAAATCAAGAAAAATATTGTGTCTTAGGGTAATATTGTACTTACCTCCCCTACACGTAAAGTGGGGATGTTTTTTTTTCTCATCTATCCCATGGTGTGGGGGGGTATCGTTAGAATGGTCGTTCAAAAATATTGTGAGTTTGCTTTTGAAATCATTTTTGGATTCAGGGAATATTAAGCTTTTAACTGAAAATTTTGGTTAGAGTCAAGTGTCCCCCCCCCCTGCCAGCTAAATGATGGTACTTGGATTTGTGAAAAAATTCACAGCAGTGGTATATATAACGAAATTAAAAGGAAAATTATCACAGCTAAGTAGGCTGTACAGCAGCCTAATTACGTAATGCACGATCAATAATAAATTGAAACAAATTGCTAGTCCATTGCTTCATAAGTTCGAAAAAAAAATCTGCTCAATTTTTTTTTCGAACTTATGAAGCAATGGACTAGCAATTTCTTTCAATTTATTATTGATGGTGCATTACGTAATTAGGCTGCTGGTTAGCGAGTAATAATCGACCAACGTACATGTTTTTCAAAACTGCAATTTAATTGTTCCGCGCTTGTAACCGATATTTTTGATTTCGAGAGGATAACTATCGTGATTGTACAATGCCTCTATAGTTTTAGTGAGATTGTTTGGTAAGTAAATGTTTTTCCATCAGGAAGTTCAAAGTGTGTTATACCTGCTATCTACATAATTACGCAACACATTTTCGTTAACAATTCCGACTAATCTGTTTCAATTTGACAGATCAATAATTCATTGGGTTATTTACGTTGTTAAGCAGATGTTTTTTTCGAACGTACGAAGCAATGGATTAGGAATCTGTTTCAAAACGATTCAGGTTCTGATTGATCGTGTATTACGTAATTAGGGTACGGGTCGACGTTTGCTGTAGTGTTGTATGTAGAGCACCAGAACGGCAGCCAAGTCCTCCATGAATCTGGTTTATTTTTGCCTGTATTCATAGTTAAGCTCCTTAGCTCTTGTGAGAGTTCTCCAGTGCTCCAAACTTAGACATATTGAGTAGTTTACATACCTCTTTCTCTATATCTTTAAATATCTGCGACAAGAACTCGGCTCCTCTGTCAGTTGCTGTTTCTCGTTGAACGCCATAAAGTTAGGCCGCCATCACACGGACTGCACCACAACAACCGCACGAAGTCGCATCAGCAACCGCACGCAGTCGCTATGTTCAACTGCATGCAGTTGTCTGCAGTCTGATCTGACTTCACGCAGTTGATGCCAAGCATCTAGACCAGCTATCTAATTACGCAACACATTTTCGTTGACAATTCCGACTAATCTGTTTCAATTTGACAGGTCAACAACATTCATTGTGTTATTTATGTTGATGAGCAGATTTTTTTTTCGAACGTACGAAGCAATGGATTAGCAATCTGTTTCAAAACGATTCAGATTCTGATTGATCGTGTATTACGTAATTAGGGTACAGGAGCTCAGTGTTAAGTTTGACGACGAAATGGAAACACAGACATTTACTTCTCTTAATATTATTAATACGGCGCTGCCGCCGCCGGCAGCAATGTAATCGAATTAAAAAGCTGCAACGTGCAGCGCGGATATGGACGGAAGGTGATTTTTTCATACTGTTTCCGAAATTAAGACAAGATGAACATAAATTTTACAACTACTTTAGAATGTCAATTGCTGCATTTGATCAATTAAACGATTTACTAAAAGGATATCCTGACTTTACTTTTTATTAAAGAAATAAAGAAGTCTGTGTCGAAATCCATTTTTCAACGCAACCGACGCGACGCGCGTTCGGCTCCAGGACTAACTGCAATTAACTGCATGCGAACGGCGGTGGACAGCATGCGGCGACACTACACAACTGTAGCCGACCGCGCGAAGTTGAAGGCACGACTGCATACAGTTGATATTGACTTCACTCGACTGCAGCCGACTGCGTGCAGTTGATATCATGACTGCACGAAGTCGAACGTACAACTGCATATAGTTAAATATATAGACCGCGCGCGGTCGCTGCGATGCAGTCCGTCTGATGTCTGCCTAAGGCTGAAGTGGGTAGCATAAGCATAATCAGCCTATAATGTTCCCACTGCTGGGACACAGGCCTCCTCTCGGTGAGAGGGAGTGTATGTTCACCACGTGGGCCCAGTGCAGGTTGGTCAAAGTGGCCCGGCTGTCATTTGTAGATCTTTGACAGTCGTTACAGGTGGTCAGAAGCCCCCCGAGTCGGACAACCAGTCTTACCAAGGGGTATTGTGTTACCTAGTATCTGGGTTGTAGATAGGAAACCCCTTCATGTAAAATACTGATATTCAACTGCATCCAGTTTTATTGGAAGATGACCCTTACATAGTTGGGAAAAGGCTAGGCATCAATGAATATATTACATACATAAAGCCGTACTCACTAGCGAGCCGTAACCGCAAACGTTGCATGTACTGTTACCAAAAAAAATAGTGTGTACATGGTTCGCAAACCTCGCCTACTCCCGCGAAATAAAAAACTACGGATTTCGCTTATGGAGTAGGCCCCTGCTGCGAGCGGTAGGGTAGACTGGGTACGGTTGAAACATTTTAGCGATTAACGTCCATTGCATCGGAATTTGTGAAGCGAGCTATAACGAAAATATCCATACTAATATTATAAATTCGAAAGTAACACTGTCTGTCTGTATGTTACCTTTTCACGCCTAAACCACTGAACGGATTTCGATAAAATTTTGCAAGGAGACAGATGGCATCCCGAGGTAGGACATAGGCTACTTTTTGTTTCAAAAATAACCCTAAGATGGGGGGGATATAGGGGATGAAAGTTTGAATGGGAAACCTATAATTTCTTAAGTTAGAGCTATGCAAATTTAAATTCATGCTTTTGGTAATAAATAAAGAATTAGGTGTTTCAGCGTTTTTCAAAAATTCATCCCTCAAGAGGGTAAAATAGGGATGATATTAAAATTCACGTGAAATATTGTTTTTTATTGTGGCTTCTTTTCAAGAGATTTAAGGTATTGGAAATATAGTCATAGTCCGTATCTTGAAATAATATTAAGTCTTTATTTAATTAAAATCTGTCCACTCGGTCAAAAGTTATAACAATTTAAATTTATAAACTAACCTTTCAACATGTAGATATTATGTGTTCAATGGCGGCAAATCAATAGTGATAATAATAGTAAAACGAATCATTCGTATTTTAAGAAAGGCATTTAAAATCATATCAATCTGCCTAGCCTTTTCCCAACTATTTTGATGTCGGCTTCCACCAGTCTAACCGGATCGACCTGAGTACCAGTATTTTACTTGGAGCGACGGCCTATCTGACCTCCACAACCCAGTAACTTGTTAATACGATCATCGAATCATATAAACCTGTTTTATTTATTTTTTTAAACCGGACAAGTGTGAGTAGGACTTGCGCCTTGAGGGTTCCGACTCAAAGCTGTGCTTGCTCGGCTGCCCGAATATCCAAATCTGGATTGAAGGACATACTTACATAACTTATCAATTGAAATGTAACTTCGGGAGTACAAGCGTCATATTACTATCGGGAACCGACCCGTCCGAGCGCCATTGGTACTTTAGGCGTAGAGTAATGAAAAACAAACGAAATGTTACTTCAAAACACGGCCTTTTTGATCGCAGATTGAAGAGAAACTTTGCAGTTCATATATACAAAACAAAAAAAACAAAAAAATACAAAAAGTTTTATTAGTAAAGGAAAAGTTGATATTAATCTTACATAGATACAATTATGTGTATACCTACATCACAATGTGTTGGTTTGACCGTTGACCCCCAAACTAAGCAGGGCTTGTATCTTGGGGGTCGGAGTGCGATTGAGCAGAAAGAAATATGTCAGATTACAGGGCTAGTTTAGTAAAGCGGGTAATATGTTGTATGTGTTTGTGTGAGTGTCTGTGGGGGTGAAAGTGTGAGAGAGGGATGTTGTTTTCTGGCACTTTGGCTTGTCAATAAACATTATAGAAATGATTCTGTTTCGGTGTATGTTAGTTCCAGAAGCCATTTCTTTACCTACACTTTTAAGGCGAGCGGTTAGCAAATCTTTGATGTCCACTGATTTGCAAACCTTCCCGTGCGTTTTAGGCTGTTTTTGGGAGCCAACTTCTCTTTATCTAAAAGAACTAGCAACTTATAAAAAATCCATTAAATTTCTACATAATCTTGACTCCAAAATGTTTTTTTTTTTTTTTTAAGCGGCATAATATTTAATTAAAGGGCCACAAAAAAGCCACAGAAATGAGAAATAATGATTTATAACATGCATCTCCTCCTAAAATAACCATTATTTTGATTTGCTTCGTAAACTAATGGATAGGTAATTTAATAAAGAACATTTTGCTAGTTGAATTTTTTTCAAAACACGAAAATTTGATTTTATAAAGATTTATTCTAAAATCTGAGCGTACTCGCTAAGTAACTCTTGCGCAGAGTTAGTGTGCCACGAATGCTCAAGGTTATTTGGTCAGGGTAGCGCCTTTAAGTAGGTGAGAGTAATCATCATCATTTCAATCTAGTCTAGCTAATCGCTAAGAACAGGTTTTGCGTGGACAGTTCCTGTTGTTTTCATATAATTTAAATTTTTGTTTTTCTAATTTATATTTTATTATACTAGTTTATTTATTTACTTAGAAGTATACAAATTATTTATTAGGTATGTTGAAACTGTTTTTGTACTCACCGTCACTTGTAGGTTCATTAGAAAACCAGCGTCAGACAGCACCTGTCTGGCCATTAATGCTGAAATGAACCTTTTTGGCGCAGCAGTGAGGCACTCACTTTGTCGTTAAAAAAATTGTTTTTTGTTCACTTTTTTTTATTTTGTATTTTGTGTTTCACGAACTGTGTCCAAGTAAACATTATTCTTTCTCTTTCTTTCTTTCTAGTAAGCTGGACTACGTCTGGCCAAAAGGTACTTCGCAGGCGGAGTTGGAATTCTGAACACCCGCTTAGACAAGAGTTCACTATAGTCAGCTCTTTTGGGGAGGGTCTTGTGAGTGCGCACGATTGCAGTTAAAATGAATAGTTGCCTCACGCGGAGGACTTGGATTTCTCTATAAAGCTTTTCAGTTGAGAATCGGAATGGTTTCCTAAACGTGACCTTCAGAAGTGCCCTCTGAGCTCTCTCAACGTAAATCATGTGGCTTTTTCCGGCACTTCCCCAGACAGAGACGCAGTACTGAATTATGGGCTAACAGATAGCAAGGTAGACCTTTCTTAAGAGATCTGGAGACAGGTGGTCACGAAGATTCTTCAGTATGAAGCTGAGTTTCCTTGTTCTGCCAGCTATAGCAGAGATATGTGGCCAGAAAGAAAGTCTCGAGTCAATAGTGATGCCCAGATATCTGACTGACGAGGTGCGTTCAATCGAGCGGCATGTGCAGTTTGCAGGTTCTAGACCTGACGAAGGTGGGCAGGAGTGTATAGTCAGCTGTAGGTCGTTAAAATTTTGAACCGCTAAGGTAACACTTGCATGTTTCTACAGAGTCGAAGCTATGACAGTTTGTCTCGGCTGTGTTTTCTAAATTATCTAGAACGTCAAGTAATGCCATTTTTGTTATTTGCAAAGAGCAAGCTCATTGGGCTCGTTTTTGACGGGAAACTGTCTTTTAGCAATTCGGTTGCATGCAGGTATGGGGTGATATGTGTCAGAAAAATGTAGCTAGTGGGTGTAAGTGTGTGAGTGTGCTTGTGAGGTGAGCTCGTTTGATTGAGTAGGTCTGTGACATGAGGTGAGTGATTGTGTGGTTGTAACCTTGAAGAGGCTTGGTAAAAAAGGTTGTTGACAAGGTAAGGGAAAGTGAGACAATTAAACATAACGTCAGTAATAGAAATTGGAAGTCGCTGCTATTCAATAAGAATATTATCCACTGGCCCCGAGTGAGAATGCGAGCAGTTGAGGAAAGCGGTCGTGTTATCATGCGTCGGGATGAGGGGTCGAGGTTCTTCAAAATTTTGGGTCGATTTGGGGTCTGGTCCAGGGTGGGAACGAAGTCTTCCAATTATTTGATGGCGATAGCAGGATTTCCTTCTTGTTTCTTGATATAGATGAGCCCATTTTTGATCCAGCAGAAAGTGAAGCCATAACTGTATATAACCAATTTTATTTTCGAGTGTCAAAATATGCGGCAATATGTCGTATGTTTTTATTGCGATGAGTTGGAAGTTTGATTTTCGTAACAGCTCCAAGAGACCGTAGATCTAAGTTTTTGATATCTGTTTCTACTTGATACCTCCATGAGTTCCTGAGAGAAAGGGTCTTGACAGACAACGAAGTCATCCTTTTTTTTTTTTTTTTTTTGAGGGTGGGAAATTATCAAATACCTTCTCCCGCTCTGGGCGGAGCGGGAGGGCGTGTCAGACTTTTACTGACTAAAACCCACCCGTGTTCCTTCCGTTGCCTTTGTGCCGGGGTCGCGATATCCCTTTCGGACAAACCTGCAACCCCGGCAGGCATTGGCCCTTCCGGACCCCGTCAGTTGGTGCTGACATCTCTTTGAGGCGCGCGTGGAACACAACGCGCCGTCGACCCGGGCCTGGTCCCTATCGGACGGTGAGCTACCCATTACTCACCGTCCGCAAGCCCGCGCCTACGGTGGCCGGAAGTCGGCTCTCGACTCCCGACGCCCGGGGCGTCTCCTGCGGCGACTAGGGGCGCGAGGGCGCGAATCTTGCCTCTCCCTCGCGCGCTCCGCCACCTCCTACGCGAGCATTACTGCTCCTTAAGGCTTAAATTTTTACATTTTGAGGTACGGGAACCTAAAACACATTTATTATCTGCCTGTTACCTTTTCATGCCGTAACGGCTGAACGGATTTATATGAAAGGCATACGGATACGGTTAGGCCATAACCTGGGTTAGGATATAGGATACTCTGAATACCGGTAGCACATTCTACGGGATATTTTCCGACATCCACGCGGGCGTCACTCACTGACTCATTAGTATTACTTGTTAAAATGTTAGGAATATCGTATAATTTTGCAATGTTTGTAAGTATGTGAGCACCATGTATCTATCACACAATTAATTGATCTGTCATTGCTTCATTTTTCATTATTTTTACCTATCGTGGTATAGTAATCTTATTCTAGATGCGTCGTCTTCACATATAATTATATAATTAATGTATACAAAATATTGTAAAAACATTTTAAAAGAGTAACAGTGGAGTTTCTTGCCCATTCTTCTCCATACGAGAACTACCTTTTGGAAGGGGCGATTAGAATCAATTCTATTTTGTGCAAAATTGATGTTCAAAAGTGCCTCTTATGTGCCTAATTGAAATAAATTGTTTGACTTTGACTTTGCGAAGCCGCGGGCAAAAGCTAGTATTAAATAAAGAACCATATATCTCTCTACTAATGGGCAATGTTATTTGAGATCATTGTATGTATTGTATTTTATGTGTATTTTTTTTTTTTTTTTTTCAACCGTCCCAATGCCAGGGTCAGTTGAAACAGAGCCTGCGGTCAATTGAAACACATGCAAATAATACAATATATAATAAATAAAGATGTTTTATTCATTGTCTAATAACATTTTACGAGTCATAATGGTTCAACATCACAAATATTTTTTTATTAATATTCAAGTTTTTCACGATACTTATAATCTAACATTATTTTTAATCAGCCTTCAAAGGTTATTAAGTACAACTCAAATTATGGATTTTTAGCCACAATGTGCCTTTGGGTAACACGTGTGTTCAGAATTTTAGCGATTTTTTTTGTGATATTGTGACTTGTTATTGTGTTTGTTTATATGCGTTCGCTGCTAGCAGGTTTGTCTGGTGTTTGTTTTTTTAACTACATTGGTCACCATTAGCCATATTCAATATGAATATGGATAAAAACAGACGCCCCGACCCTCCTGATGATATCCCAACTACACCCCTTTCCGGCTTTTCCTCCTCTAACTTAAGTCTCACACCCAACCCATTAAGCCAGTTTGCAGATGTGGTCTGTAATCGGGTGTCCCAAATCCTTTCTTCCCAGTATATCACCCGTAAACGTCCCAGTAATGAAGATGATGTATCCAACCGTCTTACCAAACAACCAAAAACTCAAATAGGCCGTGTTAGGTACTCAGTCTCAGATAAATTACCTTATATAGTTCATGTTTCCCGTCAGGAAGCTCAGCCTAACTCTGGAACGACCCTACACCCTGTTACATTTGGGCGTTTCTTGTCAAATCAAAATTTCTCCAATATTATTGCAGTCAAGCGAGTCGGTAGAAATCGTGTATCGGTTGAATTTTCATCCCTTCAGGATGCAAACGCTTTTATTTCAAATACAAATTTATACGAGGCTATAATACCGTCTTTTAATATAACCCATATGGGTGTTGCAAGGTGGCATCCCTACTGACTTCTCGAAAGAGGAAGTCCTGACATATTTAAAAGTTCCAGTCGGCTGTGGCCCAATACTAAAAGTTAGGCGATTGAATAGGTCATCTTTCTTAAGATGGTTTAATTGAATACAGGCCCACAGAAACTTGTGTCAACACAAAGTTTTACCAAAGAGAATATTCTGTTTTTATACATCTTTAACTGTAGAAAACTACATATATGTCTACTAGTCTATCCCACCATTCAATGCCGCAAGTGTTGCCGATTTGGTCATGTTGCATCTCTCTGTCGTTCCAAACCCCGTTGCAGCAAGTGTGGCAATGATCACCCCGGCGATGGTTGTAGCATTGCGGAGAGCGAAGCTTTCTGTGTGTTGTGCTCTGGAAGTGACTTTGCTAATAGCAGGACATGTCCGGATTACAGCAGGCAGAAGACAATTAAAACTTGTTAAAATAATTAAAATTATAATTAAAAAAACAATTAAAATGTGTATACTAATTGCTATTCATTTTTGCATTGCATTGCATTTCAGATAACAGAACACTGAGTAAAACTTCAAAACATTATTTCTAGCAACATCTACATTTTGACGCATAGATAAACAAATGAAAAAACAAAAGGACAATGCAACTTTTAATTTGACCGCTGGCCCAAAAAAATGAAACCTGTTGTGCATAACTGAAACCTATGCCAAACGTTAGTACTAATCATCCATGACAACTTTTACTATGGGGGCAAATAAATCTATCCCATTAAAAAAAATATACAGGATAACAAACGTTTTGAAAAAGTGTCGATGTTTATATCACTTACTTATAGGTTTTGTTTTTAAACATTTAAAATATCGCCAATTGTAAACATATGGACAAATAGTATGTAGGATTCAGAATTGACAAACTACTATACAAACCTTAGTAAGTACTTATAGTTTTATAAACATAAAAAATACCTTAAAAATGACTCCTCATTTTGTTAACCACTATTTGTTTTAACTTAGCCAAAACTTATTTTTGTCGCTTAATCTAAGTGGCATATTCGTTAACTTAGTTTTTAAACATTAGTGCATAAAAGTTTTAAAACATGGTTGTTATTATCCATACAAAACGCTGATTTCATAGGGGGGGGGGGGGGGGGGGGCTATTATTTATTTAGGTTTAAAGATATTTATTTCCCATAAGAACAGTTCAACAGTTCATTTATAATGAGATACAGAGTTATTTCTAAATAATAAGTATAATTAAGTCATATAAAAATCGACACTTTCTTAAAACATTTCTTACCCTGCATATTTTTTTTACTAGGATAGATTTATTTGGCCCCATAGTAAAAGTTGTCATGGATGATTGATTAGTAGTACTAACGTTTGGCATAGGTTTCAATTATGCACATTGGGTTTCATATTTTTGGGCCAATCGGTTGCATTGTCCTTTCAATACTAATTCGCTCTTGTTGTTGGTTAATCACTCGATTGTGAGCCTTATATCCCATTTCTTGATTTTCATCGCCACCAGTCGCATCTCGTTTACGTACATACCTCAACAAGGAACAGTGGTTCAGTCCATTCTTTTCTGCCGCTGTTCTTAACGAATATCCGGCTTTTACATCTTCGTAGGCTTGTTTGTATGTTTGTCGAGCTCGCCGCACACGCGCCCTCTTTGCTCCGCTACCGCCAAGGATCAAACACGCGCCCCTGCGCTCCCTACACGCGTCCACAAAAAAACTACTCAACTACTGTGTGTAAGTAAATACACGCGCTTACAAAGTCATTCTCGTGAAATTTTTGTAATGACCAGTAATTTCTTGTTTTTTTTTTAATAAATAGTAGATCACTTCTTTCCCCATACATTACATGAATCCACCATCTTCGTGGGCGTTTATGATCATCGAGTAAAGCATCTATAAATATGTATGCTACACAAGCGAGAGACACTTCGTCCGACATCGTGGAGTTACAAACCAAGACTGCGGATAGATCCGGCTTCACGGCTTGTCGTTCGGTCAGTGATGTGGATTACTCTCGTACAGACTAGAACCTCGTTACTGTATCTGTTTGGTTATCGACATGAGCCTTAACTGTAACACATGTACACAATAGAACCTCGTTACTGTATCACGCAAGTTACAGTTACAGCTCGCTAGCGAGTACCCAGCTTAACATTACGCATTTCTTTGAATAATTAATAGCAAACGTCGTAAAAGATCGTGGATAAGATGATCGATCACTATGAAATGTAGGTAACCTACATATGGGAATCTTTTTTTGAGATTTGTGAATTTTCTACTACTCTAACCTCTGTTGGTCCAAAAGTCTGAATCCTTATACGGAACTGCATCGATTGGCATCTTAAAAATAAAATGTAAGAATGTTTTCCTGGCTAACTATACCATTTTTCCAAAATCTGTGAATGCAGTTAGCAATTAAGTACTCAAGATGTATTTGTATTATATGTATAGTTATTATTGTGTGTTCAGTCACATAATGTCTTTGTGTACTTTTATCGTCAATCATCAACATCATGATAATGTCTTTATGCACTTTTATCATATTAAGTATTCATCTTAACACGTTGCGGGACGGAACTGACTTTTTCAAATTATGCGATATGACAGTAAAATTGCCCATACAAGTCACGACCACTGCGATATCCGGACTGCCGTAGAGCAATACTATCTATACCTATGAGATATTGATGTGATACGACAGTAGAGACGGTTTTCCTTGTTCCTCTATACGAGATTTCGCTGTAATTGCCGTACCTGACTTCAGAAGAGTATAAAATTGTAGGTACGGCGGTGCCCGTACTGTCATTTTTCAACTTCGAAAAATCAACTGCTAATGCAGAGCGTCCCGCAACGTGTTACAGAACTATACTGCCCTGCTAAGCCGAAAGGCGCTATCTCAATCGTAGTAAGTTTTGAGAAAATTGACTTTTTTGTTAATTGTAATTTAAGGAAACATATGGAAATAAAAAACTTCTGAGTGTTTTTTTTTTAATGTTTTAAGTTAGATAGCGATATTTGGCTTTACCATTAGATGCGAAATTGTTATAGCTATTGAATGGTATTAAAAAAACTAAAAGGGTGTATCTCTGAGATAGCGCCTTTTGTCTTAGCAGGGCAGTATAATATGTTTAAGTAATTATGTAACTATATATAAATAAATTGGTAAAGATGGAATCCTCCTATTGCGTATTAAGCGCCTACGACACTTGAATAGGTATTGTAAGTTGTCAAGTTGAACTATTGCTATTAAATTATTGTCAGGCGTATTCTACCTGAAAAACTGGTGTTTTCTTTTAAATATAAGTAGGTTTATTTAATAGTACATCTTACGCGAACATTTATCTCAGACACGAATCATCCATTAAAGTTGAGGGTTTCAGCCGATCTAAGCGTGGCCGTGTTAGGACGGATACGCTGTAGCACGGCCTTTATTCCCATCTGCCCCCTTCGAGCTTGCCACCGGGGTGGTGGCTGGCACTAAGTAGTGGCGTTTACCACTCCGTGGCAGATGACACTTATTTAGTGTCATCTGCCCCCTTCATGATGATTGTAAGGTGGTCGATTCTCCACCGCGTTCTCATATTACGTACTGGACATTATCAATAGAAATTTAAATAAAACCACTGGATATCATTAGCAATAAAAATTAACTTTAATAATGGCGAATAATTTTGGAACTTTTATATATTTATAAAAACAATTTACATGTTGTATAGATATAATTTTATATTCTCTATTTCTTTATTAGTATAACAGTACTCTTACAACAATTTAAGATGGGTGTAAAATCATTACATTATTTTAACAATATTTATACATTTCTGTTTCTTTATTGGGTATAGTCACAGTTTTTTTACACAAGTGATGAATATTTTCACAAAATGGAATAATCAGCAAAAACTTATGCTACAGCAAAATAATCTTTTAATTTTAAATAATGTTCTATTGCCACAATCACAGTATAATTTACAATAATCGACTAGTTTTTATACAAAAAAAATATATAAGTAAGCGATTGGTTTTCATGACTACGTGTCATTAAAACCAATCGCTTACTTATATTTTTTTAACTAACGACACTAACGAAAACTTAACCAAGATTATAAAAAAAAAAATAAGTTTTTTTAAATTACCAACTAAGATTACAGTTTTAATCACAATATTATTAAAATTAGAATAATGTACCCATTAGTAACAAAAAATAGTAATAATGATTCAAATCACAGTTGTAAGCTTATGTAATCATATTAATTCAAGAAAATTTTAAATTAAGTACGCACCATTTCCTAAAAGTGGCCTACTGTTATTTGATCATCCAATAACGCTAATTGAGCGTCTTGAATGAAGTCTTCATTGGACATAGATTTTTGATCCCTTTTTTTAAATATTTTGTTTTGTATTAGAGTTTTTTTAACGTTGACTAACGAAGTGTCTTCTTCAATGATATTCAAAAAATGCATAATATTTGGATTCTTTTGTCCCATAGCTTTGTTTAGCTTGTTGTGCCAACCTTCTAAAAAATTGTTGGTTCGGTGGCGTTGGCCATACACTGACAAAATTTCTAGCGAATCAGACTTTATCCACTGTTTTTTCATAGAGGACCTGAATTTCAGTAATTGAGGGTCTTCAGTATCATGACGCGTTATATATTTCCAGCCATTTAATAACTCATTACGAGGCAATAAAGGTTTAGGGGTATGAGGAACAGGGTGTAAAGTTCACTCATCCCCCATAGAAAAGGGAGGATCCTCCGACCAGACGGGTGTCATGTCTGGCGGGCAATTGCCCAGAGGTTGAAGTCGTGAGCTTGTATATATGTCCACCGCGCGGTAAACTCTAATTGCGCGATGCAGGATTTGAGTGACGTCAGGATGTTGTGTGACGTCAAGTCTTTGATGCGTAGTTCACATGTGGCGGTGTAGATGCCGCCACAAAGGTAATACTGCGCTAAGTTCTATTTCTCGTCTCTTAATTTTTTCGTATCTTTGTGTCAGTCCAAGTTCTTTTGCTTTCTTCCAAATATTTTTATCATAATGATAATAACAGCCGGAAATTTCTGTATTTGGGAAAGATTTTTTTATAGCTTTGATCGCAGCATTTTCAAAGTCTGTCTTAAATTTCAATGGTTCCCACTCAGAAATCTGCGATTTTATTAAATCGAATAGTAGGCTTTACATGTCATTTTATTCATAAGACAGTACAACAACGGCACGATGTTAGTGGCTTCTCTATCGCTCCCCAAATCTCCATGAATTACGTACATTTGTTTGAAACATGTTGGGCAACTTTTAAAAGTACCATTGCTGAAGTAGTCCGTGACCTTTCTAATTAATTGTCTGGATTTTTTGGAGCAGAATATAATGATACGTACTCCTTCATGTCTGTAGTCGGCCATCAAAAATTCTTGGTATCTAGCTGGGATTTCCACCTCTTCAGCTTCACAACAGGATATTTTTGGCAATTCTGCTGTCTTATTTCTATGCCTATATAATGATGATTTGATGTTATTAAATAGAGGAAGTTGCACAATATTACTCACTTCGGAATTATTCATCTCTGCCATTGCTTTGTTGTAGATAGTTGGCACGGCGGGAAAGTTTGGCTCTGTTATTTTCTCCTTTATTCTTTGCAATAATATTGCAGTCTAATTTTTTGGGAAATCTGGTGTACAGTTGTGGGGCTTCTCATCTACAATATTCTTCCCCTATAAAAAGAAACACATATTAAGTGAATATTCTTTAAGACTGACCGAAGAACCGACCTGACTGAAGTCAAAGATAAGTAGCTACATACTTACTTAGGTACAGATTGGCATATTAGCACTTATCTATTAATTTGTGACTCGCGTTGGATCAGTTTAGATCAACATGTCTTATGTTACTCATGTCTAACTCTTTTATTTTTGACCTTATACCTAACTAGCGACCCATTCCGGAGCTCGATAGCAGAGCATTTTTTGAGAATAAAATATAGCCTATGTTACCCACTGATAATGTAGCTTTCTGTCGGTTAGTATTTTGAAAACCGGTTCAGTAGTTTTTGAGTTTATTCAATACAAAGAAACAAACAAACAAATCTTTCCTCTTTATAATATTAAGTGTTATAAATTGTTGAACTAGACCAGATTAAAAAACTTACTAAACTGCAATAAAAAAAAACTTCTACTTACTTTCATTCTTAAAAGACCGCGACACTTATTTTTTCTTCTACCTGAGCACTCCCATACCACGTGACCAGTGGTTTTATATTGTTTTTTTTATAATATATTGATGTCCCGCAAGTAACAGCACTTTACCATTGTTTTTATTAATATAAAAAATCGTATCAGACTCTTGGAAACTTCCACTTGCTAGTGGTTCCACCATATTGGTATATTTGCGCGCGCGCACCACGCAGTCTCTGATTATCTATTGCAAATTGTGACGTACAAGGAATTTCCGTAATCTATGGAAAAATACTGTAAAGCACTAAGTAGGTACTGGTACTAGGTATTCTCCCTATTTCTAGAGGTCCCCTTTGGATCTCTACCAGAGGGGACTCTCGAAATAGGGGGAATTATATTGAAACGCGGAGGACTTGGAACTAATATATTATTTCTTAGACAAATTCACAATTCAACTTTCATACTAGATCTGACACATTATTTTTAATAACAACAATATAAAATATATTTGACACACGTTTGAATGTAGAATAGGATATTATCTCCGGCCAGAGCTTTCTGCTAAAGGCAGGAAGACACAAGCCTCTACAGTACTGTAGCGGTTTGTGGCGGTGGAGGGATTAAATTTTGTTGCTAATGATATCCAGTGGTTTTATTTAAATTTCTATTGATAATATCCAGTACGTAATATGAGAACGCGGTGGAGAATCGACCACCTTATAATCATCATGAAGGGGGCAGATGACACTAAATAAGTGTCATCTGCCACGGAGTGGTAAACGCCACTACTTAGTGCCAGCCACCACCCCGGTGGCAAGCTCGAAGGGGGCAGATGGGAATAAACGTAGCACGGCCACTGAAAATGGTATATAAGTCATGAAATAATGTGGTACCATATCTCTTCTAGTACCAAAAGGTACATATCCGTACAGTCTACTGCTATATCCATGACGTTGTTTGGCATCGTGGCCGGGCCAGACCGGAACACGTTATTTTTATGTATTAGTGTATTATTTTATTATGTTATTAGTGTATTATTGTATTATGTTATTAGTGTATTATGGATATGAGTCATATTATCGATCCAACCTACGACAGTTCATAAAGAAACAAATCACAACAGATTAAATTATTTTATTTGTGTTGGCCTCAAAATATTCATAGTACATTTTACAACAAATGTTATTTATTACATTATACTTATCAATGCAAGAACTTTGAAACTTTTAATTCGCTAAACATTTAAAAATTGACAATTTTAGCAACTACAAATAACTATGCGTCGATGAAATTTTCATTATCTACTTAAGGAATGGAGCGATAAAGTACTTACAAGCTTAAATAATTTACAAAACATGCATCCAAGGACCTGTTTGAGGTAAAAAATAAAATAAAATAATTGGTGTACTTAACTTTATTTGGTAACTGCAACAAATAAGCTTAAACAACATCAAGGCAAAGCGTCTATATATTACAGGACCTCCGTACAGTCGTACACTAGGCACGCAACGCTGTGGAATATCAACATTTTATTTTAATGGAAGTTACTCACAAGTCACGGAACAGTTAAGTACTAGTTGTTCAACAGAAGCACTAGGCGATGCTAAAAGCGGGTTGGCAACAATTTCACTATCTCTACAAAAAAAAAACACTACTTGCAAATATATTATCACGCTGTATTTGATGTAAAAACTTATTACAACATAAGTAAAAAACTTAATTAAAAAAAGAAAGTGCAGTATTAAGCGGAAACGCCCCGTTCACAGCTCCACCGAGTTCTCGGAATTTGTAAAGAACTGCATCAGCGAAGGTGTGAACGAGCCCTCCAACACAATACATGGCTACACCGAATTATTGGTTAAAACAGGAACATAATCCACTATAAACTGAAGATCCACATAAAATTTCATATTGTACTGATTCAATGATTCCATATCCACTGATCTCATACACTGCGTGAACACAAGAGAGCAAACAAAGATTAAGTAGCAAACTATAGCAACGTCACCGTCGGTACAAACTGGAATGTCACACAATTATAAAAAATACTGATTTGTTAAACAACAAAAAACTTATTAATACAAAATATATTTGAAAAATCACTAGCCGAGGATGTTGCAACCTGAACCCGTTCCCAATAAATAAGTTAACGAGGTTACCATAATAAAAATATAATCCCATAGACATTGCACCTTAAATTACATTCACCTTGCAACACCCTCACAGACCCCAACTACCAGAGGGTTGCCATTGTTAAAAAAATATTGCACCGATAATTTATAATGTTCCAGAACTAACATAATTATGGTACTATTGCGCAGAATTAATAAATTTATAATATAAATACACAACAGATGAGCGCGTGGCTCTAACATTACAGAACAATATAACTCTGGCTGCTGTCACACCGGTCTTGTTGCAATGTAGTTGTCAAATTGAATTACATTTATATATTTTTATTAATTAATTAGGTAACGACAACACTACCTGTTAACCACTGACTACATCGACTTATTAGTTATTAAATATTATCTATACCATATTATATAATTTTTCTAATGGTAATCTATGCCCTCGCTTGAACTGAGATTGCTGTTCAATGGTTCTCGGGTACACCTTTCGATGTCATACATATTATTGATCAAGCATAACGATACAGAAGGAGTGAAAGTAATTATAAAATTAATATTTCCGCATTGTCACAACTGCCAGCAGTTGTTTATCAGTGTTACCATGAAAAAAATTTATAAACTAAAAATGTAGGTAGTGGGCAGGTCTGATGGTTTGGGGATATCCTGGCAATAGACCAGTGACTCAAAGACCACTTCTATGAAGATAGAGTTGAGAAAATGCCAAAATTACTCACTAAACTCAATGTTTCATACAACTCTTAAATATATTTAAAAAGAGAAATGCAATGTATGTTACTCCATATAAAACAATAAATAACTTTACAATCCCATTATTGTACAAATTTCGTTATAACTTGGCATTCATATTCCATAGCTTGGGGATCACGCGAGTAGGTTGAGCGTTTCATTGGAGATATATTATGTTGTGATAACATCTCACTTTTTCATGGTAACACTAAATGCAATCTCAGATTAGTATCAGCTCGGGCAGTGCGCGTAAGTGGCCGAGCGCGGAACATTATTGCTTAAGATGAGGACCCACCACTGGCATCACTCTTGAATTCTATTACACCACGCAATTCAATTCATAAATCCTCAAATGAACTGAGCTACATTACACTATAATGGACAAAACATTATTTTTTTCAACGAGTGAAATTACCCCTTTAGTCAAACGCCTAACATTTATATAATAAGTCTAATACCAAAATGAATTTTTAATTCAAGTATATAGCTTTTTCAAGCATTTGGTTATGAAGGAACGCTTGGGGGCTGTAGACATGGTAGGAGTCGCGCCGCCGCTCGCCGCTCGCACGCACACACGCAGGCTCGCATGAACGCTCGCACGGTCGCATCCACGCACGCACGCTCGCTGCGCGCTTACTCGTTCTCGGCGCGCATGCCGCGCACCTCTCCCTCGCGCCGGAGCTTCTCCAGTTCCTCTTTGGTGCGGTCTTCGATGGCGCGAATGTCCGCCATGGTCATGCCGAACCAGTCATCGATTGAGCAGAACACTTGTCTGGAAATAATAAAATAAACTTTGTTAAGTATCATCACGTGGTTGTTATATAGGTAAAACTCTGCCAGCTCTTCGGTTCGTGGCTGTCATTTGAAAAAACTTTGACAGTCGTAACAGGCAGTCAGAACTCCGAAAATGAGACAGTATTGCCAAGGGGTATCGTGTTACCCAGTAAATGGGTTTTAGAGATCAGATAAGCAGTCGCTCCATGTAAAAAAACTAGTATACAGTTGCATCCGGTTAGACTCGAAGCCAACCCCAACAAAGTTGGGGGAAGGCTAGGCATGATAATCTAGCTGGCCGCACATCAGTCAAAATCAAAATATTTTATTTCACACAAACCTACATGGGCACTTATGAAACGTAAGAAGCTAGGTGCACGGTTCCAATTGGTCGTTTCCTATGGAGAAGAGCCGGCAAGAAACTCCACAGTATTTATCTAACGGACCCTTGATAGCGATACTTTAACAATTCAGAAGTGTTTGTAATTGGTTTAATTGAAATAAATGCTTTGAGTTAGAGGTCACCCGTATGGAGATTGCCACAGTAACCGTGTATTTCTTCGGCATAAGATGATTCTTTAGTCACTCGGGAACAGTGTACCTTTCTATTATTGAAAGATTTTTATTTTACTAACAACCTGTACATACCTCTTTAGTATATTAATTTAAAAAAACTTGCTGCGCCCCGCGGTTTCACCCCCACAAGTCTCGCCCCCGAGTACCCCCGTGGGAAAGAGTGTGTTTATGTATGTATATCAGTATTGAAGTATATTAATAGATTGAGTTGAGATTGTTTTTCTAATCAGGCTTTCTATTTATTATTGTATGTGTTATCGACATGTGAACTTTGTGATACTATATTGCATATTAATTTTATCTTTTAGTCTGTTGATGATAACAAAACCAACCTGTAATAATGACGAATAGGTACCTACTTATACATATCTTTATTAAAGTTTAAGGGATAAATATCAAGATAATGGGGAGTAGCATTGAAGAATCTGATCCTTATCTTCAATAATTTTACCAATTTTATGTTTTATCCCCATATAATTATATCTCATACTAGCTTCTGCTCGCGACTTTCATCCGGCGGGAAACTGTGAGCGTTAAGGAAAGAGCGACGGGAGGCCGTGAGATGTGACGAATGAGCGGCCTGCGTTGCTCCGCCGTCTCATCGTAAGGCGCGTTCAGCGCTTTCGGTCAAATCATAGATTGAGTCGACATTTCCAATCTCAACCCAGAAGAAATAGCGAAACAACCTCAGGGGTCAGTCTCTTTTAAAGTTCGGACATAATCTTGGTCAGACCACGTAAGGACCATTTCAGACACTAATCTGTGTCTGAAATGGTCTTTTGAAGAAGAATTTGTCAGTAGTACCTTATCTTACTATCGTACCTTAATGGGCCATTTATTAACGACCGGGTACTGTACTAAGTAGAAAATGTAACTCACCTATGGAAAATAGTGAACAGCCGTCGCTCCGATTTCTGGATCACATTTTCTACTTTACTCTGAAAATAAAAACATATCAAATTAATGAAGGAATAAGTAGCCCTACAGACTGAATTTCGGCCAATCTTAGCGGAGACTAGGCATCTACGCGTGAGATATTATAGTGCACAAGTGTGTGAGACACAGGTGCACTCACTTTCAGAGTCCGATGGAACATGGGACGGCAATCCGACACGACCGGAGACAGTTCAGTACCCTAATTGCGAAATACACGATCAATCAGAATCTGAATCGTTTTGAAACTGATTGCTAATCCATTGCTTCGTAATATCGAAAAAAAAAAAATCTGCTCAACAACGTAAATAACGCAATGAATGTTGTTGAACTGTCAAAATGAAACAGATTAGTCGTAATCGTTTACGAAAATGTGTTACGTAATTAGGGTTAGGCGAATGTAGTAATTGAAAGTTGTATGCCCCGCAGTTTCAAGCCTGTACTAATCTGAGAGCAGTCAATACAATTTCAAATAAAGTTAACTGAAACTTCAGCGACGAGACTGCTCAAAACATGAAACTAAAAAGTGTCTTCGGATAAGGTATCTTGATCAAAATATGATTCGCGATCATAAAAAATACTGAGTTAGCCTAGGTACGTACAGGCGATTTTTCCCGCGGCGTTTTTTTTCGTGCACTGGATTTTCAACGCTCTGCTTAGCGCCGAAAGTTGAAAATCCAACAGTGTCTTTTTTTCAACGCGCTGGGACGAGAGTGCGTCCCAGCGTCGAATGTGGGCTTTTAAGTGATGTCCCGGATCGTGAGTATTTGAAAAATGTGAGCTTCTGATACGTATCTCAACTTTCTTCAGCTTCAGCAGAAATTATTTATGAGCTGCCAACTTACTGTTTTTAATTCTTGAAAATAACATTGTTTTAATTGATGTCAACACCATGATAATTAGCATTAACATAGCACAAAGATTAGAGGTTTGATCTCATTATAAAGATAGTTTAATTACTACCTTATAACTTACTCTACTTTAATTATAATAAATGTGATTACATTTTTAAGAAATAAAACTAGTTTGTGTTGAAGTTAACATTATTTTTTAGGAGTAGAGGAACAGGGTGTAAAGTTCACTCATCCACCATAGAAAAGGGAGGATCCTCCGATCAGACGGGTGTCATGTCTGGCGGGCAATTGCCCAGAGGTTGAAGTCAGGAGTTTGTATATATGTCCACCGCGCGGTAAACTCTAATTGCGCGATGCAGGATTTGAGTGACGTCAGGATGTTGTGTGACGTCAGGTCTTTGATGCGTAGTTCGCATGTGGCGATGTAGATGCCGCCACAATTTCATTGCTACCTATATTTAAAATTTGATATACGTAATGAGATGTATTAATTAATATGAAGATCCGTTCAAGATCCGCCAAAAATTTACGGATACAATATACAGGGGGTCAATGACGCGTTAGTGTGCCGTTTCTGAAGATCGAATATTGCGTACGGCTAGGTAACCCATCTACCTCTCTGTACTCATTGGCTTTAGATCACTGACCTGAAGTCCAAACCACTTGAACTCGGCAGTGACGAGTTTGTAGCACGTCATGACGGGTTTGACTTCGTTCTTCCAAGTGGCACTGGTCAGTGGGCCACGGTTGGTCTTGGTGGACTTGAACTTTGTGGGGTCGGTCTCGGCCTTGTAGTCTGCGGAGGAGAGCGGGTCGTGAGCGATGTCTATGTGCACCACCTCGCGGTTCTTTAGCTTTTCCGGAGGGAGCTCGTGTACCTGGAATCGAGAATAAATTTGTGAAACATGGTTTAAATTATGTAACATCTATTCTCTTGCCTTCCTGCAATGCCTGTGGGAGTGGGAATTCTGTGGGAGTGATTTTGTGAAAAGAGATGGAAGTGTATTACAGGAAGCCAGGGAAGAGCGCGCTATTTGATTTGACCAATGAGCGCGCGCGGTGCTAGAGTTGGCCGTCAGAAACGACCTTGAGCATATTTACACTAAAAACATGTTGTTTGTTGTTTTTTTTATTTTCACCCTTTTTTAAACGGTTTTTAAATTCTTTGAAATCACAAGTATATGTCTCCGCTTTCCCCCAAATTGAACAAAAATAACTCTCTTCAATAAAAATTACATTACTCCTACTGTTAATTAAAAAGAATTATTATTCATTACGAAAATTAATTTCAAATACCTGAATATTTTTTTCAGGATAATGTTATGTTGCTTATTACCAAGGTGAGATGTCAGATGTTATGTTACACATCAATATGCGTAATCGTTTTTTTAGGTTATAGCCAGCAAAATTTTTTTTTTTGAAATTTGCAGTTCCATTTCATTTTGAGCAGCTAACTATACCTACTCGCTTCTCGATAATCGCCGGCGATGGGCCAGTTGTAATATGAACAAATTTTCGTACAACTGACCTCGAGGGATTCACGTCACAACGTAATGACTTTAGTAATCTCATTACTAGTGATTATACCTCGCGTGAGCTGGCCGTAAACTGTAATTAGAGTTATTTTATGTGACAACCATTCGGGAGGTTAACTTAAGTGGGTTTAAATATTCTGTGCTACACAGATCTACGATTAGTTGTTTCGATATTGAAATTATTTTGATTCTCGTTTAGGTTTTTGATACATTTACAAAACAAGAAGGTAATATTGAAATAAATGAAAATCTGTTTAGGGGTAATTGATCATTGGACTTTTTTTTATGAACTCGCGAGCAATAAATCAGCTGCTCCATACGTTTATGTTCGCCTCGACAAAATGGAGAGAACCGCTGTTTTATTTTCCGGGTTTGCTAGTATTGTCGTATAGTAATATTTTCCATAATGATGAGTACAATGATATTGTAACACCACTATGAGAACTAAGGTCTATATAAATCTGTTTCCAATTGATGTTATTTTTATTTAAACAAATATCAACTTAATGTAAATATAAATTAAGTTCATTTAAGCGTGACTAGTATACAATTCAAAAAGTCATAAAGTTGTAGCGCAAACTGAACCTTATGTGTAAATATTAAAGTGATTTTTACAAAAAATCGTACGTATTTACATGTTTGGCAATTAAAATTTTAAACGTTGAATAATCAACATTTGGATCAACCTTGCTCTACAATGGGCTGTCAATCTGCCTAGCCTTTTCCCAACTATGTTGAGGTCAGCTTCCAGTCTAACCGAATGCAGCTGAATATTAGTATTTTACATGAAGCGACTGTCTATCTGACCTCCACAACCCAGTCACTGGGTAACACGATACCCCTTGGTAAGACTGGTTGTCAGTCTAATGGGCTTCTTGCTACCCGTAACGACTGTCAAGGATCTACGAATCACAGCCTAAAGATATTTTTTTAATAAAGCGTAGCTTTCGTCCGCTGCTTTGCCCGCGTTGTCGTGGGTAATTATTGCACGGGACCTTACTATCGGGATAAAAAGTATCCTATCGCCACCCACCCACGTCATGGTCTATCCGTATTGAATGAATGAATGGAATGCACCGACCCCAAAGTCTGGTTTAACCAGACTCGATAAATCGAATGAACATTAATTTGCTCCAAAGATTTGCTCTAGCCCCTGGAGCCTCATGTTTCATGGGGTACAGAGGCCATTGCATATCAGGGAGTAGACCGGGGGGCGCGGTCATGGTAGGGAAGACGTTCAGCCGTGGAGGCGTAAAAAAGGGTAACACACAGTTATTAAGTATGGAAGTAGGTACCTATAGTATATAAGTATCAGTATGGATAAACAGTAAGAGACTTTTTTGAGAATTCACAAAATTCTGTGATAATTCACACATCTTACATCACGTAATGTATCGTTTAATTTAGTAATTAGTTCTGCACACCGAGGTACGACAGCACTTTAAGCTATATAAATTTGTAGGCTGAGCTCGCACTAAATAAGTTTTCCGTCCTAAGAGAGGTCAGCTTACACTGGAAATAATAGCTTGACATGTGATCGTGCGAACTATTAATAAACATAATATTTCAATTACAGACATATTACTATTTAGGATTCCGTACCCGAAAGGTGCCAAACGGAACCCTATAACTAATCCTCCGCTGTCCGTCTGTCTGTCAGCGGGCTGTATCTCATGAACCGTAATAGGTAGACAGTTGAAATTTATATAATAAAGTGAATAATTAAAGGGTAAACCCACATACAGAAAAACGTGTTTTTTTCGGCATTTTTTTTCTTGTTCTTAATACGATACAGAACCTTTCGTTTGCAAGTCCAACTCGCAATTAGCCGGTTTTTATGAGTTGTCCATAAACAATTATAACTCCTTGTTAGTCAATGTCATGGAAGTATGAGCGACCTTTGTACCTCGGCTTAAGTAAATGACGAAGATGTAGAAACACTTGTAAGTTTGTAATGATAACTTATACTTAAATGCCATGGAATTTAAGTATTTAAAAAGCATATTTGTATAAATAAGCAAATAACACAACACCTGTAATCTCATGTTATCTGGTGTCATTGGTTGAACGCAATAACAGCCAATCAGATCAATTGACATGATATTTGGCAACAATGGTTTTCAGGAACAGTGGGACTAACAATAAATACCTGAAAAAAAAATCAGCCACTCAGTTCAGTTAAGCTACTGAACTGAGTTGCTGATTTTTCCTCCAGACTTGCAGCTTCCAGACCTCCTGCTTAGTCTTGAAGGCTTCGCCAAATTGAAAGCGTAATTAGCGCGCGTCAGAGCGCTAAGTACAACGCAGCACGCAACGCTAGTGTCGCGGCGTTGCTAGCGCCGGCGGCGCTCTGTTTGACAGTAAACGTACATCATAGTGCAACACAATAGGGATGATGACTAACATTTGTTTTTAGTCCGTCATGGAGATTATTAAAAAATATTGGACACGTATTTTTTTCTTTTTTTACGTTATCTAAAGATTAAAGCGATACATTGAGTTCAAATGTGCCATGACGTCACGAGTATGTAGATTTTATACTTACTTGTGACGTAGCGACCCCCAAATCAAATCAAATCATTTATTACTTTGCAAACATGGGTAATTATTACATAGATGTTTCATTTTAAAAGTCCTCCATGTTCTAACGTCACATGGGCATGCAAATCATATTTATTAAACACAAATTTAAAGACATTATAATTCCCCCCCCCCCACCCCCCAACTTAAAATGCGTTTTATCTAAGTAATTTTTGATTAATATGATAAAGCAAAAAATACGTGTCTAATATTTTTTTATTATATGACTGACGGACTAATTAGAATTTCTTTTTTTTTTTACCCAGGCGTCATCCCTATTCGGCGCTATAGCGCAGTGTCAGGTTAGCGCTCTAATGCGCGCTAAATACGCGTTCTATTTGGCGAAGCCTTTAAAGTTCGGGTAGTGTACTCACATTGTACTGGTCGCCGGCGTCCGGTAAATGCAGTGACTCTATGCAAATTACGAAGTTCTCCTTCATGTAGCCCGGATTCTGTAAATAATTGAAAATCATTATATATTACTGTTCAGGTGGGAAATGTTGCAGGACTTTTGCCATTGACTCCGGGCTGCTTCTGAGAAATTCCAGATGGAAAAACCCAATAACACTTTTGTCTCACCCGGGAATCACCAGGACCTCAAGTTCAGTAGTAGCGCTTGCGACCACTAGACCAACGAGGGTTTTTGCCAGACATAATATGGATAACAGGAAACTGCAGTCCTTTCACAATAATTTTACTTCTAACAGCGGCAACCCAACAGTAACCTTATAGTAATCAGAATAAAGTTCACTATGATTCTGACAGACTTGTCAGTGGGAGCACACCAACAGCAACCTTATTACAACGACAATAAAGATCACTGTGATTTTGACAGTGTTGAAAAATCGGAGGTAAAATAACTTGAAAGCATACTTTTATAAAATTTCTGATTATGACATTCCTTTGCAAGCAGTCAGCGCGTTGCCCAAAAAATATACCTAAATACTAAATAAATACTGCACCTGATCTTATAGTCTATACAAGGTGGCAAGGGAATCGCCGCACAGCCTGTTACCATGGATTCAGTACATGATTCTTGAAATTTGTCAGTTATTAAAAGCATTTATTCCCTGTTCCATAAATTTTGACCGCGTTGCACTTTTGCATAGCATACAGCAGATTATTGTTTTTTAACAACCGACGAAAAGTTTCAACGAAGCGGGGTCCAGAATCACGTACTCAAGCCATGGTAACAGGCTGTGCGTAGATGTGTCTGCCACCCTGTATAATAGAATTGAAATGCTATTGGTTTGTAAGCGCATCAATAAGAACGGCTGGACCAATTAGGAAAAATTAAATAAAATTATCTGGAAATATCGAACATCCTTTTTCCTATGGGATTTTTGTATGAATAATTGAAAATTGGGCAGGTCTGTCGGGTCAGCTAGTGACAAATAAAAACAGATTCTTTTTCAATAAAAAGATCCGATAAGCTAAATAGTATATTTATAAAACAGTAAAAAAAAAATCGCCTTTCCCATTGTTTTTTTTTTTTTTGGGGGGGTGAAGGTGTATCTTTAAACTTGAATGCCTTTAAAAACTAAAACCTAGGTATACTAAAGCTTCGTGCAGACCAGCGCGACGCGACACCGGTTATTGTTATACCGTCAAGTTTTCTTAGAAATTGTATTGTTCGTGACGCGGCGCGACGTCGCGTCGAGCTGGTCTGTACGAGCTTTAAAGCGATTGGTTGCTATAGTATACCTGGGATACCCGGACTCATGCGGGGAACATGTCGCTGGCATGACAACATTAAATCTGCCAGCTACAGAAAACATTACTTTACCGTTATTGATACCCACAATCTAATCTAACGATACACTGACACTAACCTTTTTTATAATACATACAATAAAACAATGATCCGCGTCTTCCGTATCGTAACTATATAATGTAATCTTTATGCTTATAGATTTAAGGTTTATTTTGGAACAGCAGTTGGTATTGATTAAATGACTATTAGTCGTTGATAAGATACTGTTATCGTTTCTTAATGTGGTAATACTTGTGTTCACAGCGGAATATTCAAAGTCCCTTATCAAAGGTGGAAGTTAGCTGAAAGAACGACCTTTATTTACATATATTATTTTGAGATTGATAAATTTTTTGGTACTGAAATGGTGAAATGTCACAATACTCAATGGCGTAGAAGCGCATAAAAAGTTCGAGTTCTCACCGTGAGCACAGTCCGGCAGTAAGGGTACGCGTTCCACGCCTCTTCGTGCACCTCTAGGGATCCCTTGGGCGCCAGCAACCTGATGAACGCCGGCACCTTCGACGCCAGGTGGTAGATCTTGTAAGTGTACTGGCCTGAAGAGAACTTGCCACCTGCGGGAGACATCTTAGCATTAGTACATAGAGATACAATGTTGATGCGATTGTAAAGTCGATCTCGTTATTGCCGTTACCGCTATAACCGTTGCGCAGACTGGCGCGACGCGAATCTAACAAAACAATTTCTAAGAAAACTCACGGTAGAACAATTATTATTGGTGTCGCGTCGCGCTAGTCTGCACGAGTATTTATGGTCGAATGTTCCTTCCACGTCATAAGACGTCAGTCAATTTTTTGCTTTAAAACCACAACCTTGGTGAAGTTTTAGTTCACTTGGTTTTTTTGTTCAAAGGGGTATTGCAATTACGAGATTGACTATAATATTTAATTGTTCAGGCCAAATATTAAAATGTCGAGAGTCACTGTTGCCGTTGAGTCTCATCGCCAGGATGAGACTTAGCCCACGTTCGCACGAACGCGAAAATATCGCGGCGGGATTTTCTCGATTTTCAAATCTCGGTGCTGAGGCCTGAGACGAGCGTTGAAAAAACACATTGTTGGATTTCAACTCTCGGCGCTAAGCAGTGCGTCGAAAATGCACGTGCACCGGGCACGAAAAAAAATCGCCGCGGGATATAATCGCCCGTGCGTACCTGGGCTTAGCGGCTGTCTGTTACGTTCATTTAAGGCCTCCCACAAACTTGGCGACCAGGGGGCCTGCTCTCCAAGTCCGCCAACGAAGATACGGGCCCGTACAAAAGTAGTTCGATACTTCGGGAGTGAACCCACCTCCGGGTTAATTAGTTTTTTCTGACTGGTAAAAAGCAAAAACATATCAGAAGTAAGGACAACTGTCAAATCGTGTAATCATGAATTATAATTCGAACACCAAACTAATCTTATGTCCGGTCCGTAGGTGATACGGACTAGGACATGCCCGTAACTTCGTTGGAAACGACGGATATCGTGCTTAGGAAGTATCGACCATGGTCGCAATTATGAAAACAAAGTGTCTTTTTAAGATTTAATTTTACTAAAATTACTGGCCACATCGCAGGCCACATCGCTCATGTAGCGACCGCGTCTTTTCATAGTTCGCGGTGTGAACCGAAGTATGCAAACAAGCGGTAGATACGTGCCACTAATTATGAGACTTCACACACCACGTGGTTTGAATTACGCAGTAGACGATCTATAGGTAGCTCTTTAGCGATATAAGGTCTGAGCCGGGGCGTAATTGGGGCGGTGGAAAGAGCGATCAAGTCTCATCTTTCTCGGCGCGTATTGTTCATGAGCGAAGCTAAACGAACTTGCTTCGTTCCCAGTTTGGCCTGCACTTAAGCTTAATTTTTTTTGTAAAGTGGGCAATACAATACAATGATTATGTTAATGCTCCTGGCTCTTGACTTTAGGACTGTTTTCGAGTAGCAGAGCATATCAACCATACTCCTCTACATTCAACATTTTAACTACCTAAGTATTACTTAACTTCAAGTCAACTACCATAGCTTTTTTTAATTACTGAAATCCGACAATTAACTAAACATGAAACTAAAGACAAGTACAAGTTACAACATCTTACATTGTGTTGAAGTGAATTTAAAAATATCTCAGTACTTGAAACAGAGGACGAACTTGGTACCTACCTTAAGTTGCTTACGGTATATGGCCGCGCCTTATTTAAAAGCGATCGCCGCGCGAATACGCGTTCGGTTGCGTGCATGTCACTTTTTGTTCGGAAAACCGGAAAGCGCCCTCTGTCGGCGCGACCACGCGTTCAGGTTCAATCGTGTATTCGCGCGACGATCGGTTTTAAATAGGACGCCGGGTTAGTATGGTCACAGATTAATACAGATGGTTCACTCCGTATTTTAGGTATGAAGCTACAAGTAGGCAGCGGGCTAAACTTGTTGGGACATTTCAGTGAGTGTAACGTGGTCAGAAGATACTCGAGGAAACTTGCGATCTGAATTTCACTTTATTGTGTCGTCGCAATCGTATCGTATAGGGTATGGTCGATTGTCAATTGTCTAACAAATAAGGAATGAGGAGCGCATGTGACAGGATTTTTTATTGCGGAGGTAAGAATAAAGAACGATCGAAGATACAAGTTTGCGTGTGTGAAAGATGGTCATCAATCACCAAAACGTTCATCATTCAACGTTGATTATTAGGCCCCTCGCCCACGGCGACTTTTTGTAGCGATGCTGTCGCGCGTTTTGTAAACGCGCTTCTGCATCGATACTATCGCGCGTTGGTCGCGTTTACAACGTACGATAGAAGCGATGCAAACGTGCGGCTGTATCAGAATACATGCGCGACAGCATCGCTACAAAAAGTCGCCCTGGGCGCCTCTTATATAGGCGCATATCCCGTTAGAATACGCGCCGATCCGATGCTATATGTGGCAGAAGGGCGGGATTCACATTGACTTTACTTTGGTATGTAAGCGTGTCATACGAATGTGAACAAATGACGAATTTCGAACGAATGAATGTGTGTGTGTGTGTGTGTGTGTGTGTGTGTGTGTGTGTGTGTTATTCGTACAGCATTAGATCTTGTATAATTTGGTCGCGAAATAAAAAAAAACTGCCGTTTAAAAAAAAATACATTTATTCAATGATAAACATCTTACCATAAAACATTAGTAGCTTTTTTTTTTTCAAAATTCGGTTGTTTTGTCCAAACTCCAAACTTATAAATAAAAAATCACTTGAAAATTGTTTGCACATACAAAACACGATAAGAAACATTGTAAAATTCTAGAATACATTTATCATGGTTTCGACATAGGAATGGCCGAAGAGTGTGCTAATGTGCCCGTTGATGATATCATAAATTCGTAGATTCATAATCTTTTATTCGGGTTGACTCTGGGCTGATACTGAAAACTTCCTGCCCGATTGGGGGACATTAGAACTCAAGCCCAGAACTTCAGCAGCCATTTATTTACTTATCACTTTTAACAGGTTCTTACATTCCAAGGGGTTATGGCAATTGGTAGTACAAGCTTGATTCTTCCTCTGACAGAGGCACCTCGAGCCGCTGCATTGTTTCGCCGATTCTTTGCACCTACATTTAACAGTACTATAACCAAATCGTTTGACCCTCAATACTTTTGGTTCTTCTAGACGGTTTTTGTTAACTTTTATGTTTCTTTCCAAGTTTGTGACGGGCGCCATTTTTTTCCATTCTGTCATTACTGGCTGACGTATAACTTCTGGCCTTTCAATTAAAAGTGCGTCGGCCTCATCGATTTTTTTCATCGACAAGGTTCTTAAGTCGACGCGTTTTGTTGTTTTTAAAGACTCTTTGTGGCACATTGGACATAGTAATGTCGGACTTACAAAGGAAGTTATTCCACACGTTTCATGTATGATTCTATGACAGTAGTCACATGAATGTGTTGGTACTGTTTTTTCACCGCAATATGCACATAATATTGGTTTGTAAGTGGAGCTTGATTGTTGCATAGAAGCTTTAGGCGAGGGTGGAGTTAGTTCATATGCAGGTTCAGGTTCATTCATTGGTTCATCTGCCGTTGTATCCTCGCCTTCACTTTTTATGTCCACTTCTGTGGTAGCATCGTGCATTGTTTCATTTCCGGTTGAGTCGTTGTATTCTGTCTTTATTATTTTTACGGAATCTATGTGGCACGTTGGACATAGTATTAATTTCGGACTTTCAAAAGAAGTTATTCCACATGTGTCATGTATGATTCTATGGCAGGAGTCACATGAATGTGTTGATACTGTTTTGTCCCCGCAAACTGCACATAATATTGGTTTGTGAGTGGAACTTGATTGTCGCATAGAAACTTCAGGCGAGGGTGGAGTTTGTTCATATTCAGGTCCAGGTTCATTCATTGGTTCATCTGTAGTTGTATACTCGCCTTCACTTTTTATGTCCACTTCTGTGGTAGCATCGTGCATTGCTTCATTTCCGGTTGTGTCGTCGAATTCAGTCTTTATTATTTTTTCGGAATCTATGTGGCACGTTGGACATAGTATTGATGTCGGACTTTCAAAGGAAGATATTCCACATGTGTTATGCATGATTCTATGGCAGGAGTCACATGAATGTGTAGGAACTGTTTTGTCCCCGCAAATTGTACATAATATTGGTTCGTGAGTGGAGCTTGCTTTAGGCGAGGGTGGCGTTGGGTCATGGGTTATATATTGTGTCTTTATTTGTACACTGTGTTCTTGTAGTACGGCTGGTACTTTGTTGCTACTTTCTTCAGACACTTTGGAAAAAGGATTCCCGCCAGAACCGCTTTTACTTTCTATAAACAGATGGTGAGTTTCGCTGGCAGATTTTCTGTTTAATTCACACTCAAGATCTTCTTCAAGACAAATTTTAGTGAGGATATCGGCGTGACACTTAAAATCCATTCCTACTTTAGGATCACATCCAAAAAGCGCTTTGTATGGTGTTTGTTGGACACATGGGTGGTAAGCACAATTCCTCTGAAATTGCACAAAGTATAACCCTCTGCCCCAATTACCGGAACTGTTATCTCGCATCCATGCTGTTAACTGAGCGATCAGTTCTGTGCCCGGATTGGTTAAATCTGGGACTGGTTTACCGTTTAAGATCTTACAGCATGGCCACAGACTAGCTAATTCCTTTATTACGTCAGCAGTGTATTCGCGGCCATTTTCTATTTGCAAAATAGCTGGACACCCAATTTCTAGAAAGATCTTCAGTAACTCGGAAGCGACTTCAGCTGCGGCATCAGAAATTAATGGACGCAGCAATGAAAACTTCGTGGAACAATCTTGGTAATGTAAAATCCATTCATACCTTTCATCTTTCATCGATTGCATATCGATCAACTTTACCAAGCCACGCTTACTAAAGGCATCCATAGCACGAGTAAGAAAAATCGGACCTTTTTTAAAAGCTGCCTTCCTCCTCTGACAAGTTTGGCATGATTTTACAAAAGCGATAACAGCGGGCGTCGGTATAAAACACACGTATTTCAACGCCATCAACATTTTGTCGCGTCCACCGTGTCCCGTGCTGCGATGAATCTCATCGAGTACGTCATAGTATTCATCCAGCGGTACTATTTTGACCGGTTGGTCATTTATATCCTTTCGTTTTTGTACTAAACACTTTCGGCCTCCTTCTTCTACGATTTCATAATTTTTCGCGTAATAATAGTGCGCAGAATTCCGCAGTTGTTTTGTTTCTAACGCAGCGTCAAACTCCTCTATTAAACGAATGACAACATTAATTCGTTCCTTCGACCATTCTGGTTTCTTCGATCTTCCGCCGTACAAAGCCATGATTTCCTTTTCAAAACGCCATCTCGACACGATGGCATCTTCTTCGATATTTGTTGCGTTAGACATTACAATTTACATAACACTAAATCAATTCTGAACACAAATCGCGATAAAAAGCGATACGTTTACTCTTATTTGTTTTGTGTATTCTAGACTAGCGATACCGATATGTTGACGTAAAACGAACAACGAACGAGTGAAATCGACGCGTGGCGAGGACCCGAGCCCGCCCGAACACGCGCCGAAGGCCCCCGAGTATGCGCCGACCACGCATTCGATCGTATTTCGCTAGAGACTTACCTAAATACCGACATTACGTTATCTTACTGCACGGCACAACTCCCGCATTTTAGCTTCGTTCGAATGTCGACCTAATGTAGATGTGATAGCACACAATTTTCTGTGTATTGTTGTGTTATTATTAGCTGCATAAACCGCTCGGCTCTCTGATTGGCCGTCGGCCGCCAACGAGTGGGGTAAAGTGCGGTAAGCAGATGGTGAGATGGCTGTACTGTACGAGTGTACGTCGTCAGTCAGCGTCACAGCACGTGGCAATATAGTGTTGTAATTAGAAACGGTCAAGCTCATACTAAACACGTTTGAATAAACCGGTATCAGCGGATCTTTAGGTTTACTTTACTAGCGACACGCCCGTGCTTCGCTCGATTTTTAAGACTTGACAAAACATCGAGGTTTCATTATTATAAGTAGGTACCTATTTAAGCTTAATATTTATGTATTTTAGTTATACTTTAGTAGGTATTTATATTTAAGAAGTAAGTATTATTTTTATATATTAATAAAAAAACCGCATCAAAATTCGTTGCGGAGTTTTGAAGAAAAACGCGGTCACGCAGACACACGAAAAGCGGCTTTAATTTATAATAGGATTTATTTATATAAGTACGTTGCTTAAAGTTAAGTAATGATAAGCGGCTAACCATACATTTTAACATTAAAAAGTCTCTAACTTTAAGTACTTAACGTTTATAAACAAAGGCGAATATTTATATATTAGTATTGCGGTATTGCAATATCATAAACTCAGACCAAATAAAAAATAAAACCAAGAGTGCTGCGAACAATACAGTGAAGCATGCTAAAACTACACCTCCGCTCTGTGCATACACGCTCACACGCACACAAGTACAAACCATTTACAATCAAACTACACCTCACTAAGTGCACGCATGTTTACGAAGCCGGCCTCACGTCACTGTTGACAGCGCTATATCTTTGGTTTTTTATTTGGTCTGAGCATATAAATTAATTGTTGGATTTTACAAATTTTAACCCTTCCATCCCATGAAGGCCAAAAAGTTTGAAAATAAAAAAGCTTATAAAAGACCGCGGGCCGCTGCTGTTAGCTATTCTACTTCTTTTTTTTCCTGGACACCTTTCCCTGTACATAATCAAGTTTTTGATTGGCTTTTATTGATTTTGCTGGACAATATAGCTAGCAGAGATAACTATAGTTTTAATTGAATTGCAGCCACTGATATTTTCCATAGTTTCAATCTTTCCCTCAGATCAAATAAAAAACCGAGACACTGCGAGCTATACAGTGAAGCATACCAAAACTACACCTCCGCCCTGTACCAAGCTCACACGCAAACATTTACAACCGTTTACAATGAAACTACAATCAGACTACACCTCACTAAGTGCACACATGTTTGCGAAACCGGCCTCACGTCACTGTTGATAGCGCCGTCTTGGTTTTTTATTTGGTCTGAGATCTTTCCATGTTGATGTCATTGACTATACAATGATACAAGTATTGTAAATACGTGAGGCAATGTGCGCTCTTAGAATTTCTAACTCGACGCTGAAGCTTTGTGCAGACTAGCGCGACGCGACACCGGTTATTGTTATACCGTCAAGTTTTCTTAGAAATTGTATTGTTCGTGTCGCGGCGCGGCGTCGCGTCGCACTGGTCTGTACAAGCTTTAACTCGACGCTGAAGCTTTGTGCAGACTAGCGCGACGTGACGCGTATTGTTATACCGTCAAGTTTTCTTAGAAATTGTATTGTTCGAGTCGCGTCGCGCCGTCCGTCGCGCTGATCTGTACGAGCCTTGACGATTTCATCGTGGACGTCCACTGCATCACGATAACACAGGGAAGTAGAATAGACGGTAAAATTAAACAATTAATTTCCCTGATATCTCTAACTAAAACACGTCACAAATCTAAGCCATGCCAATCAACTTCATCCGCTCTATTTCCCTCCCGCAAATAACGTTATGCAAGGGAATGAGAACAGCCTTAAGGCTCATGCAGACTACCGCGACCGACGTGACGCGACACCGGTAATTGTTCTATCAAAAAGTTGTCTTAGTAGTTGTTTTATTAAAGTTGCGTCGCGCCTGTTTGCGGGAACCTTTAAGGTGAAAGCGCCAGGGTAACCCGCGAAATTCAAACTTACAGAGTATTGACGATTCTAATGATTTTTATTCTGTAAATACATATATTTCTTACGGTCGCGGATCATAATTCTGCAACATACAATCTGCAAATCGCAAAAAAACTAGAAGTAAATTTGAATTTCGCGGGTTACCTTATCACATCCCCCTTAACATGACCCGGGTGTAAAAGCGCGGTAATAAGCGAATCTTTAGGTATGGAAGGAGATCAAGCGACAGTAGTGCACAGCTGTATGCAAATACGGTTGAATTATGGCGTTTGATTTTGGTTGAATCTCGTGCCGCCAATAAAATTAAAGACATTCCGCAGTTACAAGTAATTTAAAAAAACATTTTTACATATTTCTTTAGTCGACTAATTTTCCTTTTTTATAGTTACAAAAAAATTTTATAGTTGTCGCTCAAAATATTGAGCATTTCGAGACGAAAAAGATTTTTCGGTGTATTTTTCAAGCAGCTAGATCATTTCGTCTTTTTTTATACCCTTGACTATAAACTGTATTTATTTGGGCCTGTAATTTGTAGCATTACGGCTAACAGTGCGACGAAAAACTGGACCTTTTACGGTGGCTCTGAGGTCCCACTGACGAGACTACTAGACATAATTAGCTGATGCTACACTTGTACCGTGACTTATGACCTATTTCTACAGCCAATGCTGCACAAAGTGGAGGTCAAGAGTTTTTGACCCTGAAGTAAAATTCAAACATCGAACGCTGGTGACGTCATTCGTTATGTCATCACTTCGCTGTTGTAGTATTTGTTTTGGATATCCTTTAAAAACTGTTTAGATAGGCAGTCGCTCCTTATAAAATACTGGTATTTAGCTGCCTTAACCACAGATTAGTACAGATGGGTCACTCCGCAAAATCATTTAAATAAAAAGCGACTCTTGCTAGGACACAATAAAGTGCAATTCAGGTCGCACAGCGCTAATTACCAACAGTTATATTCACCTACAACTTGCCTCTCTTTCTATCGCGTAACACATCTTCTGACAACGTTACGCCCACTGAATTCGACAAGTCGAGCCCGCTACCTAATTGCTTCAGCTTCATACCTACAATGCGGAGTGACCCAGATGGGTCACAAGTTCACAACTATGTTGTTGGGGCACAGATGTATTTATCTGTGCCCCAACATAGTTGCGAACAGGCTAGGTAGATTGATTGATTCTTCAAAAACTGCTTGATTTTATGTGGCCTTTGTGAGGACAAGATTTACCAGTTTTGGTGTTTATTCTATTTGTATGTGGACTATATTATGGTCTTCGGAATCGCCTACAATTCGCCTTGGGCCAATGTAGTTTAGTATTGACGTAATCACTGTTAATGCTTGTTGCTAAGCGCAGATATTCTTTACCTAATAACAAAAAGAAACGAATTCTTTGATATTAAATGTGTTAATTCAACTAAGAAATCTGTCTTAGTAATTTAAATTGTAGCCACGAAGCCCAGCGGATTTGTGCTCAAGTCGAAAGGTAAGCCTTCTCTTTTAGTTATTCAAGACCTCCACAAAGTCTTTAGCTGTTATAATATTCTTATTGAAAGGTGCAACAAAGAATCTTGCTAGTATTAATCTGGAAGTTTAGAATTGGAAAAAGTTACAAAAAGTCGTCATAGTGGACCTATATTCTAGCTAGACCAACGCATTTAAATAGGCCCCCCAAAAGCTATCAGCTGGCGATCGGCTTTTGAGAACAGATTTTAGGACCCTAACAAATATTTTGCTTCTTATGAACCCATTCTCAATTAACCAACAATAAATTCTTTTCAGACTTGATTTTATTATAGACTTCAGATTTGTCGCCAAATATTGATAAGTTGTTAGCATAAAGGCTTGTGCAGACCAGCGCGACGCGACAGCGCGACGCGACACCGGTTATTGTTATACCGTCAAGTTTTCTTAGAAATTGTATCGTTCGTGTCGCGGCGCGGCGTCGCGTCGCGCTGGTCTGTACGAGCTTTAAAAACGTCTTCAAAGGTATCAGTGTTTTTTTTTTTAGATTATTCAAACTATGAGTAACTTGAAGTTTTGTTTAATTTTAATATCTAAGCATCTGCCATAACTGTAGAAAAGTTTTATTTACTAGATGGCCCGCCGACCGACTCTGAATCAAACTTATGGGCCACATTCAAAATTGGTTGGGCAGCCTGGTTCTAGATTCTTGAGGCTTCGGATCAGTTTAGACAAGCCTCCCACAAAAAGGGATGTTGACTGGGAAAAAAAAACTATTTAGTCCGTCAGTCAGGTAATAAAAAATATTAGACACGTATTTTTTGCTTTATCATATTAATAAAAAATGATTTAGATAAAACGAGAACCGCCACTAGTTGGGGAGTGGGGACTCGCTACGTCACAAGTCAGTATAAAATCTACCAGGGAGTGACGTCATGACACATTTTAACTCAATGCATTGCCGTATCTTTTGATTACGTAAAAAAGGAATAAATACGTGTCCAATATTTTTTAATAATCTATCTGGCGGACAAAAAAATATTTTTTAGTCAACATCCCTAATAAAGTTTTGTATTGTATTTGTAAACAAGAATGGTGAACAAAATTAATATTTTTTTTTGACTGTGATTTAACGTGCTACTTAATTCAAAGCACGTCATTTGCTTGAAAGATCAAACATCACCTTCACAATACAATTTAGCATATCATTCAGTGGACAACAATATTTCAAGTACTTAACAACAAGCACAAAGTGGAGGACAGCTGTGCAAACTGACATCAGACGTCATAGTTTATAACAATAAACAATATTTGCTTACCGTAGTCTATGTAACTAATGTGAATCTACAGTCCACAGACTAAAAGTTTATGAAACAAAACCATATGCCCCAGACCTGTGTTCTTTTATAATCTGACTGAACTTAAAATCTACCTTAATCGACCTAGGAGCATCTCAGTGCAGTTTTCTCTGGATCACCGAGCATTGAAATATAGGTGTTTTTTTTAATATCCCCCATAGCTCTAGGGTATGAATGAGACCATATCAAAGAATCAAGTAACATTTTTTTTTTTTTTTTTTTAGATTATTTATTACTAGACTCTCGATTAAGGGTTTTTTTGCATAAATAACCGCGGCTTTTTCGAATTATTCTGAATGAAAAAAGAAAAAAAAAAAGCTACTTGATTTGGTCTGATTCGTACCCTAGAGGAGTTATGGGATATAAAAAAACACCTTGTATACCTTATTTCGATTGGATAAGTATTAAATTCGTTTGATAAATTTAAAATCTTCTGTCGTTTCGTCCGCCAGTCTGTCCTGCGAAATAAGTAAGAGAAGGAAGAACAAATTGTCTTCTCGCTCTATCTGTCCGAGCTTGATTAGTATATTTTTGCAGGATTAAAAGTACCCCAAATCCTTTACCTACGAACCCAAAATCGGTTGAAAACGTATTGAACCAAACAGATAGTTATATAAACTTTTGCATTATGCCGATATCATGTAAATCAGAATCCCTTGCCATTCTGTGGATCTTTCACAGTCGTTACGGGTCGTCAGAAGCCCGAAACTCTGACAACCAGTCTTACCAAGGAGTATCGGCACATGAGTAATCGGTCCGGCGTCACAGGAAGCCTTACACTGTCTGTCCACCGCACCGTGAACGGGACGTCAACGAGAAACGAGATTACGCAGCCATAATAAATGTAAAGTCGCTACTTCGGCGCCGTCATCACATTCTCGTTAACGTCCTGTTCACGGTGCGGTGGACAAACGGCCTAAGGATGCTGTTGCGCAGATGCACGTTCCGCTCTCACTAAAACGCCGCGACTGGCTAAGCCCAAGTACGCACGGGCGATTTTATCGCGCGGCACTTTTTTTCGTGCACTGTGTTTTCAGCGTCCTGCAGCGCCAAGAGTTGAGAATCCAACAGCGTGCTTTATGACCGCGCTGGAATGAGAGTGCGTCCCAGCGTGTTGGATTCGCAACGCTCGGCTCAACACCGAGAGTTGATCATTGCGGCGCTGCTGTACTTAGTATGTTGATCGAAATTCGAAGACGCGGCATTTATGATAAGATACTTACTAAATTATATCATTTAAATTGAATTCAATATTCAAATTGATTCAAATTGTCACATTTTCACGAAATAGCAGCTAATATTTCGAGAACTATATTGATATTAAAAAAAACGCTTAAGAAATTTAGAATATATAGCCTTCCTTAGACAGGCGCGACGCGACTTTGGTGGAACAAATTTTATCAAAACTTCACGGAAATTGTTCTACCGAGTACCTACCGGTGTAGGGTCGCGCCTGTCTGCGGGAGCTTTATCGCGGGCTACATTGACGGATTCCCCTTAAGAGTACGCAGTATGCTGCGTAAGACTGCCGATGAGAATCGCCCATCGTTCTAATAGTAGGAAAATAATGTTCCTGTTTGTTTATTCGTAGGCTCATAATTTTAGATAAGCTTCGAATAGAGGGAGCTGTGTGAAGGAAAAAAAAAGTCATTTATTCAAACAAGGCTGAGAATATTCCTTCCTTGACCGTACACACGGCTAGTTCAGAGCAAGTTATAATTTTCCAGTATAAGCGAACCTCCCACTGTACAGAAATCCTATATAATACGAGATCAGCTTATACTTGGAAATTTATAGCTTGCAAGCATATGTACGGTAATTCAATACGTAAGAGGTTCTCAACTTGACAATCTCTTACGTATTTAATTACCTTTGGAAAAGAGGTTATCAATTTATTATTACAGTTGTCTATGGTGGAGGCAGTTAACGTATTTTGATTGCTTATGACTGTACCCAATAACGCAATGCGTAATATCGTCACCCTCCTCGCTAACTGTCATAACTAGCAATTGATATTTTTCCAGTGCAACGGTTTTTCGGTCGGGCGATACAATCATGTTCCTGTAGTCGCGTCAGTTGTGGCTTTAATAAAGAATTAATGACTTTCTTATATTGCTTTTGGTTTACTCTTTAAGTTAGTAATTGCCCTAAAGTCCTAAGCTTTCTATTTATTTATTTCTATCCATTTGAAGCAGATACGCCACTCTGTGAGAACTTTGTTTTACAACTTGTGTCTGTTACGACGTGAATAATTGGTATAAAAATATAAATAAAACTATATTAATGTCTTATAAATTTAATAAAAGTAATAAAAATGTTCGTTCATAAGCTTAAAAGTTACTAGTTACGCTTAAGAAGTTACAAAAAATTATTTTTTTGGCAATTTAGATGTGTACAATTAATTGGCAATTTAGTAGTGACATAAATTGAGACTTACCTAACCTTCTTTTAAATAAATTTTATTTATTTAATACTCTAAGTAGGTACACAAATAATTATACAGAGGCGGACTTAATGCTTAGTATACATTTTGAGTTTGTTCATAACAACTAGGTCTTAGTTACTTTAATATCACAATCACAGTCTTTGCAAAAATATTAGTATTTAATTGGATTTGCTTTATCTAGGATTAAAGCGGTCAGTAAACATAGGAACTCGAAATCAGGTTAATAATTATGTTATAATTAGGTAGACAACGTCTTAATATTAACGTAAGAGCTAAATTCTAAAGAACAACCGACTAGTAAAATCAACAGTAAATTAGTAATCAAACAGATATCATGAGATATTATAATCAGTGAGAAAGTGACGTATAAAATGCCACATGCTCGGGCAACTTAATGACTGGGGTGTCCCCTGTTGTTAGTGACAACAAGTCATTAAATTTTTCCAACGATATTTTGGGCGGTGTCGGATTGAGACGACCTATTTCCTCTCTCAAGAAAACAGAGACTTGTCTTCTAAGAGAAAGAGAGCGTGAAATTCCTTCATCGTGGCTATTCTTGAAGTAAATCTTGTCTGGTTCAGCCTTCTTGACAGAAAATTCCATCATTTCTGTCCAGTTTAAGCATCGGCCCTCATCGTCTTTTCGTATAGAAAGCATCCTAAGGTCGGCTGATAATTTTTTAAAATCAAGGAAATCTGAGTATTGGAGAACATTGACTTCGTACGGTTTATTTTTCCGTGCCAACCTAAAAATTGGAGGTAGCTGGCTCGGTACAAAAATGTCCCCACTTGTTTTCAGAGCATAGCCGATGGTATTGTGTACTGAGTCTCCTTCGCTTTGTCCATGACATGGCACGGAAAAACGTAAAGTGATTTCCTGAATATTTGTGGCATTGTTTATGACATACAGTAAGGTGCTTGCCACGATAGAATTTTTATTCTGTCCACTGCATCCATCAGCAAATAGGTAAACAATAGTGATGCCCTTTGCGTCGCTCTTCTTGAGAAAGTCATACAATGAAGTCGAAATTTCTGACGACCCTCTTTTGCTTGCTCCCTCATGCCATGTATAACATGAACAGGCTCCAGAAGTCATATCATAAATTGTGAAATTGTACGCTGAAAGCCGACGTTTATAAAAAACAGCATTTTAATTGCTAATAGGCAAACTTATGACTTGCTGGAGGTCAAATGTAGCACATTGTATTGTGGTTGGGTTCTGCTGTGATGCTAGTTTACATTTATTTCTTTCTGATCTAAACAAAGTCTTCTCCTGTTGGTGCTTCCTATACTTTTCGCAAATCTTTAATTTCTCTTCCTCAGAACCTTTTAAATATGTCATGCACAAACTACACTGATCCTTTTTTGGGCGGTGGAATGATAATTTTTTAGATTTAAAAACCCTTCTGTATGACGAAAAGCTCGGCTTCACGGAACTATTTTTATTCTCTTCTTTAAACATGTGGTACATCTTGGGTAGCGTCAGCTCACAATGTAGGTATTCCCTGGATGAATTTTCCCTGCAGTAATGAGATTCAACTTTCGGAAATCTCTCAATATTATCATTTTTCGAACTATGGCATCATTTTCAATGAAGCATTCTCTACGCCCTCCTCGTCTTTCTTTTTCGATGGTACCGGCGTCTGTAACTTTTTCAAGTGACGTTCTAACGGTACGAAAACTTATTCCCAAAGTCTTTAGGAAAAATGTTTGGCAAACTTGGAGAGACTGATTCTGTAAAGAAAAAAAATATTGAAGAGTGGCTTGCCTCCTAGATTCCGGTCCAGCAGTTCGACGTTTAACAGGTTCTTTTTTCACATGCCTCACAATAAACTCACGCTGCGACTGAAGATTTCCTTGGTCCCAATAACTTTGGAATATATATTCACGAAACTCATCCGTGAAACGATAACAACTGCGTTTACAGTTGATGATTTGACAAAAAGGGCCAATTTTCCGTTCCGGTACAATCTTTTTATGTACTTGAGTAGTATGCTGTTTGCCCGTGTTTTTCTTAAACTGATTCATTTTTCTTACATCTAGTTTTTTTGTTTTGGTTCTTTCAACCTCTCGTGGCGACCCCTCAACTTCGAAATCTTAGGGAATGACCTGAGTATTGCTGGAAATAACACTATCAGTTCCATGTATTGGTTGTAATATACTAGGCGATAGTAACCGACGATGATCATCACAATTAACATCACTAAAGTGATCCCAGCACACTAGAATTCTGCACCTAAAACAGGAACTATTAACCTCTTTATTGCACCCAGCAGCTTCGCAAAGTTGGTTTTGCATTTGTGTTTCTGATGGTAAATCATAGATTTCGAATTCTTCTAAAGTATGCATAGAATTGTCGGAATGGTCTACATCTTGGGCCTGTGTTAGTGATGACACGCCATAGATTTGTAAGTCTTCTAAAGTGAACATAGAATTGTCGGCATGCTCTATATCTTGGGTCTGTTTTTCTGATGACAAGCCATTGATTTGTAATTCTTCTGAAATATGCATTGAATTGTCAGCGTGCTCGTGCTCTTTATTAATTAGTTTTAAGTGTGTGGAACTCTGTGGCATTAATTCAACGTGCTGATCACAAGACAAATCATTGATGAAATGATCCCAGCATATGAGTATAAAGCACCTATGGCAAGAGCTAAATACTTCAGAACAGCATCCAATAACTTCGCAATGTTGTTCACGTTGACAATCTACGTAATTTTTTGTTAAGACAGAGACACTAGTTGAATCTGATGGTAAGTCTTGCAAATAATTGGTTCTTCTCTGTCTCTTGGGTTCTAGGACATAGTCAGGATCCTGTGGATCTTCTATGTCAATATCGCAATATGGATCTTTTTCCTCATTTTCCACAGCCAGTTTTTTTTTCTTGACAATATCTATTAGAGGTTCGTCATCTGATGAGCCTTCAAATTCGACATACTCATTTTTTGATACTGTTTCAGTATCCCGCTCTGTCATTATTACCACGCCGTAGTACCATTTTTTATTGTAAAACATTTTCACCTTTGACCCAACGCAGTTTATTTTTTCTCCTTTGCGAAGACATTTCAAATCTTTTATAGGTACACAATTTTTTGAGCCATCCCTCCACTTTACGATAACATCCATTTCAGATTTGAGTCGCATTATTCTAGTAATAATCTGAAGCAACCAAAATATACAGTTTAAAAAAATGGTTGGTTTCGACTTTGGATTAGCTAATAAGGTGTTTATAGGTAAAATGATCAGTATTAGGATTCTAACAGACGATAAGTAATTTCACGGGATTCTTGTTTAGCAAGCGAAAATGGATATCTCAAAATTATAACTGTGAACAGGCCGACGTGCAAAGCTATAAGTTATAAGCAAAGTTATATAAACAGGCCGACGTGCAAAGTTAATTATTTATGTAATAATATAGTAGGTACTTACGAACAAAATCCTATCGTTCTCAATGCGGCGTCGACGCAGCCCGCGATCGCAGAGACGCGACCTGTCACTCTACGAACAATCTGTCGACTGACTGATGACTCAACTGACTGAACAGATGTGTCTCGTTTTTTGATTAAAGGCTCGTGCAGACCAGCGCGACGCGACGGCGCGACGCGACTCGAACAATACAATTTCTAAGAAAACTTCACGGTATAACAATAGCCGGTGTCGCGTCGCGCTGTCGCGTCGCACTTGTCTGCACGAAGCTTCACTCACTCGCTGTCCACCCGCCCGCACCCCACCCCCGGTGCGTACCGCAGTGTGACTTAATGCTATGGCGGTAAGCTTTAAATTCTTTGATCTAGGTATACGACGACGTAAAGAAAACAAAATTGTAAACATTGTTAACAAAAATTCTAGCTAAGTGCCCTATGTACATACTTCAGTCATTTTGAATCGTGACGAAAACAAAAAAAATCTTGCTAACTGTAATAAGTTCATACGGCAGGTAGCGTGAATATTTTTTCCCTCCTTAAGCACATACACAAAACAAAATACGTGATTATCTTCTAAACGGTAAACAACACAGATGCGACGATTAGAGAGAACTTTTTCGAAACAAAGTTGTGAACACGTAGGTAATGGTCAGTGCAGATACGTCAGTTTGTGAGATAGGACAGTTAGCGGGGAGGGTGACGATATTATCTACACTTCATAGATAAGGGTAATAATTTTGGCCTATGTGTTAAGGCTTCCTACAGCCTAGCTCAATATTTGAGTAAGGCTTGTAGATAAAACTGTTGATGTAATAAAATCTCGGCAAATGTTATCGTTATGTTACGATGCGTCCCTCATAAAGGACACAAGGTAACTGTAATCGGTGTGAATAAATGAAAGTAGATAAAATTATAATTATATAAATTACCCTATAAAATTTTAACCTAAGGCCATTTGTTCGCCGCCTCGTCAATGGGAGGTCGACGAGAACGAGATGACGACACTCGAAGTAACGACAGCACATTTACTATGGCCGCGTAATCTCGTTTATCGTTGATGTCCCGTTCCCGGTGCGGTGCACATACGGCCTAAGGCCATTTGTCCTCCGGGACGTCGCGTCCTCGACGAGAACAAGATGGCGCGCAAAAATAAAAAATAAAATAAAAATGTTTATTGCAATTACATACATTGTTGACACACATGAGTTGGAGATCACCTTTTAAGCAAAAAGATGCTTGTGTTAGGTGAAATCCGCTCTTCCACATATCACGACAATAAAAGTATGCAATTAAAAAAGAACAAAAACAAAGAAAATCAAATTAATATAAAACAGAGTAATAAAGTAAAAAGAAAATACAAAAAAAGAAGAAAGGAGCGCACTTGTGTGATGGATGCGAGTGAATTTTTGTGTGAGGGTGTGTGTACGTGTGTGTGTAAGTAATAGTGTGAGTGTGCATTGTGTTTCTCAGTTATTAAGTGTAAGTATAGTTTTTTTTTTTTTTTTAGATATTTGATTAGATTTAGGTTTAGGTTAGCCCTGCGACAATATCTTGGGATCGGAAGAAGACAGGTACAGCTTCCTCCACTAACAATTTCGATACCGCGGTCCTTTTAACTATATTTTTTATAAGATTATTGATGCGAATATATCAAAGCCTCAATGTCGTCGGCGCAAGTAGCGATACATTTACTATGATCTTGTGTTCACCGCATACCACAACGGGACGTCACGAAAAAAAATATGATATTCTGATAGCTCAAAACAAAAAGAATATGTATAAAAAATAAAAATCAATCTGATAATAATAAAGCTCCAAAACAACTCTACGACAAAACCACAATTCGAAAATTGAAACTAATGTAATTCAATACATAGGTAGGCGAGACACTTTTTTTACGTCTAACACTGTATTTTCTCATTTCTATTTTAGTCTGAAAGTTAAAACAATATTCACCCACGCTACAGTACTAAACCTTAGAGTATGAATAAGGTAACTACAGAGCGCGTCTTCGAAAGTACGAAGCCTCGACTCGAGACAGCTATCTAATTACGCAACACATTATCGTAAACGATTAAGACTAATCTGTTTCATTTTGACAGTTCAATATTCATAGCGCTATTTACGTTGTCGAGCAGATTTATTTTCGAACTTATGAAGCAATGGATTAGTTATCTGTTTCAAAACGATTCAGATTCTGATTGATCGTGTATTACGCAATTAGGGTACAGGGTTCTCAAGTCTACGTTGTGTAAGTTAATGGTAAAACTGTGTAGTGTATAAGTAAAATACCAGCAAACTATAACTAGGGAGTTTTGTTAGCACCTATTAAAATAAATCTTAATACAGTGAGAATTACGAATATTATAGCGGTAAGTGCTAGAAAGTAAAAATACGTCACTAAACAAGCTAGTGGTAGTTCTCTACAACGGCGCTCTTTGCGCTGGCTTTTCCGTATGACAAGTATTGTGCTTAATTATAAATAATTCAAAAATAAAAAGGCAAGGTTTGTGATAAAATTCCGACAACATTAAAAATAGCCGAGTTTTATTATCAACATCAGGGTTACGTATTGATCACACTGCCGCTATACGAAATTACACAGACTATTTCAAGACTAGCAGCCAAATAAAAAGCCAGCGCTCTACAGCCTGTATTCATACTCTAAGAGAAACATTGAGAGCATACGGGCGGCGTTGCAAGCCGGGCAGGTACCACAATCTGTCGAGTCCGTGGAGTGTGCTGGCACTGGGAGTGACGCGTCTACGGTTTTGCTATCTTTTTTATCATCTAACGGGAAACATAAAAAAAGAAAGAAATTTAAAAAATACTAACATTTTTATTTTTTTTATTAATTTTAAGAAATAAAAGCACCATAAACACAAAAAAGGGGGGGGAGGAATATACAATAATATAAAATAATTCGTTAATTGTTTAATTATATCTGGTAAAAATGGAACCCTTATCCCTTTTGGGCCACTTGGCAACGGAACCCTAAATAGTCCACCTTTTAACGGGTATCGCAAATGGTAGACTGACGTTAGATATTACGTCAAGCACAGCAACATCCTTCAGTGTGCTAACGACATTTATTACTGCGATCAAAGTTCAAGAATTACGATGATAATTAATATGTGTAAGATATTGTCACTCTTGCAATAATTAAAACTCATAGTGCGGATATCACCAACATCTTAACTCGTTCAAGAGCTGTCAGTGTACAATATTCCATAACAATTTTGACACTGACAGCTCTTGAACGCGTTTTAGAAATGCTAATCGCGTTCAGTTTCATTGCTGAAATCAGCCCTTAGTGCCAATTTCCCCAATGAAACTGAACGCGATCAGCACAATATCTAAACTGCGTTCAAGAGCTGTCAGTGTCAATATTCCATAACAATTTTGACACTGACAGTTCTTGAACGCGGTTTAGATGTGCTAAACGCGTTCATTTTGAATGGTAAAAAATACCCATGGCCTAACATACAATTAATGTGACTTTGATTTTTCGTGCAAAATAATAGACCAGGGCAACGCAAAAAAAACTACAACTTAGCAAAAAAAAGTAACAAAATTTCAGATTACATTGCTGTATGTATGTCTATGTAGGTAATCCCACCAACATAACAGTGAGCTTCGAACGTTATGGCGGTTCTGAAGTGTGCTACTCGCTGCGCAGTACCCCACCCGTCACCCCCGCGGTCACATGAATTTGTTACTGCGCAGCTACTCGCCTCGTGTTCATAGCCGCTGGAGTCGCCATAAAGTTGAGTTAGGCTGTACGTACATAATCAACCTGATATTGTTCCCACTGCTGGGATACAAGCCTCCTCCCGATGGGAGGGAGTGGGCTGTAATCCAGCACACGGGCCCAGTGCGGGTTGGCGGATGTCACATGTCTTTGAATTTTTTGGTTCTAGGACATGCCGGTTTCCTCACGATGTTTTCCTTCACCATTTTGAGAGCAGTGGTGATGAAATAATCTACACAAAGTAAAGCGCCTGTCTGGGTTCGAACCTACGACCTCGTAAGGCGCGGCCGTTACCGCTGGCCCACCACTGCTTGTACGTGCTACTGTACGAGTGTACGTACGAACGTGATGAAACGGTAAAACTTATCTAAATCGAATAAAAAGACATGCTTACGAACAATAGAATGCGCGCGCGCACAAACAATCAGTGGCAGTAGTTATGTGCCAAATGTGTAACGATAATGTTTTATTGGTATTTAAACAGACGTCACTACGGCGATCGATGGTTAAGCCCAGGTGCTATAGCCATTTCATAGGAGTGTTAAAGACTGGCGGTTTGCTAAGCAATAATGTTCCCAGACATTACCTACTTTTTGTAATGTGCAGTTAGCTCAAATATCGGTAAACATGTCCGAATTTTGCTCATGAAATCATAGGACCAGATTAGTATTTGTGTATTCAAAGTATTCTCTCCTTCTTCAACAATTCGATAAAAACAAGGAATAACTCTTAATGCTCTCTTGAGAAGCTGTTGCTGTACGTTAGCATGACCACATAGAAACGGGTTTTGTCGACGGAAGAATAGACAAAGTGACAGATAAACAATCTCAATCTGTCATTTTGTCTATTCTTCATCGAAAAAACCCGTAGAATACCCGTTTCTATGGTTGTCATCTTACTTAACCTACTTTTATCGCTGACTGTCCACTTGTTTCCTTCATTGCCAACATTACTAAACATTTTGATGACGTGATTAGACTTTACATAATACAATAATTAAATAAAAACGTCATTTTCTGTTGCCATGGGTACATCGAAAACCAGTTTTAACCCAAAGAGATCATTGAGAACTTGTTTCAAAAATCAAGTTTATTTACAACTAGTTTTTAGTTTTGCAAGAGTTGCTTCATTCGCATATAAAAGTATGTGAAGATATAATACGTCTTTTAGATTTCATACAATTGTAGAACGTTTATTTACGAGGTCGTAAGGGCGGGAAAACTCATGTATAATGTATAGCTTAGACCCTAATTGCGGAATATGCTTTAAATCTGAAGCACTTAAGACCGTGTTTTCTGCGTATTCGTAATAAGGCCTACCCGCATGGGTATGCCTTTCACCCAAGGACTACTGATATTCACGAAACGGTTTTTCCTCTATCGTAATGACACAAAATATGTACGAATAGTTCATGCATTGGTAGAGACAAGGTCCGCCACATAGTTTTCATCGACCTCGAAAAGCTACGAGTAAATTCAAAGTCAAATCATTTATTTCAAATAGGCACATAAAAGGCACTTTTGAACGTCAGGTCGTGTTCGACCGAGTTCCGCGAGAGCTTATCTGGCAAGCACTGAGAGCACAACTAGTGCCGGAACATTATATCGAGCTCCTTAAAGATCTGTACCACAATGTATCTACAAGGGTGGTCAGCCCAGCAGGAACAAGTAAAGCATTTCAGGTCAGAATAGGTCTTCACCTGGGCTCGACCCTGAGCCCTCTACTATTCAAACTGGTAATGAACTATATCACTGCAAACATACAAAAACCAGCACCGTGGTCACTACTATATGCCGCGTTGGTACGGACATGTGATGAGGCGAAATGATGACCATATCACCAAAAGAGTCATGAATATAGAAAACGGGAAAAGAGGCCGTGGTCCACCATTATGCTATAAAAAATGATATGATAGCGAGCAACACAACAAAAGAGGCAACCTACAACTGTACGGTATGGCGAAGTACTAGGAGGACTAACCTCGAATAAATTGGAATAATAGCCAGGAGAAAGAAAAACTTCATGCATTGGTAAAAATATTAGGCAGAGGCTCGTATAGACCAGGAAAGCATCGCAGAAAAGGGAGGAAAACAACGGTAACACAAGGCTGCCATGTTGATGGTTATGACGTCATCCGCATTTACGTTCGCCATACAGTTTTTTTTTTTTTCTTTCCTTTCAAAGATTTTAAATTCAAATTTTCGTACGTTTTTTTTCAAATTACAGGTCAGTTTCAGGTTGAACTTAAGAGAGTTGTATTGATGGTTTTAATTACTACAATTTTGTAAACACGTATTTGTTACGGTCGGGAATCATAGTTTGATCAACATACAACCTGAAACTGACCTGCAATTTGAAAAAAAAAAAGAACTTAATAAATTTTTAATTTCACGGGCTACCCTGCCGTTTTTGTCTTAAACCTTTAAAAAATGTACGACAGGCTTTTTTCAACTACATACAAAACACACCCTCATGGCTCAGAAATACTCTAAACAGTTGTCAATTACTCCAAACGGTAGCAGAAAAGGTTAATTGGCCTAAATCATGAAAATTGACGTGGGAACGTATCGGGGCAAACGCTCGGTAAATGCAATCGACAATGAATTTCTTTTAAAGGACAAATCACTATCGATTTTCGTTATAGTATGAGTTTATCGATTTTGTTTGATGTGGCAGGTGATAAATTCACAGTATAGACCTTGGTACGTTATGCTGCTCTACGAATATATTGTTTGCTTAAAGGTGGGTTTACAAACCAAACGAACATAGACTCAGAAGGCCGATTCACGTAAAAAACGTTCAAAATCTTCTCAGCGACAATCAATGTCATAAATCTGTCAAAAATTTATGAAAATTTGAGGTATTTTTGACAGGGATTAGAATGCGAATTCTTAAAAATACAGGAATTGCCCCTCAGAACAAGAGCAAGAGCATTATTTTCTTGTCATTTTAGTATGGATACAACAATGATAAACATTGTGTGGAAACCTCGCTAAGACATGACAGCAAGTTAGTCACTGACCACACGAAAAGAAGAAGAAGTATGTATATACCATCGAAAGAATGCTCTATCCCTGTTCACATAACAAGTATTTTGTAGAATAAGAATAGAATGTTCATTCGCTCGTTTGGTTTAAATCGACCTTAACAACAGTCACCGCAGTACCTTCCAAATTTCTTGGATATACATGTATCTGAACTAGTATCGATTCTTCGAATCTCTAGTATATTTCTATATCCCTAACATTTATTCCAAGTATGGACCCAGTATTGTTGTTGGCAGTAAACTTAATTAAAAGTCTGTTTACCTAAATTCTGTGTGTAGGATTGCGGCTTACGATTACAACTAGGGGCAAAAATATACCTTGAAACAGGTCACATTAATAATTAATATGGGACATATAACCGCTATTGTCCGCAGTTGTACGAATAATAGAGTAATTACAAATGGAGGCATAACATGCCCCAACAGTGTGTCTTGTCTTGATACGACACACATCCGTATGACGCAGCAATCCTGCAAGGGCAGATATTACTTGCGAGTTTGCCTCGCTAGTCTATAGTATCTTTCTGTAGCTGTCTATGAGTCAAATTAATTAAAATCACTTACCAAGGAGGGGGAAATCTTTGAACGGCTCATTTTTGACTACTTCAATTCCTTCACCGCCGCCGGTTTCGTTTTTGGACACCTCGGCCACGCAGTACAGCTGGCCAACTTGGTACTATGGAAAAATAAAAGTGTGTAAGTCAGTAAGTACAAGTCCGGCATTTTGGCCCTCTGTCCGGACTTGGTCTGGGCTTGTGATTTGTTCGGACTTTTCGACTTGAGGTAAAATGAGTAAGTACTGGTATAAGCAAGACTAAAAACGTCCTGTTTTTTTCGGCAGTAACTAGTAGCCCTAGTTTACTACGAAATAGTAACCCTAATTAGAGTGGAACATTCTTTGACACGTTGGTTGTATATGTGGAGAGGGTCACTACTTACTTAGCTATAAAATTAATTTTAATTGTTCATACTCGTACAATGATACGAATAACGACCGCCGAAGTAATTAAACATAGCACCATCAATTCGAAAATAGGCGATGTAATATTTTGGTATTTTGAAATTACTGATATAGACTGAGTTTGTAACTCACAGTAAGAAGGGAAACGAAATTCGACAGCTATTTAAACCTTATGCGTGTGTTGGACCCTTGCGCTTGCGCAACAATCGATAATGAATTCTGTCTCATCATATTAGTAAAGGCTTAACATAATCAGCCTATAATGCTCCCACTGCTGGGACACAGGCCTCCTCGCCGTGAGAGGTAGTGGGCCATAATTCACCACGCTGGCCCAGTGCGGGTTGGCGGATGTCACATGTCTTCGAATTTTTGGTTCTAGGCCATGCCGGTTTCCTCACGATGTGTTCCTTCACCGTTTTGAGCAGTGGTGATGTATTGTAATAATTTACACAAGTAAAGTGCCTGCTTGGGCTCGGACCCACGACGAATAACTCGTAAGTCGTGGCCGTTACCACCCTCTGAGCTGCCACCGCTCTTCGGGTCACCACTAGTCTTGTAACGAATAGTAAAGGCTTGATAAATTAAAAAGAAAAAATATCGTTGGCAAACTCCCCAGTAGGCACTAACTCCACTTACAAGCAAGTGTTTGCAATATCGCGTGTGCAATTATAATAGTCGAGTAAACAATAACGCATTAAATGCCTATTATTAGAGCAGCATACTTTACTATAACCTTCGTCTTGACTTCTTGACACATGCAACTAAAGACATTTTAGTAGACATTACACTATTTACACATGGAGACAAACACATTCAATAATGATGGCAGGCCAACATTGTCAAAGATCGATCGCAAAAAGCGCAGAAAGACCAGCGGGTTACTGGCCGATGTTACGGGGTGTAATGTAACATGATACAAAGCGAGCATTCGCGATCAGCGAGCCGCTCGGTGCTCGTTTCGAGTGCTCCGCCCACTGTCGGTTTTTTGGAGAGTTGAGTGTTACGCGGTTCAGTCAGTACGCCCGCAAAAGTCGCCACGAGCGCACGTGCCACACGCGTCGATTCTTAGCTACGTGTTTAGAAACTGGAGCGCGGGCGAGCAAAGAGTTCGAAACGAGCATGTTACACGGATGTCCTCGTTGCGAATGGTACATTACGGCCCGTAACACCAGTCAGTACCCACCTTACAAACTGTCAATGGCAATCGATGGCAATTCCTTTCATTTTAACAGTTCAACCACGTCGGTCACGTCCGGACTGATGGTTGCCCTACTCCCGGCAATCACGCTTCGCCACCCTATTCCGTGCTGCCGAGACTTGAATAAATTTCTAGGCGCGAGTAAAAAGTGCAGTCTATTTCTAAAGCACGAAATATCGATCGTCTGTTGTAGCCGCCAAACCCGAATATAGGTAACGTTATGCAACTAGAAGAAAACCGAGATATCTGAAGAACTATGTCCCTATTCATGTTCTACATTTTGACATTTTCTTCGCTTACTGCCAGAGACTTTTGCTTATCATAGAGGAACTGGATGTGCCGAAGGTATCAATGAGAAGGCAAATATGTGAGTACATGGGGGGAGGGAGAATCATTACGGACTTTGTTTTATTCTTGTTTCTACGGTTGGTGGTACCAATAGCAAAAACCTTTGAAGTAGGAGTTGCCTGAGGAGTTCCATATATAAGCAAGCGCCTGTAAGGTCAAGGAGCAAAAATGATAAGCAATTTGAAAACCCATACCTTTCGTACAAAACGTGCGCATGTCACATGTCACCTTTTTAAACTGTCAGTTTCTCACAAAATGTTAGCAATATGTATGTAGTAGGGAAAATAAGAAGGTACAAAAAAAAACTGAAGAGCGTTTAAAGGTTAACAACGTCGCAAATTGCTGTCAAAAATTTACCTGTTTTGATTAATTTGGAAATAAGAAATGTGGCTAACTAGTGAACTAGAATATTAACAATGAATTGCAATTATAACATTGAATTTTATGTTGTACCCGTTTTAGGTATAAAAAAGCATTTGGAAAGTTTCCAAATACTTTTTTTACATCTAAAACTAAATATTCGATGTTACGATATTAATTATTGCATTTCATAATCAATATTCTAGTTCGCTAGTTAGCCACATTTCTTATTTCCATACAGTAATATTGCGAAATTAATCCAAACAGCGAAATATTTGACATCTATTTGCGACGTTGCCCACTTTCAGAATAAACGCTCTTAAGATCGTTAACATTTTCATTAGTTGACTCGTAATTAAACATAGTTGTACACTGCGGTCATTTTCCAAATCAACCAGTAAGACATTTGAATGTTCATGAAGATTAGTAATTATTGTAGAAAATTTCTCTTAGTGCTAAAATACTATACTTTACGGTAAAATGCGACTTTCTCGAGATGGATAGGTATTGTTTATCGATATATTGTCCCGACAAGTAGGACAGGTTCTACATCACTATTAGTAAGTAAGCCCTAGTAACCACGAGCGATTTTTTATCGCGAACTGTATTTTCAACGCTCTGCTTAGAGCCAAGAATTATAAATCCAACAGTGTATTTTTTTAAGTGCTGGGATGTACTCTAGAAAATCCAGTGCGCGATAAAAAAATCGTCCGTGCATACCGGGCCTGCCTGAGTTTTTGTAGTTCTACTGAGGAATGTACAGGAAGCTAATGCACCCCTGACCTCCTGTAGAGCAATGAGCTCACTGTTATTTTTGCTGAGGTAAAATGAAGTGTTAAGAGCTCTTTAACTTCATTCTCTGCTAAAACACGGTTTTGAAAGCAATATTCCTTCTATCAATTAGTATCATTATGCTATTTTGATTTTGAGGTCTCCCTTGAACCTTGGCCCCAAGCCCCCAACAATTAGTAGGTACCAATAGAAGTAGATACCATACATTGTTACGTTAAGTATGTGTTTATATGTTCGTGCAGATGTCAAAGACAATAACATAATCGTTATAAATGCTACCATAAATGGAGAATAAGGAAGACTTTTTAAAGTGATGAATAGTTTTTTTTTTTTTACTTTTAAACCTTTTGGCAAGGTTATGACAATTACAGTTATATTTTACAAGCAAATAAATAATTTAAAAGTTGTGTGTGTGATACTAATAGATGGCTGTTGGTACTTATTTGAACATTTTACAGTCTTTTATTGACAGGATCATAAGATTTAGGTACTTCGCTAGGCTGTTGAAGAATCAACTGATAATTCAACTATGTTAGGTATTGGTTACCCTGATGGATAATTTTAAGGTAACAATCTCAATGCTTGTAGCGAAGCTTAACAGACAAACTTTGGATGAACAACCATTAAATAGGTAAAGACTATTTAAATCCTTGTTTCCAATTGATGTTATTTCTACTTAAACAAACATCAACTTTATATAAGTGTAACTAAAGTTGATTTTAGACCGACTGTTGAAAAAGTCATAAAAAATATGAAATTGTAGCGCACACTGTACCTTATGTGTAAGCATTACAGTTGTTTTTCCTAAAACTCGTGTTTGTTTACATGTTTGGCAAAAAAATTGCGAACGCAGATACGTCACGGCGTCAAATCCCGCTCTCTAATTGGCCCAAGATATCGGGCGATACCAGTGTCGTAAACCAATCGTTGAGATTATTAGACCGGACACGGGGATCGAACCCAAGTCCCCAAACTCGGCTGTCGTGCTTGCGGCCACTGGACTAACAAGGCGGAACTGCATTTTTTTCTGTTTTGTTTTGCTAAAATTCCCACAACATATTATCTAATTTTGATGTCATGAAGGTGTGTTCGGCTTTAAACCAGGAAACGGCGATAAGATTTACCTTTATCAATTGGAATGTATTACCATTGAAGATAATGTTATTTTAAGTGTGCCAAACTACTGTCAGCAAAATATCAGAATACTAAGGCAAGCATCCAATGATCCATATTTTTTAATTATTATTTGATATTTTCTAAACTTTGCTGCTAACCATAATTCTACTTATCCCCATCTGAGATCAGAAGCGCAACAGTACTATGCAAATAAAAATACATGTCAGCATAATATTGAATGAATATGCAATTTTAACCAGATCACCAAAATAATGATGAGGTGATCAATATTGATGTTATTATAAACTTATGCATTGCAAAATTGGGTCAATTTCAAAATTAGCATGTAAATTTGTTTTAAAGGAACTCTCAAATCTCAATGACTTGTAGGGTTCTGACATTAAGAGCGTTTATTCTGAAAGTGGGCAATGTCGCCAATAGACGTCAAATATTTCCCTGTTTTGATTAATTTGGCAATATTATTGTATGGAAATAGGAAATGTGGCTAACTAGCAAACTAGAATATTGATTATGAAATGCAATCATTAATATCTTAACTCTGAATATTTAGTTTTAGATGTAAAAAACGTATTCGGAAATCTTCCAAATGCCTTTTTTACACCTAAAACGGTTACAACATCAATTTCAGTGTTATAATTGCAATTCATTATTAATATTCTAGTTCGCTAGTAAGCCACATTTCCATACAGCAATATTGCTAAATTAATCAAAACTGGGAAATATTTGACAGCTTTTTGCGACATTGCCAACTTTTAGGGTAAAAGCTGTTAGAAGGTAAAAATGGAACTTCTTGATGATGACTTTTTTGTCACAGAGGTTTTTCTCGAAAACTATGCAACAAAGGAATTTGACATAATGTTGGCTCTCAATGAAGAATATCCTATCGGCCAAAAAAAAAACTATAGGTTTAGTTTTTCTGGAGGGTCAACCTGGCTACCATCCCCTATTACCAAAAATGGGTATTAACTCATGAAATTGGCTTTATTTGACATATAATTTTATGGCATTAATGTTTAAATATAATTCTAGGCATGTGGCTGCCGCGAAGGCCACTTACTGAAAGCTGAATTTTTTTATTGGCTTCATTTACTGAAAGAAATATTGATGAACAAATAATTTCACAAAATGGACCTGTTAACTGGCCTCCTCGGGGTTGGCTTTCAGTCTAACCAGATGCAGTTGAATACCAGCTATAGGGGATGGTATTTTGATTCATTTAAAATACAATGCAAGGAACCTTTGCAAATAAAAAAAACTGAACACTTAATTAAAACGAATACAGTCAAAACCATCTATAAAGATTTCCCTTATAACAACAAAATTTTGCATTTCTGTTTACTTAACATAGTGTTTGGTTATTACGAATATTGGCTATAACAACTGTAATCTGACGGTCCCTTCAAAGTCATTATAAAAGGTTTTGACTGTATTAAGTAGATAATTTGTGATTTTACCTTAAAACATTAGTGCATTAAATGGACAACCAAATATTGATTGTTTATAACAGGATTGTAAACTACCTAATACATTCTACCACAGATAATTTATATTAGGCGATGATAAGAATGTGACTAATAAGGCAAATTAAATGATTACACCACTGACACGTTTCAGTACACTTTAGATATCAGAACTATAAAACCAATAACTTGTTTAATTTTTTACAAATAAAGTATGAATTAAAAAAAACATGTAATTTAGTTCCTGCTTACACAAAAAAGAGTTTCAAAGTTTATGTTTAAGTTATAATACTTTTTATAGTTCAATTAATGTGCAGACATACACCAAAAAAACTAGCTGTTTGGATTAATACTTTTGCCTGTACTAGAGTAAGATAGAAAATATAGGAAGGCTGAATGCTCGTTTACCAGCCTACACAAAACAGCAGAAAAAAGTTATGTTGATAAAATTGTGTTATATTTTATTTTTGACCTAGATTCCCAACCATTGTAAACATAATATTTAAAGAGCTATTCAAAAAGAGAAATTTAAAAAAAAATACCATAGACTTTTAACACAAGAATCTAATTAGAATACTAAGAAACCTAAGTAATTGATGTAGGTAGGCTACATATTAAGGAGATGTTTGGCAATAATATATTGGCTTCATTACGACAGACTTGACTCAATGTTGCAGAATATCTGGTTTCAGAGTCAGGCTCTATTGTCCTTGAAAATAACTTATTACGAAAAGTATCTTACCTCTTCGACTGTTAGGGGGAGCGTCACACGGCTGCAAACAAAGAGAATTACGTTTAATTTCCCTATATTATATTTTCTATTAATGACACAAACATCTGTTAGATAAATCCGCGGAAATTCACTGCCTCCGCGGACAAACCTTGACCTGGAGGGCTGGAGATCTGTCACTGTCACTACCTTTTTATATTTCAACAATTTAACTCTTTTGATTCAATTTAAATGTTACAATTAAAGCTTCACTTAACGATTACCGACTGCTGATAAGATGGGACAACTAGGCGGACCGTGGCAAATTTTCAAGTAGATTGCCTGAAAATCGATTTGTATTCGCAAACTTGTATAACCTTAACATAAAATACTCACTATTCCTTGATAATCATGTTGTATATTTATTTTGTAACACTTTAAATGCACATCAGACAGTCCACTACCACCTTAAAAGAAGACTTATCACAGAACGAGACTTGAGCGATGGCCCGATTATTGGTAGATTATTATAATTTTAATCTATGACCAACCAATGAAAATGACAAGGCGCATGCTTCGTTATGACGCAACGGATATTACGTCAATGTTTCCAGTGACGTTCCGATACAACTCAGGCAGCTTTTTCAATATTTCTACGATCACTTATACAAAACAACACATTATAATTATCCACCCAAAGAAATCTAAATTCAATCTAAGTATAAACACTTATTTCAGCACCGTTTCCATTCTGAATGAGTAATTTATTTCAAAATTAGTTTTCCTGCTGGTGAATTATGTGAAATGGAGCGCAAATCAGCCGGAACTGCAAACGTTTCTTTACAAGTTATATTTACCACGCAAGCAAACTATATACATTACAATTTTTACAAATAAAATATATATATAATGGAAATACCGGATTAATTTCGTAAATTACTAATTCACAAAGGTAATTTATCAATTTTGTAATAAATTAGAATGAAACCAATATTACATTGTTTTGAAAAATGACAGTAAGATCGGGTTCGGATACATTACTTTCAAAGGTAGGTAAAAGTAATATAAAACAAAACTGACTCAGTAAGACTCACACCAAGATTCGTTTCTTCTTCCTTCAAAAGATATTTTAATGCATAGTTCCATCCATTTTATTACCAAATGACGGCAAATATAAATCTATAAACAACATGTTGTGTTTTTGGCCTAGTTAGCCACAAAGTAATTGTACATATCCGATCTCCGCCGTCATAGTTTCTGTTTGACGTGAAAGACAAACATTGAATGAATTTTTCATTCAGAATCTGAAAAGTGAAAATAAATTAATATCAACATGCACTAAAAATGCTGTGATACGCTGTTTATGCCATCAAATTTCAATATATTGTGCCTATATTTTTGAGATTACTTACTATTCTGCAACGAGGTATACTTTACAAATCAAAAATGAGTTTAGTTGGAAAAAAGTGCGAATCAATATCGATGCTCGATACCAATAAAGACGACGTAATAGTCAGTGGAATAACTCCTGAGGATGTTCTGAGACTAGATCGGATTACGGATACTTATATGTGCAGTCCTGAGGCCAACGTATACGACATAGATTTCACGAGATTTAAGATTCGTGACTTGGAAAGTGGAACTGTGCTATTTGAGATCGCTAAGCCTCCGACGGACTTCGGAGTGGATAGTGAAGGCACTGAGGACGCCCCTGAGGAGCCCTTGGACCCCAACGCAGGGAGATTCGTCCGCTACCAGTTCACGCCTCAATTTTTGAAACTAAAGACTGTTGGAGCCACGTACGTTTGTATATTATTTATTTAATTCGGTGTCACTCTTGAGAGTTAAGTTAACGTTAGTTTGCGATGTAGTTACCATATATCTGACGAGTTATGGTCTCGAAAATCTTGTGGAGACAGTCAATTTTGAAAGACAGTATATATAAAAAAATTGGAACCAACTGAGGGATGATCTCTTAAAAATGTGCCTTTTAATGTTTTTTGAGCACAGAAAATTATTTATTTTAAGTATACAGTAATAATTTGATCCTTCTAACATTGCAGTGTAGAGTTCACGGTTGGACCTCGTCCCGTCAACCACTTCAGGATGATAGAGAAGCACTTCTTCAGAGATACATTACTCAAGACGTTTGACTTTGAGTTTGGTTTCTGTATACCGTTCTCAAGAAACACTTGTGAACACATATATGAGTTTCCGACACTGCCCCCTGATCTAGGTAAGATTATTTGTTTATAATATCAGCCTATTATTGTCTCACTGCAGGGCAGGCCTCTTCTCATACAGAGAAGGCATGAGTATTGATCAGCATGCTTGCTCAAGACGGGTTGGCGATTTCAGACATATATTAACTATAAGTCCAGGTTTCCTCACAATGTTTTCCTTCACTGATGCCAGTTATGTCCAAGACAAACTTAGAAAGTACTAATGAGTTGAAAAACTCACATTGGTACTTGCCTAGATTTGAACCCACCAACCTCGTGAATGAGATGCAAGGCACTTACCACTGGCCCATCACAACATTATTGTTTCTTCTCTTGTCGTTTTCATTGAATATTTTGTTGCCTAAGATAAAGTTTGCCCTAGGCACTCGCCCAAAATATCATTGAGCTTTCTGCTATGTTCATAAAAATAAAAATAAATTGTTCCTTCTAGCCTGCACTGCCCCACTCCCGGGCAAAGCCCACCATCCACGTCATTTCCACCTTTCGCAAGCCGTCCTAGTTTTTCCAGTTTTTTCCAGTTTAGACGGAATCTATCCAATTCATCCCGCCATCCCGTACATGGCGTACCGAGATCCCATCTTTGTCTCAGGGCAGTTAGCACCAAAAATAGTTAACACAATTTTTATTTTTTTATTTCAGTGGATGAAATGATTGCTGCGCCTTTTGAGACCTGTTCAGACAGTTTTTACTTCGTCGATAACCATCTGGTGATGCATAATAAAGCTGACTATGCTTACAACGGAGGCATCAATAACTAATCACGTTTACTTTTTTATTAAATTGGCACCATGCATCGTTTTTGTGATTTAAATTTTTCAAATTATAAGACACTGTTTGACACAAGAAAATGTTTTTTCGTGACTAGGTCTATGTTTTGAGTGTGAAATGTCTTTGTAAATGCAACGTTAGGAAGTTAATACACAGGTAGATTGTAATGAGAAAAGGGAAGGTGTGGTGAAAAGTATTATCTTGTGGAAACCTGTGAAAAATGCGATAAAGCACAATCAAAACAGCTCAAAAACATCATTTACATAAGAGCTTAGAGTACCAAAGAAGAGTAATAATATGTGGTGTGGGGTTCAAGCAAGAACAAGAAAAACACTTAATGATTGTAAGTACCTTTTGAGTCTCTTCACAGAATAGTAAGCAAATGGATTACTAACAAGCAGATGTATTTTTAGAATTCAATTTGTATAATATGTGGGTGAAGCAACAACTCCTTTGTGATATGATGGTCATAGGCTAGGCGGTTATGGGGGAGGCCTATGTCCAGCCGTGGACGTGTTTCGGCTGCAATGATGACCTTGACAATTCAAAAGTGCCTGTAATTGGTTCGAGTTTGATGAGGCTAGGCTAGGTTCCTATTGTTACGCCCCTAGCTGTGATAAACTACCCAATGTCAAGCATATTGTCCACACAGACTGTAGAATACTTTGGGAAGTATATGTATGAACATTGTGACATGGCACACACATCTCTGCCCTAGCAACACGTCTGAGTACTCCATTTGTGTACTAATCTGTGTATTTCGAACAATGTGACATTTTTGATCCATCACATTTAATTAGATAATATTTGTGATCTTATTGATTGTGATTTTTACACCTACTTATTAAAGTAATTGACATTAATGTGTACTGAAGTTAAAATAAGGGAGCATTTTGTTTAGATGTTGCAAGAAGGTTGCACTCACATGTTGCACCTTTTTTTATAAGTTTCAATTTTAAATCAATTGAACTTTGAAACTTTATAGTGTTTATTTTGTGGGAATAAATTTTTGGTGGTATTTTTTTTTTTTTTTGCCCACCATTTTGGGAGGGAGTTTCGTGCGGTTTCGTGAAAGTACGGTAAACAGGGCATGAAATAAATAATGAATGTAATTTTGCAGTGTTATTTTAATATTGCATATGATTGAAAATGATCTCGATATTAACGAAGTTATCTCAACAACGACATTCCAAATTTAAATTATTATGTAGTAATTATTTTGTGTTTATGTTAATTAAGTATTTAGATTATTGTTTTATGTATTTATTACCAATTAGCTTTGTATAATTATATGGTTTAGTATGTACTTGTTAAGTTAGACTAATAATTAATAAATATTATTTAACCAAAAATAAATTGCACTAAAAGTTGGCAACACTTTCAAGGTACAGTCAACCGCACATCATTGGTAACAATTTGACTTTTGCAGCGCCTTTATGTCGTAGCAGTAAGAGCGATTTTCGTAGTGCAAGTGTTAGTACTGATGTATCCAACATGTATGTATTTAAAGGAAATAAATATAGACTTTATGGCAAAGCATGTAGGTCTATTGTTGCTTAACATGTTTTCTGAAGGCAATAATAAAATAAAATTCCCGATGGCGCATTCTGACTGTAGTCGCACTGATTTTTAAGTAATTTAATAAATTGATAGAAAAATGTGTTATGTATGTAAGAAGGAGTTTGAATTATAAATTCTTGTCTGCTAGTTAACACATAGCACTAACTTAACTTTATGTGTTCACTGTAATGTTGTGTAAAACACTTCTTTAATATTTTTAATACTTGGGTCTGACATTGTTAGGGACCTCGCAGACATAAAAAAAAAGCCTTTGAAGCAATTCTTGCCTAACCGAGTTCTAACAGCATGGAATAGGCGGAAAATATGGTGACGGCTCTCAAACTGAACTGCTTCAAGAACAGACAGATTAAATATCTCCAAGCTATTTGAAACACACGCATCAGCTGATTAGCTGCTAGTGTGTCTTACCAAGTAATAATAACTACGTATTCGCGACCTCGGCCCTCAGGTGATCGCACACACACACACACACACACACACACACACACACACACACACAAACACACACACACACACACACACACACACACACACACACACACACACGAGAGGGGTCGTTCCAGTATTTTCAAGCATGTTCATATTCTAATCTGTCTCTCAGAAATATCTCTACTTAATTTGTTCACATTATTGACAAGTTTTTGACATTGACTGTCGCTGAGATCAGTTTGGGACTAGATTTTGAACGTTTTTATATGAGAACAGGCCTTCTAGTTTTACCTTAGAGTATATAACAGTGGAGAAGCCTTATGCAAAATATTTCGAACAAAATGTCTGTCACTTTTAGCGGGGGACGCGGTAACTAAAAGAGAAGACATTCGATTGATATCGATATTCATTCGGAATTTTGGTTGAATCCATGAAATAAAACAGTTGTTGCATAAAATAGTTACATTTTAATAAGAAGAGAAAATAACTACAATTAAATAAAAGTAACTAAATTTGTAATAACTAAGTAATCTCAATTTTAAATTAGTTCAAGTTCAAAAAAAAAAAGTATAGACACTTCAATGGACATATAAAAGTTATAAAACATAGACAATAAAAAAAAAACAAAAATAATTACTAAATAATTCTTACTAAGCAATTATCGACATGTTAATTTTGGTTTCAAACATGACCTCAACCCTACGGTAGTCTCGTTAACATTTTTACTAGAGGATATAATCGCATGTCAATTGCATGTAAATTTAGCTGATTTGACGTATGTTTTCGTAATGCAAAAGAAAAGTATTTTGATCTTTAGGAACATAAAAACGAGATGTAGCGAGACTCGGTGACGTCACAGAAGCAATGTGAGGAAAATACTCGATTTATGCTCCGTTTTATATTGAATCATGGTTGAATCAAAATGTCTTATGTTATGAGGTTAGGATTTTAAATTTCAATAAAAACATGACTAAATATTATAAAAAAACGTTAACATATGGAAGGTCAGTTCTTTATGTAAGTTTGACGTATTTGAACGATTTTTACAGAATTTAACAGGCATTTTCACGGAGCTCCGCGGGCCTGTAAAACGATTTACGAAGTGCGTTAGAATCTATTTGAAAGTAGTTTATATGAACGTACTAGAACATTTGTTCTTGTACTTTTACAGAGGGGAAGTGTTCGTAAGGCTTCTCCAGTGATACATACTCTAAGGGTTTTACTATAGAAACTATAATCTGTTCCAAAAGTATCTGATAAAAATGTAAACAAGTGGATCAGAAAACGTACTTAAGGATGCTAATTGTAGTGCCACTTACAAATTAAGTGCTTTGATTTGTTTATTTAAGTACTTAAAACCATTTTATGTTTATTTTTAAATCACCTATTTTTTAAATTTTCGTCGTGTTATTCAAACAATAATAGTTGGAAAAAGTGGTGACATATAAAGTTGAAACCTTCTTAATACAGATGAATATGAATGTGTTACTAATTCCCTTTAGTGAGCGATGTCGTAAGAATTTAACATTGACAGAGTTTGTTTACAGTTTCCTCAAGTACTTTTGGAACAGACTTTATAGTTTAGCCTGATCCTTGCCGGCAATAGCCGGAGTCGAGGCCGCGTAGTGCTAGGGCCCTTAGGATTGAAAATTCTGGGCTGCATTAATTCGTACCTGGGCGTACCCAACTTTTGGCGTAAAGCATATCAAGAACTTATGCATGTACCAAATTTACCAGATAAATGTATGAGCCAGGAAGGGCCTAGGGGTGGCAGTTCAGGTCCAGGAGGAAAGTGGGGGTGAACGTCCCTCCCTCTGCCCCGCGGTATGCGTATGGCTATATTTTGTGTTTTTTTTTTTGTATTTTTAATAGTTTGTAAAGTGGTGCTTTCGACCTGAAATTGTTCTAGTCTTCTTTTAAAATTTTGAAGTTTTAATATTTGAAAAATTTATCACTCTAATAGAATAGAGATTGTCGAGAAAATGAGATGCATTTTTATTATTAAAACAAGCACAGCTCAAGGGCTCAAAAAACTTGATAGTTTCCAGATAAGCTGAACGGCATTCTTATAAATTTTTTTGAATGAATCATGATACTACAGGGAGTGGAAACTGGATGATAATAATAATTTATATCATTTTTCCTAATGTGTTTGAATACACATCAATAATTTTATAACATAATATTAAAATGTAAAACAGTACTGTGCAAGCATGACTTTTAACACACATACAAGTCAACGAGACTTGTTATATTCCGACCATCACCGAGAGAATGCGTTTCGACACCAGCACGCGTAGCATGAACACTATAGAAACGAGTTTTGTCGACGGAAGAATAGACAAACTGACAGTTAAACAATCACAATCCGTCATTTTGTCTATTCTTCCGTCGACAAAACTCGTTTCTACAGTGTTCATGCTACGCGTGCTGTCAGATAAACTGTCCATCTGACAGGTGTTCCTAATCTTGTCCATCATGGACAAGATTAGGAACTAAGAATTCGTAAAACAAGTATTCTTTGTATTCAGCTGGCAAATGTCAGGCACGCATTCTCTCATCGGCCGGAGTGTAGTTATTTGAATATCTGAGTATGTCTAAATTTAAAAATATGCATTTGCATAATGTGTGTAATGTAGTCGAGGTAGAAGAAAACGGACTTTAACATCTCGTCTTAAAAAAAAACAGGTGTATTTAATTACACCCTTCATTGTAAACTAACCTTTAACGGTAGGTATTTTAAAATGATGACAAATATAAACAAAATATGTAATTTAATGTTCAGCTTTAAAGGATTTTAGAATAAAAATAATTAATCCCAAATTCCCATTTCATGCCGTCCATGTTTCGTTTAAAAAAGTGACCTTTTTTGATGTAAAACTTTAATAATACGAACTTAATGTGTTCAGTATATGAATTTTCATTTTTAAGCATTATTTCTTGTAACTATGTATAATTAGTTGTAAAGCTGTATCTACACTGTGTGACGCTTGTAAATTAGACTGTCTGTAAACGCCTACGAAGAAGTATCAATATTATCCTAATTATTTAAATAATGTATTTACTGTCTCATTAAATACTTACTTTATTATCTCTACACATTAGGCGTCCAACTATAAGAGGCTAAAATACTTAGGGCGGATTTATCAATAGTCAGATTTTATAAATTTAAAGAATAAAAATGGCGGATTGACATAATTTCTATACAAAAGCTGTCAAACAGTCAATATTTATTGCTCGGATAAAACAATCCATCTAAGGCTATTGAAAAATCAGCCCGTTAGGTTTCATCTTTTGTTGTACCTAACTGTATATATAATATAATTTAAAACCATTCCATTATTTTGAATAGAAAATTTTGTGGAGGGGCGCGCAGTTTTGGTTTAGACGACATGACATACAAAATGATATTTTTTTTTTTGCCAGTAAATATATTTATTTTCTTTAAAATCGAACTCATGACGCCTTTTGGCGTTTTCTATGACCTTTAGCTCAGAATCTACCTACAGAAGCTTGTAAAAATTATTCACCCTGAATACCTAGTTACTGAAGCACACCAAACGATGGTCGATGCAACCAACTTTTTTTAAGAGTATTATTAGATATTTAAATAATGAATTCTGGATATTGTACGACCAGTGATATTTTCTAATCGGTTTTAATACACTCCTGAATCAAGCTACCCTACATATTTTTGTATTTTTTAATTGGTAGTGAATTCAAATTTCAAATAATCATGATACTAAACTGATGGCCAGTATGTCGACTTCAAAACTGAAATATAACTTTCTCTTTGACTCATAATAGTTTTGGTTTTTTAGCCTATGAATACCTACGTGGAAATGCCCAGTAGCTCGATTTAGGAGTATGGGCGTGTATTTTGAAGGTGAAATTAATGTGGTCCCAAAACTTATCCGGGCCACTGCTGATTAAGTTTTAAGTTTTGGAAAACTCATGCTATCCACTGCCTAGCCCCGAGTTTAGATGCCGAACCATGTGAAGCAGCGTATTTGATTAAATAATAACATTAACGAAGTCTCATATTTGACGCTGGCCATTTTTTTATTTAAACCATAGTTCCTGCGTTTGGTCTCTCATTCGATTTAAAATTTTGTATGTGACTACCATTGGTAATATATTCTTATGGGGCCTAATACCAATGAAATCATTATATCGAGTTCCGTTTATCTTATTAAGATACAGTAAATTAAAGCCAAACACACTTTGCAATCCCGACGGCACTCGAACGTCAATGTCAATAACATTGAGAGTGCAGTGACGTCGGGTTTCATAAAAGTGTTTTCTTAAAGTTATGGTAGACTGATTTCTATATAGCTGAGTAACTAATAAATAATATACCTACTTAACTTATTTAAATTATCTGGTTTGAAAAGTGCTATTTAAAGGTATCGGTTGACAAACATAGTTGTGACTTAATAAAGTGTAGAATGTAGAGGCCATCAGTCAGATAATTTAAAAAACTATAGATTCTGCCAGTTGTATTTAGAGCGCTACAAAGTTCTATTGGCGCGTGGCCAAAATCAGAACGAACACCGCCATCCCTCCCGGCCGGGCCTCGAGTGACGTTGAGAGGGGGGCCAAAAGCCTTGTAGATGTCGTAAGAATTTTCGCGAAAATATTAGGGAGATTGCGAAAATACGGATAATTAGACAACGGTGAAAACATTGCTGCGAGCAACTTGGATGTAGCGCTCGCCGGCCGCTGTCGCGGCACCGCTCGGGTCGCGCGCGGTTTGTCACAGTTCGAACCTAATCTACTTCACTGAAGAAATGATTTCACCATTGTCTAATTATCTAGTCGCAGGCACATTATAGGATTTTCGCGAAAATTCGAATTATCAAATCATCCTACGACATAGATGATTAGAGATAATTGAGTTTTATTTTTTATCTGGATGTTGGCCGTCAAAAGATGGTGTTTGTTTTATTCTACTGCATATTATACTTCTAGGTATGAGTTATTTGTTAATATTGTGAGGCTCAAGTAACTGTGTGTTAAATATTATTAAATATACATGTGTAGAGTGGGCACAGACGGTCCAGTTCAAATGACGCCAAGGCTTAATATGTTTATCTTACTTAACCATGATTCTCGGGCTATAAAATAAAATTCTTGAAGTATTATTTATTTAAAAATTAAGGTCAAACTTGTACAAAAAGATGCTTTAATTGTTTAGAAAGTTTGTTATTTTTTATTTATTATGTACCAAATCTCTTTGCTTTTATCTTGACCGTATGTGCTCACACTTACTCTATATCACTGTCACAGATCACATACACTAGTTTTGTCGATGAAAATAAAGTTGATTAAAATATATCTGAAGTATTATTTCTAAAATCTAAGGCCCATTGTCCACTACGCTACAGTAACCAGTTAGAAACTCAAATCACCAACCCTTGTTATATTAAAAACGTTTGTGTAGGTATTGTATCTCACAGATTATAATTAAGTTCTTAGGTAGTTACATGTTGTGTTGTGGGTTGCGAGTTTGTCCGAAAGGGATATCGCGACCCCGACACACAGGCAACGGAAGGAACACGGCTGGGTTTTAGTCAGTAAAAGTCTGAAACGCCCTCCCGCTCCGCCCAGAGCGGGAGAAGTTATTTGATAATTTCCCACCCTCAAAAACATGTAGGTAGGCATGATCAAATAAAACAACATATCTACAACCATATCGATAAGCTTTATTGAATAAAAAGAATATAAAGTCTAATACAGAAAAATAATCAAGATACAATGCAGGTAAATAATCAAATTAAGTTATAAAACATTACAAAGTTGGTTATAGTGATTAATAATAATTGATTACGCAGATTAATTAGTACAATAGTTTTTTATAAAATTAAATGGAAAAAAGGGCCGTTTAACCAATCGCAGTATTTTACATGCTGTAGCAATAAAAACCCTACACCAAGGAAGCCATTACGAATGTGCATTACAGAACCATTGTGCTGTTGCTTATTTTAAAGAGTTACTTTCCAAGCAGCCATGATAGATTTAAAAAGCAAAAGCGTTTTTTTTATATGAATGGTGTTGCCGTGAAAATAATTAAAGGCGATTAGCAAAGAGAATAAAAAACACGACTGTTAAAATTATTATTATTATGAACTGCCGAACTCAGGGACGCCCTATGTAAAAGGGTAAACACCGATAATGTATTTTGAAAATGTCTGGTGCATAGTACCCGCAACTACTTGTATGTGGATGAATTAAAACAACGTAAGGGTCGTGTCTGTAGTTTGTGCCTACCCCAATAGGAAATAGGCGAGATTATAGATATTATTTACGAAAAAACAAAAAAAACGGTTTCACACATCTTCACAGTTTTAGAAAAATATACTTGACGTTGGGTATTCCTGCCTCCCAACCATGTAGGTCTTATGATGTAGGTACCTACTACGCCAATTATTGTCATCTTCCTCTTCCTCCGAATCATCTGCGATGACTCAACAGATAATTACACTTATTATAATCTTATTTAAGTTGAATACAAGATAACTTAATTCTAAAAATAATAAAAAAATGGATTTATAATTAATAATATTGTTTGTCAATGGCAATCATGTTGTATAACATGAATTCTACCATGACTTGCCAGTGGTAAACCCTAACTGGCAACACTTGTCAGTGTTTCCATAGTTCAAAACTGGAAACACTGCAAGTATACAATAGCATTCCGAATACAAAAATGCAGCCCTTATTTTGTCTTCTTCAAGTAAAATATGACACGGGCAATATTCATTAAAATACTTCGCCTCCTATAACATACTCCTATTGATCAAACTTTAGCATAGATAAATTGGGAGTCTTTAAGAAGACTCAAATACTATGACTAGCACCCTAATTGCGTAATACACGATAAATCACAATTTAAATAATTTTGAAAGAGATTGCTAACCCTTTGCTTCATAAGTTCGAAAAAAAAATCTGCTCAACAACGTAAATAGCGCAATGAATATTGTTGAACTGTCAAAATTAAACAGATTAGTTATAATTATTTACGAAAATGTGCTACGCAATTAGATACCTAGCTGTAAACGTTACGATTCGTATAGGGTTATAGGAACCATAGACATTAACCGTTACAGCTTTGGCCCTCTTAAGGACAAACGGACTCACGTTCGTGATGAATGCCTATAATTTGCGAATGATTTTCATTCCAACCTTGCTAATAGTTTCTCGAATAATCAATATTTTTTCCTCGCCCTGGGGAACCATTCTAGAACCCAATGGAGGCACACTTGCCTCGCACCACACATTATGTGAATCTCGCATAATAAAGGAGAAAAACAGACATATTTTCATGTTGAGGGTGGTAGGGTTTTTGCCTCTAGGAGACTTATATAGTCTTTTCAGTTAATTTACCTCTAATTTTGCATTACAGTGACCTTTATTCTCTTCTTTTTGGTTGCTAGCAGAGGTAAGATAACTAACTGTGAAACTACGTACTGTAGGTACTTCCTTCTCTATCTACGGTACTTCCATGTTGTAACCTTATTTATAGATAAAACAGGCGACATATAAAACGCCACGTTTCTCATCATTGGCAAAGAAATACTTGGGATGCCAATATTTTTAAGATTATACCTTCCCCTTTATTTAGTCGGTATCATTATCAAAAAATTCTGTTCACTGCCCTAATTCAAATTAAAGAGTGACATAAAAAGATAATATTCATTAAAAAAAATTTTAGAAAACACGATTGGGTTCAAATTGTACTTCTTAAAGATAACAATCGAAAAATATTGTTTTAAAAATCTAAAAATACAACGTAAACCTGACATCACTTTAGGTAATTTTTAATCTTATCAGTAAAAGAGAGAGTGGTTGAGTTGAGATAGTCGATGCAATATTTTTGCCTATCTTATTGATAATAATTATTATCGAACATTTAACGCGAACACTTCATAACAGTTTTATCAGGCAATACTTTAGTAAGATAACAGTAATCTAAGAATGTAAGCAAAACTTTTTTATTATAAAAATAAGTGCCCATTCACTACTAGGTGCCATCGAAGAGGTTCATAATTAACCACCGTAAGGACTATTCTTGCTTGCAGCGCTCGACGGCTATAGAACCGGGCCGGTAACAGATGTGGTCATCGTGTTCACGGGATTTTGTTTTCAAACTGGTTAGATATGATCTTCTTTGATACCTACTCGTATGTCGGACCCCCTACAAAATTGCTGATTGGCTAATATTGTTACCCGACTGCGGGACGGCAAAGACAGGGTTATGTTTTTTTACTATAGTTTTAGAAATACAAGAAACATACGACAGCACTTACAAGTTAAAATTAAATTTATTTGCAAGAATTGTAGTACATTACAGATGGTCGGGTTTTCGGTCGGCCTTCAGTACTGGAATTGTAACACTTCCCTCGTTTGTATAGCTAACTATTGTAAATAGAACAAATCATATCGGAATTTCTAAAGGGATGCTTATTTTATTTAACGGACACAAATAATGAGAAAAATAAGGCAATTCACAAAAATTTAAAAATTGTGGGAACTATGTCGTCAAATTGAAAATTCTCAGCCACTCTCTCTGCATTAACAGACAAAAACATTTTTTTTGTTTTTTAATTATGATTCCTACCTCTCCCTCTCCCGCGCAGATTTTTGCCGAGACCCTTCTTTTCTTCATTGGTCTGCTTAATGAAAACCTTGTAAGTCAACGCGCCGTTGCAGACAAAGGTGTCAGCGTGCCAGATTGGCAACACTGCGCATTCTCCCGCCTTAAAAACGTCTTCTATTTTGTCGATGGAAGCGCAACAATTGTCTGTGTACATATATTTCCTGCGGTTTTCGCTTTTGTTGTAGACGTGTATTTCGTACAGCCACTTCATGGCGCTGTATTTTGTGCCGATAAGCTGAACGGCCATGTAGACTTTGCCATCATTTTCGGACACTTTGGCATGTAGAAGGAAGTTGTATGTGCCCAGGACGATGAGGTTGACTTGTTGACTGTTGTTGCGGACGTTCGTAAGATGCATCTCCGAGTCCACGTTGGGTTGACAACCATTTGGATGCGAGCTCTCGAAATGGCTCGATATTTGACTCAGTTTACCTGAAATTTGGGAAAAAATTTGGAAATTGTATAAATGAAGCGGCCAAAAGGTGTGTCTGAGTGTTAAGAGCCCATAGTACCTCAGCTCAAATTCACTTTTTACCTCGCTCGCACCATGCTACTCGGGGACTGAGTGAGAGCGAGAATGAGTGGGGAGCTCGCGGCTCCAAGACGCCACCAGGTAATTTGTTTTAAAAGGGAATAAAATGGTAATTTAAAAATAATAAAAAAATCTGCTTCATAGTTAGTTCCGTTATTATGCAGTTTCATAATCAAATATTGAAGTATTTTTTTAATTCCAGCGGTTTATTATTCGGTTTGGAGGTAACTTTGAACTTTTTTCTATAGAGAAAATAATTATGGAATCGTGTTTTCGTCAAACGTACTTAAGATTAATCCTCAACTTTACCATATATTTATTTCAAAATTAATGCTGCAGTTTTTTACGATATGACAGAGGATCGTGCTAAGCAATTTGAGGCCCTTAAGTAATTTTCCCAATAAGGCCCACCCTTCATCATCTGCCAAGTCTTTTCTCAACCATGTTGGGGTCGGCTCCGAATCTAACCGGATAAGGCCTACCATTCAATATTGGAAATCAATTATTCTTACCTTTCCAACGGCAGGTACCGAATACTGCAGTGAGGGGACAGTCTTGTTCCTTGAAAGGACACTCCTTGACGTGATTCTCCATGTCTGCTATCTTTATATACAGCTTACAGCCTTCACTTGTGTGAGGGCATGGCGCTTTCGTCTGGAATGTAAAAACATGTGGGTAGGTAATTTGTATTTTTGTAAGTCCCAAGCGCGGGGCCTGTAAGTATTTGCTACACCTGCTACGTGGCTAAGCCGGCCATGCCGTTCACGTAGAAATAGGCGTTATTTGGTCGGAGATACAAGGGTGAGCGAAGCAAGCTCCAACATTTTTGCACCACGTCTCTGCTAGCTTAGATTTACTTTTCACTTACAATAGACGTAGACTTAGTCACATACATGAAAGTATATTAGGTAGGAATTGAGAGAAAGCAGGCTGCAAGAGAAAGCCGAGCGAGCTCGAAATTTTTTAAATTCTAATAGTTTAAAATGATGAAATAATAACAATAAAGTGCAGCATGTGAAATCGTAAATTTTTGCGCCCCCTGCAGGCGGGCCGCATACGTCGCACGCATTGCACCCGGTGGGCCTGTTCATCGCGTTAGATTAATAAACTGTTATCGCCTCCCAGCGGTCTTTACCTCTAATTATGAAATTATGTCATTGGGATTTCCCGAACTATTGCAATTGATGTTGCCAGGTGCAAAAAATTGTTAAGGTAAGTAAGTACCTATATTGTTTTACAACTACTAGGTGTTAAAATACCCATTACAAACTCAGTAACATTGAACAAAAATAATTGCTGGGAAACGAAACGACTTTTATTTATGGTGTGAACAATCGATGTTTACGATCGCGATAGCGCGCCATGTAACGCACGCAAAAAATTGTGCATTTGGGTGCATGCAACGGTCATAGAGGTAGATACTTGGTTAAGTTATATTCGTCAAAAAATATGAAAAATGTTGGAACTTTGACCTTCAATATCTCCGTAACCAGAAGGTTTGCCAATATATTTCCTGCACGCGTAGCATGATCAGCGTAGAAACGGGTTTTGTCGACGGAAGAATAGACAAAATGACAGATTGTGATTGTTTAACTGTCATTTTGTCTATTCTTCCGTCGACAAAACTCGTTTCTACGGCGGTCATGCTACGCGTGCAGTACAAAGAAATAATCATTCAGTTTGGAAGAACAAGTGACTTCTCAGCTTCTTTAAGCGTCTTTTTACACCCATTATTTAATACTTACGTTTTTTAATGATAATAAATCATTATTATTAATAGGTAATGTAATAAGTACCTGAGCAACATGATTCTCAATATCATAACTCCTCAAGTTGGTAAGAGTCCTTTTACAGATGCCGCATGCACGGCCTCTAATCTTGCAGTCATTGCAGGAGCTGTGCCCATTTTCGCACTGGAAGATTCTCATGCCATATCTTGAGTGGCAGGTAGGGCAGTCCAACACGTCACGTTCCCTGGGCGAGTTGCGAGTTCTGGCGGCGAAATGGATTGTTTTGAATTAAAAAGAAAAAAGAAAGAAAGAAAAAGTATTTATTTTGCACAAACTAAACTATCACACACACCACAACACAACTATAACTATTTATTTGGCGGGCTACTTTAGCGCATAAACGCCACATGAGAACTACGCATCGCGCAAGCAGTGTTTACCGCGCGACGAGTATAATATACAGGGTGTCAGGGACGTCGACGCGAAGCCAATTATCATGGATTCAGTACATGATCCTCGACCCCTCTGCGTTGAAATTTTTAGTCGGTTATTTAAAAAAAAATCTGCTGTTTCATAGAAAAGTGCAATACCTACGCGGTCAAAATGTATGGAGCAGCTGTTTTTTTTTTTCAATAACGGACCAAAAATTTCAACGCAGGGGTTTCAGAATCATGTACTGAATCCATGGTAACTGGCTTCGCGTCGATGTCCCTGACACCCTGTATACAAGAATTTCCCAATATCAATCATGGGACAGTAGCCCACCAGACACGACACCCGTCTGACCGGAGGATCCTCCCTTTTCTATGGAGAATGAGTGAACTTTACACCCTGCTCCTGATACCTCATACAACATGTAAAAAAAACCCCTACCCGATCCGTGAGGGTGTTGTTAGTACTGAGTCTATTTATGTGGTAATTTTAAGAAAAAAAAAAAAATCGTCCCTTTTGTCTTTCAAAGCGGAATTTTACCGGGTTATTACATGGGGTTCGGGCGGCCGTAGTTAAGCGGGTGTCTACAAGTCATAACTTATTATTATATTCATTTAATTCGGATTTTCAAATACATCCAAACAAAGTTACTAACAAAGAAATGCTTATAAGAAACTAATGTTAGTAATGTCAAGACAAGACACTTTAAAAACTAAATACAAAACAAACACTACCGGAAACTCAGATACCCGTGCGCGTGTTTACTTGACTGCGTGCAGTCGTATCCAGCGCTCAAGCATCGGAGAATCCCACCGGTTCGACAAAAACGACTAGAATCAATTCTATTTTTTGTAAACTTTGACGTTCAAAAGTGCCTTACAAGGGCCTATTTGAAATAAATGATTTGACTTTGACTTTGAAAACACTCGGGATGCTGTTGGTACTAGCACGCATGCGCGTTAGGACAGAAGTGCAACGCTTGCGCATGACTGCAGCGAAGTTGTCTACGTTGGCCTCGGCAAACATGCCAGAGGCACTGCAATATCGGTGCAGCCCCATCAGAATCCTGAATGCATGTTGTACTGCACTCTAAGGTCACTGTACGCCTTCTGCAAATGATCAACCCACAGGCTGCACGTGTCCGGAGCGAGAGTGCATGGGAGGCCGTCACCTCCTTCTGCGAAGCAGTAATGCTCGCGAAGGAGGAGGCGGAGCGCGCGAGGGAGAGGCAAGATTCGCGCCCTCGCGCCCCTAGTCGCCGCAGGAGACGCCCCAGGCGTCGGGAGTCGAGAGCCGACTTCCGGCCACCGTAGGCGCGGGCTTGCGGACGGTGAGCAATGGGTAGCTCGCCGTCCGATAGGGACCAGGCCCGGGTCGACGGCGCGTTGTGTTCCACGCGCGCCTCAAAGAGATGTCAGCACCAACTGACGGGGTCCGGAAGGGCCAATGCCTGCCGGGGTTGCGGGTTTGTCCGAAAGGGATATCGCGACCCCGGCACACAGGCAACGGAAGGAACACGGGTGGGTTTTAGTCAGTAAAAGTCTGACACGCCCTCCCGCTCCGCCCAGAGCGGGAGAAGTTATTTGATAATTTCCCACCCTCAAAAAAAAAAAAAAAAGGCTGCATGTGTAAAAGGACTGACAGTATGCTTTAAACAACGTCACACTTTAAATAACTTATGACCGCTGTTGAAAATTTATAAATTTTTAATGGATTTGGTGTAATAAGTATTGGTACTAAAACTTTTTTATTTTCAATTTATTTTTTATTGTTACTTTTAGGTAATGTCGGATCAGACAATGTTTTTTTTACATATTGTATAAAGTAGCCCGCGAAATACAAATTCTCTTAAGTTTTTGCAATTTGCAGGTCAGTATCAGGTTGTATGTTGATCTAAATAAGATTCGCGACCGTAAATAATATTTATTTACGGAATTTTAATAATGAGAATCATCAATAGAAGTCTTTATGTTAGAATTGGCGTCAAATGGTTCAAGGTCCGATGGGCTTCCCATCGGCAAATGTCAGAGTTCCATTCAAACTTTCATCCACATGCGTAATAATTTTTTAATGTGATAAAAGTGTAGGACTTTGGGACATACCTGCTGACTGAGCGCGGTCTCTGAGGAGGCCCGCAAGGGGGCACAGGAGCCGATGGAGCTGGTCCTGGCCTATTATAGCTGTCGACAACAAATATTCACATAAGAAAATTGCTATAGACCGGAGGTGCTATGTCCGCAGCCGCCCCACGATTCGGCCCGTATAACGTTCGTTGGAAGGGCCATGGGAAGGTTGGAGGGAGTGAAAGACCGGAGGCCGCGTCCTAAACAAATCGAACGTTGCGCGATTATGCGATCGTCGTTCATTTTGTTCGAACCCGAACGCTGGTTGTGTCGACAGAGGGCGCGCCTTCCGATTTTCCGAACAAGTGAGTGATTTATGAACGACTATCGCGTATTGGAGCAATCTTTCGCGATCTTTTTGGTTAGGACGTGGGGACAGCGACTACGGAGCAAACCAATTAAAGAAGTTTTTTAGAGCAAGCCACAAGTCACCGCGACGCGACTTGCGGAGCGACGGACGGAAACAAGTGACGCGCGCCCGTGTCGCGTCGCAATTGCAAGTCGCATCGCTCGAAGCCGTGAACGGGACCTTAATAGCCTGCTTAGTAATTGCGTAACACACTTAGAGTAGCAATCGCTTTAATTCTGGTAATTCAACAACATTCATTACGTTGTTGAGCAGACAAATTCGAACAAATGAAGCAATGGATTAGCAATATCCTTCAAAATCATTCAGATTGTGATTGATAGAAAATAGCTCGTATCGTTACAAAAAGATTAGCCAATCAGCAAGGTTGATGTAAGTTTATGACATTTGTATTCTGTGGTTGATACTTAGTAGGTCCTCAACACATTGACTGTCCACTGTCCAGTGCATTTCAAATAAGTAATCCGCCCATTGTTAACCTATTGATTGTGCATTTGTGCCGACTCGGAAAGTTTAGCTCTGAAGGGCAAGCCTCGTACTTAAAAAACGTTCACATTCAATTCGCAATCTGTCAAACTTGTCAAAGATGTTGGTAAATTGATTGTATTTTTGACAGATTGCGAATGAATGTCCATATAAAATACGGGAATTTCCCTCTCTGATCAAACTTAAGACAAAATCTGCGCGGGATACAGGACGAAATTCGCTCGCGCCCATTGTGACTACTGACTTGGTTGGAGGGGTTCATTGTATTCAAACTAGAGAGTCATTAAAACAATCGACGCGCGCAGTAGCGTCCCACCTCCTACGCATGATTCGCCTCAGTTTGACCAGTCCAGTTAACGTGGCCACTGAATACATAATAGTACAAGTATAGGAGATTCACTCCGCAAAATTATCGACTCTTGCTTCGACACAATAAAGTGCAATTCAGCCGGTCGATTCTGTAAAAATATTACCGTGAAACTTAGGTGTGAAGTGAGCTGTCAATAGTGTTAATCCCTAGCATCCTGCCGGCCGATTCTGTGACAGTGACATCTCACTTCACGCTCACTTTTACTACACTAAAATACGGAGTGCGCCTGGCCCGACGTGGCAAATACTCTCAACGTAGCTAATAAGATTCAAACTTACATCTTTAGTAAATTGCTCTTTAGGTCGATCAAAACGCGGTTCGCGCCAGTAGTACCTTGATTTTAGGATATAAATTACCTTTCAAATTGTCCATTGTTATTGACAAACACGTACTCTTGATGTGGATTAGTATACCGGAAAGGGTTATTGTTGTACGGGCCCATGGTGGGGTAGAGATTATTGAATTGAGGTCGAAGTGGTGCTGTTGGTGCTGTTGCTGCTGTCTGCTGCAGTTGCTGCGCCGAATAGCTGTATGGCGCGCGGGCTCTTTCAATACTGTAAGTAATCAACACACGTTTGGGGTTTATTTATTGATGGAACATTTATTTATGCCAAAATATTATATTCACAAAGCGAAAAAAGGACTTCTGGTAATTCATTTTGTCTCATTCACTGTCGACGCTTGATAGGTAGGTATTTAAAAGAAGTAGGTACATAGGTAGGTAGGTAGGTTATACCTATTAAATATTACTAATTAGGTTCTTGCCTAGCTAGCGGTAGGTTCCCGATAACTGCAGGTCTAATCAAGTGTATTATCTATGGTCTAATCTGTAAAAATCTCACCGTAAATACGCAGGTGAAATGAGCTGTCAAGTGTCAGTGTAGTGTCAATCAGGTGGACATAACGTAGCTTTAATAAACATATATTATATTGTATTATACTTTGCTTTTATTTTTTGCGTAGTTTTTGGTGCGTACTAGAAATATATATTATAGCTCCGTCTGAGGTCACTCGAAGATTACTATGGAAAATATATCGTAACTAGCTGCGCCAGCGCTGCCATACAACATAGTCGACTCGTTCTATCAAACTTGATGTTTTTTCGACAAACTCTAACATGGCACCTTAGTTATCTCGATTTTTGACAATTTAACACGAGATAATCTGCGATTTTTCTGTCATTTAGTAGGATTTACTCGTCCTCGATTTTGATGACGAGAAGAGTAGACAAAATTATGATACAAAAAAAAAACTCCAAAATATCATGGCAGTTTCACAATTGTAGGTAGGTACTTATTTTAATCATCATTTTATTTTACAATATTTAATAATGAAAGAAAGAAAAATAAGTTTATTTGTCACAGAAAATGAAAATTAAGTTAGTTTAAACTACTTTTTATATTGGAACGACGTGTTTTTTAAGGAGTTTTTCGCTATTTATATAGAACATAATTATGAAAAATTATTACCTACATGTTGGGTTTTAGGGGTTTATAGGTTCTATAAAGGGGGTCGAAATTTTCATTATTATTGCAATAGGACACACCATTTTCCAGATATAAACAAAAAAAAAACCATTAGGTAACTACTGTTTTTGCACCGTCGATATGAATTTTGGTGCATGACAACCTATGTAGTCTGTGATGACAACTCATTTTAATCCACACCTTCTTAATAACGGTTTTAAAAAAAAAAACATATTTAGGTATACAATCAAAATGTTTTGTGAAAAGCGTCAAATTCAGAATAGCAAAATTGCCGTTTTCACTAAATTAATAACTCAGTGCCTTATAATGCTGTCAAACTAAAATATAGTTAAGTTGTGTCAGTTTAGTCTTTTTCAGAATGGGAAATCGTCGTTTGACAGGAATAAACAAAATTTTGGTCTAGTTTAGAGAGGCATTTGCGACCAGAGAATCGGCACCATTGAATGAATGAAACGGAATCTCAAGCCGATGTTACTATCATAAAAAATATTTGTTTTTAATCATTTGCAACATCGGTTTCTCGTCGTGAGATATAGAAGTGTCAAAGTGCCTTTTGTCGAGTCTACTCGTCGTTTACGGTCATGGATTAGAATGACGTCATAATCGTAGACAAATTTCGACAAAACCAGAAAATGAGCGTTCTCGCGCTTGGCATGTTAGGCCTACTGGCCTTCGCCAGGTCCACCCTGACCGTGAATATGTGAACATTGTGTAGGACCCCAGGCAAAGGTGCTGACGACCTTGCAAGACAGACTGGATGGCGAAGAACCAGGGGTGGTGGCTCAAATTATAAGAGCCGTATATGATTTGTCCGGCTGTTTGGCCCTTCGTCCAGACTTCGTCATATTTCCGGCCGTCTCGGCTTAGGGAATATTAAGAAGAAAAAAAAAATAAGATAAAAAGTAAAATGTCCGGACTTTTTTGCAAATGTCCGAACCTTATGGTAACCCTACCTTTGTCTCGCAGCAGTCTACGATATGCTGTGTCAAATGAAGATGTCCATTTAGAAGAAGGTACTTACGTATTCGAAACTAAGCCAGTACTACTTTGAGTTGTGGACATATTACTATTGTAATAAGGTGAGTTGCGCGCGGCCTCTTCCTGCTGTTGCCGCTGAGCGGCTGCTCTAGCGGCGTCCTCTTCCCTCTTTTTCTGCGCGGCATTAGCGGCCTCTTCTTGTTTTCTCTGAGCGGCTGCTTTTGCGGCCACTTCCTCGAGCTTTCTCTCGTATTGCTGTCTTTGGACTTCGAGGAGACGCTTCACCTGGTCCTCGGACATTTGAGGCCTGGACAAAAAGAGACGATTTAAAAAAATAATATGTAGGCTGGCAGAAAGTGATTGCGATGCGAAAACATGGGGTCCAATCATTCCAATTAAATCTTTCAAGAGCTTGCCTATAATGATTTTTAGGGTTCCGAATCCAAAGGGTGTCTGCCTATCTATCTCAGGGCTATACCTTTTTAACCTTAAGAGCGTTAAGAGCGCATAAAGCAAGCAAAAATTCAAATTTTACCCGCGCAACCTATACCTACGCCTCTCATCAAACACGACGAAAACAAACACAATCCATTCCCGCCGGCAGAAACTTTTCGCCCGGCGTTTATCTAGCTAGGTACTTATCTATACAATTCAAATTTGAATTTTCTATAGTAGGTATACGCAAAATAATCAGATAAAACGGCTCTATTCAATTTATCTAAGTATGATCGCTGTGTATATTATTCAATATTATTGTATGCCCGTTAATCTATTACCGATGCTGGTGAGCTACTATTTTTATTTACCTGAACATAATTATTATCTTATTTATATTTGTATACATCCGATATTTATTTGTCAGTTATAGGCGTTGATTAAATAAAGTTGGCAACGTCGCCAATAGCTTTCAAATATTTACTGTTACCCCTTGTTTGCCAACATTTCCTAAGAAATATAAAATGTGGCTAACTAGCGGACTAGAATACTAATAATGAATTGCAATTATAACAGTGAATTTGATGTTGTAACCGTTTTTAACCGACTTCTAAAAGGAGGAGGTTATCATTTCGATTGTTTATATTTTTATAATTTTTTTATGTATGTTCGTTCGGGCATAACTTCTTCATTTATAGACGGATTTGCAAAATTCTTTTTTTGTTTGAAAGAGTATACTTCCGAGATGGTCCCATTTTCATTAGGTCAGGATCTGAGGATGGGATCCTGGAGAAATCGTGGGAACTCGTCAAATATTATAGGCACACCTATAGCGATTTGGGTATTTTTTATAGTAACTCGTGCAGTTGCTCTCGGAAAGCACCGTTTGGTGAAGTGGAACGGATGATGAAGACCACAGATGGCCAACGGAACTACTCAATAATAAGTATTTCACGGGTTGCGATTCGATTAATTTAATATGGTTGCCAAGCAATTTATGCTCGTCACAATGTATATGGAGAAATGGAGCTGATGGTGCAGTACTAGGAGAACTCCTCAACGATTAACGTCCCTGCTTCGGGAAAAGCAATATTTTGTAAAAGGTAATGATATTAGGCTATTGTAACTTAGACAAATTACAAACTGATCCACTAAAAAGGGAAAAATAAAAACTTTTTTACAAATTAAAACAACCTACTTCCAAAAAAACCACTACAAAGTGAAAACTAACGAGTTAACGACTAACTAAGTGATAACTTAAAATTTCGGAAGACGGTGTCTTCTTAGATGTGGTACCGTAAAAAAAGGGGGGGGCGCTGAAAAATAATTGATTTTCAAAGTGGGCGGTAGATGAAATAATTTTGAGAACCTCTGGGCTAGAGTGATATTCATAAGATAGTTTTTTTTTTTAATTCAGGGCCAGGTAAACCCTATTTTAGGGAAGATATTTAAATTGTATTTTAGCAGTGGTAGCATTATGATGACGTGTGAGAGATTTATAGCAGTGCATGCAGTCAGCGGTCACTGTATCATTCATGAATAATTATACCCAAAACGTTTTATTTTAACCACGAAGATTAAATTCTATACTGAGGTTTTCCCCGTAATTTGTTCATTCCGGTTTTCGATAGTGATTGTTTTGACTGCTCGTTATAGTGGATGAGCGAATAGCTTCGTAAAACATAAAATATACCTACCTACTCGCAAACTCTGACCAAATAAAAAACCAAGACATAGCGCTGTCAACTGTGACGTGAGGCCGGTTTCGTAAACATGTGTGCACTTACTGAGGTGTAGTTTGATTGTAAATAATTTGTACATGTGTGCGTGTATGCACAGAGCGGAGGTGTAGTTTTGGCATCCTTCTCTGTGTTGTTCGGAGCACTTTCTTGGTTTTTCTTTTTTATTGGGTCTGAGCTCACAAATAAAATCTCGTAAAAAAGGATTTTGTGAGTTTCTACAAAACAACGTTCATTGTTTCGTTTCAAAACAAATCGACGAGTCAACTTTTTGGGTCATTATTGGTTACGGCACAGAGGTTACGGGCCTTCACGTTTCACAAAAAAATGGCTCTGCTTCATTCTGTGCATAAATTTGACAAAAAAAAGGGGCTCCGTGTCATTTTGTTTCTTCAAAATTGTTGAGCAATCTTCATGATAAAAATATCTTATTTTTAGGGTTCTGCAGTGCCATTCTGTAACCATCTCACCGTGAAAACTTAAGTGAAGTGAGCGTGGAGTGAGCTGTCATTCCACAGGGATTGACACTATTGACAGCTCACTTCACCCAAGTTTTCACGGTGAGATGTTTACAGAATAGCATGGCTGTACCCAACATATGCCCGGTAGTTGAAAATGTATCGAAAACTAATGTTTCCACTTCGTCCCCACTACCTCGCCACAACTACACATGCAGTTGCAGATCAGTAAACCCAATAGATACCGAATGCAGCCCGACCGGCACGGCCCCCGCTGCCTCGGGCCACCCCAGTCCCCGCGCAGCCGTTGGTAAGCCCTTGAAAGCAAGTGTCGACTCAAGGTAACGCTACTACGTATGTCGTAGAGGGTCTTAGTAATACTTTTGTTTATAACAGTAAAGTTGATAACGTAATTGTTCAGCGAACTCAAACGTTAATAATTGTTTAGTCTTAGACGATCATGTCATGTAATGTAAACATTTCTGTGCCTTTTTCTAAGGATAAATGTTTTGGTTATGATAATTTTGTTAATGTAAATAGTAATTCGTCTGCGTCTGGTCATTATGATTGTAATTCTTATAACAGTTGTGAGTACCTATACCGAAAAAGCAAACGATATTGCACCTTTTCGTCGCAATATCGTTTGCTTTTGTCGCACCTTATCGGTCGCACTTGTGTTAGTTATAAGCGTTTTAGGCCATTGTGGCACTGCTTTGGTAGATTCTGCAGCACATAGCTGTATTGCCGGTCACACGCTCTTCGCTCTCCTACCTAGATTAGGACATCAGTTGGCAGCGCCGTCAACGCAAATATTGTTAGGTTGGCGGATGGTGTTGGTAGGGAAATGGATGTACCTACTAACTACAGAGGTACAGATGACACTTAAACACAAGACTAGACTAAAGTTTTAAGCGAAGCGAATAATAATGAAAGTTAGGCATAGATTTTCTTTCAATATTTAATCTCGTTTTCAACTTTGGCAATAACAGCTAGCACTTTGCCGAAAATACAGGGTGGAAAAAAAATCTGCTGTTTCATAGAAAAGTGCAATACCTACGCGGTGAAAATGTATGGAACAGTCTGTTTTTTTTTTGTATTGATCAAAAGTCTGATACCCAATTTGAGAGGGGGTCACGATGACCTGTATCTTCGCATGCTGCTACGGGATGACGAGGCGACTTCACTTAACGATAGACAACGCGAGGTACTCGCACAATTCATTATAGAGCATCAAGATATCTTTAAGTCACAGGGAGACCCGACTCCTTTCGCCGAACATGATTGATACCGGAGATCACCTCCCCATTGCTGTTCCGCCGTATAGGCTGACGCCTGCTAAGAAAGAGGTCATGCGCGCAGAATTAGATAAGATGTTGGCAGATGACTTTGTTGAGGAGATCCGCGTGGGGTTCTCCGGCGCTTCTCAGTCCAAAGAAAAATGATAGATAAGATGCGTTCTTGTGTCAATAGGAAACTCAATGCGGTAACTAAGACCGACGTCTATCCGATGCCATTGATAGATGAGCCTGTCCAGTCAACAAAAAAGCATTATTTTATCAGTACCCCTCCTTATCCCGTGGTTCCGTAACTTCACAGAGGGCGTCCACGCAAAACATGCTTGAGCGAGTTCATAAGCCGACGTTCTAGAACTCGAGGGGGAGTGTATAGCGTGCGGCAGAATGTAAATGGAAATAACATGGTAAATCTTTCAAAATTGTGCCAATAAACTAACATTTTCCGTTTTATGGGAGAACATGTTTTTCAACTACAATGTTTACTCTTGGGATAAATTCATCCCAATTCGGAACCCTTCATTGTGCGTGGTCCGACACGCGCTTAGCCGGTTTTTTTACTAAATAGGTTATAATTATAGAGCCGGTTTTTTACTATATAGAGTTGTAGCTTAGCCGTTTTTTTTTTAATAGTCTAGAATAGAATTCTAGGTGGCCTGATCGATTTGTGTTGATAATAAATTTAATAAATCTCAAAAGAAAAAAATATACCTACTTGTTTAACATTTTGAACTGTTTGTTTTATAAAATTCAACAAAAACGGTATTTTTTCCAACCCTGCTGATGAATCATGGCCTGAACTTTGCGAAGAAGGCTGCACAATAACATTTTTTAAACCAAAATTTGAAACTTACGAATGACAAAATTTGAAAGTGACATAAAATTATAGGGTGACTTTTTCAGTCGCTCGCCCGCGTGATAGCGATGGAACTGTCACCAACGAAAAAATCGCCCTATAATTTTATTTTATTTCACGTCACTAAATTCGTCATTTTGCCATTGCCATGATTCATCGGTCGTATTGTACACGGAGGTTTTATATTTCGAAGCTAACTTCATTCGAATCGCGTTACATATACAATTAAGGATGTTTGTAAGCAAGCCGATAAGCTCAAGAATGTGTTTATTGATCGTCAAAGTCATGTAGGCCCTGCATTATCTTCTATCCGCTCTGTTCGTCGGCGCGCATCAACGGAAAAGCATCCTTATTGACCTCAAGGACTTTGAATTTTGAACTTTTGACCATAGATAGTAGTGAGACTGTCGAGTAGACCCGTGATATTTTATGCAAAAGAAATGTCGGTTTCGATATCTAGTTTAAATTTTTTGTGGTAGGTATTTTTTCGCAAAAACAAGTCGGTTTCACTATCTGGCCACTTGTTAAATTTTTTATAAGTATCTAATAAATAACCTACTTTTATTTTTCATGAGTGAACTAATCGGTATCTCAATCTTAAAAACAGTGTTACAATAAATAGCCTACCTACCTAATTTACTTATTTATAATGTAGGTAGGTAACAGCCACAACAAAGAAAAGAATATAATTGGTGGATGGTGGATTGTGTGCAGAATAATAACAAACAAGATAAAAATATGGTAGTAGGTATGGTATGAACCAGTATGCAATTAGGGTTGCAAACTGAGAAAAAAAGTAAGTAGGTATCAAATTATTTTAGTAGAAAAAAAAAGAAGTTTTTTTCGTGTTTAAAAAAATATTTGGTTGTTTTTGGCAAATGCAAATAATTTTTGTTGGCTTTGAAAGTTTCGAAGCTATACATAATAAATTTTGCTTTCAATAAATAAATAACTCGTTTTTTATTACATTTATGGTAGATCGGTTTCTTTCTTCTTGCACTCATGATTCATTAGGTACCGAAATACTCTCAGTGAAAGCTGAAGTTACAGGAACTCTTGTGTTTATATCGATGGCGGAAACAGATAGTAATTATACGTTTTATTTTAAATTTGATTAGCTATTAGATGCATATTTAACTAACTGCCATTTTTCAAAAGTTTTTTCCTCTGAAAATGCTTTGTTTAAGTACCTACTAGTTTTTTTTTACTTAGAATATTATTATCGATAAATAGTTCAGTAACTATTATTTATGATTGTATCGATAGTATTTATGAGTGTAACGTTTCACAAATCAGAAGATTATAAATAAAGTATTTTCGCAATTAGGGACTTAATTTTTATGGAAAAGTATATAAAGTATACTATTTATCGAAAATAAAGTAGGATACTTTATTTTAAAGTATGGTTGGCAACCCTACATGCAATGCTATTGATAATACTAAGCATGTTGTGCAAACTAAGAAAATATTATTGTAAATGATATGCCTAGAAACTCGAAATACCGAAAGAAATAATTTTACAAAAGCACTTACTGTGGTGTCCTTTGATCATATCTTCTATTTTCATGAGATTGTTCGGACCCCATGATAAAACGTTTTAATTTACAATCAACTCTAGTAACAAATTCAACAAATAGTCAATCCAACGATTACCGACACCGTTATAACACGATATCACTACTGAGACTGGGTAAAACAAAGCACAACACGGTATAAATATGGCCGAATGAGACACGAATGCGCGTTATTTACTCGTTAACACATGCACAAAGTGCATCAGCTGAACCAAGCCATGAATGTGCGATAGGGGCATAGACAATAAACCAAGTGACAACACCAAGCACCGCTTAACTTTAGGGATGTAAACGTATCGATGAATGATGAATAATGTCGACTAATTAATGTAAAGTGACCGTAGGATCAGTTAATGGGATAACAAGAAAGTTGAGCAACAAACTCAAAGTCAAAGCATTTATTTCAATTTCAGGCACTTTTGAATTGTCAAGGGGTCGGTCGATTACAAAGATGAAGCTAGTTGCCCATTCCAAAGTGTAGTAGGTTCGTAAGGAGAAGAACGGGCAAGAAACTCCACGGACACTTACGCTCTACGGACACTCACATAACAGCTTCCGCTGTAATCCTTATGCTGGGGCTACATTGTCGCGTTATCACGCTCTCTGTTGCTCAGCGAGATGTCAAGCGGTATGCGAGAGAGAGCGCGCGAAGTTTAATTCGCGATAACGCAATAATGTAGCCCCAGTATTATAACATTATACTGCGATCCAATTGCCAAACTTTGTAAAGTACCTATTATATTACTTTAATTATTGTGAATGTGAGGACCATGTGGATCATTATTATTATTATTTCTTTCTCATTTAGTTTTAATGATGGTAATACAAAAATGTCAACAAGGTTACAGTAATAAAAAATAATAACTGTCGCAAACCACCAGTAGGTTCTTGATTCTAACGATCGTAAGGAAGTATGACAAGGTAAAGAGGTCCACGGACGCTATTTCTGGGCCCTCCATGGGTCTGATGTAGACTTTTTGGCGTCTGTATCCTGGCTGCGTATCGGGGACCTCTCCGGAAAAACCGAAGGTTTTGTATGTGCGATTATGGATGAAGTTATCATGACGAATAATTATAATACATTGTTAAGGATGGTACGGTTGACATCTGTCGTGCATGCCACCGTCCCGGTGAATCAATCCGACATTTGTTTCCAGTTGTTTTTGTTTTGCTATCGGCGAGTACTTGCATAGATATACACAATCTAGTAGCTAGGATTATGCGCCAAGAATCTGGCCTTGCAGTACAACCTTGTGGAATCCGAAGTGCCATACTCAAATCTGTGTGGTTCTTTCCTCAAAAACCATTTCAGACTCTATTACTACATGGTCCTCATCTGGCCTGATGAAGATTATATCTGGAGCTGGACTTTAAAAGAGACTATGTCTGGAGCTGTACTTTAAAAGATACCGGAGAAGAAATAAACAAACTCAGTTTGTTTATTTCTTCTCAAGAGTAGTCAGTTAAGAAATGTCGAATCCATCTAGCTTTTTTTATTTATTTTTTAATAGGACGTGTAAAAGTGATTCCGATATCCTATTTAAAGAATAAACAATTTCATTTCAAACGCGGTTATTAATAATTTTGCCAATTTATCCTTCAGTTAAGACGGTTGATTACGGTCTTAAGGATGGATAATGTTCTGTAGAGCGACGTTGAAACAGCTTGATATTATTTTATGATAAGTTAGTTACGTTACTAATTTATTAGTATCTGACACATGTAACGTTTAAACTCTTAAGGAGGTACATTATTTATGAATTTATTCATACAAATACCGTCTCTAAATAAAGTCCCTTAATTGTTTTGTACCATTAAACCAGCGGGGCAATGGCGTAATATACTTACAATTGCAAGGTCTTTAATTTTGACAATTCAACAACATTCATTGCGATAAATACGTTGTCGAGCAAACGAAATTTTCAAACATAAAAGCAATGGATTAGAAATTTCCTTTCAAATCCTTGAAAAAAAAGTGAGTACCGTAATTGGCGTGCTGAAATGGTAAAAGTATTATGATTGTATCGTCGTCTTAGAGTGAAAACTATTTATATGCGAAAAACTGGTGGGCTACTGGGAATTTATTTTATGTGCTGATCGCGCGGTATTATCTGCTTACGCGATGCAGAATTTTGCGTGACGTCAGTATGATGCGTAGTTCGCATGTGGCGATATAGATGCCGCCACAAAACTGCGTATGTTGCGAAGTTTTTTTTTTCCAAAAATGTAATAAAATAAAAAGTCAAAGTTGCATTCCCGAGGTTTTCACTCTAAGGCGACGGTATGTTCATGTGTAATATCTTTATTTGCGAAACGACTTCATTCTAAAAAAATCGAAATAAATAACACTTACGTGCTACTAAAAAATTAAGTGAAATCATGTAGTTTCATTTACGTAAAAAGTATTTTAGTTTTCGATAAAAAAACTGTTTATAGGTACCATCAAATCATTAGTATTACACACACTCCACATTTTTAAATAACATAAATTAATAATCACCTTTATTATAATTATCGATAGTAATGGGATCCATAGGTCAAGACTACAACACTATACCTATATTACCGGAATTCACCAACCATAAACAATCAAAGTGTATTATCTCCGCGTTCCAGATACATATTTTGTAATACGTATAACATAAAATGTTTCATTTTGTCATTTTATATCTATTATACTTGTACTTATTTGTGTACTATGCTATGTACAGACGCCAGCACATCAAGCTACTACAATCTGTCAGATTTCTTCAATAGATTTTGAACTTTATTCCTATTATATAAGGTTCAAGGTTGATTGGGAAAATTTGACAGTTTCGGGTAGCTTGACCTGCTGGCGTCTGTACTTAAATAAAGTGGTACAATTCACAAATTGAAAAACTCCCAAACTGTTGTCAAGTCAAAACTAACTATTCAGCAATGGATTGATACACAATTAAAGCCGGAAAATGTGTATTTTTATTTTTTCTAGGTCTCCAGTTCTTACATGGTTCTAGCTGTTCTTTCTTATAACAGTTTTCCTATCTATAAGCCCAGTTACGCACGGGCAATTTTATTTCAGCGCACTGCTTATCGCCGAGAGTTGAAAATCCAACAGAGTGTTTTTTCAACGCGTTGGGACGAGAATGTATTCTAGCGCGTTGGATTGTCAATGCTCGACTCAACACTGTGAGTTGAAAATCCAGGGCGCGATAAAATCCCGCCGCGATATTTTTACGTCCATGCGCACGGGGGCTAATACTTTTAACTTCCACTTAAATATCGATAGAAATAGTGGCAATATTGACTTTGACAGTAATGACATTTAAGTGACATTGTTTGACATTGAGTCAGTCGAGGTACAGATAAATGTTTTTGTGATTTCGTTTCGTCTGAATTATTTATTCAGAAAAGCGTTCGCCCGGTCGATACTCGTCTGAATTTACCGATTGCGAATAGGTGAAATCTCACTGCTTAAAATTGAATAACTCTAAGTAAAAAGAGCCATAATGCCTCACTTCAGAATCGAAACTAACGTGGCTAGGAGCAAAATTCCTCAAGATTTTGTGTTAAAAGCCGCGCCGGTGTTAGCGAAGGCTCTCGGGAAACCAGAACAGGTATTTTGATAATACTAATTTATTTACTGTACACACTTTGACTGTCACAAGTTAATGGGTAATCCTATCAGCATAATGTCCAATAATAATATTGCATTGTGATGTTTTTTATAGGTGAATTACACATACGGTGAGATAACCATTACTTACATATCAATTTCTTGGTTTGTCCCTGCGAACTTAATGTGCATTTTATTCGTTAGTCCATTTTGGTTTTATCACTATCATTCATATCCGCCTGTAAACTCTAATTGTCCATTAGAAAATATTTCCCCGTAATTTTGCTGATATATTGGACGAAAATGATAAGTACTAGTGCATTACATGTCATGCACGGACGTATCAGGCTATGACTTCAGTGCATTACATGGAGAAAATGGTAAAAGTGTTAACATTACGCCTGTATTCTGCGAGGGGTTAGGCAGAAGCTCACCCACTTTATGCCAGCTATGTCCCAGGATCTCCACTCTTAATTACCCTGCTATCAAAATGAATAAATCAGATAAATCATGATTTTAAGTTAACCGGTCTGTTAAATTATAAAGAGACATATTTTTGGAAATGATTGTGTTAAAAAAAAAACGATATTTTTATCAAAAACGTTTTTAATTGGATTGGGGATTTTAGGAGCCTATAGACTGCAGTCATGCCTGGTTAATAGGATCCGCTCATAAGACGACCCACTGGCCGGTTCCCCTTTTACACAAGACTTTAAAAATAAATGGCAAAATGAAGGTGTAAACACACCATTACACACTACACCATTTGCCTTTGGGATACGCAGGCCTTATTCTATGTCATCTAAATTGTTATCTTAGTATCTCATTTGCCTAGCCTTTTCCAAACTGTTGTGGTTGGCTTACAATCTAAGCGGATGCAGCTGAATACCAGTATTTTACATGGAGCAACTGACTATCTGACCTCCCCTTACCCCTACCCACCCCCGATACCCCTTAGTAAGACTGGTTGTCAGACTTTCAGGCTTCTTACAACCAATGGCTTGACATGCTTTCTGAAGCACGGAGGGGTCTCGGTATGTAAAGATGGTCACCTATCCACAGATCAACCATGGCAAGACTAGCTTAACCTTAACCACGAGCCCCTCTATCATTGTTATTTATAACCCAAATCTTTTCAGTACTGCGTGGTGTCAGTCATACCTGATGTCCCAATGAGCTTCGGTGGCACAACAGAGCCGTGTGCTATTGCCAACCTCATGTCAATCGGGGCACTCGGAGTGGAACAGAACAAGAAACATGCTAAAATATTGTTTGAGCTGGTGGAACAAGAGCTTGGGGTCAAGACTGATAGGTAATGTATTGGACCTTATGGGTTCCAAAATAGTTAAATAATAATAAAAATAAAATCGTTTATTTGCATCTTCAAGTTAAAAGTAAACTACCAAATTTACAATAAAAATAGGCCTTAACGTAAGTAAAGTTGCCAAAACTCCGGCCGATGAGAGAATACGTTCCTGACACCTGTCAGCTGAGTACAAAATAATTTTTTACGAATTTAAACTTCATAATTTATAATGTTGTCCAACTGTGAGGTGTCATAAACGCATTCTTTCGGTGCCATGCCGGTGGCCGAAGTATAGATATACATTATATTAGAAGTTTATTTGCGAAAGAAAGAATGAAAAATAGGTTTATTTGTCAGAGAAACATGTGCATACAAAAATATATTAATGCTGCGATGATGAGCTTCTTTGCAAAACAGGTGTTTACTTAGATGACGTCACCAGAGTCAATTATTAACTTTTTTCCTTAAATATACAATTCCACGTTGACTAGCTGCTTTGTGTATTAATCAATTTACGCAATAAAACCTGTACTTAGGAATTCAAGCGATGCTACAGAAATTGAAATACTAACAGTCTAATGCAGTGGGAACCGAGTTAATGACGTAAACCGTAAATACTTAATTACATTTACAGTATTGCCGTAACCCGAAAATAATTATATTTACGGTAATGGCGTAAACCGTAAATAATTATATTTACGGTTTACGCCATTAGCCCAGTCTAAACTTTGTATGATTGTAAACATTACCTGATTAAACATGTTAAATAATTGTTTATTGATAAGAACACTGGATCAGAGCCAAGTTTATACAAAATATCGATTCCTTATCATAAACATCATATTATCACGCCTTGCTTCCCCGAAGGGTGAGGGCAGTGGTGTACCCATAGTAGATACACTCACATTTCGCCAGTTATGTTTAAGTCCCATGTAATGGGGGGCGAGCCTATTGCCATCAACCGGGCACAAATCCAGTCTCCGGGCTGGTACTGAGAAATTCCTATTGGAAAACCCAATATCACTTTACCTGACCTGGGAATCGAACCCAGGGCCTCATCCTCAGCAGTAGCTCTTGTGACCACTAGACCAACGAGGCAGTGATTTCTTATCATTATTGAGAAAATGGGTCGCGTATGTACTTATTACTGAGTTATGGACTACAGATAACTTTATCTAAAAAAAATATTTATTATACCTATGGGCTTTTGGCCCAGGGGCAGCAAAACAGAAATTTTGTAAAGCCGGAGCACATGTTTTACCAGGAATATGTCAGGGTTCTGGGATTTCTTCTCTAAAAGAGTGTCCGTGGAGTTTCTTGCCCGTTCTTCTCCATAGGTACCTACTACGCTTTGGAATGGGCAACTAGCTTCATATTTTTGACTGACCGATTCTTTGACAATTCAAAAGTGCCTGGTTTAATTGAAATAAATGATTTGAGTTTGAGTTTTGAGTTCTTGTGGATGACAATAGGCTCGACCCCTAATAAATGAAACTTGAACATAACTGGCTAAAAGTGGGTGAACCTTTAAATATCTACCTATTCTTACGAGAAGTTCAATTGTGATATCTTCTCTACTTAATAAAAATCTTAAATTCATTAATTAGCTGACAGACAACGCACAGCCTAAACCTCTTGGTTTTAGAAGCATGATATTTTGCGCAAGAGTTTATAATAACACGAAAGTGAGCACGCAGCTAGGATTGTTTTTTCTCCCTGAAAGGGTTAAAGTCAAATCATTTATTCCAAAAAGCGTGGCCCTTTTGAACGTCAAAACAGAAAAATAGTTTTGATTCTAGTCGCCCCTTCCAAATGATAGTTTCCGTATGGAGAAGAATGGGCAAGAAACTCCACCGTTACTCTTTTAAAATGTTTTACATTATTTTGTATAGGTACATTAGTTATATAATTATATGTGAAGACGATGCACCTTGAGTAAACTACTATACCACAATAGGTAAAGAGAATGAAAAAATTAAGCAATGACAGATAAATTAAATAGGTGATAGATAAGATTGTGCTCACATATTTACAAACGCTGTAAAAGTAGAAAATTTTACAGTTATTATGTCAGTGTGTCAGGAAGTAATCACAGAATTTAAAATCAATATCATATAATAAAAAATATACATTTATGTAAATTAGCAACCAGTTTGATTATCCTGTTTGTATGGAAACTCTTATTTTTTTCTGGCGGGAAATTCCATCGGGCGTACTTGTCATGTTATAGTTTTCAAAATAATTCCCATGCATTAGGTTCTCTCGTGCCCGAAGCAATGTTTTTAAACATGGTCAGCTAACTAACGGTCTCATTGTTCACGTGCAATATTATGAGTAACTTCAAGTAGATATGAAAAAATACTGAATGCATGCGTCATGTTCGTGAATGGCCGGCTGCCCGTCAGTTTAGACTGGTCATCTCTTAACTGCCAGGGCTCACCTTTAAATCTTATATTTTGAATTGTTTTTTTATACTTACATTTTTTTCACGTATTGTCACGTATTTGTTTCACGCAACAACAATAATTTTGGTATATCTTGAGTTAAAAGAGTTCTTGGAGTTTCATGCCCGTTCTTCTCCATAGAGATCTACGTTTTGGAATGGGCAAGTTTCTGACTAACTGATCGACTCCTTCAGAATTCAAAAGTGCCTGTAAATGGTTTAATTGAAATAAATGCTTTGAGTAGAGTTAGAGGTAGTGTAGGTACCTTGCTATCGTTGATCGACATGTAATTGCTTTATCAGTGATTGAAAAGTGCCTCTTCAAGTCACGACCTCGAAATGAACGAGTTTCCAAGACTTAAATGGCTATTGATACATACTAGTAGGCTTGACTTGAAGTGCTATTGCCAGACTGAATTAGTCCCTGGAAATGAGTTTGTTAGCAGAGTTTAAAATTAGGAACAAAAATCTATGGTAACAAAAATCACGCCTGTTTTCCACGAAGGGTTAGGCAGAGGTGTACCTGGCAACCCTATGCCAGGCCCAAAAATAGAAAAGTCGGACACAGATTCATATTTAGTCGGACATTTTGTCCTGAAAGCCTGACACACTGGTTTTTAAAAGACAAAGAAATAAACTTTTATTTGTGTATTTATTACTGTTCAGTTTATTAGATTACTCTAATATCACATTATGAATCACATTTTGATCTTACTTAAGTAATTTGTAACTTCTTTACATTGAAAGTAACTAAACAATCAATAATCAGCCTTCTTTATTACATTGTTGTAATCAGGCATCTTTTGGCGGGGCGGGGTTGACCAAAAGTCTAACACAAGCTGGGCAGGCCGGACTTGTGTATAATTGGCTGGACACGATTGTAAAAAGCCGGACACCTGGCAACCCTACTGGACCTTCAAAACCCTTTCCTGGGGCGGGTTGCAAATCGTGTTTTTTTTTTGGGATTTGACGCGCGTCGCCGCCCCGTCTTTTAATTCGCTCCCAAGAAATTAATTGTGTCTAATGAAGCCTCATGGCTTCCGATACTTAAACTGTAATAAATCATCAATTTATTAATAATTCTTCTTGACCTATGCTTTGATCTTATGCCCCCGGCGCAAATTAACAAAACAATTTGCGATTGCGTTGCGACCTCTGATTTCCAATGATCCGTACCGTGTACCGTTGTACAATAATAATACCAGCCTGTTACTGTCCCACTGCAGGGCAGAGGCCCCTTCTCATACAAAGAAGGCACGAGCAAGAATCACCGCGCTTGCTTAAGACGGGTTGGCGATTTCAGACTTATATTAACTATAAGTCCAGCTATCTAATTACGCAACACATTTTCGTTGACAATTCCGACTAATCTGTTTCAATTTGACAGGTCAACAACATTCATTGTGTTATTTACGTTGTTGAGCAGATTTTTTTTTCGAACGTACGAAGCAATGGATTAGCAATCTGTTTCAAAACGATTCAGATTCTGATTGATCGTGTATTACGTAATAAGGGTACAGGTTCCCTTACGATGATCTCCTTCACCATTGTCAATAATGTCTAACATAACCTAGATAGTTGGATACTACCCGGTACATTGTCTAATGATAATATTTCTTTCAGAATGTACATAACATTCCAAGATGAACCCACGGGCAACGTCGGCTTCAAGGGCACCACATTCCATGCTATTTTTGGATAAACATTTGATCGTCTATATTTTATTAAGGTGCATCCACACCTGAGTTACTTTTTATGGAGCAACGTTTGCAAGTGTCACCAACAACGGTGTAGCAAAAATTTGTAAACGTACTAAAAGTTATAGAAACTTACTTAAAATGTTATCATGTTGCAAAATGTTGCTCTACAAGAAGTAACTTCGGTGTGGATGCACCTCTAGGTTTAGGTCAGACGAGCATAATTTGTGTCGCTCAAAATAAAATGAGTCGAGGAATTTAAGATCGAATCAATTACTTAATTACGACCGACGTAAAGTTTGCCTCCGGTATACAGTGCTGCGTAATTTCGGCGACAAATTTTGAGCGGCGCAAATAACGTTGGTTTACACTGGCCTGGCCCCCCTTATTAGACACATTGGCGATTGCGTTCCTTATTAATGTTTTTCCTACATGTTTAAATACTATTTTCTTACACGAGTCGCCAATAATGCTAAAAAACCTTTACTCTATACCCACCTTTTTTGCTTTTTATATTACCGATTCACGCCATATCCTGGTGTGTCACACATAGTCGAGCGATAAATTAAGAGTCAATGAATTTTTAAAGTATTATCAACGAAATTTAAATAGTGCGTAAGAGAAAATCACATTGTCGCACGATTACCTTAATTTAGCCTAAATTCCACATTTTATCGTATACGCACAAAAATATTGTCATCTTTTACTAACAATAAAAAAAAAGAGATAAGAATACTTATAACTGTCAAAACGCCTTACTATGGTTTCTTAACACCTCTTTACAAGTTTTAGTTTAGTATCTCTAAGGGTGCGTCCAGATTATGTTTTATAACACGACCACATTATTTAACATTAATTACCTCTCTATAGAAACATTTTATGTAAATGTTTTATAACATGTTATGTTATAAAGTGTGGACACACCTTTACCCATAAAAAGGAGGAGATAGGCATTCGTTTTTTTATCTCTTTTTTTTTTTGTTTTATCATTATGGGCTTATTGGTTTTCCACTCTCACTCATAAAGCCTAGAACATGCTACTTACAATCTCCGCGTGCTCATTGGATAAATGTTGGATGTCTTGTCGAAATTTGCCAATGAACAGGCGTCATTAATGTTATACGAAGCGTGGCAAGCTTTTTCCTGGCTTTCAAATTTTGTCATCATGGGTCATCAGCAGTTAGATATTATAGTAAACGCCAAGACCAATCTCAGTCGTGGTTGTAAAACGTACGAGTAGGACACCGACTATTTAGCTCGGGTCGTCTCGCTCCCTCATTTCGTTGGTCCCGACTGTCATTTGTAGATCTTTGAAAGTCGTTACGGGTAATCAGAAGCCCGAAAGTCTGACAACCGTCTTACCAAGGGGTATCGTATGACCCAATAACTGGGTTGTGGAGGTCAGATAGACAGTCGCTCCATGTAAAATACTGGTATTCAGATGCATTCGGTTAAATGGAAGTCAACCCCAACATAATGTAGTTAGGAAAAGGCTAGGCAGATGATGACGTCTCGCTCCCTCATTTTATGATCGCGACTGTCACGAACTTTGGCGTTTAGGTATAATCATATTTCTTTTTATTTTCTGTGTTGTTTGTTACATTTAAAATGTTTATGTCTGATGTTGGTATTTGCCTTACCTATTATATTATTTTATTAGAAGTTTAAGAGTAGTTATTCTGTATTTTTGAGATTAAATAAATAAATTATTTACCAACCACTTTAATTTCGCGTGGTTTCTATTCAGATGTCCTTTTCGATGGTGTTTTAATTTGATAAGTTTAAGAAGAATATAAGAATTAAGTACCTATAAAGGTTTACGAATTTCATAAATTGCTAGCAAACATTTAAAAGATGTGTTTTCAAATGACAGGAAGTGAAAAGTTACATCATTAATTCATTACATCTTCCATTATTGGTGAATATTCGTTTACGCTCAGGCAAAAACCGTTTAAAACTATTAGGTCCAAATTAAAACGTAAAGATATTACAGACAAAAATACATGGACAAATTAACTGCTATCTAATTACGCAACACATTTTCGTAAACGATTACGACTAATCTGTTTCAGATAACTGATGAATATCGTTATCTAAAAACGATAAAACAAAAACTATTTGGATGTCCCTTTTTTTGGCGTCAACAACCGCTGGTTAATATACTTAACTTAAAATATACTTTACTTGCTTGAAGTATGAGTTATGAGCGTTTATCATAAAAGTTGGCAGCGTCTATCTTGGATCACCCACAGTAACCATTATTATCTTTTAGAATTTGATAAAAATTTGACTGTTATTTCCGGCTGTAGCTATTTTGACCGGTATCATATTAATCCTTACCTATCCAATAAAATATGTTATTTAAATTGGGCATTTAATTAAGATTAAAATGCCCATACATCATTTAATTTAAATGAATAGTTTAAAAGATATCAAAGATTCAAAATTACGTGTATCAAAATAATTATGGTTGACGGCTATGCGGGCGCAGCGGTAGGAGTCAATGACCTTTTCCCCGGCTATTAGGTATGTAGTCCCGGTAGTACGTTCCCGTGGAATTTTTTGCGACATCCACGCGGGCGAAGCCGCGGGTAAAAGTTTGTATTATATAAAAAGCAACAATCTTAGTGGTTTTCAGTTAGTTACAGACTGAAGGTCAAATTATTATTATATCAATTTTGTTTCAGGATGTACATAACATTCCAAGACAACGCGACAGAAACCGTTGGATACAAAGGCACCACCTTCCATGCTCTATTTGGATAAATTAAAAATATAGTGTGCCCAGTATATTTTAGGGGTTCATTCTTGGATTAATGAATGTACCTACAATTTATTCCTCCGAGTCTTTTTAGTGTTCCAATTTCGCCATCTACTAAGCTATACTGGGCCCTGTGTTTATAAATAGCTGTTAATTATAAGAGGTGTTCATGTTATAAAGACTCAATAAAGCATCTTATTTTTGTATTTCGCTTTCTTTTTTTTGCTTCTTCCAACTTATTTCTTACAAAACATGATTAAATATACAAAATACCTACATATATGCAGATTAAAATAATCATTTGTACTACAAAATTGCTGAATTTGAAGATTGAGAATATCTACGAAGTTAGCGTTCTCTTCTCCGTAGCCACGGGTAGGGTAACAGTAACACATCATAAGCACAATAGTAAAGAAGCTGTCGAAGCTGATGCTAAGGACTACTGATAACACCATTTAACTTAAAAATGTTCCTTTATTATTACCTACCGTTATTCTCTTCCATTTTGTTTTCCTACAACTGCGTTCTTATTTTGTAAGTACCTGAGTAACACAGACTTAGCTGAGTAAGGCCGTGCACACTTTGGACGCGTGAGTCAGTTCCGTAACGAGTTACACACGCCTGCCTACTCAGTTGACCCGCGATCATCGTATGACGCGTAATGCGATAATATGATTTGCAAAAATGGATCGAAATTACAGTTATTGCAATTTGGAGTACGTCGGTATGGTACAACCTGTACGCTAGGGCTAGTGATAAGTTTACGCAGAGCCGCAACACTTGGATTCGCTCCGTCTTCGCGGGGTTCTGAACCCCCATGTCCCACAGGCCCGAAAGATCGTAGTGGCGACACAGCGGCTACTCGATCATGGACATTTTAAGACACCAGCGTATGCACAGGGCAGAGGTCGATCGGCCGTTCATTCGCTAGAGCTCGACGAGATCATCGAGTACTTCGAATGGAATCTTCGTCGAAGTACGCGTATGGCCGCGGCTAAGTTTGACGAAAGCCTACATACGTCTGGAAAGTACTCAACTGTGAAAGGTGCGTGAATTGTGTATCCCTATTCCCTATCATTTTCGTAAAGTTCATGCACCGCGCCGGCCAGAATTGCTTTTTGTCAGTGGTTGATAGAAAATTGTTACCGGGAAGTGTAAGTACCTACTCGTACATTTGTAAATAGCGAACAGTTAAAAGTAGGTTAGTTATTAATCATTTTAGGTAAATAAGTTGATTAGGTACAATTTTTGTAATACGCCATAAATACTTCATTATTTAATTCAGAAAATATAAGAAGAAAGAAAGAAAATACGTTTATTTGCGGTACACATGACGCAAAGAAAGAACAAAACACAAAATAAACAATTTGGGGGAAAATATGCGTCACATCCACGCAAAACGGCCATCGCTCAGCATAATGCTGCAACCCTATGCGAGACAGAGCCCCAACGCTGGTTTTCAGCGACAGCCGGCGTTGACGTGAATATTTTTTTGTAAGTCATATAGGGTGTTTATATATCAATGATGTAAGTTAATGAACTTGTTTTTCAGTTTCGTGTTCAGTAAGTTGTAGGTAAAAAAGTGTTTATGAAAAAGTGGCCTAAGCCCGTAAAAGTATGAAGGGAAAATTGGAATAACTTTTCGGTAGATTGTTTCGTTAACTCAGGAGAAGGTAGTTATCAGCTGTAGCACGAGGTGCAACGACCGCTCGTCGCTCGCGCCAGCCTCGCGCAGTCGGCCGTTCGTGCTGTATTACTATTGGTTTTAGGTCACTTTCGAGTTTTGTTTTTACACAATTCTAAATCTGCCATTTATAAATCCTTTAAAAAACTATTGTACTACCAAGACGAAATCATTTCCCTGCGGAAAAACAACCATTACAGCGTAGTATAGATGCTGTAATGGTTGTTTTTCCGCTAAGGATACAAATTCATGTTCAAAGTGTGCACGCGACATTGGCTTAAAAGCCTTGAGTTCATGCATAATTTACTGTCTGCTAAAAAAAAATTGCTGTCAAAAACTAATCAATGAATGCAAAGCAATGTTGTTTCTTCAAATCGTGTTGCAATGCATGTAATATATAATTAAGTATCGTGAAAATTACGCCTTCTTTTGGTCTTTTATAGTTGCAGCGTAGCGCAAATTTTTACAGCCATAGTCTTTAGTAAAAGACGTAAAAATGGATGACAATAACGTGGAGCAGACGCCAGCTTCACAAAGGCTAACAAATGAGGACTTTAGGAAGCTCCTCATGACTCCTAGAGCTACGCCCGGGGGTGCCGGGGGCTCGCACCCCACGGGCTCGGTGCGCGAAGCCATGGCAAACTCAGGGTAAGCTGTTTTTCTATCCACATTAGTGGCCTTCTTGGGGGAGTTTGTATCTCTTGGGGATTGCGTGCAGATAGAAAAATAAGCCGCTTCTACGGCCTTGGGATGAATTTACTCTTTACTGGCTCATTACTCATCACCCGCGTGATTTCTTTATAAATTATAGCCATGTTACTCAGTGATAATATAGCATTCAATGGTGAAAGAATTTTTTAAATCGGTCCAGTACTTCTAGAGTATATTTATTACAAACATACAAAAATACAAATCTTTTCTCTTTATAATACTTAGTCTCTACTTTTCGTGTGGTTAGTGACTAACCTGGTGTCAGAGTTTTAAAGCTGCCCATGGGCCTCTGACTTGGCTTCACATGCCGTCGAGAAAGATCTCTCAGGCATGCCGGTTTCCTCACGATGTTTTCCTTCACCATATTTGAAGCAAGTGATAATTATACAATACACACATGAATCCGAAAACTCAGAGGTGCGTGCCTTGGGTTGGAATTCGAGACCTATAAGTTGGCAGTCCAACGGTTACATCACTAGGCTATCACTGTTAGAATTAGTGTAGATATTGCATTCATTAAATTAAAAATTTGCATGTGTTGCCTAGTAATGATGATATTTTATGTAATGCATGTTTTCAAATAAAACTATCAGATAAATCACATAGTATTTCACCATTTAATCTAAAACTTTCAGGTCAATGCCACCGCCTGCCGAAAACAAAGGTGAACTACGTAGAAAAAAGAAATCTTATTACGCAGCGCTCAAGAAACAGGAGGACAATAAACTGGCTGAACTAGCGGAGAAGTACAGGGACCGAGCCCGTGAGAGACGAGACGGTTCCAACGAATTGGGGCCCATGGACCCGACGAGCAATACTAGTAGTGCATACAGGTGAACTTTGGATTAAGCCCTATTCTTCCAGAGACAATGTTGGAAAGCCATGTTTAACTGCGAAAGTATTTATGGTGTAATCTCTGTTCCAAAAGCATTTGATGAAAATGTAAATAATGACCCATTGGTCAGAAAACATACCTGTGAATACCAAATTGTAGTGTAGCTTTGATTTGATTATTTGAATATTATAAAATCTGAAATTCTATTCTTGAAATTATCTGAAAGATGTTTTTCATTTGACAACATTGAGGTTCTTTTTATAACCTCATTTTCGTTGATGAAATTTCAAACTTAATAATGTTATTCAAATAATACTTGGTGAGACAAAGTTGATAACTACTATATACAGATGAATGTGCTATTCATTCACTTTAGTAAGTGATTGTTAAAAATTATCCTAACCTGATTAACCCTGTTTACACTTTCATCAAATAGTTTGGGAACAGTTTATAGCAGTATACATTTCCTCCTCCACAGTTTTAGGCCTCACAGCCTGATAATTTATGTAGAACATACCTAGAATAATGCAGGAACTCTGTATATTTCATCATTTAAATTAAATGATCCTGAAGATTCTCCCTTTTTTTTGCTATGATATGATTAGAATCTATGCCAGTTATTTATAAATGTTTCTGACTGACCAATGACTTTCATTCTTAACATTTTTAACACATTATTATTTTTATTCGACAGAGCTGTAGCACCAGATTTAAAATCCGGAATGGATGCCAAAGAAAGAAGAAGACAGCTGATCCAGGTTTGTATAATACTATAGGGCACAATTTTCTGCGCTACAGGGTTTCCATTTTTTTATAAAAAGGCCTACCAACTAAACACATACGCGGCATTAACCCAAAGTCTTTGTCATAATATAGATCACGCATGTATCTAAATTACAGGAAAGCGCGACAATTGATTAAACATCAAAACATTAAACAAACCGCTCAACAAATTTAAAGTAGTTTATAAACATCAAATAATAATAAAACAATTTAAAAAATAATAATGTTGAATACTGTGTTATGGTATGACTATAACTTACAAAAGCTGAGTTATTTTTATAGTAAAACTGTACATTTCATTAAAGATATTTTTCTTGAATAAACATAATTTGCCACCAAAAACTGTGGAACAAGTCAAGTACATATTCAAGTGATTTATTTAATATTTCTGTCATTTAATTATACTTTTAAGGCACGCCTAACCTTGCATCCAAATGTATAATTCATTAAGGTTTTGTGTAAACTGGCTGAAATCTGATGATGATTGTTGAATAGAGTTATATGAAACAAATTACTAGTTACGACTAGGGTTACCATCTGACAGGCATTTGCCGCATTTGACAGGCATTTTACGGTTAAGACAGGCGTGCGGCCGGCGCTAAGCTGAGACAGGCATTTTTCAATCCTCTTACTACATTTATGAAAAGAATCGCCTGACAGTAGAGTCGGTAAAAGCGTTATTAGTAACTCAAGAAAACTTTAAAAACGATTCGTGAGAAGAGTTTAGATTTTTTTTTTTTTAATGATTTAGTTTTCGCTAAAATATCACACATCACTACAGTGTAATAAGTTAGTTTTTTCTAAATTAGTTTATTAGTGGTCGTAAATTGTTCATACTTTTCATTTTGAATAAATGTCAATCTTTATAACTATAAGGTGCGTATTTTAAGATGGAAAGTTTTTTTTTACAATAGACGTAGACAGGCATTTTTCTGAAAAATCAGGCATTTTGTACATCCTAGACAGGCATCCTCCCTTACATAGATGGTAACCCTAGTTAGGACACAACACTTTTTATTATTTGACAATTTAAACTTAAATATTCTATATTTTTTATAAAATTTAATTTATTACAGCTGTGGTGGCAATCATGTCATTTGGTTTTAATAGGTCTTTATTTTTATTATTTCAGAAGAGGAGTTTAAATAAAATAAATATGTATTAAACAGCAATATGTAATATTTATCATTTTATTTACAGGAATCCAAATACCTCGGTGGTGACATGGAACATACCCATTTAGTAAAAGGTCTTGACTATGCATTGCTACAAAAGGTACGTTTTACAACCTCTTTTTTTTAAATATGTTGACAAATGAGTTGAGATAATTTGTTGACTTATGATATACTAGTTGAGCCCTGCTGTTTGATCTGCATTATTACAATAAAACATTGTGTCGAAGAAAGAATCTTTGTAATCTACCAGTATTTCCTAAAATTTTACAAACACAGGGTTAAATTAAATTACCTAGCGAAACCGTGCAGACGAGATGGCTATATGTAAACATGATAAAATGAAAAATAAAATCAGTTTTCTCAACTACACAAACAGCGCTCGTAGACCCCAAAAAAGAATTATTTTAACAACGCTTGATGTTATTATAATAAGCATAGATGAAATCGTACTAACTTGACCCTTTAGTTCCCTAATACTTTTTAATTACCTCCTTATGGAGGTTATTAAAATATAAGTTTTTTTTATAAAACTTGTGATTGGCTCAGTAGGTATGTTATACATGGCTTTTGTGCAGGTTCGGTCGGAGATTCAGACGCGGGAACAAGAGCAGGAAGCCGAGATGGAGCGCCTGGTCACGGCGCCCGTCGAGCCTGTCAAGGAGAAGGCGAAAGAAGTGCCCGTTGTAAGTACTGACTCTACTTGTATTCAGAATCCATGCTAATCCTAGAAATTAACTCCGATAACTAATATTAGAAATGCGAAAGTGAGTTTGTTTGTTTGTTACGCTTTCACGCTAAAACGGCTTAACGGATTTGGATGGAATTTGGCACATGGGTAGACCATGAACTGGAGAAGGACATAAGCTACTTTAAATCCAGGATCGCAGACGAAGTCGCGGGCTAGTAATCTAATTCTATACTAATATTAAAATTGCAAGCAAGCGAATTTTATGAGTTTGTGTATATGTGGAAGATAATCTCCAGAACCAGAGGTTCTATTTGAAAAATTTATTCACCATTTGAAAGGTACATTATTCCAGATGGACTTAGCCTATAAATTGTGTAAATGTATACAAAAAGAAGTACTTAATCATACTAATGAAATACTATCTTGAATTCATGCAAGCCTAGTACTTTTTAGAAAGAAAAGAAATACAGAAAAAGTATTTATTGAGACAAGCACAGAAGATCACAAATTAAACTAAAACACACTCATAAAAAATAAAAAAAATATATATAAAAACAAAATAAAATAAAATCAGACAATCCCGTGCGAGGTTTACTCTCAAAAGGTTTACTGCTCAGAACTTGTGCAGAGCGTGTCATGAGCAGAATACCGTCTTCACATATAAATTGCACCAGGTTGCTAGTCATATTACAAATGCAAAAGTAACTCTGTTTGTTACCTTTTCACACCTAAACCACTGAACCGATTGTTATGAAATTTGGCAGATAGATAGCCTGGGACCTGGAGAAGGACGTAGGCTACTTTTCATCCAGGATATTTGTATAAAAAAACTAGCTGATCCGACGTCCTTGAATCGTGAGTTATGGTTCGTAGAAAACCCCCTTAAAAATGTATGTTCAGTATTTCCCGCATTTGAGAATTTTCCGGGAAACTTTTTAAATTTTTCCTTACATAAAAACCAAATGAACATTTTAAAATAAAAATAGCCATATCAGTGCAGCCGTTCTCAAGTGATAATTACCAACGAAACTGAAAACAAAAACAAAAGCTGGTCGTACAAAACTACAATAACTACTCGAACCAAATGTTTGGGACAGCTGATTATTTTGTCTCGATCACGATGTTGTTCCTATGGAGAAAGTTGTTCAGTCTGGTGGTATGTATCACACCCTTAAATTTGAATAGATCTTTTTGATACACCCTGTATAGATAGATCATGAAATACTGCAAGAGCGAGCAAGTACACGGGCAACAGCTGGTCTTAAATAATTATCGAGTTTTTAAACAAATTCAATGTCATACATGACAAGTTTCTCGGGACTAAAGGGCTAAAAGAACTCGTGACTAAGTAATAACAGTCGCACGGGTCGATCGATCAGGATTAGCTACACTTGCCGCGGTTGGTCCGTGGATGGGTGAACATCTTTACATACCGAGACCCCTCCGTGCCTCTGAAAGCATAATTAAGCTGTTGGTCCCGGCTGTCATTCATCGATTTTAGACAGTCTTTACGGGTTGTCAGAAGCTCAAAAGTCTAACAACCAGTCTTACCAAGGGGAATCATAATACCCAGTAGCTGGGTTATGGAAGTCAGACAAGCAGTCGCTCCATGTAAAATACTGGTATTCAGCTACGTCCGGTTAGACTGGAAGCCGACCCCAACATAGTTGGGAAATGGCTAGGCAGATTGATACAGGAGATCTCGCGAAGTCCTATCGCATAATATGCTGAGGACCAAGGTGTTATCGAGGATTACCCTTCATGTGGATGGGTTGACTAACCCCTGGGTGGCCCTTATTCAGCTATTTCCGGTTAGACTGGAAGCCGACCCCAACATAGTTGGGAAAAGGCTAGGCAGATCCTAGCCTTGTCCCAACTATGTTTTGGGTCGACTTGTGTATGTTGACATGACAAAGTTGAAGTTCCATTGCAATCAAAATGTATTTAAGATATTTTTAAGAGTTCTTTGATCGTAAATAAATAAAATTGTTATTATTAGCAGGAAGAAGAGATGCAGTTCGATACGACGGTAGCTAAGAATATCTACAATATGATACAGGACCAGAAGTAAGTGACTTTTTCATATAAATAAAAACAAATTTCTCGGTCTTTAGTTCATTATTGATAAACCTTCTCGGGCAATATTTAATATTTCTGTCTTCAGTTGTTTTGTATAATGTATTATAGTTTGACCGACACCGCGGCGAAGCGGGGGGCGGGACGCGGTGAGCGTTGACGATGAGCGGTCTTTACTGCCCCTATGTATACTCACTCATGTTTTACAATAAATATATTCTATTCTATTCTATCTTGTCGTCTGCAAATAAAACCGCTAACATGCTATTTTACTCATTGCAAATTTTATTACATAAAGTATTTATGCACTTTCCAACGTGAAGCACAAGTTACCTACAACCTAGTTCAGGGAAATGAGCAACTCTGCTCTATTTCAATTGTTATTTATTGTAAATGTGCCCCTATTATAAATAAAAGATTATTATAATATTATACTATGATTAAATCCTTATCTGTCAATCAATACTGTTTAACAGCTTCATAGATATAGAAACCAATTTATTTCTCAGCACTTAACTATTTTAATCATCCAAACTCTGCACAGAAACAAAAAAGTCCTTCGCAACGAGATGTTCGCTCCCGGCCGCATGGCGTACGTAGTAGAGCTGGACGACGAAGGGACCATAGACAGCGACATCCCCACCACGCTGACCAGAAGCAAGGCAGATGTGCCCGAGATGGACGAACGAAGCTCAGCATCCAGCGCCAATGATGTGGTGCTCGACAAACTGGCGCAGATCTTCTCTTATCTGAGGCACGGACGCCATCGGAAGCTGAAGAAGACCAAGGTAAGCTCAAACTCAAAGCATTTATTTCAAATTAATCATTTACAAGCACTTTTGAATTGACAAAGGAGTCGGTGAGTCAGAAAGGTGAAATTAGTTGCCCGTTCCAAAGCGTAGAAGGTTCTTGTAATGTATGTAAGATAAAGCAGCATCGCCGTTTTACCGTGAAGAGAAATGGTATGTAAATGAGCTTTGTAAAGTTTTGGTGTCCGATAAACGATATTCTATTTATAAAACATGTAAAGACGATCCGTGAGTGTTGTTAGGTATAGTACTGAGAGTATATTTATGTGGAAATTTTAAGTAAAAAAGAAAAAAAAAAGCCACATTTTTTTAAATGGGGAATTTTGCTTTTGGCGCGGGTGGCCGTCGATTAGCGGACTAAAAGTCATGACTCCCGTTGAAAATTCGCTAATTTTTAATGGAATGTGGGGTCATTTTGGTACTAAAAATGTGAATGTGTGTGTTTTCAATAAGAATATTTTTTTGCATATCTATTTACTTATTCCTAACATAATTTGTTAACAGGAAAAACAAACAGAGAAAGGTCGCGTTGATGACTCGATTTACGACGGAATAGGCGAGTACAACGCGGGCGAGAGACAAGAGAGGCGCGAAGAGAGGCCGCGAGCCGGCGGGTACTTCGACAAGCCTGCCGATGATGAGAAGGAAGGTAAGGCAAACTAGGGTCTATGTTGTAGTTAGTAATAGAGGTGGTACAAGAGAGGCGTGAAGAGAGGCCGCGAGCCGGCGGGTACTTTGAGAAGCCAGAAGATGATGAGAAAGAAGTCGAGATTAATAAACACTATTGCATAATAAGGTATTTGACTACTTTCAAACATGTACATATATTATGACATGAATTATGTTAAAGATGTTACAAAAAAGAAGATTTGTGAAAAAATAATAAGATCGACGGAGAAATGGACAAGTTAACAATTTATAAATTTTTTGACTGTGACTTGACTTGTGTGAGTAACCGGTATTAAAGCAGTAATCTAAAAGAGTACCTTAGTCGTAGAAGTAACCAAAATTGTTCGATACCTGTACCGTGATTTATAAATTATTTAGGTCCTTGAATATAAGTCACATCTTACAAAAGGTTATTTAACAACATAACACACAAACATAAAAACCATGTGGATTTTCCATTGGCAAAAATGACGATCTTTCATATAAACTCAACCCTTATTTATCCCCTTTAAGTCCCATTTACACTAAGCTTCTTACCTGTGGCATATAATAAAATTGAAGCAACAAATTACTTGCATCGTTATTCTAAACACTGTTTCGATGATGCAACTTTTAATGTTGCTTCAACTTATGGTATCCCATAGGCAATTAAATTCCACCATGTAAATTAGGCTTTAGGGTATGAATTTTCAAAAACCCGTCATTAGTGCTCACTTTCATGATATAAAGAACTTTTGGTGCTAAATTTCATGCTTTTAGACCCAGCGGTTTAGGCTGTGCTATGTGTGTCAGTGAATGAATGAATTCAAGATTTTTATTATGTAGATATAAAAAATATAAATATGGTGTTCCTCCAGTGGAGCTGGCCGGGCCGCGGCGCGGCGCCGAGGAGCGCTCGCGGCGCTCGGCCGCGCTGCTGTCGCGCCTGGCGGCCGAGCCGCAGGGCTACGCCGAGTGCTACCCCGGCCTGCGCGAGATGGACGACGCCATCGACGACTCGGACGACGAGGTGGACTACACCAAGATGGACGCCGGCAACAAGAAGGGGCCTATAGGTGCGTAGCCTTCATATTAACGGATATATTCGTGATCTATGAAGTGAAATTACTTAGGCGGTGATTCGAGAATTGACGGTGAAGTTTTAAAGACGCGTCACTTTTAGGCACATTTCGTTACATGAGAGAGAAGAAAGATATAACTTTTTATTTATTGTATTTGTGGCGGCATCTACATCGCCACATGCGAACTACGCATCAAAGACCTGACGTCACACAACATCTTGACGTCACTCAAATCCTGCATCGCGCAATTAGAGTTTACCGCGCGGTGGACATACATACAAGCTCCCGACTTCAACTTCTGGGCAGTTGTCCGCCAGACATGACACCCGTCTGGTCGGAGGATCCTCCCTTTTCTATGGGGGATGAGTGAACTTTACCCCTGTTTCTCCCCTAAATATTTATTTTATTTATTGTATTTATTTTATATTTATTTATTGTATTTATTTTATATTTATTATATTATTTATTTATTTTTATATATAGCATTCTATAGGTGAAAGAGTTTTTGAAATCGGAAAAGTATTTTTTGAGTTTATCCATTACAAACAAACTTACAACATACACACACACAAAAAACAAATAATTTCTCTTTGTGATATTAGTTTAGAAAATAAATATTTGTAAATACAGTGAAGCATTTAACACTGATACCTATTTACCGACCAGGTCGCTGGGACTTCGATACGCAAGAAGAGTACTCAGCGTACATGAGTAGCAAGGAGGCGCTGCCTAAGGCCGCCTTCCAGTACGGCGTGAAGACGCAAGACGGACGCAAGACGCGCAAGACTAAGGACAAGAGCGAGAAGGCAGAGCTCGATCGGGAGTGGCAACAGGTATAGTAAATGAGACTTAACAAAATAGGTATCATAAGGGGTATCGTGTTACCTGGGTAGTGGATAGGGTTGCCAACTTTTTGCACAAGAAATAAAGTATATTATAGTCAAAATTTCGGAAAAAAAAAACAGTATCTTTAAACTTTTTTACAAAAAAAACAAAACAACCGACTTCCAAAAAAACACTACAAAGTGAAAAATAGCTAACTCTCATTTCGGAAGTCGGTGTCTTGTATTTTAGTTTTTTGCCACCGAGTTTCGTTTTATTTAGGTACTAGCTGCCCGCCCCGGCTTCGCTCGAGTAGCACTAAGTACTTATCTACGGCGCACCTACCTGCCTACCCTACCTACCCTACCCACCCTACCTACCCTAGCTACCCTACCCACCCTACCTACCCTAGCTTTTCATTGTTTTTAAGACGTATTCTGCTATTCGGGGCGGAGACAAATCCAACGAATCAAAAACCATGAAAATTGGTCCAGCAGATCTCGAGTTATAAGTGTTGTAACAAACACGACTTTCTTTTGTATATACAGATAGCTCTGGATATCAGTAAAAACAGTATATTTGATACTTTATTTTTGTTGAACAGTAAACAGTATTTTAGAGTAAAAACAGTATGATACTGTTTTTAGCAGTATGGTTGGCGACCCTTGTAGTGGAGTTCAGATAGTAGTCGCCTCATGTAAAATACTGATTCGACTTCTTCGTTGTATCGATGATTCCATTTTATATGTTTTATATTTGAAACTCATTAATTTAATAAACTTCGACCAGAATTCGTCCCCTTCGAAAATACTGGTATTCAGCTAGATCTGGTAAGACTGAAAGCCTACCCCAACATAGTTGGCAAGGGGACAAATTTTCGTTAGTAATGTCACCATCACCTGCCTATACTCCATAGGTTTAGGTAATTAAATAAAGGTAAACACAAAAAACCACGTGACGAGACAGCTGTCCGGTAACCGACTAAACTTAATACCTGTCACTTCAGTTGTCGTGCTACGTCACAGTACGTACTCTTCAATTTAGCAACGTTATAATTCGTTGACGTTTAGAGTTTGGGCTCTTTACAATAGACAGATTGCAAAATATTATATTATTATTATAAATCGTACAAAAAAATTGTGCTAAAGCAGTAACATCTACGAAGAGTAGTTTAAGAATAAATGATAAAGTTTAACATAGATAAATAAAAGAGGAAACTATTGTAAAATTCTAAAATAAATTTAGTTTGGTTTATCGTATTTGAATCTGGAAAGTGTCAACTATAAAAACCCTTTTTATGATTTGTTTACCTTTATTTAACTACCTAAACCTATGGAGTATAGGTGATGATGACATTACTGACGAAAATTTGTATTACAGTAAATCATAAAAATCTGTCTGAACTGTGTTATATCTGTTTATACGGTTGATTTTTGCGATGACACATCAGGGCTAAATCCAAAACTATGGGTAATAGAGCAAAATGGTCAAAAGAACCATGGCCTAGATTTTAGAGGAAAATAGAACTGCATTTTAGTGAATTTGAGCGATAATACTAATGTAATAAAAAAAAAAATCTCTTTTTCGTTTGGCTAGTGACTAACTTGATCTCAGAGTTTTTATGCCGCCCATGGGCCTCTGACTAGGCTTTACATGCTGTCAAGAAATATCTCTCAAGCATGCCGGTTTCCTCACGATGTTTTCCTTCACCGTTTTTAAAGCAAGTGATAATTATAATTTGTTTGTTGCAGATCCAAAACATAATTCAGAAACGCAAGGCGCCACAGGCTATAGCTGAGGAGCCTTCCTACAAATCCGCTAAATACTAAAATCTGATCGCCAAGTCTACTAGGATATCTTGCAAGCGGGCAGAAGTTTACTACACATCTATAAAACATTTCAAGGGCGGTGAAGATAAGCTCGGACCTAATATCGGCCATTAAAATGTCACTACACTTGGTACAATGACTTTTTTATACTTCAACCCGATTTCTAAAAGACCAATCGAACTTGAGTTTGACAGATTGTTGATTGATTGATATCAAACTTAAGGACATCGCTCATTATGATGGCACTGCTCCGACACGGCAAATAACTTGTCATTCAACTTAGGATCTTAAATCAAATGCAGTAAAGTCCATTTTACGTGTGACGGATCGCGAGCTGTCAGCGGCCGTCCACTATTCTGTATAGCCATCGCAAAATAGAATTTAATGCATTTGATTTAAAATCCTAAATAGAATGTCGAATGACTGTTGTGATTAGCCGTAGACAGAGTATATCAATAAATAATAATAATGTAACAAGGACACACTTATTAGATCCAGTTGTGAGGGTAAACGAGACAAATATATTTTGTCCGACAATTTTTTTTTCTCTGAATATAACTGTATGATTTCTTTGGAATGTATTACCCGACTACATTAGATGTACCCGTTCACAAGTGTTTGTCATGGACTATCTCATTAGGTATACATCATCATCAGCCTCCAAGGCCTCTCCAATTGTCCATTCAGCTCGATTCTCGGCAACTCTCATCCAGCAGCTACCAGCCACCCTGTGAAGATTGTCGCTCCACCTAGCCTGAGGGCGTCGAAAAGAATGACCACGCTTCTTCGCAACGCTTCTGGAGTTCTTCCAGGGAATTGGACAGAGTTGAAGAGCTCCCGAAGCTCTTTCAAGACAAGACTTCCTCCCGCTTTCAAGAGCTCGGTCGTAATCCCGTCCTCACGAGGGGCCTTTCCATTTTTAAGCTGTTTCAAGGGCCGCCTCGATTTCGCCTTCTGGCAGGTCTTCCATGAAATAGCGGGTTAATGCGTACAATTGGCCGTAGAGGTTTTCGACTTCCGAAAGGATCTCCGGCTTCGAAACGGCGATACGCCCACTTTTTTTTTTTTTTAAGGATGGGATATTATCAAATAACTTCTCCCGCTCTGGGCGGAACGGGAGGGCGTGTCAGACTTTTACTGACTAAAACCCACCCGTGTTCCTTCCGTTGCCTGTGTGTCGGGGTCGCGATATCCCTTTCGGACAAACCCGCAACCCCGGCAGGCATTGGCCCTTCCGGACCCCGTCAGTTGGTGCTGACATCTCTTTGAGGCGCGCGTGGAACACAACGCGCCGTCGACCCGGGCCTGGTCCCTATCGGACGGCGAGCTACCCATTGCTCACCGTCCGCAAGCCCACGATATGCCCACTGGATTTGGTCAACTTCGTCAGGTGGCTCCTCCCAAGTCACTGGACGAAAATTTTTGACCAACGGCTCAATGGCTTTCTCTACAGAACGTCGGAGGTCGCGTCGTACTAATATTTTTGTTGAGTGCCCATTAGATATAATATGCTGACTGCAAATCTATACAATACGCTATCTACAGTACGTTTATTATAACTAGTCCCGTAACGCGATTGGTAACACTGAATTTTGCATTCTAACCTTCAATGCTATTAGGCCAGGAACGCACTAGCGGCCAGGTCGCAGCGGCCAGCGAGATAGATACATTAATATGAAATCGCCATGGAGCGCGCGCACCTGACCGCACGCGACTCAGTGCGATCGACAACGAAATCGCCCTGGCCGCTAGTGCGCTATTGCCCTTAGAGTTCAAAATGGCGACTGACAGAACAGTACAACCAATAACATGACTGCAAAATTCAGTGCTATCAATCGCGTTACGGGTCACGCTATATTCGATGCACTGTATGTGATTTTGAAATAATAACAGCCAAATAAATGACTTGACATGAATTTGACAATTTATCACCTAACCTCGCGCAGTCGCGAGGTACCTAATTTTTGTGCGTGCCTTAAGACTTAAGAAACCAGTTGCAAATTTTCTTGATATTATATGTCAAGATTTATAATACTTGTGAACTTCGCTATGTGTGAGCATATAAATTTTACATGTATCTACTTTTGTACCTATTTTTATCCGGTATATTTCTGAGCTAGGATACAGCTCCGATTTTCACTAATATTTTAGATGATACATCAAAACTGTAAATGAATTTTAAAACATACATGAGTAGCTCGAAACTGTGTTTAGTATACATTATATTATATGTAAACAAGGGCAAATTTTAGATAAAACAAAGAAATAATAGACATTGTTTTTTTTTTCTAGTTTCGATGACCACTGGCACCTAGTGAAGTTACTTGAAGTAGTTTCTTTTTTTTTGTTTTATCGTGTTTAGAAATATTTAGATACCCATCACGTCTGTGCAGTTTACACATAAAAAAGAACTGACTTTGAAACTGATATTTCAAGTAAATACAGTCGTTGCCCCCAAAAAAACAATGAATATTTTTTTTTTTTCGTTTTATCGTCATTTGTTATCGATACCAATCACGTCTGCGGAGTTTTCCTAGCTAATTTAATATATACCTGTACACTACGTGGAGACAATACGACAATAAATGAAAACATTTTCAATACTACTGCATAGGAATATTTTCAAATTCAAATTCATTTATTCGTGTGATTTTGAAACGATTAAGTTCACACAAGCTATACATTTCCAATATAGGCTGATCTCGCATTGTATAGGATTTCCGTACAACGAGAGGTCAGCTTAGACTGGAAATGTATAGCCTGATGTGTAGCCATGTGTATCTAAATGCAAACATCGAAATAAAAAATAAAAAATCAAACCGGATAAATACTAGTGACGGGCCGACAATGGTTTTTGCCAATCAACCGACTTACTATAGTGACTAATTTGTTTGATTATTGTTCGTAGACTGAGAACATCACTACAGTGCGTTCATATACAGGGTGGCAGGTACATCGATGCAAAAACTGTTACCGTGGATTCAGTACATGATTCTGGGTGTTCAGAATCATGTACTGAATCCATGACGAAAATTCCGACGAAATATTTCAGCGTAAAAATTTTTCGTCGGTTATTTTGACCTGTGAAGCGATTGGTAGCAGTGAATTTTGCAGTCTTAGTTTCAATATGATCAAGTAGTAAGTATGAGTTCAAAATGGCGACTGACAGAACAGTGCCACCAATCACATGACTGCAAAATTCTGTGTTAACAATCGTGTCACGGGTCAAGTTATAATGAACGCACTGTACGTGATATGCGAAGTTTAATTTACTGTCGTATTGAAATCCCCACCCTTTAAAGCATATTGTTAGGTCAGAGATACTCAACCTTTTTAAGTTCTATCAAAATAATAATTATGCTATTTTATACTGAACGCATGAGTTGCAGGAGTCTAAAAGGAACAGCGTATTAGAAAGCAGTCACAGTTCCATTATAATATTAAAAACTAATGATTGCCGAAGGTTGAGTATCTCTCCTAAGCTAATAAATTCGAAAATAGCAGTATACATTTTTCCTAATTTAGCATTTTAGAATGCAAGAACACTATGATACATGGTTCCGCACTGAAGCAACTTACAATGTAATCATATAATTTGAAAACAATTATATGTAAAATACAGGCTCTACCAGAAAGGTGTCGTCAAATTTAAGGGAAAAAAAATAGCTGACCCATAGAAAACTTCAATACTTACTCGCGCAAATGTATGGGACAGCTGATTATTTTTCGCGATCACTATGTTGTTACCAAGGAGAAAGCTGTTCAGTGTGATGGTCTGACCCACACCCTTAAATTTGACCACACTTTTCTAGTGCGCCCTGTTTACAGGGTGGCATACATCGACGCGAAAACTGATACCATGGATTCAGTACATGATTCTGAACCCCCTGCTTTGAAATTTGTCGTCGGATATTTATAAAAACGAAAAATTTCAACGCAGGGGTGTTCAGAATCATGTACTGAATCCATGGCAACAGTTTTCGCGTCGATGTAATACCACCCTGTATATTATTTTAATTATAATTTTTTTTATAAGGTTATTTTAAAAATAACTTTACACAGCGGGGATTCTGACTAGTTTTAATGTAAGTATTTCATAACATCATCATCACGCCTAATTTCCTCGATGGGGAGGCAGAGATGTACAGTAAACCTAATTTCGCCAGTTATGTGGTGTATACCGAATAATGTTTTGCATATTGTGCAAGTATTGTACACTTTTTGTAAGTGATGAAGTGTTATATTGTAAATAAACAATTTAATTATAAAATATAAAGTGTTGACGCCAAACGAAGGTTTTTTTTAAACCCTAGCTTCCGCCCGCGACTTCGTCCGTGTGAGTTTTCTTGTTCCCCGACTCACCCCGTAGGATGTCATTGCCTGCCAGCGCTATAACTTCGTTTTCTCTTTTTGCTCGGCTCCTAGAGTCCTTGCTTAATGTTAAATAGCCTATAGCCTTCCTCATGAAATGGGCTATCAAATGCAAAAAGATTTTTTCCAATCCGAGCGGCAGTTCTAGAGATTAGCGCGTTCAAACAAAAAAAAAAAAAAAAAAACTTCAGCATTAGATATTTCAGTTAAAATCCTTTTGTTAACATTGTGGGGTTAGTTGTCAGTTGGTTATCACAAAGAAGTCACTCGGCTACTTTACTGATTAATCGATCGTTTGACCCTCGGAATATTATGTGCCTAGCCTCTTCCCAGCTATGTTGGGGTCGATTTCTTAAACGGATGAAGTTGGATAACAGTATTTTACATGGAGTGACCGCATATCTGACCTCCACAACCCAGTTATTGGGTAACACGATACCCCTTGGTAAGACTGGTTGTTATTCTTTCGGGCTTCTGACGACCCATAACTACTGTTGAAGATCCACGAATGATAGCTGGGACCAACGGCTTAACGTGCTCTCCGAGGCACGGGGATCTCGTTATGTAAAGATGGTCAGCAATCCTCGGCCGGCCTCTGCAAGCGTAGCTTAACCTGCTATCTAATTATGTTACACATTTTCGTAAACGATTACGACTAATCTTTTTCATTTTGACAGTTCAACAACATTCATTGCGTTATTTACGTTGTTGAGCAGATTTTTATTCGAACTTATGATGCAATGGATTAGCAATCTGTTTCAAAACGATTCAGATTCTGATTGATCGTGTATTACGCAATTAGGGTACTGGTCGACCGACTCGTGCGGCTATCATTGCTTAGCCCCCTTTGACCATCGTTATAAGAAGTGACAACATTTTAAACACAAGATAACAAAGAAAGGAAAGACAAAATTGTTCAATTGACATCAGGAAATTGTATTCTATTCGACTGAGAAGAAAAATGAATAACTGGAATTTTTATTTGAATTCCAAAAGGAGATTAATTCTGTTTTCAATAATAATTCGCTCTACAACTTCAGAAATAATGTGCTTGTTATAAAAATATAAAAAAATCTGCTGTTCCCTACATTTCGACGAGATATACGAACATAAATCGAACATAAAGATAAATTTTTCGCGATTTCAGCGTTGGTCCCACAGTGAAAGTTATTCATAATGATGAGTACAACGACCCCTTAAGAGGTTTAGGGTAAACAAAAACTAAGGAATACATATTATTATAATAAATTAAAGTCGCTTTTCGTGTGAACGCGTATTAGTTCTTCTATGCAACGGATTATGATACGGTTTGCACCATGATTTAGAGAATTTATTCCGGAAGGTATATTGTGTATAGTACATTAAAATAAACTAAATATAGGTAATAAAGAAATCTTGATGTTTTGTCCGGCTGTCGCTGAAAACCAGCGTTGGGGCTCTGTCTCGCATAGGATCGCAGCATTATGCTGAGCGATGGCCGTTTTGCGTGGATGTGACGCATATTTTCCCCAAATTGTAAATTTCCGTGTTTTATTCTTTATTTGCGTCATGTGTACCGCAAATAAACGTATTTTCTTTTTTTCTTCTTTTGTCAATTCGTAAACACCGTGCGAAGCAGGAGCGAGTCGCTAGTTACTAAATAGTAATTAACACAATATTTTATCAGTGTAATTTCTCCACGGATGGCATAGCCGAACATTATGTAATGGACCTTCCTTATATATATAAGGAAGGTCCATTACCATTTAGGTATATACCTAAATGGTCGTTTATAGCTTTTATTAACTATTTATAAGTCAACCAATTGTTTTGATCACTTATTATTCCGCGCAAGTCAATATAGAATCAGTGGGAATCGAATTATTTTGCTCAGTTGATGATCTTTAATACTCTTCTGGACTCCTTCTAATTGGACGTAGTTAAACAGAAAGGATCCAACCCACACAGAGTTAGTTTTGAGATATTCAAGTTTTAAGATCAGATCGTGTTATGTGATTGTATGACCTGCCATACATACGGGATGGTAACGTATGCTCATAATGACATGATGCGTTGGGATTGTTTTTGTGATATTAAAGTTTTAACTACAAATAGTGTTTTGGTATACATAACTCATTTTCGCCCATAGTGTGGGTTGGATCCTTTCCGCTTAACTACGTCCAATTGTGATTTGAATAAATAAATAAATAATAAATAAATAAATCGAGCCACCCAGCACTTTTTGTATCGAACTCTTTTAAATGGTCTTGAACTCAAATTCGGAAGGAACAATAAAGACACCAAAATGATGGCCAGTAGGTGCATGTCTGCTTCGAAACTGCATAAAAACTTACGTATTTTTTACTCATAATTATTTTGATGAGTTGCAGAAAAAATCTGCAATTATCATCGTTTTAAACACCAAAATGGAGAAAAAAAGGAGATGCCTCTTATGGAATGCAATCTCGAGTTGAGATTGGCTACTCGAAATCTGGCGTGCTAAGGCTGGGGTTGAGATTGGCCCATTAAAGATCTCGATCAGCAATCTGGCGAGATCCAGTTTCGAGATTTACTAGATCGAAATTTAGCTTACGTTTTAAATAATGCATACCTATTAGAAAAAAAATATGCTTAAACTTGATAAAGAAAACTACATCTGCTTAGGGTTTTGGTGTAATGTTTTGTAAATAAAACATCATTAAAATTGAATCTCGAAACAAAAATAATCTACAGGGTGGCAGGGACATCGCCGCGAAAACTGTTACCATGGATTCAGTACGTGATTCTGAACGCAGCTGCGTTGAAATGTTTCGTCGGTTATAAAAAAAAAAAAAGAACTGTTCCATACATTTTGACCGCGTAGGTATTGCACTTTTCTATGAAACAGCAGATTTTTTTTTTTAATAACCGACTAGTTGTTTCAACGAGTGGTTCAGAATCATGTACTGAATCCATGGTAAGAGTTTTTGCTTCGATGTCCCCGACACCCAGTATAATATAACGCTTAATAAGTAATAATCGTGTTCACTACTCATAGGTACATAACGTAACAAATCAGCACACTACAAATTCATTAAATATTATTTTAAATGTTTTCTAAAGATTATTCAAGAGGCGTAGTTTGATGAATCACGTGTGCTGTCTCGTAATCTCGATTAATACGATCAAGATCTCGAACGAGATTATCTTCCCACGACATATAATCTCGAAAAAAGACTCGAAATTGCATTCCCAATACCTCTAAACAACTAAAAAATTCGTCAGTATTACCATTTAAGGTACGTAGCTACATATTTTGACGCAAAAACTGTGTGCTGTGGCAAAAGTGGCTTAATTTGCTAATCACTTAATTTGCTAATCTGGGAGTAGGTGAGTCTGCCAAGCCTTTTACCAACTATGTTGGGGTCGGCTTCCAGTCTAACCGGATGCAGCTGAATACCTGTATTTTACATGGAGCGACTGCCTATCTGATTGGGTAATACGATACCCATTGATAAGACCGGTTGTCAGACTTTTGGGCTTCTGATGACCCGTGACGACTGTCAAAAATCCACGAATGAAAACCGGGACCAACGGCTTAACGTGCTTTCCGAGGCACAGAGGAGTCTCGGTATGTAAAGATGGTCACCCACTCACGGACCAACCCCGGCAGGCGTAGCTTAACCTGATGGATCGACTGCGGCTGTTATTACTTAGCCACGAGCTCGTCTTGCCTGGAGTTGGTGAATGGATATTATTTTGCGAAAGCGGACTGAAGTCTGCCTTTCAAATATTAGTAGGAGGATAATTTTAGGCACATGTAGGTAGATCCTACTGCTCATCTTCTACATGTAATTTCTAAGTCGCCTTTTATTAGAATACCGTCGACACCCACAGGTTTTAAAGGATGGCCTTTTCTTTACCCACATTCACTATACCTAATTTGCAATACAATACAAAAACCTAGAGCTTATTTTGAATGAGACCATAAGAATCCAAGATAAAGGAATATTTCCTAATCTTTTTGCTTTCATAAAAACAAGTTTTATCAAATCAAGAACAGAAAAGGATTTTAATAACTACTTGTGATCTAATACATAGTACATCTAATAAAGAGATAACGTCATTGTTCTACGCAAGTTGCAAACATCTGCATCGGTACTTCATTATTTGCAGATATTCACACACGAAATATTTCGATTTCGACCCGTTAGTTAAGTGAAGAAACATTAGCCAAACAATGACCCAATTAAGGCGCAGTGGAAAACTGCTACCGACTGCAACTTGTTATTCACAACAAACGGACGTCCATAGAGAACGTATCCGCTGGGAAATATCTGAATATCGATCGACCTTCAGATTTCACTGTAACAGGACAAAAGTGTGGCATTCCGTCACGTCGCGGCTGATGACGTGGAGAGAAACGCGGCCAAATTCGCGACGATTCGTTTGACACAATGCCGGTTCATCGGCACTCATGTACCTACCCGTACCCGTCCGTAGAGCCGTCTTCGCAGGTGCGTGCGCGCAGGTACGGCCCGCCCCCCCCGGCGCCGCGGCTCCGCGAGCCCGCGCCCCCGCACCCGCCATCTTGAATTCCGCTCACTCAGACCCGCGCCCGCCTCGCGGCCAGCACGTACACCTCCGCGAGCGACCGATCCGCGACATATTTGTGTTTTCAAGTGATTCAGTGTCATGTTGTGATAGTGCAGTGACGAAATGGAGTCGACGCCGATATGTCGGTGCCGCGTGCTCTACCTCGGCTCCGCAGTGCCGCAGCAGAGCAAGGACGGACTGCAAGGCATCCAGGAACCGCTGCGCGAGTTGTATCCGGAAAAGGGAGCGACGAGCGGCGGCATAGACTCGTGGCTGTCGGTGTGGTCGAACGGCATCCTGCTCGAGAACATCGATGAGAGCGGCTCGCGAGTGGCGCGCTTTTTCCCGATCTCGAGCCTGCACTACTGCGCTGCGGTGCGCCGGGTCACCGTGGAGGGCGCGCCGCGGTTCCTGCCGCTGGATTCGCCCTTCGCCCGCGCGCCGGCGCCTCGCCGCCCACCGCTGTTCGCGGCCGTGCTGCGCCGCACGCAGGGCATCAAGGTGCTGGAGTGCCACGCGTTCATCTGCCGGCGCGAGGCCGCAGCCAACGCGCTTGTGCGCTGCTGTTTCCACGCGTACGCGGACAGTTCGTACGCCAAGCGGCTGGAGGCAGAGCGTGCGCCCTCGCACCTACCACCCGACCAGGACGAGGAGCTCGAGGTGTACGATGGAGACGAGAACCACAAGGTGTGGGTCGGAGAGACCGAGCGCGACGATGCTAGCGACGACATCCCGCACCCCGCGCGCGCGCCGCGCCCGCGACAGATAGCGCGGCCCGCGTCCGTGCCGCCGCCGCCACCACCGCCTGAAGAGCCGAAGAAGAAGACTGCTACTGCAAAGAAGACAAAAAAGAAGTCTTCAGCGTCAGCCGATGAGTTGTACGCTGGACCGGCACCGGTTATGAACGGGCGGTCACTGGGGCGCGCGCCTCCGGCCTGGGCAGCCGCGCACCCCATGGTGCTGGTGGCCCATCCTGCGGCCACGCTGCCTCACGCGCGCCCGGCCACGCTGGGCCACCGGGGGCGCGTGCCGGCCGCGCTGACTGCCGGGCCCTTCCCGCCGGGTCCCCCGGGCCCCGGTCGGGGTCGCCTGCAGTACGCCACAGTGGACCCGCGGCGTTCAAAGCCTCCTCCCAATCCGGCGATGAAGGCTGCGCAGAGCATGACCGGGCTGGAGGCCGTGGAGGACGCGGGAGGCATCTACAGGAAGAAGGGCCATCTGAACGAGCGCGCCTTCTCTTACAGCATCCGACAAGAGCACCGTAGCAGGTCGCACGGCTCTCTCGCCAACCTGAAGTTTGCAGCTCCACCCGAGGTGAGCCTCTTTAGAATCTATTTTCAAATATTTTCTTATCCTACCGATAAATTCCTTACGAGCGGAAGACATAGAACTGTCTTTAAAGGGTGTTATAGACCGGGCGCTTCAAGGAAGGCACATTAAGGTCCGCATTCCACGACAACCGGTACTATCAGTAGTCGGGACTCAAACCCAGGTGTTACGAGTAACAAGTCCGATTTCCTGCATCTTTTCCATCATTCCCAATGATTCTTTAACCTTGCGCTTATCAATATTCATTGAAGCCAGTAAATTGTTGGGTCAAGATAATAAAATGAGTGGCTACGGCTTTCTCTATATAATTAAGTGGATTCGTTAACAAAGGGTCGGACTTGGCAGTCTCCCGAGTTATTACGTCATCGGTGTACCCGCTGTATGTATGTGTGTGTTGGAGTATGTGTGTGTATGTAATTATCGTGTCAAGAGCGATAGCTTGCAAAATCATTTTTGTACGTAGTGTATGAAATCATTACTTGGCTGGTATTTCTTTGGAGGGGCGATTTTTATTGTCAGTGTTAGTTAATTTTCAGCAAAAAAGCGAAGTTGCTACGAAAAACTCTATATTGAATGAAGAATACATTTGAAAACTTTTCTCAAAAAATCAAATATAACAAAAAAGTAAGTCTAGGTTTCTTGGACAAAAGTACTTAAACGTAGTTTTTACAGTCGTCATAATCGTGTATCAAGGTGTCATTGAAATAACCTTCGAAGCAGAAATTTAAACGTAATTAAACTGTTTTTCTAGAACCCAAATAACTACCTATGTTAAACTAAAATATGAACATAACTGCTGATAATAAGTGTAAGTAGGTATCTCCAATAAATACATATTATTATTATTTACGTCGAGAAAACTCTTAAAAATAGGCAGCCATGAGGAGTCTGGGGAGTGAAAACTGAAATTTATGAAACAACAGTGGTTATCACTATAAATTTAAAAACTAAATTATTCATTGATGAGCTGCACGTGTAAATAATTATATTTACACGTGAAACTATCAATGAACAAATTAGTTTGCGCAACCAATTTCGTAATGTAAATTCGGCTTTAAAACGGCATGTCGGTGACGTGAACCCTGCATAAGATTTCCCCCCTACCACCTAATTAAGTTTTCCCTTCTAAAATCTTTTCTAAATATCTAAGTCTGGACAGTAATTCTTCGAAAGATGTGTATTCGATTTTTCTCATTTAAGATCGATTTTCGTGAGACATATTTTGCTTGTCGAACGATTATTTTCACATAAAATGTAATGTTTTTAAAGAACTGCACCACCTTTCATAATGTCGAAGATATAATCAGATACTTATAAGAAACCGGTATTTTAAAATGATGTTGTAACATAAACTTGTGTAGTTATGCATTTCATTGATGAGTTGATTTACGAAATCTATCGGTCAAGACCAAAGAACATACATAACCGCGTTGTTTAATGAATTATACACGTATCTACACATATTTTAATTTCTAACCGGTGACTAAAACTTTCTTACGCTAAATTTAGTGTACAATTGTACATTAAACTAAATATTCCCTAATTTTAACATACACTAAACAAACTTTTGCTTATACCGAAAGATTACGTCATGGGTTAATGCTCAATTTATTTTTTGTTACGTTGTTTTTTCTGTACCTATTTCCTTGACCCTTACAGACTAAATTGATCACTTTGAGCTTCACAAAAAGGTTTCCTAGCCTGTAAGGGTCATAGTTCATCGTACAAATTAGATGCATGGTAATACGTAAGGTGTATTGTACAATTTACTTGAGAAATAGTCGTAAGTCAAAGGTCGATGCGTCACGCGATATATACATAGGTACTAACATAATATAAGATCGCGTCTGTAATCCCAGAAGTGTTGGGCAGAGGTGACACATTTCCCATGTAATAGGGAACGAGCCTATTGTTATCGACCGGGTACAAATCCAGCTGCCGGAAATATCGAAGTCCAGGAGTCCAGGACCTTATGCTCAGCAGTAGTACTTGCGACCACTCAACCAACGGGCAGTCAGTATAGGTACTGAATACAATGCAATATCATTTTAATTATGATTTTGATACACTGTTAGGTAAATAATTAGGCCCACTTGCACCACAAATCTGTAAATTCGTTTAACGCTACACGTATTTAAAACATCGTTTGAAGATGACCGATGTTTTATACAGGGTCAAATTAAATTAGCTAGCGAAACTCCGCAGACGTGATGGGTATCGATATGATAAAACGAAAAATTATTTAATTAGATGATGTTTTTTTTTTGGGTTATCAACCGCCGGGCAGTGTAGTCACTTAAAATATCTGTTTTTTATGTGTAAACTTCACAGACCTGATGGGTACCGATATCTCAACATGAAAAAACAGATATATACAAAACGCTCACTTCAAGTAACAATACTACGAGTGGTCATGAACCGAAAAAATACATCAAATCTTGAATTTTTTGTTTTTATCGTGTTTACATTTTGTCGGAGTTTCGCTAGCCAATTTTCTTTAACCCTGTATACGGTGCAAGCGGGCCTTAGACTATATCATCCGTGATTATTGTTAAACAACTCCTTAGAAGAAGTGAATTACTACTTCTTCTAAACTGTGTGAATATAAATGAATACAAGCAATGATAAGCCTTCTAACAGCATTTTAATAGATTCTTATTCTTATAAAAATGCATCGTTCTCTTAGCCACCCAATTAGTGTAATTTCGTAGTAAAATGTGTGTTAGAAACTGCATTGAATTTTAAATAAGTAGAAAATTCTTAATATGTAACAATTTTTTCTTTTTTTTGTCCTTTACGGGGAAGCTCTTGGCCTACATCTCACCTGATGTGATTATGGGACAGAGAAAGGGAGAGAAACTTTATAGTTCATCAACCAATCGTATCAATTACTATGAGCCTCAGCGGCCTGAATGTAGAAATCTCTAAAGTACTCTGAAGTTCTAGTGAAGCGACATAACAGGAGAATCTCCGTAAACTGCCTATTTCCTCCCTGCCGTTGCCCCAAGTTACATAATGGGGTCGTCGCAACCCGTTATCTTCGTCCACTCTCCCGTCTCAACCGTAACGCTATCATTCACTCCATTTTCTTCCATATCATTCCTCACACAATTCATCATCTTTACTTAATTTGCCTGTAATGGCCATAATAAGTCTGTAATACTTCTTAACTGCGGCAGAAACCGAAGGTTCTTTCAGCCAGATTCCCTGCTGACTTCGCACGCATTAAACCGTGAAGATCGTTCGCATGCAGTCGGTCGCGTGTCGCAACTTCTGTGCTGTAACATCGATTAGTCGTCAGCAGTCAAACCAGTTGCGACTTGTCGCTAACGCAACGCAATGTAGTTTATTGAACTATATTATGTACTGGGAAGGTTGTGGGGTAGGCAGGGGATATAGTTTTTATAATAACCTTTTTAATTGAAAATGTCTTGTGACCAATCTCCCCAACCTTTTTATTGGCATTGAAAATGCCAGGGAATCATTACAAAGAGTTAGGGAATGTCTAGATTTTAGGACTTCCTTTTAATTGTTATTTTCGAGTCAGTTATTAACTATTTTAACTCTAATGACAAAATAACAGTAGGTACCTAAAAACACTGAAAATAATATTATTCACAATTTTACTTAACATTAAAAAAAAATACTGAATTCAAATTCAAAAGTCATTTATTCTATCGTCTCTCTCTGAGTTATTCCCCATACGTTTTCTTTTTAATAACTACTAGAGATAAGTCTTGCCAATTTCCTATGAATAACTAAGTACCTACCAGTGTCGACCATTGCCACTGTTAGCTCAAGTTATTTCATAATGAACCTTCGACATTGCCAATTGCAAAACGCTAAATAACAAACAAGAATAACTCATCAGTCATCACATCACGTTAGCCGAGGCGTGACAAGAAACTTTACCTCCACCACAGTATAATAAAGTAAGACTGCGCCTGCACACAGGTATCAATAAACATTCGTTATTGTTATAAATACTTGTTATTGATAGAGGACGCGACCTTCACGAAACACTAAATACACTTAGTCCCGCTTGCATATAAACAGATTTAAAACATCACCTGTCTCTGTTATCTTCAAACGATGGACAGAAATAGAACGATGTTTTAAACTCGTTTAGTTTAATTATTTTTGGTGCAAGTGAGCTGTAAGGATCCGCAGTGGTGGCCCGCGAAATTCAAATTTTCTTGTAATTTCCTGTCAGTTTCAGGTTGTATCTTGATCAAAATATAATTCGCGACCGTAACAAATATGTATTTACAGAATTATAATCATTAGAATCATTAATACATCTCTCTAAGTTAGATTTGTTCCAGTGAATTACTTTTTTATGAAATCATGACAATTGAGATCAATCATGATTTGCGAAAATCCACTTTAAGTGAATATCTTAGTCTAAATTAAGTTAGTTTGTCCTAACAAGTAGGTAGTGTGATGTTTCGTGTGAAGGGATACAAAACGAGCTTCTTACTAACCAGAATTTGGAGCACTGAAACCTTTAAATCACTTTAAAAGCTGTTTATTTTATTAGACCCTTAACGAAACATAGTAAATAGGTTTTATAATGTTTATTCTAGTCCGACATACATGTGAATGTGTCATGGTTTTCACCACGTTTTCCTTAATAAATCACGTCATCTGAGCATCATGAATTACTGAGACAATCTACGTATGTAATATTACTAACGATTGTGTAGTCATTGAAGATAACTTGATGATTATTTTGTAGGTATAGATTGGATTTATTGTAAAAATCCACTCACTTTTTTATTTATTTAAAGATGCTATGTTTACGTTTTTTTATTTGCTGTGACTATTTGAACGTTTTGGGCAATTTGTCAGCAACGGGTAATCTCTTATAGACAGACTGATATAAAGTGAAAAACGTACAGATTTTTAACATAATTTTGACTGTCTTACCACATGATTTTTGTATGTGCTTAGACAGCACTATCTGTACGAACGCGTTGAAGTCTTTTCTATGGAAAAAAAAATGGCTTGAAAATAATTTCGGCACATTAGCACCTACCTATTTATTGATTCTAGTGGATGCAGAAAAAGATTAGTTAAATGCAATTTTCCATTAGTTAATAAAAATCTTAAACTCATTTATTTACTGCTAGACAGCGCACCGCTTAAACAACTGGGTCTAGAAGCATGAAATTTTGCACAAGAGTTCCTTTTATAACGAAAGTAAGCACAAATCAAGGCTTTTTGAAAATTCGTCCCCTAAAAGGGTTAAATAGGGGATGGAAGATTGTATGGTAGTTCGTCATTTGTGCCGATGGAAAATCCCATTGGGCACACGGCTTATGTATACATAAAACCTCGCGCAGACAGACCCGACGCGATTCTGTTAGAACACTTTCCATGAAGTTTTCATAGAAATTGTTCTACTAGAATCGCGTTGCGCCTGTCTGCGGGAGTCTTAACCCATTTTGAAACTATTTCAACTACCACAAGTAACAACCGTGAAAAAAAAACCAAATAACTTAATCAACCAACTTCATACAACACAGTTACACTGCACTACTTTACTCAAAGGCCACGGTTCACCGTGAGACACCTATTGTCAACATTACCACCTTATAACAACCACTATCTAACAAAAAATGATCCCTGTAGCTTTATTAATAAGAGTTGTTAGAACTGCATGTGTAAGGTGGTGTTAGGAGTCTCACGGTGGGTGGACGGGTCAATGTTCCTAGGTTGTATTACTTGTACAGTTTTTTTTCTTTAATGGGTAGTTTGATTGAAGAGGGGAGTTAGTAAGGTGGTTATTATTGATAGAAGTTAATTGGCAGTCTTATTGATAGCTGTAAAGTGGATAAGCAACGACGGACGTATTTCACGTCGTTTGGCTCTCCTATACCCGGTTTCTGAGACATTGTAAACCTGAAACTGAGTGAGAGCAGTGGTGGCCCCGACTTACGAGTTGTAGGTTGTGGGTTCGAACCCAGGCAGGCGCTTTAAACTGTGTAAATAATTTCATCACCACTGCTTGAAGGAAAACATCGTGAGCAAACAGGCATGTCCTATAACAAAAAACTCGAAGACTTGTGACATCTACCAATCCGAACTGGGCTCGCGTGGTAGATTACAGCCCACTCCTTCTTGAAAAGAGAAGGCCTGTGTCCCAATAGTGGGAACATTATAGGCTGATTATGCTAAACCAGAGTGTGTCTATTTGATAGTGCAATTGGTTCGAAATCTTGATAAAGAGTTTCTGCAAACTCAGTTGAGGAAGAAATTCGCATCAATAGATAAATTTGCGCTATCAATAAGTTACAGTTTCGATTTCATGTAATGTCTGCCTGTTTATATAAAGATTGTGCTTTATCTCTTAGACATTGCTATCACCAGTGAGACAGAGGTTTTTCTCGAAACAGCTACGTTACAATTGTGGTGAACAATAAATCCATACTTCTTTCTTTTTCGTGTGGACGTTTTAATGCCGCCCATGGGCCTTTGACTTGGCTTCACATGCCATCGAGAAATACCTTCACCGTCTTTAAAGCAAGTGATAGTTATACAATATGCACAAGAATCTGAAAAGTCGGAGGAGGCCTTGGGTTCGAACTCGAGACCTATAACTTGGCAGTCCGACGGTCTCACCACTAGCCTGGCCATCCAAACTAATATTATACTTTAAATGCAAAAGTGACTTTTTCTGTCTGTGTGTCGGTTATCTTTTCACGCCTAAACCACTAAACCGATCTTTATGGAATTTGACACCTTGGGTCCTGGAGAAGGACATAGGCTACTTTTCATCCTGGATCGCAGACGAAGTCGAGGGCATAATAACTGAGGATTTCATAAACCGGGCATCAGTCGTGGAAATTAAATGAAAAGGTTTATTCTGTAAATAAGAAATCGAAATCACTTTCACGCGTCCAATAAAAAGAATGCCAGATGGAGTCGACATTTCCTATCTGACTTCCTCTGAGTCTGCCTCGTTGGTGTAGCAACACAAGCACTACTGCTGAGCATGAGGTCCTGGGTTGGATTCCCAGGTCGGGCTAAATGTTATTGGGTTTTTCTATCAGGAATTTCTCAGTAGCGGCCCTGAGTCTGGATTTGTGCCCGGTTGATGGCAATAGGGTCGGCCCCTATTACATGGGACTTAAATATTACTGCTGAAATGTGGGTGTTCTAAGGTATACCTCTGCATAACTTTCGGGGAATTACAGGTGTGATTTAATGTGTAAATTATTATCTTTTGAGGAAAGAACCTCATAGTTTGAGTGGACCTGTCCAGTCAGTGCAAGCATTTGTCTTTAATCGTGGAGCTCAACTCAGAAATTAAGGAACCCAACTAGCTTAGCTTGAACGCTTCTAGAAAATAGCAATCGCGAATCAGACACTCCGCATTACTTAGTTTTTCAGTTTGGTCACTGTCCATTGCCCCCAACAAAATCTAGATGCATCTACTCCATAATTATCACTTTCGCTGTATTTCATCATTTCATAATGGCGCATATCTCGGTGTTATTACCAACGTACAATTACAGGCGATAATTGTTATTCGTTCCGAGCCAGCAAACTAATGTCTGAAGCAATATGCTGATCTAGATTATATGAAGAAAAAGTTATTTGATCAGCTGTTTCGGTGTTCTTGTTTCAGCGTAAATGAAATAAATAAAATACTTTGGGATTTCAACAAGTTGTTACGAATACTGTTACAATTTTTATTGTTCTCAATTTCGAACTCAAGGCACACCTCTGACTTATCAGATTCATGTGCGTATTCTATAATTATCACTTGCTTCAAAAACGGTGAAGGAAAACATCGTGAGGAAGGAATGCCTGAGAGATATTTCTCGACGGCACGTGAAGCCAGTCACTAACCACACGAAAAAATAAGAAGAAAGATAATTATTTTGGAACGGACGTACAATTAGTATGGTATTAGTTTTTAAATACTTTTATTTTTAACACCAGGTCCTTTATCATTAATTACAATTTAGCCTAAAAGACTAATAAGCAATTTTAATGTAACAACAATTATTATGCGATATTTTTTTTCAAATTTAGAATAGTATTGATTGTGCTTTACAAAAGTTCGTTCCACTTTCGTTTGTAGAGTCTGATATACTCGTAATAATATAAAATAAAATAAACATCTGTTATAATGTGGGTCATTATTTCTACACTTGTGTCATTACATTACACTTTTTTTTTTTTTTTTTTTTTTGGATGGGAAATTATCAAATATCTTCTCCCGCTCTGGGTGGAGCGGGAGGGCGTGTCAGACTTTTACTGACTAAAACCCACCCGTGTTCCTTCCGTTGCCTGTGTGCCGAGGTCGCGATATCCCTTTCAGACAAACCCGCGACCCCGGCAGGCATTGGCCCTTCCGGACCCCGTCAGTTGGTGCTGACATCTCTTTGAGGCGCGCGTGGAACACAACGCGCCGTCGACCCGGGCCTGGTCCCTATCGGGCGGCGAGCTACCCATTGCTCACCGTCCGCAAGCCCGCGCCTACGGTGGCCGGAAGTCGGCTCGCGACTCCCGACGCCCGGGGCGTCTCCTGCGGCGACTAGGGGCGCGAGGGGGCGCATTTTGCCTCTCCCTCGCGCGCTCCGCCTCCTCCTTCGCGAGCATTACTGCTTCGCAGAAGGAGGTGACGGCCTCCCATGCACTCTCGCTCCGGACCATGGCCTGAACCAGGGCCGGACGCGAGAGATCGCCGCCGCCGATCGCCTCCGTGAGGACACGGCGGTGCTCCGCCCAAGCTGGGCAGACCTCCACCGTATGCACTACCGTGTCCTCCGGGCGATCCACACAGTGGTGACACCCGGGCGTTTCCTCCCGCTTTATTCTGAACAGGAACCTCCCGAAACAACCATGTCCGGTGAGGACCTGTGTCAGGCGGAAGGTGAGGACGCCGTGGCGCCTCTCTAGCCACTCCTCAAAGAGGGGACTTATCGCCACAATTGTGGCGTGCCCAATCATTACATTACACTAAGGTTTTGTTCGTTGTTAGTCTTCGCACTGTTATTGTTTATACAGCTGAATTGCAAGAAAGCTAAATGATTGTTGTCAATCATACCATTTTGACCCTTGGCTTACAAACCGCTAGACTATCATCACTTATTGACTATACCATCACAAACTGCCAACTAAAACAAATAGGTCATTGTCTCACATAATTGCGAGGCATCGAGAGTTATTAGCAAAGTAACAAGCTATTGTTTTGCCGTCGGTCACGCTCGGCGACGCGCGGTAATTGTCGAGCGGTGTCGAGGAAAAGATAGATAGAAATATTTTACTGATCCTCTATAAACTTATTGACCTTCTAATGATGTACGCTTTTTTAAATGAATGAACCTCTAATAACTAGTGTCCAAACGTGCGCGAGCCGAACGAGCAAAGCTAACCGTGCTGCGGCAGCGGCCGGCGAGCGCTACATCCAAATTGGTCGCAGTTACTCGGCTATTTAGTATTTTTAGTACTCCAAAATAGGAATTATAAGAGGTTCACAAAAAGAGGAGCATTCATTATATTAGAATGTTCAATATATTTTTAGGAAAACCAAATGGGAATTATTTGAGGTTCGATTTAATACATGGCGATAGATAGGTGTAATAGTCTTTATGATGTATTTACACCAATATAAACAAGAACACAACGTTCTACTGCAGCAGTTCAACTAGGAGCAGTGGTGGCCTTGTGGTACTGGGGGACTTACGTCATGGGTTCGAACCCAGGCAGACACTTTACTTTGTGTAATTTATTTCATCACCACTACTCTCAAAACGGTGAAGGCTAACATCGCGCATCGTGAGGAAACTGGCTGTTGGATTCTTAACTTTCGGCCCCGAGCCGAGCTTTAAATAAGGCATTTATTTAGTTAGCTCGTGTAAGCGAAAACGGGCATTACTGAATTTGACCTTAAACTTGCAAGCATTTTAAGGTTAGGTAGGTAAAGCCACATTTACGAAAGATCGATCATTATAATATTAACTATATATTTATTTATTTATTTCACATGACATGTTTCCTTTGCCATTACAGATAATAATAAATCTAATGCGACAAAGTAACTTAAAATATACTTAACTATATATTACACGCTACACAGTACGTGACCCTTGTGAACTCACCCAGTGTACAGGTGAATATGTCTATGGCATATACAGGGTGATTGGAAGATGGGTGCAAAGCTTTAAGGCGAAGATAGTACAGACAATTTAGAACCATTTAAGCCATGGTTGTTTTAGACGAAGTCTTACCAAATATTTTTAACCAAATTTTTAAGTTTTTTTTCGGAAATTCTCAAAATTTAATGTAAACTGCATAATTATGGCCAAATTGAATGATAAATGAATTCATTTTTTATTTATTTAATTAAAGTAATGTGTAAGCAATCAAGCAAAACATGTTTTAGGCTTCTGTGTCATTAGACATTTTTTTTACAGACATTTAAAGCTCAGAAAAAATAAAAAAATTGTACAATACGTCTTTTAAACCTTATTAAAAAAAAAAAATTGCTAAGACTTCGTCTAAGACAACCATGGCTTAAATGGTTCTAAATTGTCTATACTATCTTCACCTTAAAGCTTTGCACCCATCTTCCAATCACCCTGTATATCCTACTATCAACTATCAACTTATACATGTGAAAGTGCGTTTGTTTGGAGATTTGTTACTCAATCATATACACCTATAACCTGTATTAGCACATAAGATTTTTTATCCCGTTTGTACGTTCCCGTGGGATAATACATTTCCAACCTCCACGCGGGTCAAGCCACGGGCGATAGCTAGTCATATTATAAATGCGAAAGTGAGTTTGTTTGTTTGTTACGCTTTCACGCTAAAATGGTGAACAGATTTGGATAAAATTTGGCATATGGGTAGACCATGACCTGGATTAGGTTATGACTTTTTATCCCGATATTCCCACGGGATCTAGACTTACGCGGGTGAAACCGCGGGGCGCTGCTAGTTATGAATAAAAATGTAAACCAAAAAAAAATACAGATATAAATGTAGAAATTTTACATTTAGGTGACACAATGGGCGGTCTTATCGCTAAAAGTGATCTTAGGGAAAAGAGGTGATTGGTTTTCATAATATTTTTCATTGCCATTTTCCAGACAAACATAAGATAGAGACTTACAAAATATACCTTAAAGATACCTAAGCCACATATTACAGAACCTCACTCAAAACTCAAGCATTACTTAAGACTCGTTTAAAGCCTTTTGATTGGTTGAAACAATTTTTAAGTAATGCTTGAATCTTGAGTGAGGGTCTGTAATACGGTCTTTATAGAACTAAAAAGTTAATTCTGTAGTCATAGTCGGGAAAGGCCCACAATTAACAGCAATTTGTTAAATAAAATAAAGCTATAATTTTAAGACCAGAGAGGAATGTTAATAACTAATATAACTAGTTTCGTTCAATAGTATTCGAAGCGTAGGCTTGTCCTCGAATAAATTGTTTCCTAATAACTTGAGTTCAATCTTATGCTGGTAAGGATTGGACGGCGAAGGTAAGATTTGTGATAAATCATTCTACCGCAAAATTATCCTACCATTTAATGTTAAATAATATCATATTGTAGATTTTTTTAATTGGTACTATGTACTGAACTAACAGCAGTGATCTAGTCGTGTGACGTCGGAGTGCCAAGTCATAGGTCTCGAGTTCGAACCCAAGACACGCAGCTCTGACTTATCGGATTCAAGTTATAATAGGGTTGATATGATGCCTGGGTAAAAAAAAAGTAATTCGAATAAGTCCGTCAGTCAGAAAATAAAAAAATATTAGACATGTATTTTTTGCTTTATCATATTCATAAAAAAATACATAGATAAGACGCATTTTAAGTTGGGGAGCGGGGGTCGCTACGTTACAAGTAAATATAAAATCTACATACTTGTGACGTCATGGCACGTTTTAACTCAATGTATAATCGTATCTTTAGATTACGTAAAAAAAGAAAAAAAATCGCTTTTAATACAAATTTCCAAGACGGACTAAAAACATTTTTTTGTCGTCATCCCTATTGGATGACCACCTAAATGAAATACGCATCCAAAAACTAGTTTACAATCCTTAAGGCTATAAATCTTAGAGAGAGGGCGACTACCATAAACAAAAAAATCTGTAGGTATACATTACTCATAATGAAATGGCACATAAAAACAAATGGCCTACAATAAGACCTTGTCATACGCAATTAATCTGACAAATCAGAGGTTGCAGAGCTACTACAGTAATACAGTTAGTAGTCGTAACGTGTGTAAGTGTGTTATTAGCATATCTATGTATAGCTATTCTGTTCTGTCCCATAAAACAAAAGTGCGTATCTTTCATACAATAATTAGTAATGATAACGGAGTGTGTTGTCAATCGACTGTTAGGGCTGGCAAACTTTATTGTTTTCGAACCTTTTTAGAATTCGAACATTCGAAATTCGAACCTTTTTAGTTGGCAATCCGATAATTTAAACCAGGTCGCAGCTGTGTTCTAAACGTCCCAGTAATAAGTCTATGACCGCGTTGTTCTTTTAAACTACGCAACGGATTTTTATGCACGAAACGAAAAGCGACTTTAATTTATAATAAAGAATTTTTTAGATATCTGAGATATTTATATACTAATAATAAAGCTTAAGAGTTTGTTTTTGATAGCCTAATTCTTGAGGAAGATTTTAGGTTTAAAACATGACGCTACGATCCGAGTCAAGCAAAACCAAAAGATAAAGAAAATAACGCTAAACGAAGTAATAGCGAGCGATGCGATACGACGGGAGTGGGACGGGGGAACAAGAAATTTCACGCATACGAAGTCGCGAGCAGAAACCTAGTAGATGATATGTCTACTAGAATTTAGTAGATACTTTTGTGATACGGTTGTCACCCCTACAGAAAGCAATCAATCTAGCGGTGTGGCCGCCACAGTCTTGAACCGCATTGTTAACAGCTCACTACACAATTATTAAGGCACTGTCCCACCGCCGATGAGGAAGCGACTAAGCTATCAACGATTTTCTCGCTCAAGAAACGTACAAAAGATTGTAGGTCCCGTGTAAGTAAAAGAGATACATATATTATTAGTTGATCGCTGTCTGTTCAAACCGCCGCCGGCGAGTACTCGTTTGTCGCAGCGACAAGAGCTATCAAAGAGAGTACAGTACGACACAACTTAGGTGTAGCATATATTAGAAAATTTGCATTCATTCATTTCAATTTTACGAATGTATTTCGTTATATGACTTCACAACGTTATTGCGATTGCGTAAAGATAATTTTCACCTAAAGTAGTAATAAATATTGGTGATTTTGAAGGCGTACTCAGTTCAGATGGTGATCGGTTTTACGAATTTTGCCGATGTTATGCGATCTAAGTTGTGTCGTACTGTACTCGCCTAGCGACGCTCGCTTGTCGGGCAGAAAACTCGCTGGTACACATGGTACATGCGCATATCAGCGAGTAATCGCTTGTCGCCGTCGCGCACTCGCTTTTGTGGCTATCTCTACTCGTTTCTCGGGTGGTAGGACAAGTGCCTAACTCAATTTTTTCCTTATAACACAATCTACAATAGTCTACTTGTCTGGGAATTGGTTTGTGTGTCAGTCTGTTAAGACGGAGGCTTTAATGACGATGACTAATGCGGGGAAAAAAGTTTGCATCTATTTTGTTCGTTAGAGTGAGAAAATGATGACGAAATTTATTAAGATACTACCTTCCGCCAGAGGCTTTGTCAGAGTGTTATCTTTATAAATTATAGCCTATCTAACTCAGAGATAATATAGCATTAGGTGTTTTTTTTTTTTATCGGTCTAGTAGTTTTTAAGGTTATTCATGACAAACAAAAATACAAACATACAAATCTTTTCTCTTTATAATATTAGTGTAGATAATATTTGTGTAGATAAATAAATGAAAAATATATTCACTCAGATCTTATCAGACAGATAACAGTCCTATTGTCACGGGAAATGTGGATTTACTGAAAATACGGGAGTCATGAAAACTTCAAAAAAAATCCAATAGATTGATCTCTAAGCTCTGGTGTGTGTGGCGACAATTCTATTTTATTTTTTCATCGTTCTTACTAGGAATGCAAGTAAAAGTAAGTCAAAGTTCCCTTAAGTTTAGTTTAATTTTTCCTAAGGAAAGCCATAATTTAGAGATTCTAAAGGTAACTTACTCGACTTATAAAATACTCGTGGAACCAAGGAAACCTCACTTTTGGGTATGTTAAGATACTGGAAATTGGGAGTATTTTGATTAATTTTTGCTTGGTTGAACAATCAAGGAAAAATAAATCAAAATTCCAAAAAAACATCCTTCTGATTGTCATAATCCACATTCCCAATTCAGATCATTTTTATTAATAATTTTGTATTGACATTTTAATAAAAAAATGTCGCCTGCTTAATCTGTGTGTTCTTTAAATTGTATAATGTTAAAATTATGCAATCCTTGTCCTTGATAACATTCTTGGCTTTGACCCCGCTGAGAATTCCGTTACAGCATCCTCGGAATTAGACTTTTAGCTGAATAATAATTAGAATTATATTATCTAGAATATTATATCCAATTCTAAAGCGACTAAAATGTCATGATACGTTTTCTAGTATCGTTTATAGTTCTTACTTCAAGTACTAAGTTAACTTTAGATTTTAATAATATTGCCGGTGGAAAATTTCATCCGTTTTGTAGTTCTTAATTGTAGGAATATCCTATACTATTAAGTGAGCAATATTTGTACGTATATAACGAAAACGGTTCTAACGATATCAATGAGTTGCAATATAGGGGTTTAGGGGGGCGAAGCTCAGCTGACATTTTACTATGCGTTCTTGAATCGTGTGAAAGAATTTGTAAAAGTAAAATAAGGGAAACTTGTTCTTAGCTATTAACTTAAAAGATGAATGGACCAAACATTCGAAAGTAATTAAATACCGTGTCGAAGTTGCTGCAATACATTTATTATTTACATAACAGCTGACCATTAGCTTTTACGTCTCATTTAACGCAGCGACATGATTTTCCTTTTCACCATTTTTATTTTATAAGTATAGTGTGTACATTTTTTTATGGGTGAGGTTGTATAGCGCTGTGAGCCTGTTATTATGACTTTCGATTCAAATTTAGCGTTTAGAAAAGTTTGGAGGAACATTATGCTGATATTATACTGTCTCATGTCTGGTGGTCGCAAGCGGGCCTGAGGTCCTGGCAAAGTGTTACTGGGTTTTTCCATCAGGAATTCAATCAATTCATCAATAGCAGCCCGGAGTCTGGATTTTATGCCCGGGTGATGGCAAAAGGCCCCCTATTTGTACATGGGACTAACTAATCATAACTGGCGAAATGATGGGTGTACTTATAGGTACATCTGTACCTAACGTCAGGCGTCATGTTGATGCTGTTAGGTTTTTTTAATAAGATTTTTTGATACTTGTAACTTTTCAATGCAATAGATTCTACAAAGCTTCTGTAGATTAATGATCTAACAAGTGACAGCCAATGTTTGATCATATTTCAATATCGATACCTACCCATCACTTATGCGGAGTTTAGCTAGCTAATTTAATTAGACCCTGTATATACATACGTATTAAATAAGCAATATTTGTAATGACGTTCTCGAAAACGGCTTTAACGATTTCGATGAAAGTTGAAATAAAGGGTTTTATGGGTGCGTAAAATCGATTTAGGTAGGTCTTATATCTGGGAAAAAAAATCGTTTTCACCGAATTTTCACCCGAGCAGAGCTCGATCGCCCATGTTTAGAACAAGATGGCCACCTTAGAATAATGACATGGCAGCATGGAATTAGTAAGTACTTACTGTCATGGCAGCTTGGAATTAGTATGCATACATGCATTTAATATGATCTATTCTATACTATTAAATGAGCATTCTCTATTTTCAGAGGTCGCTCGACTGACTCCTAAACAAAACCTACCTTGTAGAATATTAATTGAACCGTAAAAAACACGTCTTTTCGCTCAATGACAATCGCATGCAGTCGTGAACGTCAATTTTCAAATCTCTTTAAGTCTATTCAAAACTGACCCAATTGACGCATCTGTCGTCACCTCAACGAGCAAGCGTGAAGATAAGGAAACGCCTCGATCACGTACCGTCACTTTCTCGCTAACGGGACTCGAACCTGCTCAGTTGCAAAACCGCAGCGCTAAACACAACAACACTATTGCGTTGTCGCTGAGTTTGTCTAACCACTTATTGAGTTTTGCTAAGTATATTTTGTCATATCTGTGATTTCGGTTTGTGACATAACTTTAAAGCGAATGTTAATAAGGCATGAATGTTTAAAAAACCTTCCTTAGTGCTGACCTTCGCTAAACAGCGTGTATTAGAAAGATGTGGTCACATTTAAGGGTGCGGTACAGACCATCACTTGCAAAAACATTTCTGCAACATTAAAATCGCGAAATAAATATCAGCAGTCATACATTTGCGTCAAGTAGATATTTAAGTGTTGTATGGGACAGCCTCAGACCGAATAAAAACCAAGACAGCGCTGGGAACAATACAATGAAACATGCCAAAACTATACCTCCGCTCTGCGCTTATATGCTCACACGCACACATTTACAATCATACTACACCTCAGTAAGTGCATACATGTTTACGAAACCGACCTCACGTCACTGTTGACAGCGCTATGTCTTGGTGTTTTATTTGGCCTGAGGGGACAGCTGTTTTTTACGATTATGTGTGTGTTAGTCCCATGCAGAAAGTTGTTCAGTTTGATGGTCTGTACCGCACTCTTAAATATGATACACACACACCACACCTCTCTCATACAAGCTGTATAAAACTCTTGCGCAATATTTCATCCTACCCAGCGTTTTAGTGTGTATTATCTGTCAGTGAATGAATTTAAGATTTTTATTGAGTAGATAGTTTCAAGGCTATAGAATATAGATATAGAAAAGGGTGGATAGGCAATGAGATGAGGGCTGATAGGGATGTGCGACCTTCCTCAAAATAGTTTCAGCAGTTCTTTATCTTTATTGCAATCCATAATGTACACATACAGGTGGTAGGAATAAATAAAATGAAACAATTATGGACCCTGTCGGGCACAGCAAAATTTTAAATAAGTAGGAGAGAGGAAGCTTATTACTAAATATTTAAATTATATCCTATCCGTCTATTTATTTTTTTGCAACAGTATTAGTTATTATATTTATTTATTTTATTACTCATTTATTTATTCTCTGATTATAGTAACTTTAGGTCAATCTATTTAATTAAATTTTGTATTAAATTATATATTTTTTATTGATTATTTAATTATCAGCTTGAATGTTTTGTATTGTTATAAGTGCGCTTAATATAGTTATATATTTAAATTAATACTTATAATCCTCATATATTTTAACACACTTATTGTTTTGCTTATCTGGTAATCAGTTATATTTTTTAGTCATTGAGTTTATCCGTTAGATATTCGTCTATTGTGTAATAACTTTTATTAATTAGGAATTGTTTTAATTTATTTAAAAATATATTAGTTTTATTTTCTTGTTTTATGTTTTCCGGTAATTTATTGCATATTTTAATTGACATCGTGTTCAGATCAACTGTAAAAACGTAACAAACGGATAAAGCTGTGGAATTCACAACAGAACGATAGTAAACCAACAACGTTACTGCCACTTTCTGCAATAAAATACCACACATTCTCGACCTTACCACAAAATTTTCTAAATCGCTAACCGAACATTTTCGCAAGCTCATTACAATACTATTATAAAAGGGAACGTGATGCAACGCGCAGAAGGAAGTGAGCCATCGGTGTTAATTCGTGCTTAATAGCCTTGCTGGTCGTTGTGTATAAATTACGTGGCTAATCTACCGGATAATAGCGCGTTTTCATAAACAAAGGTTATAGAAACGGGTATTAGAAATGTGGCATTTTACTGAAATATTTTGTTGCGGTTTTGGCTGATTGGTATTCGAACTGCAACCTTGGTTGCACGCTAGATTGCCAGCAAATTTTGGTCTTTATACGGTTCCAATGTTTGGGAAAGTAACTTAAACCAATTAACTCAGCCTATCGCAGTTGCTGGACATAGGCCTCTCCCAGGCTGCGCCACAACTCCCTTGTCCTCCACCTTCCGCATGCAATCTGACCCAGCCACCATTCTAAGGTCGTCGGTCCATCAGCTGGGGAGCGTCCCACACTATGCTTGCCGATACGCGGTCTCCATTCCAGCACTCCAGCACTCGTCTGACAGACCTGGCCGGCCCACTAGCACTTCAGCTTGCTTACTCTGCAAGCTATGTCGGTAATTCCGGATCTTTGTGGTTGGAAAGGATAATATATTGTTTATGGAATAGAAAACCGCGACTAAAATAAAGTGCTGAGCTATTCAAAGTCAACAATAACTGATTTTATACCTCTGGAGCACTTTGTCTGTAGTTCCGATCCTTTATTATTTATCTATGTTTTAGCGGACCGCTAAAGATCGACAAAAAAAACGTAAATCCATTCACTGACAGACGTCATAGCCTAAACCACTGGGTGTAGAAGCATGAAATTTTGCACAAGCTGAGCACTAAGTTAGGATTTTTGCAAATTGAATCCCTTAAGGGGTTGTAAGTTTGTTAAATAGGGGATGAAAGTTTATATGGGAGTTCGTCAATTTTGCCGATGGGCAATCCCACCTGGTATCAACTTGTATTTCGTGATATCACTGAGTGAGTAGTCAACACTTGAGGGGTGCTTAACTACTCTCAAATTCTATATCATTACATAAAAGAATCGAGAGTAAACGTATAACAGCAACCAGCTGTTACATTATATTTTTCTTAACGCCCAGATCAGCTATACTTATATCTACATCACGTATATAGCGCATACCAGCGCTGTTGCGCAACTACGCATGCGCGAACCCACTGCGCTTGCGACTGTGTCTTCATCTTCAAATCTCAACTTTATTTTTATTGAGATAGGGCTTAGTTTTAAACACTAATGTAAAGTTATGAATAAGCAATAGCTTGATGAATGTGGTTAATGAATACTTAAGTGTAGTACTAGTTCTTTTTTGTATAAACTTGTGAAGTTATGTTATTTTTGTCAAGTAATAAGAGATTTTCTTTTGCTGTATTAAATAGTTATACAAATATAATCAACCTATAGATCACTGTAGGTACATAATTGAATTCAAAATCTACTTGGGCATCAAAAAATTCGTCCGCATCGCTGTCAGTGGGAAAAGCACCCAAAAGGCTGGCAGCGTTGCCACGTTGGATGACGTTGGCGATTCTTTGACCTAAAAATTGGCTAGCCCTCTGGTCACGTGACGAGTCGACCAACCGCTTGGCGATGTCCACTTCTCGATGAGTACTTTTTACTTGTACATAATATATGTTATATTTTAGTGTTAAATTGTATATTGTATTTAAGATTTGCCAAGTGTATGTATATATTTATGTATGTTTTTTTTTTTTTTGTAGAATCTAATTAATGAAAATCTTAAACTCAATGATAGACAACGCACAGCCTAAACCGCTGGGTCTAGAAGCATGGTATTTTGCACAAGAGTTCTTTATATAACGAAGGTGAGCAATATGGAAAGACTTCAAAATTCATCCTCTAAACGTGTTAAATAGGGGGTGAAATTTAGTATAGAAGTTTGTAATTTTTATCGATATGAAATGCCATTGGGAATACGGCTTGTATCAGTTAATTATCAAGTTTTGAGAAAACAAACTCATTACGATACAATACATAACATCACGCCTGAATTTCCTGAATGGTTAGGCAGAGTTGTACCAGTAGTATTTCGCCAGTTATGTTAAAGTCCCATATAGTATGGGGCGACCCTATTGCCATCAACCGGGCACAAATGCAGACTCCGGGCTGCTACTGAGAAATTCCAGATGGACAAACCCAATAACACTTTGTCCGACCCCGGAATCGAACCTAGGACCTCATGCTCAGCACCACTAGACCGACGAGACAGTATATTTCCATTGTCACCGAAAAGGAACTTATTACAAACGGTCACTCAAAACTCAACTTAGATTACATAACGGTAAAGTAGATTCATGGTTGGTTAAGTGGCAATACATGTAATATTTATCTAAGATTGGTGGAATATCTAAGTGTTCTTCTAACTGAACAGACAGCTGTGCTGCTGGGTTGGTTTGTTGCGCCACTTCTTCTTCCCAGCTAAAGCACTAGGAAGTGGAGAAGGGTGGGCGTTTTGGGGGACTGTCTTATGTAATTTTGACGTTAAAAACGGGCTGATTCTCAGCTTAATTTGTATAAATGACTTTTGTTTTGTTCAAGTAGTTACAGTGTACCTAAGAAACTTCTTGGTCCTTGATACTCAAGTATCAAAACACACCGTGTACGATAATGCTAATGTCACGCAACTGGCCTAGGAATGCGGCGCCCAACTGTTCTAAATACAGCCTGGCTTTATATGCTAAGTGATTATCACCCCTATGTCTGTAGAACTAAAGTCCAAGTAGATAGCGAGGATAGTCTAGGAATTTATGCTAAGCGAAAAGAGGCCTTATTCGTGTGAAGTTAAGTTTCATATGTATTAGAACGTTGGCATACTTATATGTATTTTATCCCACTGTAGAGTAGTTTGCTTTAAATAGTCAAAGATGTGTTAAGAAAAGGTAGTCTTAATAAGATTACTAAGGTGTTTGAAACTGAGCCCCCACGTCAATGTCATTTAGGCGACAAAAGATTCATGTGTAAATTACACCCATCTCTTTCTAATTTCACCTACCAGCACAAGACAGCACTATTTTTAGCTTACTTTAGTTTGCTAAGCAAATATGTAACTAATTCTAAGTATCTAGTTACTACAAAACTAATTTCCGATTTTATCAGGATTGCAATTATCAATTAAAATTCAAGCATGCAGTTACGACATTTGTATTGCTCGCGGTTTCCGAAAACCCGCGAGTAATTGTAATCTTTTGCAACGTTACTGCAAACGATGAAGTAATGCCTGGGAAGATTATCTTTTTAAATTGTTTCACGTATTTTTTTAAACAGCTTCGTGTATTGAAGATCCTTGATGAATTGCGGTTGTAAGTTTTTTTTTAATATTTTGTGTCTGTGGTGATGTCATAGACATTTTATAGTCTTTTGTTTTTTTTTCTTCGTTCCGTGTTGTTAAGGCATGGTTTACATGATGAAGTTTTGGGGAATCTTGGTTTAAATACTTCCATTAGATAGTTTATTAATGACATGATACTGATTTTAGAAAATAAAATTAAGATTTCAAAACTTGAAAATAATAACAAAGGCAACTTGAGATCCTGTGTTTCGTTGTTATGTAGAAATAGGTTAGTTAAAAAAGTTTAATTTAACGGACTGGCCCGCAATGTGTGGAAAAGGGAGAGGCAGGCCTTTGCCCAGCAGTGGGACAAATCAGGCTCCACATTCACCTGCCCTTATCCCAATTATTTGGGGTCGATGCAACATGTATTTTTCTTCCATACTTCTCTATTAGTTGCATTTCAGTAATCACCCCCTTTCTAGCCACATACTATGTGTTGCAAAAACTGCAATAATATTAACAAAAAGTTATAAAAAAAAAAAAACTGTTGCTGTTTAGAATTCATGTTTTTAGTAACAAAATTAATTTCAATTCAACCGATTCAATTCCAAAATTGGTAAATTTTCTACAGGGGTCATAAGTTATGACTTGTAGACACTCGCTAAACGACGGCTGTCGGCGCCCCATGTCATAAACCGGTAAAATTCACCATTGAAAACAAAAACGAGGGTTTTTTCTTTTTTTTTCCCTGAAAATTTACACATAAATAGACTCTCAGTACGATTCTTAACAACACCATCACGTATCAGACAGGGTTTTTGTTACACGTTGTAGGTATGTCATCTTTCTTTTTCAATTGTCTCGTTGTATGTCAGTCCATCCATCGTTTTTCTGGTCTTCCCCCACTCTTAGAGCCCTTCACATTCATACTCTTATCTTTTTTTACGACATTTTCCTGAATATGGAAAGATATAATAGTTTTGCAACACATAGTTGCGTAGTGTAAACTCCGCTTAATTTTAAAGGGTGTAGCGAACTTGTAATTTTCTAAATGTGTAGCCTTGTTTGGCTCAAACACGGCATAGCACTTTGTAGCAAGAGATTTCTATTGAAGCACCTAGGTTTTCTGGTAGCAACTATCCACCTATTTTGTTACCCATTGTAATTCGCCGGCGATAGTGAAATCAGCACCTTAATATTAAGAACAAACATTTATTTCATTAAGCCAGTTATTAATGTTCATTAAAAAAAAAAACTGACATGATGTACTAAAAAATTAAGCGATTCTTAATGCTCATGTTATTGTGAGACGGTAAAATAAATCGATCAACCATTTTTTTTTGCCTGTGCATATGGCGTTGGTCTACTGATAAAGTTTGCGTGCTGTGACATTAAAATTGCTCATAATTATATCATCGGTATCACAGTGAAAACACAATCTAAGGCGAAGGTGTCATAAAAAGTAGCCAAGTGCGAGTCAAACTTGTACACGAGCAGTTCCGTACCACCGTATTTAACACCACATTATTTTTCGTTTCTTGTATCGAGACCAGCTTTAATTTTTAACTTTATTTTATTTTTATTATTTGTTGTTATAGCGCTTGTGGCTACTTAATAACAGCCGTACTGGTCGATCGATCAGGTTAAGCTGCGCTTGCCGCAATTGGTCTGTGGATTGGTGACCATCTTTACATACCAAGACCCCTCCGTGCCTCGGAAAGCATGTCAAGCCGTTGATTCGTAGACCTTTGACGTTACGGGTCGTCAGAAGCCCGAAAGTCTGACAACCAGTCTTACCTAGGGGTATCGTATATATTACCCAGTAACTGGGTTGTGGAGGTCAGATAGGCAGTCGGTCCATGTAAAATACTGGTATTCAGCTGCAGCTGCAGGAAGTCGACCCCAATATAGATGGGAAAAGGCTAGGCAGATAGATTTTTCTATGGAGACCCGCTATAATTTTTAACTTTAATTAATTTTTATCATGTGTTGTTATAGCGGCCATAGTAGTACTTACACACGGTGTGAAATTTTTCAAGTGTCTACCTATTACGGTTCACAAGACAGTCTTGAGACAGACGGTCGGAGAGCGGAGCCTTTGTAATAGGGTCTCATTGGCACCCTTTAGGTACGAAACCCTAAATATTTATTTATTTCAAACGATCTCGCAATGTTTATTGCGTTCCTATTCACGCTTTAATATCAATTTGATTATGTTAATTAAGTCAGATTGAAACGGTTCAATTAAGGTTAATAGCTTCACTAATTATATTCAGATTAAAAACATTCTCATTACTTGTTGTGTTAATAAATTAAACGATATTATAATAGGTTTGTCATTCAATTATTGCTTTGTTGGAATTTTACACTTTTCGGCCCGCTTGCACCACAATTCACTTAATGCGTTTGTCACTAAACATATTTTATTTTTTATTTTTTTATTCATTCATTCAGTATTTACATCGTTATACATAATAAGTTGATGCAAACATAAACTCATTAGAGTTTTACCGTGCACCAAAATCATCGACCACATAAGTTCATAATCATAAAATGATACAGTAACAAAAACAACATCGAGGGTAATAAGCGAAATATTTATCTATTACTTACGAGCGAACATCGATGACCAATCTGACCGTCCTTAAGAGGGCGCTTTTAAAGGTCCACTAGCGCCACTCTTTAAAAAAAATATTATCTCGTGACTGAGAAGGAATTATGAATAACGGCTAGACAGGACCCTCGGTAAGTGTGTCTAGAATTTTCTAATACCTTTTATAAAGTTTCATATTGAGACACGAAGCAACAAAATACGATCTAAAGAAAAGCGGCCACATTCCTTTAGATTGATACAGGTTGTTCCTAAAAGTATACGAGTATTGTTATTAGTAATAGTTAATTTTCCAGTGGTATCGTTGGCTATTATGTTTATTTATTTACTATTTAACTATATTCATTTATAACATTTATTCACTTAATATACATTACATATTTATATTTTGTAAGAAATGTTCCTTTACGTATTTAAACCATCATTATATCTCTGATATCTTCAAACGATGGACAGAAATAGAACTATGGGTTAAATACGTTTAGCGGTAAATGCATTATAATTATATTTCGCATATATGTTTTTGGTGCAAGCGGGCCTCGTTGTTATTTTAGAAAGAAAAAATTGTATACTTTATTGCAGAAACTGTTAAAAGGCACGCGACGACAGGCAGATTCTGCAATACAGTATATCGGTAGAACAATTTCTATGAAAACAGAGTCGCAATGTGACATGTCGTGCGACAAGTCGCACCTGTCTAGCCAGCCTTAAGCCATGGGCTTTTTATTGACCGTTGTCGCATTTCAACGATTTGACCATTATCACTTCTTGCAGCTGACGAATTGATTACAACTTGTTCTTATAAGGAATACGGTGCCTATCTTTCTGACATAATCATTATCTTCGCTTTTTTACGATGCTCAATGTACCTACCTATAGATAAAGAGGAGATTCGCCTCGTTGGGCACTAGCCCAATAGCTGTAGTAGGGCAGTAGCGCTAGTAGAAGGGCAGTAGCGCTAGTAGAAGGGCAGTAGCGCGACCACTAGGTTGCAAGCGCTACTGCTGCGCCCGCCCGGTTGGTGGCAATAGAGTCGCCCCCTATTACATGGAATTTAAAGATAACTGGCGAAATGTGGGTGTTCTATAGGTACACCTCTGCCGAACCCTTTGAGAGTACAGGCGTGATGTTATGTTATGTAATCTACTTGAGAGTCCAAGTATTCATTCTGTGTGGTCTTCGGACCGCGGCGAGCAGTATCTCGACGGGCGGTATGTGTAAACGATGATAATTCTAAGAAAAAGCCCCACAATTTCTTCCTAAGATAAAATAAACAGGCGGTTTCACACTTAAGCTTACACGAGTGTATTTTATTTAAAAAAAATAAGGCTGTTTAGATTAAACTAAGTAATTTGAATATTAAAGTAATAAAACTTAATGAAAGTTACGACATTTTAGAATTAAATAATTATACGTAACAGTTGCGTGAGTATTGAGTAAAATAAAAACGTAACGTAAGAAATAAAAAGTACATTTAAGTAATAGTATTTTTAATTAAAATCCTGTCTTGGATTATTAAAAGGACCTAGCTAAACTGGAAGCAGTAGAAAAAAGGTTAAAAAAAAACAAATTACAGACGATGGTCAGTAATTTGTTGTCGACGAGATGATATATTACATTGAAGATTGTAAGCAAACAAACTTAACGTAATCCAATATTGATTAAAATACTGTTAACATAAGATATCATAACATCACGCTTGTAATCCCCGAAGGGCTAGGCAGAGGTCTACGTTTACTACACCCACATTTACACCAGTTATGTTTCAGTCCGATGTAATAGGGGGCGAGCCTATTGTCGTCAAACGGGCACAAATGCTGCTACTGAGAAATTCTAGACAACACTTTGCCCGACACGGGAATTGAACCCAGCACCTCATGCTCAGCAGTAGTGCTTGCGACTACTAGACCATTTACTTTGTATATAATCTTGGCTAATACCTATCCTTAAATTATTTCAACCATTATTGACCTACTGGCGAGTCACGCTATTTATTTTATGCTGTGGCTTTGTTAATTTCCATTTGGTGCACGATATTTTGCAATTTACGTTCGATTTTCACTATCTACAAGATGAGTTGGTAATTGATTCTGGCAAAACCTGAAAAAACCTGGCAAATTCGATAAAGAAAAAAAAATTGGTAGTTTTAATAAAAAGAACCATTTTTCAGAAGAATACACAATACGTGCCATGCTATTCTGTAAATATCTCACCGTGAAAACTTGGGTGAAGTGAGCTGTCAATAGTGTCAATCCCTGTGGAATGACAGCTCACTCCACGCTCACTTCACCTAAGTTTTCACGGTGAGATGATTACAGAATAGCACTGCAGCTCGCCTAGAACTATCTTCAAGTAAGCTTTCTAATACAAAAATTCAATTAGTTTGATTTATGCTTGTAATGCTAGATATTAATTGTAGTCTTCAAACCGGTTATGTGATCACCTGATCACAATCGCGGTCCGTGGGAAAGAAAGAATCGTTATCTAAGAAAAGAAACAAATATGAGTCGCGTGTAGTATGAATATGGAATTTTTGCTGAATTAAAATGTCATTAAATCTATCTTCCTAGCCTTTTCCCAACTATGTTGGGGTCGGCTTCCAGTCTAACCCGATGCAGCTAAATACCAGTATTTTACATGGAGCGGCTGCCTATCTGACCTCCACAACCCACTAACTGGGTAATACGATACCCCTTGGTAAGCCTGGTTGTCAGATTTTCGGGTTTCTGACGACTCGTATCGACTGTCAAAGATCTACGAATGCCAGCCGAGACCAACGGCTTAACATGCTTTCCGAGGCATGGAGGAGTCACGGTATGCAAAGATGGTCACTCATCCACGGACCAACCCTGGCAAGCACAGTTTAACCTGATAGATCAACCCGTGCGGCTGTTATTACTTAGCCACGAAGTAAGTGATAAGAAACCCGGTCCAGGTTAAGTTCTTACGGGGACTAAGTAAAAACGTTAATCTGTATTTGGAAGGTTTCAACTTTAAATTCACAATTTTTTCCAACACTTTTATTTAATTAACTATTGGCTAGATAGGGGGTCACTACCGAGATGGCGACTAATAGAGAGGTATGGAAGAAAAAGACGTTGAGCTGACTCTAAATAAATTGAGATAGAGGAGAATGATGAACGATTATGATATTATTTAAATAACATTATTAAATTGTAATTGAAAAATCTTCGACAAAGATTGAGGTTATAAAATTTACCTCCATTTTGAAAGAAAAATATCTATACTCCATAGGTTTAGGTAATTAAATAAAGGTAAACACAAAAAACCACGTGACGAGACAGCTGGCCGGTAACCGACTAAACGTAATACCTGTCACTTCAGTTGTCATGCTATGTCAAAGTTGTACTCTTCAATTTAGCAACGTTATAATTAGTTGACGTTTAGAGTTTGGGCTCTTTACAAGAGACAGATTACAAAATATTATATTATTATAATAAATCTTTCTAAACAATTGTGCTCAAGCAGTTACATCTACGAAGAGTAGTTTAAGAATAAATGATAAAGTTTAACATACATAAATAAAAGAGGAAACAATTGTAAAACTCTAAAATAAATTTAGTTTGGTTTATCGTATTTGAATCTCGAAAGTGTCAACTATAAAAACCCCTTTTACGATTTGTTTACCTTTATTTAACTACCTAAACCTATGGAGTATAGGTCATGTTTAAAATTAGAATTTCGAGTTTAAGTACTCCAATAATTAAATCTTTGCACACTATTTGTAAGTGGCACTACAAATAGACATACACAGGTACGTTTTCTGGTCCATTTGTTTACATTTTCGTCAGTTATTTTTGGAACTGACTATAATAGTGTCCTATTTCGCCTTCCAAAATACACCACTAAGCATACTATGTACATTTTGATAGTTAAGGCCATTGTAAATGCCAGTATCATAAGTCATAACAACTTACTAGTTAGATCGGCTGTACTTGAGTCAATGCGGTCTACCTTGGAATACTAGTAGTCCTAATATATACGGAACATGTTTGATGGTTGAAAGAACTTGATGCCAAACTGACAGGTGGAGTTTTGATACCTGCTTTGACTTCAAAGGTTTAAATTGCTACAGAGCGTTCATTATAACTTCTTATTAACTTAAAACTTGACGCGTGACGCGATTGGTAGCACAGAAGTTTGCATTATTAGTTTCAATACTATTAGAGTTCAAAATGGCGACTGACAGAACGGTACTACCAATCACATGACTGCAAAATTCAGTGCTATCAATCGCGCCACGGGTCAAGTTATAATGAACGGAGTGTAGTTGGATAAGTATCTACTTAACCTTAGGATGCTGTACTTACATTTACATATAGCACGTAAATTAAAAAAACAAAAAAACCAGGGTCGTCCAAAAGCGCGTTGGGTCGATGATATCTTGAAAGTCGTGGGAAACACCAGGATGAGAGACGCACGAAACCGGGAAGTATGGCAGGAAAAATGGAGGCCTATATCCAGCAGTGGGTGATTCCGGGCTGAAATGATGATAATGATGACCTAAATCCCCGAATTCCTGTCTTATCTGATACTAGCGACCCTGCCCTTGCATCGCACGAGTACAATGGCGACATGTTAAATCATCGAGATTTCTGTGCTAGCATGCATAATCAGTCTTTAATGTTCCTAATGCTGGGACACAAGTCTCCTGTCTGTGAGAGGGAGTGGGCCGTAATCCACCACGCGGGCCCAGTGAGGGTTGGTAGATGTCACATGTCTTTGAACTTTTTGGTTCTAGGACATGCCGGTTTCCTCGCGATATTTTCTTTTATCGTTTTGAGAGCAGTGGTGATGAAATCTTAATTTAAAGTAAAGCGCCTGTCCTCACAGGTGCTTTACGTCGTTATCCAGGGTTCGAACCTACGACCTGCTACTCGTAAGTCGCGGCCGTTACGTCTGGGCCACCATAAACTCAAACTCAAAGCATTTATTTGAAATAAACCAATATACCTAACAGGCATTTTTGAATTGTCAAGGGATCGGCCAGTCAGAAAGATGAAGCTAGATGGCCATTCCAAAGCGTAGTAGGTTCCTATGGAGAAGAACGGGCAAGAAACTCCACGGACACTCTTTAAATCAAAATATTGGTCACATCATTCATGTTGAGATTATACATGTGAGAACAATGTAGAAAGACGTGCACGTTAAAAGCTTCTGTAATAAAAAACTCAAACTCAAACTCAAAGCATTTATTTCAATTAAACCATTTACAGGCACTTTTGAATTGTCAAATAGTCGGTCAGTTAGTCAGAAAGTTGAAGCTAGTTGCCCAGTTCCAAAACGTAGATCTTCATGGAGAAGAACGGGCAAGAAACTCCAAGGACACTCTTTTAAATATAGAAAATTACACAATCCTGGGTACATTATTCTTGTTGCTTCTATATGTGAGAACAATGTACAGTAAAAAAATTTAAACAATTCAAAATATAACATTAAAAATAAGCCCTGGCAGATAAGAGATGACCAGTCACAACTGACGGCGCCCGTTCACGAACATGACGCGTGGATCAGCACCATCCAGCTCAACCATTTTGTAGGGAACCGAATGATCCAACACACTCGCCACCATCAGCGAGACATTTAAGTGGGCATGACAAACTCTCAACTGCCGTGCTCTTTCAAGTCAACAAACATCTTAATAACATAAAATACGGCTCCATGGTACTCACATTCACAAAAATTGAAAAAATGCTTCTAAATTATACAAAACTAATAGTATGCAATGTATTTGAGAGATTAATAGAATGATACTACCAAAAAAAAAAAACAATAAAAAAAAAAGCCATGGCAGCTAAGAGATGACCAGTCCCTACTGACGGCGCCCGTTCACGAACATGACGCACTGATCAGCATCATTCAGCTCATCCATTTTGAAGGAAACACACACGCCACCACCAGCGAGACCACTTCTATTCTGTGCTATAAATCAAATTTAAATATTAATGTATTACATTGTTAAACTAGTAATGCAACCATCTTCCTTAGAGTTATCTTAATTACAGAAGAGCTACTTAATACTGATGTAGACTTGTTTAATTCCCATCACATCTGCGGCGTTTCGCTAGCTAACTTAATTTGAAAATATAGAAGAATAGAAGGATGTCCGCAAACAATCCTCATCACCTTGAAAAGTCTTGTCTCAAAAAGTACCACTACAGTCGTTTAACAATTTACATTACTTTACTTACCAAGTTATGAAGTAATTTTACCATTATATTGGTGACTTCATTGTTTGAAGTGTCACGCCAATTTAACGTCGCGTAAAGAACTCGCTTTCTTGTTTACATATTTAATAGAAAACGAGCATATTAAATACTTACCTCTTTTGGTACCTGTATGAGTCGCTTGCGCAGCTGCCGAAATTGAGGCCCTGGGCTTGAATCTAGGTTAGGCAGTGTTTGAGTTTTTCTCTCTTGTCGAATTAGGTATTGACAGAAAGTTGTTACACGTAATATAGCTGCCTACAGGTTTCTATAATTATAGAAAGAAAAGAAAGAAAGAAAAAGTATTTATTGATACTCGCACAGGAAATCACTCATTAAACTAAAACACACTAAACATAAATAAAAACCAAAGTAACATTAAAATTTAAAGAATGAAGGTACGACGCCAAAAGGCTCCTATCTCAGCATGATGCCGCGACATTAAAAAAATTAAAATGTATGTGTGTTAATGTGTATTTATGTGTGTATAGGGAGAAAGATTAAAATGAAAATACAACTGTACTTCCAACCTTCAAAAACCTGGATAAAAATTAGGTTTCCTTCTTCAGATCGTGCTGCTGAGCGTGCTGCTTCAGATCGTGTTTAATCTCTGTACCATTTCCTTCTCAGAAATCAGTCGGCTAGGAAATGTCGGCGCCGCGCCGTCGAGTTACAAAACGTTGACAAAAAAATTGACGTGTGAAATTGTCATAAAATATCTGCTTACAGAAATAAATCATTTCATTTCATCATCACTTCATTACCTCTTACAAATCCGTGCAGCAGTTCAGATTCATAACATTAGTATACATTACAGATTTACCTTCTGAACAGCCTTTTTGAAAGGCCTACCTACTTTTTGAACAGCATTTCTGTGGCCGGGCCGGTTTTCCGGTTTCACTTAACGTAGGCACGGCGCGCGGCGACCGGTTAAGATGAATCACAACATTTCCGAATTCTTTTAAACCGTTAGACTTGACCACAGATATTATCATATTTTTTGTTGAGGCTACCTACATTACGGAGGGGCTCGTGGCTAAGTTATGTACAGTTACATGATCAATCTAGGGTAAGCTACACTTGCCGAGGTCGGTCCTTGAACGGGTGACCATCCTACCGAAACCTCTCCGTGTTTGAGACACCACGATAGCCGTCATTCGTTACTAGTTAGAAGCCCGAAAGTCTGACAACCAGTCTTACCAAGAGGTATCGCGTTACCAATAACGGTAGAAAGGCTCAGATAGTGACCTATCTCAAGCGATGACTCGTTTCATGTAAAATACTGGTATTTGGCTGCATACGGGTAGTCTAGAAGCCGACCCCAACTTAGTTGGGGAAAGGCAAGACAGATGAAGCAGTCAAGGTTCCCTTCACGATGTTTTCTATTACCAATGATATTTTGATTGCTTGCTTAGTGGGCTTATGAAAGTTGCTATTTTTAAACATTAAAGTGACACAGTCGTGTTTGACCATTGTGTCTGTCAGACATTGTTGGTTCATACAATAATGGCTTTAAAAGCACCTTTTCATACTGAATCGCAACTTTCCCATTGAAAAATGTGTATAGAAATCTTCTACCTATACTGGCAAGATATCCTACCATAGACAATATTTAACCTCCTCATAGAAAATTGTCTATGGTATATCTTGCCAGGGTGATTGGTTCTCTATTCGAACTTTCACTATCGGTATGTCAGTAATGTCCATAAAAATATAAATTGAGTGAAGCACAGTACTGTAAAGAATTTCACGTAGTATTGTGGTGTATAATGTGGTCCATTAGTGGCTGTGAGGGATAAGATGGCTGACAGCCATTGTCCATATAAACTTGTGATGTCTAGATTATTGTGATTATTGATCTGAAGGTGTTAAGTTGGGAGAGTTTTAAAACGGGAAAGCTTGTATTTTTGTTAATCGGTATTTATGAAATGCTAGAGTTTATAGAAAATGGTGTGGTAGGGTTAATTTTGCCATTCGATTATGGAACTTAAAAAAATGTTTTATGGTGCAATTATATGGTTGAATGACAGTCTTGCAGATTGCGTATCTGCGTGTCAAAGCTCGTTGCAGTAGCTCCACTTATTTCAATGTCTTTCGTGTCACCCATCGTTATCGCTCAAGGTTTCATTAAGAGTGTTTACCCTAAAAGTTGGCAATGTCGCAAATAGCTGTCAAAAATTCACCTGTTTTGATTGTATGGAAATAAGAAGTGTGGCTAACTAGCGAACTAGAATATTAATAACGAAATGCAATTTTAACATTGAATTTGATGTTGTACCCGTTTTAGGTGTAAAAAAGGTATTTGGAAAGTTTCCAAATTCATTTTACATCTAAAACTAAATATTCGGTGTTACGATATTAATTATTGCATTTCATAATCAATATTTGTAGTTCGCTAATTAGCCACATTTCTTATTTCCATACAGTAATATTGTCAAATTAATCAAAACAGCGAAATATTTGACATCTATTTGCGACGTTGCCTACTTTCAGAGTTAACGCTCATAATAGATAGATTGATAAGCATTGATTTCTTAAAACTCGGGTTCAGACTGCCACGTTGGTCCAGTGGTCGCAAGCGAGCATGAGGTCCTGCGTTCGATTCCTAAGCCGGGCAGTGTTATTGGATTTTCCATCAAGAATTTCTCAGTAGCAGCTCGGAGTCTGGATTTGTGCCCGGTTGATGGCAATAGGCTCGCCCCCTATTACATAGGACTTAAACTCTGGCGAAATGTGGGTGTGCTATGTGCACCTCTGATGCGTAACCCTTTGAGGATTGCTGGCGTTATGTTATGTTAAGTGATTTCTTACGAAAGGGTCATGACCCGCCACCTTCTAAGTGAACCTTCTTCACTTATCTACCTTGTGACGTTAGCAACGATTTGCAGTAGTTGCGAAACCAAACGATTATGTTATTTAAGCCTCACAATTTTATGGTGGTTTGTAGTTATTGCTATATTTTTCACTAGTTTTCGCTTGCGATTTTGTTTACTTTCTAGATATTGGTAATGGGCTTTTATTGTTTTTTTTTTGGTTTGGATTTTGATTTTGACTCTAATATGGTGCTGGATATAAGGTGTTCTGGTACTTACCCCAGTCAGCCTAATACCCGGTTTCTGGAACACAAATGAACATAAAATTTATAGCAAAAAAAATGGTCTAATGTTTATCAACAGAGTTTAATTTAACACATCGTTGATTTTTGTTTTGGAATCCATACTTAATCAAGGTTCTGGTTTTCTGTAACTACCTATGTTAACAAATAAAGAATCTGAATCTGAATCTGTACCTACAAGTGGATATTGTAATGTGATGAGTAGTTAACTACTATTTACCGTTTACGAAAACCTTTCTCAGTATCGAAGAAAGAGACACCTATTCATTTTAAAATTAACTAGTGCGTTCGTTTCTTTCATAACTTGAGAAGCCAGTAAAATTATCTTTTTTTGATGTGAAACATCTGTAAATGCGCCTTGGGAGTAAAACCGACTCGTATGCCGTGACAGCAAACGGCATGGCGCTCTTTTATGACGTCATGCCCCGCTAAGCCAGAAAAAAATGTATATTTTTTTTCCATATTTTTTTTTTGGTTTTCTTTAATTATAAATTATTTCAATAACCATGAATTTGATGGACATCCCGTGACGGCCAACTTTTTAAAATTAATACCAATAAACCTACCTAGGTGCCACTACGAACAGACGGACTGCTGTAGCTTTAAGACATGTAAAATAAGCCATTGAAATCTTAAAACCGGTCATTTGTAGCACAGATAATAAATATCTTCTGGCGGTATTCCACACAGGTGGGCCTTGCCACACATACATTTTTTTTAATCGCCACCTGCTAGGAGTTTTATTTATTTCATCAATATTATGATTTTATTTTGATAGCTTACAATAAAAATTTAATACGAACTATTTTCATTTATTAAAAAAAATATACTGTTGTCTATGTCTCGACTAATGAAGTGTAAATACATTTTAGTTTTTGACTCAATCGAGCTTTTAACACTCTAGTTTATTATTTTTGGTGTCAATGATCTTTGTCAAAATTCAGTGAACGATAAAAAATAAGTCTGTCTCGGTGAAGCTGTGCCTGAAACAACCAGGTGGTCATTAAAAGATGATAGATAAATATCAGCCATCTCTGCACAATTACATTGTCTACTTTAGGATCCTTCCATAGCCTAAGGGCACGTCTTCCCTACCATTACCGCGCCCCCCGGTCTACTCTTTGATATGCAATGGTCTCTGTAGCCCCATGAAAAATGAGGCTCCAGGGGCTAGAGCAAATCTTTGGGTTCATTCGAGTAATCGACTCCAATCAAACCACGCTGGGGACGGTGCATTTTATTAATTAACTCATTCATTATGTGATGGATTTTATGTCTTGCTAAAGAAAGTTGATAATTTATTACCAGCCAGATGTTATAATCTTGGCCAATGATGAAAGCTGATGTAACGCGGACAATTTTTTTTTTTTTTTTGTCACCATAAAGTAAGTGTGGGATGGACATTGCAGTCTATCATGGTCCATGGCATGGTGCTTCTTCAGAGTGTGCCACTCACTAGAGGAAATGAATGAATAAAAAAGACCTCAATGCTTATCTCAAGTTGGTCGGGACAATCGATTGAGGGGAGTAGGTTACTATGGTGGTTTATGCTAATCGCAACTGTTTTCTGTTACCAACAGACAGCATGCCACCGTTTGGACTTAAATTGTGGCGGTTTACCGACATTTTGCTAGACTTCATTCTGGTCAGCAGAAATTGAGTTGTATTTATTAGCAAGTCTCGGTAAAATGCAAGGTTTGTATTCTACAAAAACTGCGGCTTTCCAAAAATCTTAGGAAAGATTTTCACATAATCAGACATAAATTTAAAACATGACGATTGCTTATTTACACCTACACCTTCAATGACACATTAAAAAAAGGCATTCATTATCGATGTTTCGACGGGACCATCGAATGTCAATCGGTCAGTGACCTCGGTTTTGGCGGGAGAAACTCGACGGGTGAGATTTTTTTCATTGCATTTTACTTTCTCGCGGCACACAAGTTTTGGAGGCTGCCAATGTCGCATCTGGAATGAAATAAGCCAACGAAACGTGTAAATTTGATTTGACTCAGTACCTACACTTAGCTTGTTTCTTTTTTTAAATTTCACGGAAAGTTGTTTGATTTCGAAATTGTGCGATACCTACTACCCATTTATTACTTTATTGACACTACTTAAGTAATCTATATTAATCTTTTATTGCGTTCCGTGTTTTGGTATGTTTTATTTATTCTTATTTCTATTCACAAAACTGGTAAAATGTAGGTAATTTATGTTAAATTTATGCATCGTAAATCCAGCCATGCCATTTCTCTCTAGAGGGAACTATTCAAAGTTCGAACTTCATCTAGCTGTCAAAAAACTTTTTTTTTAAAACTTTTTTGTCAATCTTGTATGACGTCAATAAGTAGGTCTATAATGTAATTATTCTTGGTACCTTCCTACGCAATTACTGTACGAGATACCTTCTTTTACCGGTCCCGTAATAGTCTGATAGCTGAATGATTGAACTAAATGTAATGAGGGCCACTCAGCTGATTGTGTGAAAGCTACAACCTTGAACGGGCGTCGCGACGTGAGACGTGAATGGACGAAGTGACCTAGAAGCGGCGCTGTCGAATTGTCGATACTAGGTTCTAGCGGTGAATTTGAATCTATGTCTACGCATAACGATTTACCTACGCACATTTATAGACGACTAGTTATTGCCCGAGGCTTCGCCCGCGTGGATTGATTTACTGGGATAAATAGTTAATAGTTAATCCAGTTTATACACTATCGGTGTGCCAAATTTCATCTAAATCCGTTGAGCCATTTTTTTAATAAGTAATCATCTCTCTAAGTTAGATTTGTTCTGAAGATGATTTCATGCAAAGGAATCGTACAAATCTAACTTAGAGAGATGTATTAATGATTCTGATGATTATAATTCTATAAATACATATTTGTTATGGTCGCGAATCATATATTGATCAAGATACAACCCGACATTGGCCTGCAAATTGCAAAAAACGTAAGAAAATTCGTATTTCGCGGGCGACCACTGCGGATACACCTTAAGAACACATGTTTATGACTGTTCATATTAACATATGGAAGGCTATTTGTTCCGATTACGACTACATTATGCGAGGCCACTCACCTGGTATAAAACTAGATTCTTTATTCACTGTTTGTTCACGTATTGGAATTTCCATATTATTGCGTTGGAAACGAAATGAAAGAAAAAAAAAACCAGCAATGTTTCTTGTATGTGGACCCCCTTTAAATTTATTTAAAAAAAAAAATGTTGTTATAGCGATAATAGACAACACAATCACAACACATACACAATCTGTGAAAATGTCAACTGTCTACCTATTATGGTTCATGAGATACAGCCCGCTGACAGACAGACTGACAGCGGAGGCTTTGGGTTCCGTTTGGCACCCTCAAAGTAGCCAAATATTATTTGTAGACTGTAGAAGTCTAAGCTAGAAATGTCAGAGAAGTATAGGACGATATAGTAGGTAGGCACCTCGTTTCACTAATAGTTATTTGATAATTTCCCATCCAAAAAATATAATAAAAAAAGTCCCTCCCTAGTAATGAGAGGCAAGCCTATTGGCAAGAAATCAGGACTCCGGGCTGCTTTTGAGAAGTTCTTAGTGCGAAAACCAAGAAACACTGCCCGACACGCGGGATAAAAAAACTATTCTACTAACTATTTCATAGTGGGGTTGCCCCACTATGAAATGTTTTTTTTAGCAGCTGTTGGATTTGGGCATTACTCTGACCTTACTATGACGTGTTAAAACCATCACCTTTCCGTTGTGAAATAAGGATAGTGCTATTCGTCCTGTATAGCTTCATCTCTCTCTCACACTGGAACGATGATTGCTTTAACAAGTCATAGTACAGGCCCTGACTGACAATCACTAGCATTATTTACTAAGTGAAAATTTGCCCAATCAAACTGAACGCGATTAGCACATCTAAACTGCGTTCAAGAGCTGTCAGTGTCAATATTCAGACGCGACTCTAGTAGAACAATTTCAATGAAAACTTCATGGCAATTCTTCTACCGGAATCGTCGCACCACCGCGTCGTGCCTGTCTGTGAAAGCCTTTCCACAACAATGATGACACTGACAGCTCTTGAACGTAGTTTAGATGCTCTGATGCTAAAATCCACCCTAAGTCTGTCTAACTAAAACAGTTTGAAAGTTATGTCTTAATTAACCAAGGTTAAATCTTTACCTAAAGTCTTACATACACTTGTAATTTGCGTGCTAACAACCTTTACTGTTAACCTGCACCTATCTTACACGGCCAATCAACTGCTTATGTCAATTAATTCAGCACGACTCGACATGTATGCTCGTATGTCACGCTTTCGTCTCGGAAACTTATCGTGTCGCCATCATGGCCGCCGGACGAAGTGCGAATATATTTTGTTGTTATTTTCGGAAAGGAATTTCTGTAAAGGTCAGTGTTAAAAGCTTTCTGTTTGATTATTTTTGCCATAACATGACATCACGCCTTGTTTCGTCGATGGGTTGGGCAGAGGTGTGCCTATATTACACCCACATTACGTAAGTAATTTTTTTGACGTCCCATATAATAGGGGTCGGGCCTATTGCCATCAACTGGGCACATATCCAGGCTGCGGGCTGCAATTGAGAAATTCCAGATGGAAAAACCCAATAACACTGTCCGACCCGGGGATCGAAATCGGGACCTGATGCTCAGCAGTAGTGCTTGCGACTACTAGACCAACGACGCATTCAATAATTTTCTTGGATTTCGATAATTTTCTTGGAATTTAAAGCCATCACATAGTAATACACATCTCGTCAGTAGCACTGCTAAAAAGTATACAACAGCTTGCATGCCATTGTGGCATACAACGGCACAACGATCTTTTGGCGCGTGGCCAGAATCGGAACTAACGCCGCCATCTTGTTTATACAATACGATTTCTGTGACATTTCCACAAATGTTTACCAACAACGCCCTTCTGTCAATGTCATTCAGACGCCAAAGGATCCTTGTAGCGCTCTAACAACTTCTGATTGGTGATAAAATGGGTATTTAGGTCACACAATGATATGCAAGCGACTTGTATACTTCTGTGCAAGTTACTGGCATGTCTGTACCTACTCCTAGATTTATTCCTGATTAGATATCAGTTAATCCCACTCAATGAAACACATCAACATATGCCAATTTATTTGGGGTTTACCGCGCAAACGACATAATATAAAACTATCTGAAATTAATCGTTGGGCAGTTGCCCGCCAGACACGACACCCGTCTGGTCGGAGGATCCTCCCTTTTCTATAGAGGATGAGTGAACCTTACACCTGTTTAGGTAACACAATATATACCTCTTAGCATTCTCATGTCAGCTGCATGCAATTCATTCGTCCTTTTTGGTCCATTCTGATCCGTACAAGAGCGCGCCATCCCTCGTTGCGCTCAGGATTCAAAGATTCTCGCCTTTAAAATAATTGTTTGCTCCCTAGGCAAACAATCTATTAAATATACTACTTACGACAGAAATCTCTTTGCGTGTGATGCATGTTTGATGTTACAAAATGTATGAAATTCAGCTGACGTTACGAGAAAAACAAAAGACGATGTTTGTTTTGAATGATCTCTTCGTTGTTCATTCATACTTTTTGTTTGAGGATTTTATTGTTTGTGAATAGCGCGTTCGAGAGGGTTGTATTCATCATCTTATGTAGGTAATCAACTCATCATTCGGGTATAATTGTTTGCAATACTTTGGTTACTTGTTTTACACTTCGACATACTTAAATTATTGGCTCACAAGCCACTGCCGTGATCATTGTTGTAGTGGTTGCAAGTGCGAATGCTGAGCATGAGGCCCTGGGTTCCATCACCGAGTTTTTCCGTGCCGAGCAGCTCAGAGTCTGGAAGGCTTATTGGTGACTCACACGAATTTACTCGCCCGGAACGTGCGAATCGACACTTTTATATAATATTATTTTTACTTGACACGATTTGCATGAAGTAATTTATTTGTAGGCGAATCGCTTTCTGGAGTTGTCGATTCGTCTACAAATAAAGTCACCGAGCCGCCTGGAATTGTGCCCGGTTAATGCCAATTGGCTAACCCCCTTTTACCAACTTGGAACTTAATCATTGTGTACTATTTACTTAATATACAGGTGTGATTCAAGTGCCCATTTCTAAATTTGAATAGTCCTGACAAAAAGTCCAGAAATACTTTAAAATCTTTATTTTTTCAGTAGTTACTTAGCTTATTCCATTTAAAAAAAAAACCCTTTATCTCGGAAAGTCCAAACAAATGACAAGACCGGACAAAGTTCAGACGGAGGGCCGAAAAGTCGGACATGTCCGGACAAATTCGGACGGATGGTATCCCTAGAACTACTATCTATTTCAGAAATATTTAGACGTTCTGTGTGTCCAAAACTAATATCGATGACAAAGTCATTGAATATCATGTCATTCCTAAATCGCATCTTCACGGAGAACTAACATTGTAACAAACAAGTTGAAACTCCTCCGTAATTGTGCCTTGGGGCAGGTATCGACTTTGATATTTCCATTGTCCGTGACTCCCAAGGCACGCCAAGGCCCCGCCTAATAGCCGTTATTAGGGCTTCACAGGAGCCAGTACTACGCACCTTTTGTTGCTGCTATTTGAAGGATTCCCTTCGATTATTTCGAGATTTAATTGTAGCAATTAGAAGTACTTTGAGTATATTTTTAAACATAACACTAAACTTACTTACGTATGTAGGTTTAGGTACATCAATTAGAATTGGTAATTTTTTTCCGACGAAAAAATAACGAGGACGTTCTCAGGTCGACACGTAAACACATTCAACTAAGATCCATCAACCTACCATTTTACGATTAGTAATAATTTTTTTAGTTTGGAACCGTCTCAAAATTTGTTACGTAATTTAATTTAGGAGCTTAGAACTTACATTCGAAGGATTTTTTTATTTGAGTTTTTTTTTCGTCGGTTTAATTTTATGGTTACAAGTTCTACGGGTGATCTTATGTGTGAACAGTCACAGAATCTGGGTTGCCTTTATGAATTATAAAAAACCAAAAACAATAACAAGTCCGATCCGGGAATCGAATCCAACTCATGCGCAGCTACCGGCCCAAGAACCATTAAACATAAAAGGCCGCTTGGACTTTAGTAGCTAGGTTAAATTTAACATTACATAACATCAAACCTGTTTCCTTGAAGGATCTGGCAGAGATGTTCCTATTAGTACACCCACAATAGTACAGCGCGTGGAACACAACGCGCCGTCGACCAGTGTATACTGGTCGACGGCGCGTTGTGTTCCACGCGCGCCTCAAAGAGCTGTTAGCACAGCGGAAGGGGTCCGCTAGGACCGATGCCTGCCGGGGTCGCGGGAAAGTCCGAAAGGGATACCGGGGCCCCTGGCAATGTACCAGGCAACTGTAGGAACACGGGTGGGTTTTATTCAGTAAGAGTCTGACAGCTCCCGCTCCGCCCAGAGCGGGAGAAGTTATTTGATAATTTCCCACCGTCAAAAAAAAAAAGGCTGCTAATGAGAAATTCCAGACAGAAAACACAATAACACTTTGCCCGACCTGGGAATCGAACCCAGGACCTCACGCTAAGCAGTAGCGCTTGCGACCACTGGACGAGGCAATCAGTTCAATTTAAATTATTTTTAATCCACGACGCTTATTGATCCATCGAAGTTAGGTCCATGCAAAGTTATCGTTTCTAGGTCACACGGTTTTCGTCGTATATGGCGGAGTTAACGGGGCGAGACCATATTGTTTCGCCATTAATTAATATTCAAATTAATCTATGGATTGGTTGCAACTAGTTGCAAGTAACATTAATAAGTGCGAATGCAATTACTTTTAGTAAATGGTGTTGGGGCAGTGACAAAAAAATACTGGGTGATCTCTCTTGATCAGTCAACAGGTATTGGTCGTTCAAAATATGTTTCATTTATGCAACAGCCTGTATAATGTCATGCTGACAGATTAACTTGTTGAAATAGCTTCAAAGAATGACTGTGAATGTTAGATGCGTCATCTTCAATGTCACATGGCATAATACAACAGTGTTCATAATACAACAGTATTGTGTTCCAAAACTATCTGATGGAAATATAAACAAATGCTGTTCAAGTTAAATTCTTACGCAATCCCTCACAGAAGGGAATTACTAACACATTCATCTGTATTTAGAAGGTTTCAACTTTATATATCACTACGTTTTCATCAATTATTGTTTGAATAACATTAATGTCGACGAAAATTGAGACTATAAAATTAACCTCGATTCATCTGCCTAGCAGATGCCTTCATTTTCCCATCTTTGTTGGGATCGGCTTCCAGTCTAAAATTAACCTCGATTGTCAACTAAAAAACCTATTTTAAAATTAGAATTTCGGGTTTTGTTTTTCAAACAATCAAATCAAAGCACTCAATTACAAATTGGCATCCACAGGTACATTTTATGATCCATTTGTTTACATATTCATAAGATACTTTTAAAACAAGGTATAATGAATTAAGGTTTGTATATAGGCCGATTGCAACCCACATTGATTTCGAACCTTTCCCAACACACAAGTACCAACAAACTACCTGTATCGGTGCTCACATTCAAATGCGCGTACGCCGACGATTAGTACACAGCGCATGCGCGTCGCAGTGCAAATAGACAGCGTTTGCATAGCTGGCCGTAGAAAGTAAGACGACAACTCCGATGCGTTATGTGTATTCATTACGATTGCTATTTAAAGGGATGGGCAGGGATCTAGTTGGCACTTTTGTATACGTCTTTGAGCAGTTGAGCTAATATTGAAGATTTGTGTGATGAAAAGGGGTTGGGCATGGAAATTACCCCAGGTTTCTGAAAGCCTAATGAATTTAATTACGAAAGCATTACGGGTTTCGGCCACATCGTCCGAAAGTCATCCGAAAACCTGGAAAAACTTTTGGTTACTGGAAAGATAGGAGGAAAGAGACGCAAGGGATGTAGCCTTATACAATGATGATCTGACCAACAGAAGTCACACCTAAACACCATGGCAAGATCTCCGACACACAACAAGTTGCCAAAGATAGTCACAAATAGAGGGAGATCGTCAAAAAGTTTAGCCGGGCACATCACGACGGTCAGCAATGAGCAAACGACTGAAGGAGATGAAATAATTTAATCTGTTTTCAATTGATTCGATTGGTCGTTGTTTTTACTGTCAACTGTGTCAACCTATCATGCTGTGATTGACTGACCGAAGTACTTAGGTAATTTAAAAAACGTTCCCATATCACCAATTTCCATAATCAAATTGACATTGGCATCTCAGCATTGTCACTGAGATGTCTATGTCAAAAACTTGTCAAAAATGTAGCGCAGACTTAGACTAGCAAGCAAACCAACATAGCGATTAAAAATACAGCAATTGCCCCTCTGGAGTTTGACAAGGCCAGACGCCTTACTTCGGATAAATTATTTCATCACCACTGCTCTCAAAACGGTGAATGAAAACATCGTGAGGAAATCGGTATGTTCGAGAACCAAAAATTCGAAAGACATGTGACATCTATCAACCTTGGGCCGAGAGGAGGCCTGTGTCCCAGCAGTGGGAAAATTACAGGCTGATTATGCTCTGTTACAGAATAGATTCGAATAAAATAAAATGTCAATGTCGATAAAATAAACGAATGAGTAGTCCAGCATATTATGGTTTTCATAAAAAGAAAAAAAGAAAAAGAAAAATTGCGTAGTGTTCATATAACAAACAATCCGAATGACATATCCGACAATGGTGTTTATTACTTTTAGGATTTCCTTGTATTTTATTGAGCTGTTTTGTCCCTAATGAATAAAATAAAATCTTTAGTTTAATCTCTCGATTGTTAGTTATGAATGATTCTAGTTACACAATACCAGTACGACTTTGTGGTTATTACATTATGTACTTTCCGTTTTGTGTTACTGAAGAAAGCACAAGGAAATGACTTTGCTAAAACTATGCAAGTAGGTAGTTATGTTTGTTATGCAAAATCATAGCGCTGTGATTTAGTTTTCATTTTCACTTACGACATGACTAAAATATAAGATAATAAATTTCATGATCTGCGTAGCGTGCCCAGCTATGTTGGGATCGGATTTCAGTCTAACCGGATTCAGCTGAATATTAGTATATTAAACGGAGCGACTGCCTATATGTCAACACAGTTACTGGTTAACAGGATATGCCAAGACTGGTTGTCAGACTTTCAGGCTTCTGACTTACTTACGTGTAACGACTGTCAAAGATCTACAAATGACCCCCGGGAGCCAGGGCTACTTTAAGTGGCATGCAGAACGAGATAAGAATGAGTTGTTGAAGAAAATTCACCAGCTTGTAATATGTTGCAATGCTTGCAATGTTTCGAAGAGAATTAAACATTCGGGGACATATTCAAATTGATCGGATTATAATACAAATAAATCACGATGACACCCACTTCGACTCAGTCAGCACTCGAATCACATCTCGATACATTTAAATGCCACTCGATATGACATCAAGTATACAATCGTAGCGTGGGAACTACGCACTTCCTTCGCACTACGAAGAACGAAATGACTTTGAAATTGCTTGTGCAGTTATGTCGATCGTGAACGTAATAAGGCAAGGTATATTTTTTCTTTTACAATGACATTTGTGGTAATTTGAGAGATTGGTGAGGTAGGTCGAGTATATAAGGGATTGGCATCGGGCATGATATTTTCGAAATATTGAAATCTCGTCTAGAGTTTCTACTTCTCTAGTGCGGCAGGAACTGAGTAGGTATAAGTCTGTTCCAAACTTATCTGATGAAAGTGTAAACAAAGTCTGTTCAGGTTAAATTCTTACCCAACCACTTAGTAATACATTCATCTGTATTTAGAAGGTTTCTACTTTATATCTCAACACTTTTTCAAAAAAAATATTGTTTGAATATTATGATTATATTGTAAATGAAAAATCATCGACGAAAATTGAGGTTATAAAATTATTTATTTATTTATTTGTGTACAATTTATTACCTTAACTATATATACTGTTACAGCCGCCATTAACAGCTACAATACCCCCGTACTAATTGATACTATATTACAGCTGTATCCTCAATTTACTTATTTACCTTACTTAGAACTTCGGGTTTAAGTATGCAAATAGTCAAATCACAGCACAACATTTTGTATGTTTTCTCATCTATTTGTTTACATTTTCATCCGATACTTTTGAAACAAATAATAACTGAGAATGAAGCTCAAGAATGAAAAACGACTATTTTGTCACTACATACATAATTTCGATTTTACTGCACGTTGTAAAACTTTTTATGCCACTTGAGTACTTAATTACAAGCGTCGCGTGAAAATATACTTACTAAATCCAACTTGACCATGATCACTGCAAAATCGTTTGAAACGTCGGAAAACAGCGCAGTTATCACTCTTTATGACCACCTTTTTTTAGCAATAATTGTAAATCAAACCTTTCTATCTGAATGATTTATTGCGTCATTGTACTGCGGTGTAGATCATGTACGTGTCTGTGTATTGTGAGCATTCCTAATGGTGATAACTTAGCACGTAGGCACCGGAGTCATAAATAATCTGATAGAGACTGAGCTTATACATATTTGAGCGATAGTGTATAGCTAAAATATATAGATCTGGGGGCCTAAGACGGCCACATTAAGCAATTCCTCTAAAAGCAATTCATTTTCTGAGTTCCCAGCAATTCCTCTATGGTGACACATATTTTAGCTGAATCATATTCAATTCAATTCATATCAGAATCATATAAGGTGTAAATATTGCCGCATGAAAAAACAAAAAGACCGTAATTTTACCGGATAATTTTTGTTTACAGTTTTTATTAATCAAATGAGATTTTTATTTTTTATTTCTACCGTTGAAATATTATTTCATTATAATATAAAACTGCCAAACAGATGAATTGCGTAATAATGAATTGAACGCAGATAATATTATGAATTGTCAGTTTGTGACGGTCTGTGTGATTCGTAGTAATATCATAATAATATAATGATTCTGCCAAAGCGGCCGTTTTAACCCCCCAGAAATGATGTTATCCGGAAAAGAACCGACATAGCCTGCAGATTAAGTAAGCTGAAGTGGCGGTGGGCCGGCCATGTTTGTCGAAGGACTGATGGCCGGTGGCGCAGACGCATCCTGGTGTGGAGACCGCGTATCGGCAAGCGTAGTGTGGGACACCGCCCAGCCAGATGGACCGACGACCTTAAACAGTTCGCTGGGACAGACTGGAAGCGGAAGGCGGAAGACAGGGTGTTGTGGCACAGCCTGGGAGAGTCCTATGTCCAACAGAGAACTAAGTCAAATCAAATCAAATCAAATCAAATCATTTATTTGCTTAATACAGGTGGTATATAAACAGATGTTACAAATAGATTTAAAGTACACTGTATCATTACCTAATAAGGTGTGCAAATATTTATATTATTATTCTTATTATATCATTATTAAAATAACATTACAAAAATTATTATAATAAAAACTAAAAAAAAAAAAAACAATACTACATCAAAGGTTTAAAAATAAAGATTGTCAGATGAATTATAAATTTATAATACATGTCATAAACTTATCAATCAAATAAATTAAATTAAAAATATTAGTCCAAATTAAAATAAAATTATCAGATGTCAAATTAAATTATTATAGCATGTCACACTATTGTTATTGCCATATTATTCAATGTCAATAAATTACTCTTGCTATAATTAACCATCTATATTCTTATCCTGTAAGTACTCCTTGACATTATAATAACATTTATTTACTAGGAATTTTTGTAGCTTCGACTTAAATTGAAGAACAGATAACTTTTTGACATCATCAGGCAAATTGTTGTAAATCAATGATGCCATACAAAGAATACTTTTATTGATTAGTGCTGTTTTCCCATATGGTATATGAATTTCTAATCTTTTTTTGTCACGTAATTGTCTATAGTGGCTTTTAGCAGCAGTCTTAAAATAATTAGGATTCAATTTCACAAAAACATTAACTTCATATATGTATAAGAGAGGCTGAGTTGATTGTTGAAACGATATATAATTTTTTCCATTCCGGAGTTGGTCCCTTAGTCCTCATTCTCTTGCACTTATTCCAATTTATTCGTGGTCGGCGCAACATGTATTTTTCTTCCATACTTCGTCATCTCGGTAGTCAATCCCTTTCTAGCCATATTATCATCGTTCACACAGTCCATCCATCGTTTCTGTGGTCTTCCCCTACTCTTACAGCCATCGACCTTCATACTCAAAACTTTCCTCACGTTATTTTCCTCATTCCTCCACATGATATGCCCATGCCATGACAACCGATTTCAACACAACTTTTCAGTCACCGGTGCCACTTGCAGAATTACTCTGATGTTCTCATTTCTCTTGTGACATCAATTATTATTGTTTATTTCTTACGTATTTTCTAATGAATTTAAAATGACGTGACATGAAATGATTATAATGATACTATTTGATAATAATGAATATATACTGGACATAATTTAATTTATTTTTGACCATAATATACTTTAAATCTTGACATAAATTATTAATGAAATGATTATGAATGTTAATCCAATTAAATGAAATTGTTAACTAATAACTTACAACTTATACAATTTGTACGCCGCTATTGGCAAAACATGGACGCTCACAACAAAATATTAACTCAATACCTTGCATGTCTGCCTTGTCAGTTTATGTATACGCATGTTTGACAAATAAATGATCTTTCTTTCTTTCTTTCTTGGTCCCATAATAAAACTTTATTTTCACGAGTATTTCCACCCCCTGAAAGTTTACCAATGAATTGAACGGCAGCCTGTATAAACTGTGGCCTCTGTTGCATTTCTACTCTGTGACGTAGGTAGGATTTATCAAAGCGAATGTGAACTGTCGTCGAACGATATCTTTTGTTTTAAACTACCGATATTTTACAACATGGCCACAGTATAAATAAGTGATAACAGCCATGCGATTCTGTAAACATCTCACCGTGAAAACTTGGGTGAAGTGAGCTGTCAATAGTGTCAATAACAGTGGAATGACAGCTCACTCCACGCTCACTTCACCTAAGTTTTCACGGTGAGATGGTTACAGAATAGCACGGCAGTATTACGTCTTTGAAACGACGTGCTTCGAAATCTCAGTGAAATACCTGTACGCAACAGTCTCGGGTGTGCGGCAGTTATGCAAAGACCAGATTATTTCAAGGTCACTGCCGAGACGTAGTACTGTTACTTTATTATACTGTGACATGGCTGGCCAAAAAGATCTTTAGTCCTTAGTAAAAACCACACTATTAAGAAAACTATATTGTTTTTTTGAGCCTAAACAACCTGCTTACCGCACTGTATTGTGTGCCTTTTTATGCACTGTAGGTATACATGTTTATTTATCTTTATTACAAAATATTACAACTGTCTGTGTCTGCTTAGTTTTTGCATTTTACTGCACTGGAGGCCAAAGGCCGAGAGACGAGCATTGATCACTCTGCTTGCTTCTTCACCTTGGAGATTTCAGTCCGTGGTTTCTAACGATACCTATTTTCCTACACCGTATATTAGTTGGTAGTTTTTACAATAATTAACAATAATTGCAATCCACGAATATGAACGAGCTGATTTTTCATTGAATCAAAAGAAAATATTGCACGCACACAGTTTACGCCATATGCAAAAACAATTCCTTTGTTTTCCATTTACCAAAACACATTACCAAACTCCTTCGAACGTTCGGAATTGTAAAACGGTCAATTTACGAAATTGTTCTTAATTCAAAATCACTTTATTCGTTTAAGTTCGTGCGTGTAGTGAAATATCCCACGTTCAGCCATAAGGAAATAATGCCCGGTTCGTTATTGCGTAGTTATTGTAACCGTTGCGCAACGATTGTAACTAGTTACGTGGTGAGAAACGTTATCGTTATTCAATATTGGGTCGAGGGTGCCCAAAGGTGACATATTTTATTGTTTAAGTAATCGCGTTTCATTTGTTTTATTGCGTCGTCTTTCGTTCGTAAGAGGTCGAAGACCTTCGCTGTGCTAATCGTTATTACACTAGATACTTCGACTCCTCGTCCTTATATTACCAGGACCCTAATTTCGTAATTCACGATCAATCATAATCTGAATCATTTTGAAAGAGATTGCTAATCCATTGCTTCAAAAGTTCAAAAACAAAATCTGCTCAATAACGTAAATAATGCAATGAATGTTGTTGAACTGTCAAATAAAACAGATTAGGCTCGGAATCATTTACCGAAAATGTATTTCCCAATTAGATAGCGGGTCGTTGATGAATGAAAGACTATTTATTATTTACAAATAATTATTCCCAGAATCGTATCTACATTTTTTTTAATACCATATATAATTTTTAATACAATACCGTGACATACGGTTGTTAGCCCGTTAAGCTGATGGATGGGTGACCATCTTTACATAACGAGACTCCACCGTGCCTCGGAAGGCACGTTAAGCCGTTGGTCCCGGCTGTCATTCTTGGATCTTTGACAGTCGTTAAGAGTCGTCAGAAGCCCGAAAATCTGACACCAGTCTTACCAAGGGGTATCGTATTACCCAGTTACTGGGTTGTGGAGGTCAGATAGACAGTCGCTCCATGTAAAACAATGGTATTCAGCTGCATCCGGTTAGACTGAAAGCCGACCCCAACATACTTGGGAAAAGGCTCGGCAGATTGATTGTATGTATATCTGTATTAGTATTTATTCTTTTCGAGTCATCTATCAATTGTGTTGCATCTGCCATGGTTTGTCTCTGTATCTAAGGTTGACTGGTAGAAAATACCTCGGGCATTAAGTCCGCCTTTGTACAGTATTTTATTACTTGTGCATAAAGTTTTAATAATAACACTTATTGTAATATTAATCTCGAATCTTCTGAATTCCAGGTGGAGTCAGGTCGCGAGGAACTAAAGAAAGAGCGAGAGATCATGCAGCTGGTAGCAGGCTTGCAGCTGGGCGAGGATGAGCGCCGGGAGTTGCCGCACGTCATGCGACAGAGACATGCGCCTAGGTAAGGATAAAGATAATAACTGCCACACTCAGAGACGTCTAATGGTTACTTAGGGCAACCCTTAGTAAAAATTAAAAAAAGCTAACCCTCAGAGTCAGTTAAGGGTTCATTAGCGTCCCTTAATGACAATTATTAAAGTTAAGTATAGCAAAACCTTTGCTTAACTTTTTAACGATTGATTTTGACGTTAACGTTTGGGGTAATATTTTTATTTCTACTTTAATAACAAATAATTACTGGTTTGGCAGATTTGACTGAGTTTGTAGACTATGTCAGAAGATACAGATAAGATAGGACCGAGGTAGTATTTACGAGATAATTCTGATCCCTTAACAAAATACTCAATTCAAGAATTCCACACACGATATAGATGTAGACAAAATACATAAATTAAATTAATACCAAAAAAAGTTTTTTTTTTTTTCATTAACAATTCATATTGTGTTCGAATATAATCCAGTATGAACCAAAAGTATTAAATGTACAATTATTATTATCAGAATACATACAATTCAATTTAAATTAGAAAATACCTAAGAATTAGATTTAAAATAAATGCACACATAAATTAAAAAACCGTATGTCAATAAATTAATATCAAATTAAACGCAAACAAATCAAAAAATTAATTCCCCGATTTGACATTGACAGTTAGCAGTGATGCCATAGAAAAAGGTCTTAATTGCTTTATTTAATTTAAATGAAATAGCTGTTTCGCTTTGAATTTAGTTAAAACTTACAGTAAAAGAACTGATTGTCATAAAAAATCTAAAAAAATAATAATTAAAATCAACTTTTTAAAATGTGGCTACACAAAGGCTTTATCGATATGCAATCGATAAGATGCTTCGCCCTACGGATACATCATTAGCTAATGAACCCTTAAATTATGTCTCTGGGATGTACCGTTGATTAACGGATTTAATGTTAATTAGTTAAGTACGAATTAAGACTAATTTAATTAACCTTTCTGAGTGCGGCTGTAAGACTTACAGCCCGATTCAAACTTAATTGCGGCTCGGAACATGAGGCGAGTCGCTGCGCAGTAACGAATTCATGTGTCAGCGGGGGTGAGGGGTGCGGTACTGCGCAGCGAGCGGCTAACTTCCGAACCGCCATTAAGTTTGAATCGAACGACATATACTATTACTTACCACCTTAGTATAACATAACACCAAGCCTGTAATCCCCGAAGGATTAGGCAGAAGTGTACCTATAGAACACCCACGTTTTATCAGTTATGTTTAAGTCCAAAGTGCGTAACTGTGTAACGACCTCTCACTCTGTCTTCACATTATCCATGACACTGTTACTGTACTGTTATTGGCCACTCGCGCTGAGGATTCGTCTATGTCGAATTTCACGCAATTGATAGTTGATATTGTGGCTCATAAACATAATCAAAGAATTAAGCATCTATTCTCATAGTCATCAAAAACGTCAGCCCCAGACCCAGCCTTTGACTCAGGCAAATCAGAAATTTCCTCCCGCACCTGTTTGACATAGTTTGATATTATTGTTGCGTTTGCGTATTTTTAACCGACTTCAAAAAAGGAGGAGGTTCTATGTTCATCTGTTTTTTTTTATTGTATGTTCGTCGATATTTTCGTCCGATGTGGACCAAAAATGAAATTTTATTTCAAATGAAAAAAATAATGCATAATATATTGTAGGTAAGTAAAGTAAGTCTTAACGTGACTATAGCATAACTTTTATCGACAACAGTACTTAGGCATACAAAATCCAGGGGGGGGCAGCTGCCCTCCCCCCCCTGGGTACGCCCATGGGCACACGGTAGAATATTTACTAAATCTTAATACCGAATTGTTAATTCAAGGCCAAGCACGATATTTAAAAAAAAAATTGTCTGTCTGTTTATCTGTTTGTACCGATTTTGATGGGACTTTCACTGGCAGATAGCTGATGTTATAAGGAGTAACTTTGACTTATTTTTTAGAAAAAGAATTAGGGTCCACGCGGGCGAAGCCGCGGCCACCAGCTAGTTATTACAAATTATAACCAGTTTAGTTATTTATTCGTACATACCCGAGTAACCCAACCCAAATTGTAGGTACCTATAAACAAATATTAAACCAATCAAATATAAAATTAACTTCAGGGACATGGTAATAAGTTGTTTTATATTTATTCAAACCAGTTTTCACTTAACCATCATTAGGTAATTTGCTTTAGCAATGAATGGCGTGGTAGAAAAAATACTTCCTTGGTCATCACGTTAGGTATACTAATTGGATAACTAATAAATCAGACAATTTGTTTGCCTTTACACTTTAGTCAAGGCTCATACTTATAATATTCGTGTTATTAATTAAACAATTATTTGACCTACCATTATTTGGTAGGTCAAATAGTCCTTCCATAAGAAGTAAAAGAAGCTAAATTACTGCCATTTTTTAGGGTTCCGTACCTCAAAAGGAAACGGAACCCTTATAGGATCACTTTGTTGTCCGACCGTCTGTCAGTCTGTCAAGACCCTTTTCCTCAGGAACGCGTGGAGGTATCAAGTTAAAATTAATATCAAATACGTAGGTCCATGGTCCCTTAGAACTCTAAAATAAACAAGCTTCTAAGTCAATACAATAAAAAGTACGGCTATTTATGATACTCGCAAATAAATCAAACGACCGTGACGTTTATCGATGTATGGGACCTGCAAATTGCAAATAACGTAAGAAAATTTGAATTTCGCGGGCTACTCTGACGCTTTTGTCTTAAGTCTTTGTGCTTTTGTCTTAAAAATTGTAAGTGTCACATAAAACACAATAAGGTGATTGAAATTCTTTATTTCTGTTTCAGATAACACAACGCCACAGCTGAAAGGGCGCCATCTATCGGCTGATGACGAAAGCAGCGCACCATCGGAGCCAACACATTTTACCTCGATCACGAAACTAAACGAACACAACCAAATAACTTGTGAATGTGCACTCAAATGACAAGGGATTAAACACACGTTTTTATAAAGTAACGTAACGTAAACGGGAGTTAAACCACGGTTAAACGTAGCGTTTGGGAAAATATCAGTTTTTGTAAATGTTTATGAATATACTGTAAGGTGTGGTTGATCTTTATAAAACAAGGGCTATGGTAGCCTTTTAATAATCCATTGCTGAATTTGTGTAAAAGGTGTCAGTTAATCTACGTCAAAAATTATCTAATGTTGATGAAGTATTGTTACATTCATCTTTTCTATACAAAAACAGCATTGGATATTAAAGTGTCATTTGTTAAAAAACATTGTGTACTAAGCCGTAAAATATAATAACCCAATTTCAAAATGCGAACGCGCCACAGCGTTCGTACAATCGAATCGAGGTTCTATTTAATCGATTTGTCACGAACGTTCTCGGGTTGTTTCCGATTATCGATTAATTACTTTAGAAATCCGTACCTACGCTAAACAGGGTACCTAAGAAACTGTAATTTAATTATTTCTAGTAATTAAATATCGATTTATGTCCACGGATTAAAAAAAAATCCTTTGAACAATGATTGCATGAGTTTTTACGCCGTTCGAGGCCAAGCAAAGGCCCGAATTTTATTGTTTTAAGTAAAATTAAAAAGGTTATGTTGTTAATATCATTTGTATATTTCATTTAAATATGTTTAGCATTCGAGAACACGTTTCGTAATAAACTAATCGAAATATAATTGCGTTATCAAAAGTTAAAATACGTTACGTCATCCGCCATATTACTTTTGTTATCTGTCAAATAAATGTACTTTTTTTTTTTCTTATCACTATAATATTTGTTAATATAGCTATAATAATTTGTATTCCTATCTACAAATAGTCTACATATTATCGTGTGCTATCTTAAAAACTTAGAAATCGTCACGAAGTCGTGTTGTGATATCGGTGTAGATAATCCACATCGTGTAGGCAAGACAATGTAAATCTTTTGTCATGAATGTAAAAGCTAGTAAACCAGTATAGTCCATTAGTCGGTTCTTCTAAATCTGATGGGGTAATTATAGGCATAGTATAAATAATTAACAGTATTATATTCTTTATAGAAAACGGTCGAAACGACGCGCTTCGAAATCTCAGTGTATATCAGTACGCAACAGTATCGAGTGCGCAGCAGTTACGCACGGACGCGGAAGGTTTATCTACCGAGTAGCCGTAGGTTGTTATTTCAAGGTCACTGCCGAGTTATAATACTGCTACTTATTTATACTGTGTGGCTCACAAGTTTTAATAAATATCAAAACGCTTAGATTAGAGGTGTTTTTTTATTCACGAAATACCGACATGTAGTCGATATTTGAACAATATAATGGTATAATGATATGCTAAACTATTTTCTATTCGTGGAGACAATGACATTATAATGAGCTTGAACGTCAAGATCATTTATAGGAGAGCAATCTCATCTGCATTATATCCGACACGTCTAAGCAGAAGCGGCTGAATATTCGTTTTTTATGGTATACTTTGTCTTAACTCCACAGTCTTCTTGATTAATAAAACACATTAACTCACAAATGAGGACTGGTTGTCGGGCTTTTGACCGCTAACCTCCTTGATAAAAAATTCACAAGTTATTTAGTCAATCTAGGCTGAGAATCAGAACATTTCGAACGTCAAAATTACATAAGACAGTCCCCCAAAACGCCCGCCCTTTACTACTTTCTAGTGCGTTAGCTGGGAAGAAGAAGTGGCGCAACAAAATCCCCAGTAGCACAGTGTCTGTGCAGTTAGAAAAAAAAAACTATCAAATAGCATGCAAAATAATTTACATTACGCAACACAAAACATAATTTAAATTATTAGCCATATGTCAGCTAGCTCACGCCGATATACCAACCAAAAACATCGAGAACTATACTCAGGCAGAAATAAAAAACTTAATATCTAAATAAAAGCCTCCAGGCATAAAGATAAGATATTTTTATTACGCTATAAATTACCACAAAGCCAGCCATCTATGTAGAATTTAAGTTCTTCTTTTTTTACCATAAAGACTCAAACTTTCAACCTACCGGTAAGATTGACAGCTGTACCCTAATTGCGTAACAAACCTTTAATCTTAATGATTTTGAAGGATATTGCAAATCCATTGCACCATAGGTTCAAAAAAAAATCTGCTCAACAACGTAAATCACGCAATGACTGTTGTTGAACTGTCAAAATGAAAACCATTGCCTTTTCAATGTATTACGCAATTACTCGGCTATCTGCCCAAATTTAAATACCTACTGTGTCGGTACTCGTAGAGGTTTTTAATGCACATATTTCAAGCAAGTAATGAACGATAAGTTTATTAATGGACGTGTTCTTGACATAATTGTATGCAGCTAGTATATAAGCACTATATAGTCATTTATATACCTATTTAATTGTGCCTTAATATCAGAGAAAATGGTTAAGTTAGTTGTATTCCGATCTAAGAATTAATAAGTCAGTTATCGTGTATTTTTGTCATATCTTAATAATGTTATTATCATTGATTTGTTTTTTTATCAAGTCCCGATTCAATTCTATATTTAAAATGTTTTTTTAATAAATTGTAAGAAGCCTGTAACTAGCATCACCTCTTAAAAAAAAAACACTTGTAGTTACGATAAACGGGGTTTAACGATCGAGGTCTGTGCTTTGCTGTCACACTTAAATCAGCTGTCGTTAAACTACGTTTTGTTTATAAGAAGTTAATCTAAAGGTAAACTTAAACAGCGTTAGCGGCGTTAAACTTTTTATAACTTCTTTGCGTTTTTGTATAGTAAGAGTCTTAAATAACTTTTACTGAGCTCAATTCTGTATTAATTGAAGTTTTTATGTACTTCAATATTTTATGTATTTTTTACAAAAAGTGCATGGATAATCATGAATTATGAGACAACTCTTAAAGGTTCCCGCAGAAAGGAGCGACGCGACGCGATTCTGATAGAAAATTTTCCATGACATTTTCATAGAAATTATTCAATTTGAAATAGCATACTGGAAATGATGAATGTAGGTAATCTGTCCTAGAAGTGTCTTTGTAATCATTAAAATGTCAAAATACATGTACCCGGTTCCCGTTTTAACAGGAATCGTTTGCGCTGCGAAACCTTTTCATACTATACAGTTACCGGTTAATATAACCGTTTTTCGGTAACTGTTTGTCTCAAAAGGCACTGAATGTACCTTTAAAGAGTTTGATAGAAAACGTGTGTACAAAACTAAAATATTAGTCAAATAGGAGGGAATATTGTAAGCTGGTATGAATAGAATAGTTAGTGTGAAAAGACCAGTCGACCTGCGCAAAATAATTTTTGAAGAAAAAAATGTTTTTTTTCTTATGTGAGCTAGCGACTGGTATTTTCACAAGATTTTTTTTGTTATATTAAAAAATAACAACGAATTTTATTTAATATTATTATTCACTGACAGATTTAAAAAAAAATGTCAGTGAACGTAATTTTCAAATGTCTTGAGAAACCTGCGTAGTTTTTAGCGCCATCTGTCAGGTTTATAACGAACTATTGGCGCTAATTATCAAGCATTTATCACGAAAATGTCATCCAATTATATAACTGATTATTACGTAAGAAATAAAAATATATAATACTTATTAAAAAAATAATGTAAATAGTAATAAAACATTTTCGCAAAAAAATATATCAAATGTCATCATCAAATATTTTAGGCTATGAGTGCCATTAAAGTTTATTATCATTCCTAGTTTATTTTTTATAATTATTTGTAAGATGGGCTTGCCTATCACGTGGAACTTATAAAACGCAATTAGGCTTGTTCGACATGAGGCCAGTAAGTAAGCCAGAATGAGCTTGCGGAACACGCTAAAATTTTAACACCAATCAGCTGTCAGCTGTCAAAATGTGTGTGTCGACGTGAGATTTTGACATCGCTATCGAGTCGCTGGCGATCAAAGTCGCGACGATCGCTTCCGGTTAGGACGCGGTCTGTACCTACCTAGTCTAGCAGTCGCTAGGCCAGTGCTGAGCCAGTTGCTTACTTTGTCACGTGTTTATTTACTGGCTTCGTGTGAATCAGGCTTTTAGTCTGGGGAGGGGCGGTTATACGTACTTAAATTATCAATGTAATTATGAAAATATTTTATGAAAGTAACTCAATGCAAAAAGATTGAAAATTGTACAATATTCTTGTAGATACACGTAAAATTTATCTATAATTATGTTTATATTGTATGGTGATTTTTTTCAACGAACAGACAACGATGTATTCATTTATTATTATAGTTATTCAATTAAATGTAGTCTGTAACATATAAACATCGTATTTCATTTTCGTTAATCCAGTACTTACCTACTTAAAGGTCGGTGCACAACTGGCGTGGCGCAGCGCAGCGCAGTTTTCAGTGCCAAACCTTTATCGACTTTGTTAGTATTTAAATAATATCGAAAATCCCTTAACACAACTACTAGTCCTCGAGATTATCGAAGGGGCTACAGGTAAGGGTAGCGCGTAACGTCATAGATAATAAACACTGTATTTGAGCTTTGTTTTGCCAAAACGAACTAACCCACAACAAAATTTCTTCCGTTTTCCGAAGTAATTGTAATGATTTTGAAGAGTTCACGCTAAATCATCTTTAAATCTATTCTAAGCATGAGTTTTGGATGTACCATCAAAGAAGTTCATATCTAACCAGTTTCAATACAAAATCCCGTGAACGATGACCACATCTGTTACCGGCCCGGTTCTATAGTTGCCGAGCGCGGCAAGCAAGAATAGTCTATACGATGGTTAGATATGAACTTCTTCGATGGTACATTGCTTTTAACGTGCACGTCTTTTTACATCGTTGTCACAATATACAGGCTGGATTTTTGAGATGGGACAGTAAGGCAGCTTCCTTGACCGTTGTAGCTACAAGAAAACGGTCTTAGCAGAGAGTCCTTAACTTTTTGAGTCATTTTAAGTCAGTCATTCACATATTTTGAAAAAAAATTACAGTCAGCCAGCAAATGCGCAGTTTTCACAAAAACTTTATTTGATGCCAATCGATCCTGTTTTTTATAAGGATCAAAAATCTCTATCGGACCAACTGAGGTTTGAGTACTAGAAAAGCCAGATCGCAAAAAACCTTTCTAATAAATTTCGTAGGAAATAAGACTTTAACCTACTTTTTACGACTGGCCGAAAATAACGAAAAACATATATTTAAAGAATTAAACATATTTCGATTTAAAAGAGTATCCATGGAGTTTCTGACTGATCCGAGAGGTTGTTGTTAAGTTTTCACCATGCTAGCTTATTCCATGTGGTCATTTGAAATAAAATAAAAAAATGCTGCGATTTCTTAAAAAATGAGAATTTTTCAAGATATATGACAACATGGGATGGGCAGCCGTCGTGTAGCGGGTGCCTAGAAGTCATAACTTATGTACCTAGGTAAATGAAATTGGAATAATTTCAGTACTTAACCCGTGAATTTTAAATAGTAAAAACTTTTTATTTTCAATAATAATAAAAAAATATAACTTTTTGGTAATGTTATTACACTATCTATGTACACCTTTTGAATCGCACAGGGTTTTTATTTACACATTGTATAATTTATAGGAACAGGTATCTATAATTTATACAATGTGTTTAGTATTTCTAGTAGGTGTTTTATTATTCAGCGCCATCTATCGTAAAAATACCAAAACATCAAACTGAGTCGTTGGTTGCTGTTCGAAGTCTGAAAAGAGAAAGTTCTAAAATCTAAGTAATGATCTTCGTTAACTGTTGTAGATGTACGATCATAGATGGCGCTACTAAGATGACGATCGATGATTCCAATAATAGTTCAGAGCAAAACGTGATGTTCTGTTCTCATGGGTCCGGGTTCGAGTTTGTTGCGCCACTTTTTCTTCCCAGCTTAAGCACTAGGAAGTGGTGAAGGGTGGGCGTTTTTGGGGGACTGTCTTATGTAATTTTGACGTTCGAAAAGTGCTGATTCTCAGCCTAGTTTGAATAAATGACTTTTGAATTTTGTTTCACGAATAGCGAAGACACAACAAAGTTTTCGAACCATATATATGTAGTCTGCTTACCTACCTACTTACTTAAAACTACGCACATTTAGTATTTCCAGATAGGTATGACTGACAAAACGTTGTCGATCATTGGTCAGAAAACAAAGTATGTTTTTTAGGTAAAGTAGTAAAGCTTACATACATAGTGCACATAGTAGGTAGTATTCAGAGCTCTTTGTAAAGAGCTTGTCGAGGAAAAACTACCACAGTGCTACCATACAATACCTACAGCAGTAATAGCCTAGTGGTGTGACTGCCGAGTCATAGGTCTCCAGTTCGAACCCAAGGCACGTACCTCAAATTTTTAGGAGTGTGCGTATCGTATCGTATCAATCAATCTGCCTAGCCTTTTCCCAACTATGTTGGGGTCGGCTTCCAGTCTAACCGGATGCAGTTGAATACCACTATTTTACAACGAGCGACTGCCTATCTGACCACCACATCCCAGAAACTGGGTATTACGATACCCCTTGGTAAGACTGGTGTCCGATTTTCGGGCTTCTGACGACTCGTAACGACTGTCAAAGATCCACGAATGTCAGCCGGGACCAACGGCTTAACGTGCTTTCCGAGGCACGGAGGAGTCTCGGTATGTAAAGATGGACCCATCCACGGACCAACCCCGGCAAGCGTAACTTTCGACCCATGCAGCTGTTACTACTAAGAACTAAACTTACTTACTGACTGACTCATACAGAAAGAAAAAACAAGAAAATACATTTATTTAGCACAGACAAAAGGCACACAACACAACATAAATTATAACACAAGTTAAAAAAAAAGAATTAAAAAAAAGGAAGCAAATAAAAACTGCTACTAGTGTAAGTGTACTGGTTTCAAAAACGGTGAAGGAAAACATCGTAAGGATATTTGTCGACGGCATGTGTAGCCAAGTCAGAGGCCCATGGGCGGTTTTATGCCGCCGCCTTTGACACCAGTCGATCCATTCTGCAAACATCTCACCGTGAAGAGTGAGGCGAAGTGAGCTGTCCATAGTGTCAATCCCTGCTTTAGGTGCAATGACAGCTCACATCAAGCTCACTTCACCCAAGTTATCACGGTGAGATGTTTGCAGAATAGCACGGCTGGTTAGTCACTGACCACACGAAAAAGAAGAAAGACCATAGAATACAATACAGCAATGCTTCTTGGCAGCATTGCTGGGTTCCAAATTGAAGGGTGCCGGTGTAATTTCCTTAAGACTTAAGACATGGGCGTACCCATGGTCTAAAAGAACAAGTTCTGGCATTCCGGGAGTGACACATGCTTACAGTATCCAGTTGCCACTTTATTGTAACAAAACACGAATTAAGGAAAGATTTTCAGTCACCATTCAGTTAAAGTTGGCAGCACCGCACCCATGAACCGTCTCATGGGAAATTATAATAAAATCGCTACACGAACCAATAGCATCGACATCTTCTCTAATCATTTTCGTCAATTCCGTACGAGACTTCTAACCAGCTCGGAACCTCAAGACCTCTGTGCGACACAAGCCGCCTATTAATTAAAATTGTATACACTTCCATTTCCATCTTTTTAGGTCTTTTATGTTATTTAATTAAATATTTCTGTACTTTCCATCGTATTTGTGAACATATTATCTCTCTTTTTATCTTTTTATACTGTAACTAAATCAACTAACGTAACTAAAACGTCCTTAAATCATTAAGCTCTCTGCTAGTGCTGTGCAGTAAGTGACGAATTCACAATACCTAAAACTGTATGTGATTTGTGTATGCGTATGTTTTAGTGAGTAAGTCGTTGAGGTTCCTTACCAATAAATTAATAAATAAAAAATATATACAAAGCATTTAAATGGTCGCTTCGTCTGTCTAATCAAACGAAACAATTCAATTGGAACATATACCAACGTAATCGTTGTTTTATCGGATTCGCACAGGTAATAAAGGTGGTTGGGGAGTTATTATGACACACTCATGTTGTCGTATTTTGCAAGATTTATTAATTTTACTACTTATAGCTTAGGATAACCTGGTGTTTCCCCTACACTATACATGTAGGGTAAAACATGTGCCCCGGCTTTAGAAATTTCTGGTTTGCCCTGGGCCGTTGGTAGATGTCACATGTCTTCGAATCTTTGGTTCTAGGGCATGCCGGTTTCCTTACGAGAATTTCCTTCACCGTTTTGAGAGCAGTGGTGATGAGATAGATTACACAAAGTAAAACGCCTGTCTGGGTTCGAACTAAATTAAGATGAAAGTAAATACTTGGCTTCAAACACTGGATTACCCACAGACAGAAAACATACTTAAAGAACAATACTCGTGATAAATAAATAGTAAAGTAGGCAAAAAATCCTTACATATACACAAAGTCGAGCCACCAAGCACAATTACTCACACACAAACACACACACACACACATATACAACAAACACACGCGCACACAAACCACTTAAGAGCATGCATGCACTAAATTGGATTCCTACATTTTAAGTTATTTTATTTTTTATTTTATTGCATAAATTGTTAATGTTCAAAAAACGGGTGAAGACACTGACTCCCAAGTACCACCTAGCTCAGGCTTCATATTAAAATGCATCAACTTTTTTTTATATCAATAAAACATTTTTATTTTATTTATTTTTTACTCAAGACTCTCTCGTAACTCGGGGCCGTTACCACTGCTCGCCTGTATGAATATCATAAAACACCTAGTCTCTTCTTTAAGATTTGGATCTGAAACTCTTCTAAAATATTGCTGTCCAACTGTTATTGCTGACCATTCTACATATTTCAGCTACATCACATTCTTTTAGCTCCACGCAATCAAGTAAAAAGTACATCCAAGTGCAAGTAAACATAAGTAAGTACTCATGGAGATCCATTACTTTACATAATCCTTCCGCTGCCGTAACAGGGTAAGAACTAAACCATTTACATCATAAACATTATGCACACAGTTTCAGCCTACTTTCCATTGCTTGTTCCACCTAAATATTTGACTTTTGGCACATGTACAAGTGTTAATTGGCAATTAACGCGGTAAATGTGACAGATTTATGACAGATGTCTGTCGGTTGTCATGACCTACTCTAAGAGTCCGCGCCACCACTGAAGTCCCTGTTAAAGCTTCGTGCAGATTAGCGCGAAGCGACACCAGTTATTGTTATATCGTGAAGTATTCTTAGAAATTGTATTGTTCGAGTCGCGTTGCGCCGTCGACTATCGCGCCGTCGCGTCGCGATAGTCTGCACGAGGCTTAATGCGTTGGTGCTGGGTCAACAGTCAAATTCAGTTCGTTTATGAAATGAAAATAATTGGTCAAACAAATTGACTATAAACCTAAATTGTCCGTACCTATAAACTTAAATTAGCTAGCCAAACTCCGCAGATGTAACTAAACACGATAAAACAATAAATATATATTTGTTGTTTTTTTTTGGGTCAATTACCTTGGATAGAAATAGAAAGAATGTTTTACTAGAAATATCAGTTTAAAAACCATATTTTTTTTGTGTAAACTTAAGAGACGTGATGGATGAAAACAACAATAAAACGGATTTTCTCAACTCATACTTCAAGTAACTAACCAGCGGTCGTTGACCCCAAAAAGAATATCACGGAATAATTTTTTGGTTTTATTATGGTTAGATATCGATACCATCACGTCTACGGAGTTTCGCTAAGTAATTTAAGTTGACCCTGTATTCAAATGACAATCACTGTCCCTCTTTCACAGTGTGTGTAACAAATATACTTCCTCGTAGGTCAAGTGGTCACAACTGTGGCTGCTCTGCATAAGATTTCAATACTCGTTTGGGCAACAATATGTTTGTGGCTTTTTCTATCAGGAAACTCAAACTCAAAGCATTTATTTTCTGTTATTCCTCGAAGTGCGCCGATCGGAAAGTGCGCGTAACACACTTCTGACAGTTCCTTTAGAGAAAAGGCGTGATGCTATGTGTGAGAAAGAATAAACCAATCACTAGTCAATGCTGCCAGTCTTCTGGGCACGTTTACGGATGACAGCCATGTGGAGGAGTACCTAAAGTCCGCACCGCCACTGAAATCCGGCGGAAAATTGTGTAACTACATTTTAAATGCAATTTGATGTAATGACATATAGACAAAAGCGCCGCGTCTATCGCACTTGAGTGGTGGCGCGGACTTTACTTGGACGCCACCGCGTTCAAGAGCTGTCAGTGTCATTATTTCACAACCATGGTGAAATTGACAGCTCTTTATTTGGTTTAGGTGTTAAACGAGATAAGTTTCGTGGATGCGCCTTATGTGTCTTTTTGTATTTATTTGTATAGTTAGTTTGCTAATCATTTTATTTAGAACCTAGAGTAAATATATAGGTAATTGTATAATAATTTACTATTATTTAAAAAGTAAGAAATTAAAGCTAAGTATCTTCTGTAAATAGCTGCAGCAGCGCAAATAACTACATAGTATGTCGCCCAACCGGTTCAATGATAAGAGCATGTCGTTAGATATCTCGCGATGTCCCTGGAGACTTGATTCTGCAAATGAAGCCCATAAGTATTGAGCAAGCTTGTCGTGCATTCTCACGAGGAATACGGTACTAAGCAATGTTACTGATGACATTTTGGCCCTGAGGGGTATAAGAGCAAGATTCACAGACCGCACTTTTATGCTTTGCTTTTGAACTTTAGGTATGTGTATAGTATTAATGTTTATATGCAAGAAGGAAACGATTACTTACATTCGGTTATACGAATATTATGAACATATAGATAGGGGCTTATTTATAAACGTTGTTTAAAGTTAAGTGACGTTCAAACGTCAAAAATGTATGGTTAAACAGTCGCAAATCATTACCTACTTAACTTTAGGCAAAGGATATATAAACCAATGTATCCATTAATAATTTAAATTGGGTTAATTATGTTGAATACCATTATATAGAATCATTTTTTTTTCTTTCTAACTGAACAGACTCTCACAGTTCTTCTTCCCAGCTAACGCACTAGGAAGTGGCGAAGGGCGGGCGTTTTGGGGGACTGTTTTATGTAATTTTGACGTTCGAAAACTGATTCTCAGCCTAGTTTGAATAAATGACTTTTGAATTTTTTTGAGTAAAGTCAACATTGCCCTAAAAAATATGCCGACGCAGCGTCAAAATCAATTAGGATGCTCTAGGACACAATTTTTTCGGCACAGAGTCTTTTTGATACAAGAGCGAATTGAAATGTGGCCTTTTCCAATTTTAAACATAGGCGTATAACTATTTCCTACCTGGAGATCGAACCCAGGATACCTCGTTTAAGAGCGTCTAGCCGCAAATAGATGTCAAATTTTTCGCTGTTTTGATTAAATTGGCAATATTACTGTATGGAAATATGAAATGTGGCTAACTAGTGAACTAGAATTTTAATAATGAATTGCAATTATAATTCTGAATTTGATGTTATAACGGTTTTAGGTATACTTATAAAAGGCTTTTGGAAAGGTACCAAATCCTTTTTTTACATCTAAAACTAAATTTTCAATATTTTATTTAGTTAGCCACATTTCATATTTCCATACAGTAATATTGCCAAATTAATTAAAACAGGTAAATATTTGACAGCTATTTGCGACGTTGCCCACTTTTAGGAAAAGCGCTTTTAAAAGTCACATATAAAAAGTTACGAGTGCATAAAATAGCTAATTCTGATCTAATTCATTTCATAAAACCTGCATCAATTTTCACGAAATCCTGTAAGTGAAGAAAGGGTCCATTCTTTGCCCATGACCATCATATTACCGTATATAGCTACATCCCTAGGGATATAACTATATCATGGCTATAACCATCTTACTGCGGCATATACAGTAGATAGATAAACCATTTCCTATTTTATTTGGTGCACACGAAAGATATTTACAAAAGCACAATTAAATGATAACAAATTAGGTACCTACATGAATATAAACAAAATACTATATATAATCTTAAACATTAAAAGTACTTAATAAAATATTTACACATTAAATAAGCTAACAGACTTAAAATAATACTAATATACTGTTTTATTCTGACATTTAAATATTATTATAATTATTTCATAAGGCTGACATATTTAATTTTATCTTGTACGAGTACCTACTCACTTTTTATTATTTGCATACCCATGTTATGGTTAAACATGGAGAACTTTATTACTATTACAAAAAACATCAATGTATTTCTGTACCCATGTTTGCAAATAAATAAATGATTTTAATGAATGATTTTTAATTAAAAAAAGGAGGAGAAAGAATCATAGGGAACCAAAAAAATCGTCCGCATCGTTGTCAAAAATAAAAGTGCCTAAAAGGCTGGCAGCATTGCCACGTTGTATGGCGACACTAAACCAGTACCTCCACCAATCAAGCAAATGATACAGCATCAATCATTTTCATATCCAGATCACTTCGAGAAACGCATTCAATTAATCGTGGTATCCATTAAAGATCACACCAGCCATCTGTCTCAACTTATGATAGTTAATCGCTCCTGTTTGCCGACCGGCAAGCAAATAGGTGGTATATGTAATTAATAACTGTACTTGTGCGTGTTTGTGCGCACAGATTATTGAGAACAGATGTGATAGTCGGATGATCAGTGTTTTTGTTTTGTGTCGTAGGAGATTTGTGCCTATATATTGTGTCAGTGATGACTATCTGTATCTACATATATCTAATATACATATTAAGTACCTTGCGTTTGCATTGGCGAAACATTTAAATAAAAACTTTTTTTTTCAAGGGGGAATTTTACCGGTTTATTACACGCACGCGAGCTAGCTCTCACAGTATCCTGAGTGTATTGTGTGATAGGTGGGACAGCCCCATGCTGGCTCACTGGATACGGCTGCACACGTAGGTGTCAGTCGTTTCAATTTTGTATATAGATTGTGGTTTTTTACTAACATTACAACAGACCTGTAGGTCTTATGATTTACTTACTTACTTACTTAACCTAATGTTAGTAAAACACGATGAGTTGAGTTGTTAGTAGGTACACTCACAACTTATGGATCTTGATCTGAAATAAATAAACATTTAGTATTACATAGGGCGCGGGCGGCCGTAGTTTAGCGGGTGCCTACAAGTCTATACACAGTCTGTACTAAAAACGTGAATTTTAAATAGCAATAACTTTTTATTTCAATAATAATAAGTTTTTTTATTACTTTTTGCAGTACCTATGAAGCCTTTTCGGATCGGACAGGGTTTTTGTAACACATTCTGTAGTCTGTTTGAAAAGTATCTGATGGAAGTGTAAACAAACCCTGTTCGTGACATTCTTAGGCAATCACTCACTTAAGAGAATTAGTAACACATTCATCTGTATTTAGAAGGTTTCAACTTTATATCTTTTATATGCTTTACTTTTTTCAATAATTATTGTTTAAATTACATTATTAAGTTGTATTTTTTTCATCGACGAAAATTGAGGTTATGCATTTGAGGATTTAAAATTCGAATTCAAATAATCAAATCAATGCTCTTGCAGACTGACATTTATGACTACGTTTTCTGATCCATTTGTTTACATCTTCATCAGATACTTTTGGAACGTCTCGTACAATTCCGCGCGGAAATCGCTTTATCGCCCAATCCCCAGCATCAGTGCGTTTCAACGCAGTTAGGCCCACAAGTATTTTGCATGTAATCATAGTAATATGTCTGTGCCTACATACTCTGCAGCATGTTCTTGACACGGTGCGCGGGTACTCGCAACGGATACTTGCGGTGATAGCGGCTCGCTTTCTGACCGTCACTCTGCGACGTCATCTCAAGTCTGCGTCTGTAGACGATGTGTGCGCCTGGGCGTTAGCCTTTTGACGCCAACGTCGGCATTTTACCTCGGCTAGGTAAAATGAGATTAACAAAAATATATCTTAATAATGTTAATATTGTTGGCATTTCGTTTTGTTTTCGTTTTACATCTGATTAGTCAATCTACCTAGCCTCTTCCCAAATGTTTTGAAGTCGGCTTCCAGTCTAACCGGATGCAGCTAAATACCAGTATTTTTCATGAAGCGACTGCCTATCTGACTTCCAACCGCGATTATTACAAGTCTAAAGAAGTAGAAGTAAATATGTTTTATTGTAAACGAGCTGTTGACCGCGATTTCGTCTGCGATCCAGGATGAAAAGTAGCCTATATTCTTTTCCAGGTCCCAGGCTACGTATCTGGGTTTTAGTCAGTAAGAGTCTGGCACGCCCTCCCGCTCCGCCCAAAGCGGGAGAAGTTATTTGATAATTTCCCACCCTCAAAAAAAAAAGGCTACGTATCTGTCAAATTTCATCCAAATCCGTTCAGGCGTTTTAACGTGAAAGCGTTACAAACAAACTCACTTTGCATTTATAATATTAATAAAGTAAGGATAGTCCAAGACTATGCGGCCGCTTTCTTATCGTCTGACGTCTCTCCGCTTGTAGCAGTCATCTCAGCCTGACTGGTACAGATGAAGAGATAAGTTTCCTGACAGTCACCGTCACTGCAGAGGCGGTGACCGTCATTCAGGCGACTATGGTTGGTACTTAGCTCCTATTACAGTGTGCTGCATCGTCAATAAACATATATGCAGTAAGTACACTTACCTCTAGTGACCCCGAAGTGATTTAAATACGCAATCTTCTGACAAAAAAAGGGGGAAATATAGGGTGCATCTTCAATAAACACGTACGCAGTAGGTACACTTACAATAGGTTTATCTTTATACTACAGCAGTGCTATTCTGTAACCATCTCACCGTGAAAACTTAGGTGAAGTGAGCGTGGAGTGAGCTGTCATTCCACCTAATGCTAGAGATTGACACTATTGACAGCTCACTTCACCTAAGTCTTCACGGTGAGTTTTTTATTTATAGAATACGTCGGCAGTTATTATTGCCCACAATCGCAGCAAGATCGGGAAACATGGAATGAGGTAAGGGAGGCCTTGGTCCTGCAGTAGAACAGCATAGGAATAATAGGAATCTTATGTTGTAAACAATTGATGTGGATAATAGCTGCTGGGGAGTTTGTTGCGCCACTTCTTCTTCCCAGCTAAAGTACTAGGAAGTGGGGAAGGGCGGACGTTTTTGGGGGACTGTCTTATGTCATTTTGACTTTCGAAAAGTGCTGATTCTCAACCTAGTTTGAATAAATGACTTTTGAATTTGAATTTGAAGCTCACTCTCTAACAGAAAGGAGGGCTGAGTTGATTAAAAATGGAACGATGCAGTTGAATATCTATCACTCTGGTGTAGCTGCACCTAATCCAATAAGGGATAGCATAAGTATATATAATCAGCCATTAATGTTCCCACTGCTGGGACACAGACCTCCTCTCTGTGAACTGTGGGCCATAATCCACCACGCAGACCCAGTGCGGGTTTGTAGATGTCACATCATGTCTTCGAATTTTCGGTTCTAGGACATGCCGGTTTCCTCACGATGTTTTACCTTCACGGTTTTGAGAGCAGTGGTGATGGAGTTAAATACATAAAGCAATGTGCCTGCTTGGGTTCGAACTCACGACTCGTAAGTCGGGGCCGATACCACTGAGCCACCACTGCTCTTCAACATCATTTTACTTAGTTTAAATTTGTCTCTTCTGCCTAGTTTAAAAAAATTTAATAATCGTTCGAATTTACTTTACGTTTACTCCTAGGCACACAGGTCGAGTTCAACGACATCAGTAGCGGTCCTTTGGAGTAACACTTTTGGTCAACTTAATAATGATACAGGCTTAAATAAGAGATTCTTATACAACATGTAAAAAACCCTTGTCGGACTGGTGAGGGTGTTGTTAGGTAGCGTACTGCGAGTATACTTTTGTGATATGGTTTTGGAAGGGGTGACTGGAATCGATTCAATTTTTTTGTAAATTTTGACGTTCAAAATTGCCTTACAAGGGCCTATTTGAAATAAATGATTTGGCTTTGACTTTGGTAATTTTCAGGAAAAAAGAAATCGTCACATTTGCTTTCAATGGGGAATTTTACCGGGTTATTACATGAGACGCGAGAGGGGCCATCGTTTACCGGGTGTCTATCAAGTCAATTTATGACCCCTGTTGAAAATTTGCAAATTTTTAATGCTATTTGGGTTAATTTTGGTACTAAAAATGCGATTTGTAAATGACAAAAACTTTTTTATTTTCAATTATTGTAAGATATTTTATTATTTTTAGGTAATGTTATTGCAGTACCTTTACGCCCCTTTCGGATTGGACAAGATTTTTTTTACATATTGTATGCAAAAGCAGATCAATGACACTACCCCATGTCTTACTTCACTACTTAACCGATTACAGTACGCCTCTGACCACAAGTAACGCGCACTGTTTTCCCAACCACCATAACATAGCCATACTAAGTAATACAGATTCTATAGATATCTTATGTTTCTCTACACTCTATGCCCCTCACAGGCACTTTCATGGTCTCAGGAGTACAAGTTGCTCCATCCAACCGGCTTTCTCATTTAGATTCGAAGCATATCGATAACTTTGTTGTCGTATCGATTAATCATCGATTACTTATCGAGTTAGCAATCAGGGCTGGTAGGTGTAATGTCATAAGTTGGTAGAAGTTTTCTCTCTATTACTGATGTCATATTACGTCAGTAGTCATCATCAAAGAAAGTGTTTTTTTTTGTGGCCAGTAATTATGAATAATATTGACAAAATAGTCAGGTGAAAGTTTTAGGTATGGCACGGGTTACGTTTGTTAGTTAGTAATAATTGAAGGCAATTTTAAAGTTCGTGGTTTAGGAAAGAATAGAGCTTGAAAAATAAACTGAAAAGAAAATTGAAAATGCGTTTTTAATTCCAATGATTTTCCGGCAACATACGACCGGCCACACTTTTGCACAAACCAAAAAGTTTACAGCCTCCTCACGAAACCCTTGACAAAACAGACGCTTGGTACCTGAAAAAATTATAAAAATAAAAAATTTATAAACAGCGAATTTCACTTGTTTTGAGATGCGAATCGTGGGTGTGCATATGTCGAAACGAACTCGGAGGCAGTTGACCACTGGCCGGCACGACCGCCGCACGCAGGCGCGCATCCACGCATCGAAAAAAAAATTAACGTCTATGGTTCTTGCGCGCGAAAATTAAACTTTTATAATCTGTGAAGTGTAGTGTACTCTAATTATTTTGTTAAAAGTTTTGAATTTGTTATAATCAATTTGGATTTTTGAGGTGACTTTTTTGGACTTTATTATGGTGAGTTTTCTTGTTTATATTGTAGTTTTTTTTTTTTTTTTTAATTATTCCCTATGATTTTCGAAGGAAGTGTATTAAATATATAAAAGATTCAAATTATGAAAATAAATTTTTATTCAAATTAATTTGAAATTTTTTTCGTAATTTTTTTTTCTTTTCTTTTATTTATTATACTTTTTAATAAAAGTAAAACAAATAGAAGAAGACAGATTTTTTCTTATTGGAAAAATTATGTTAATTTAGTTAATATGTTAATGAAGATAAATAATAAAATATCTCGACATTTAAATGTTTTCCAAGAAATAAAATAACGTACTTATGACAAAAATAACTAAACAAGAAACAAGAATTCACTGTCTCAATAATTCATAATTTAACTAAGTATGTAAGTACCTGTATGTACATTTTAAAACTGAATAGGTAGTTATTACTGTTACTCTTTTGTTCAACAATTTTCTAACACAGCACATTGGCAATAACTCGAAAGTTTTCGTTAAGTAAAAGTTGCGAAGCCCAGTCTTCGTGATTTACCAGAGTACCTAAATAATCATAACTTTGCAGACGACTTTCTACCTTGCTTCTTCAGTTTTAAGGTCGAGAATGATGTTGGTTTTAATCATAAGTGTCAATTTGTAGGTAGTCATTGCTGCTGATAAATATTTATTATAGTAACGTTTGCTTTAATTCATTGTCCATGAAGAGAATGAAAGTGGTGGGTAGAGAGTGTGCCCCTTGTGGGTAAAGTGTTGATGGAGGCACGTCATTTGGTTACTAATTACATTCTTAATTAAATTTTAGATGACGGGTATAAGAGAGATACGAACGTTAAATTGCGTTCAATAAAAGCTGAACAGCTTTTATTGAACAACCATTGCATTCAATCATCTATTTCTGGAACTGATAATTTACACGGTTTGAACTCCAAGTCACTGCTAAGCAACATAAAGATGCTCCCTCATCGGACAGATTCTATTTTGAGTATTACATTACAATACTGCTTCCCTAACTGATGAGCATTCGCTTGTAATGTATCATTTCAGACTAAATATTATTACAGACATTGCTCACTGTAATGCTCGGTTCTCCTCCGACACTGATGTAATGCTCGAGTTGTATCATTACAGGTTACGCACTGTAATGCTCTGTTTTCCTCCCTCACTGATGTAATGCTCGACTCTGAACGTTACATTACAGGCGAATGCTCCCGGTGGGAGTACCTTTAAAAATATCTACATAAATTATACTCATCTACAAAAAATACCTGACGTTTTCATGACTCCATAACATAATTATGTAGCTTGTACCTGTTTATGCTTTTGAACTGGCAGTCTATATCACCCCACAGCTGGGCAAAGAACTCTATTGCTTCCAATGGCTTTAGTTCAGAACTAATGTAGACCATTGCCTGTTGGTTTTGTTCTGCTCGCCTCACGATCTTTAACATCGCTATCTTTGACCTACATACGAAATTTTAGAGCATCCTAATGATGGAAACAAGGCTTCTAATACAGCCAAATGGCTCTTAATCGCTCATGTTATTTTTTCTGGCTTCTGCACGGGCTATGACTAGCATCCTTTGACCATCTTCTTTTGGTAACCTCAACAACTTATGACATGTTCTATCAGATAGACAGATAAGTTTATAGAAGCCATTCTTCCCCATTGGCTTGAAGAAGTCAGCTGTAATGAAAAGTATCTCATTTCTAAAGCAATAGAGTTCAAGATGCCTTCGTCCTGTTTCGCTACCATGTATCCCTTGGACTTCAACTGTTTCTCTGTGATTAAGGGTTTAAGTAAAAAAGGCGAATCCTTACTGCCAGAGTAATTCTTATATCCGCCCTTTTTAAGGACTACCTTTGAAAAAATTATCTGTTGTACAAATTGCTGATGAATTTTTTAATTGACAGTGGCAACTGAGTATATCTTTTGCTGAATTGCCTGTATAATCATCTCATCACAAAGGCAATTAATTAATTGATTCACCATGACGTCATCAAAGATTTTCTCTTTATTAAAAAGTATGACTTATTAAGTTCGTAATTTTTTTTCTTCATGCCTATGAGTTGACCTTTAATTTAATTTATTAGCTCTTTTCAGAACCATTCTAGCGTTAATTTACTTATTAAATGCCATATTTGGTAGTACATTGTCCATTGATACAGTGATAGAAACCCTTTGTATACGAAGTTATAGAGATTTCTTATTAAGATGATTGGTTTTTAGACATGCGATTAAGCAGTGGACTTGGATAGCATGAGTTGGTTAATGGCATATATGTTTTCTTGAATCTACTTAATAAAAATGATTAAATTTACTCACTGACAGACAACGCGCAGCTAAAATCGCTGAGTCATGAAATTTTGCACGAGAGTTCATTTTGTTACGAAGGTTTTGTAAGGACCCTGGTTTTTGAAAAAACACCCCCTAAAGGGTTTACCCCCTAATTGGTGATGAAAGTTTGTATGGAAGTACGACACTTTTAGTCGGGAATACTGCTACCCAAAAATTCAATTGAGATTCATTTGGGCTGTTATAATAATAAGTCTTGAAAGACCAAAATAAGTAAGTTGATTAAAAATACAAATAAAGTAGGCATATTCAGTTAAAGGAAGTTCGTCTTTTGCTTGACTAACGTAGATAACAACTTTCTTTCATTTATCAATGGTCGAGCTAGTGTAATCAATAACTGCGCATAGTGCCTAAAGGTTATTTTGACGCGTGGTCAAAATTGGAACTAAAGCCGCCATCTTGTTTTTTGTATCGTTTTTTCGAATGATGACGTGACATTTCACAAAACAATTTGCACAAATGTTTACCAACAACGCCCCGTCACAACGTCATTCGAGCGCCAAACAATCTTTGTAGCAGTTTACGTACAATTTAAATTGTAATGACAGTATTTATTAACGTAGTCATTACTATAATTTATTGTGAATTATATTAACGAAAAAAAAAACCCGAGTGAAATGTATTTAATTTAAATCTAAGCATCTGATGACTCACTATAATAATTTGATCTCTTGATCAAACTAAATTACAAATCTATTTTGACAGATAGGTACGGACAGAATGACATGCAAGTTGGGTGGGCTGATTATAACGGATTTATATTAGTAGTTTGATTTTATAAACTCGTGCATGTATTATTTTTTATTATTGACTCATTAAGTTATGAAAATATAGGAAGTTATAGAGGATATAAAGTGAATCGTATGTGGAACAACTTTCTCGTTAAAATGACTAAAATAAGTTTATTTTTTGGATAAGTAAGAACAAAATGGTTATTTGGTAGGTTTTCCTGTTACTGTATATTATTATTATTCTGGTGATATCTGGAACAAATAATATCGCTTATAATTGCCTGATTTCCATTTAAGCCGTATTACACATAATCTAACAATCAATGTTTGTTAGTAGTAAATAATTTATGCAAGAGTTTTGGGGAAGTAAAGTCAGGCAAATTAACTGTTATCAAAGTGACTACCAACTTAAATTACCCGGAAATTTAAATCACAACTGTCATTTTTGACAGTTGTATGTAGTGGTTTTATCACGGCTAATTGCCGTAGAGTTTCATTTTGGTAGATAATTAATTTTCCTGACTTTTATCATCATACAATACGGTGTAAGTAGGGTTGACTACTTGCACGTTGCACGTCCGAAGTAAAGTTTGAATTATGAAAATCACCCTTATTGTTATGAAATGACTTGTTGATTGGTACTTAATCAAATGCTTATACAAGTTTGGAACTGAGGGCGAATACCAATGAAACTGAACGCGATCAGCACATCTATACTGCGATTAAGAGCTGTCAGTGTCAACTTTATTGTGAAATATTGACGCTGACAGCTCTTGAACTCAGATTAGATGTGCTGATCGCGTCCAGTTTCATTGGTGAAATCAGCCTTATGTCGACCTGTAAGGCCGTGCGCACTTTGGACACAAATTAGTATCGTACGTAAACGTATATGATCGTGGTCGTACGAATTGAGTGCGCACACTGAATACGTTTTTCTCCGTCAAATCGGTAGTGTTCCGGCGATATCGCATTGAATGCACGAAAAATCCCAACAAGTTTGGATTGTTTTCGGACATCGGAACTATAACGACTAACTCGAACTTAGTCTGCGCGCTCCCTTAGTACTTGAATGGTCGGGATACTTCGTGCGTGTTCGTATGTGTTCGCACGGCCTAAACCTGTGGTTGTAAACGTGTTGCATTCCCAATCATTCCTTGAAAGCACTTAACTTTTGCGGCTTTCGAACAAATAATCTGTTGACACATCTGACTGCCTCGTTTGTCTAGTGGTCGCAGGCGCATACGACTGAGAATGAGAGCCTGGGTTCGATTTCCGGGTCGGGTAAAGTGTTATTGGGTTTTTCCATCTGGAATTTCTCAGTAGCAGGTCAGATTCTGGATGTGTGCCCGGTTGATAGCAATAGGCTCGCCCCCTATTACATGGGACTTAAACATAACTTGCGAAATGTGGGTGTACTATAGGTACACCTCTGCCCAACCCTTCGGGGAAATCAGGTGTGATATAATGTGTCACATTTCTGTAGTATTTTTTTTAATACCTGACATTTCATCTTCGCTTTATTACGGAATGGGTTTTTGGTTTCGCTATAGCTATTAAAAATGCAATTAATTTATTCAAAAACAACTTTTCTGTAACAGACTATTAATAAAAACTAGTATAAATTAAACAGAAGTCGTTTTAAAACGATCTCTCTTTAATATTTAGTAACCACTTAGTCTGAGCTAATTGCTAGATGATTATTATACGCGTGGGGGCACTGGGCGTCTGAGCGGCCATTTTTTATATAACATTTATTTAAAGGAAGTTGGTAGGTATTTATGTGAGGATGCTCGTTGGAATTGTTAAATGTCTTTTTAATGGAGCTGTGAATACTGTTCTTTTAATTGGTGTTTAAAAAATGGAGTTAGTATTGGTTTTTGCAGTTGTAGATGACTAGGTCTGTCTGTATTTATGCGCGAACCAGACTTGTTTACAAGTTGGGTTTGTTTCATCTCAAAAATATCGTGTGTTCTTGATATTTGGACAAGTGAAATTTTTAACACTCATTCGAAGTCAAATTGGCAACATCAAGAATGTAATTATTCCTCTAAAGACTGCTCCAAATTAAATTACAAGATTTCTATTTTCCTTTTATTTATAGCTTACAAAATATGGGTCGTGTTTAATAGATCCAGTACTGTACAAGCTGCAGTACTTACCTACATGTCTTGGTACAGTCAGCACCACAAGTAAGCAGTTACAAGTTGATCCGACATTGTGGTGCTGCGAATGATGATGTGATCTGAATATTTTAATAGTTTTACGTCAATATTGGAAGTAATGACAGTAATATTCATGTCATTATTACTGATAGTATCTGGTCCGCTTTTGTCGGTTTAGTTTTATTATTGATATTGTTTTTTTCATTCCAAATTAACTAAATTCTATAAATTGGCATTTTGGCATATTTTTCAACTTTTTATCATTATTTTGTGTTATTTTATTTTCTTTCCTTCCTCCGAGTCCTTGATCAGTCACATTAGATTAGGTTAACTAAGGTTACTTAATAATTTTCATATCATAACAAATAATTAAAAGAAAAAGTCTTAATATTTATCTACTTGTGATGTCGACTGTGTTTATAATTATATGGACATTCACCAATAAAAAAAAAAAGATTAATTATAAGTTATTGCTATGATTGAACGCACGCTATTTTAATTTGGTTAAGTGGATGCGAGGGCCGCTAAACATGATGTTATTAATTTTGTACACGACGTTAAAGGGTAATTTATAGCTTATTTGATAAGCGTGTTTATTAGCTATTTAGGATAAATAAATAAAATAAAATGTTAAATAAGTCATCTGTTTTGATGCTGTTGATAACCGTGACCTTGAATTATTTTTTTATAATAACGATTTCGAACTTTTTCCTTTACTGTAAGCAAATATTTGTCTGAATTAAATTTACAATTTCTAACTATTTGGGCACTTTTCTCACTGACAGTGATGCGGACGAATTTTTTGATTCCCAATGAGCTTTTCCCTCCCTTTATTTTTTCCTTTACATACTCGTACATAATATTACCAGCCTGTTACTGTCCCACTGCAGGGCAAAAGCCTCTTCTCATAAAGAGAGAAGGCACGAGCATTGATCACCACGCTTGCTCAAGACGGTTTGGTAATTTCAGACCATACCAACCATAAGTCCAGGTTTCACGGTGGTTTTCCTTCACCGATGTCAGTAATGACCAAGATAAACTCAGAAAGTACATAAGAATCGAAAAGTCACATTGGTACTTGCCCGGATTTGAACCCACACCCCTCGTGCGTGAGAGGCGAGGCCTTAACTACTGGGCCATCACGACATAATACATAATATTATGTTGTGATGCCACAGTAACTAAAGGTAGGTAGTTACCTAGTAGTTGCAGCTAGTAGTACCTAGGTAGGTCTTTGCAAAGGACCTCTACATGACATAACCTATGTTACCGCACAGCGACGCTGCTTAGCGTTGTTTTGTTTCTTTTTGGTCGAAGGGTTTCATACATCAGCCTCTGGTTTTGCAGATTGTCATAGGCAGCGGTGATACAACAGAAGTCAAACAAAGTCAAAGTCAAATAATTTATTCCAGCTAGGCACATAAAAGGCACTTTTGAACGTCAAAATTTACAAAATAATCGAATTGATTCTTGTTGCCTCTTTCAAAAGGTAAAACTACCTTTTCCCCGGGCCGATCAATCAGGTTAAGCTACGCTTGCCGCGGTTGTTCAAAGTCAAAGTCAAACAATTTATTTCAATTAGGCAATTAATTTCACTTTTGAACGTCAATTTTACACAAAATAGAATTGATTCTAGTCCTTTTAGCCTTCCAAAAGGTAGTTCTCGTATGGAGAAGAATGGGCAAGAAACTGATACTCTTGTAAAATGTTTTACAATATTTTGTATACATTAATTTTAAGTGAAGACGATGGACCTAGTATAAAATTATTATATCTAACACAATAGTATTCACACAACACTATAAATTAATTATGTGATTGATATATGGTGCTCACATATTTACAAACATTGTAAAAGTATACGAAATTCAAAAAAAAAAAAAAAACTGCTTCGTGACCAGCTAGCTTTCCTTTAAAAAAATTGTCTTTGAATCGCTAACCAACCCCGTCCGGCAATGACCGAAATAAAATAAAAAATATGTGTTCAACAATATTGATTCATACAGATATTCACTACCTATCACTCCTGCTTACGACATAAACAAAACATTACCGTTGAATTACTTATCATTTAATACTTCTACGATCTACTAGAAAGTGTAGAGATTTCACTGACTAATCTCGGATTGCACATTCAAAATAAATGTATTTCTTGAGGCATTCACGACCAATTTCATAATATTATGCTGATTGACTAACTACTTTATTTTAGATGACTCTATCAATATTAATAAATGTTAATTCGCTTTTTCGTTAGTAAGTATTACATTTTTACGATATTGCGTTCGGTTTTATGATTTCTATGATATGATGAAGGATAATATGATGTCAGAAGAGGAGGCTATCATATTTTGTGGTAGGCGTAAAAAGTTATTGTGATTGTGTTTTTGATAAAGAGACAGAAATTATTTTGCAACTATTTTTTAAAGATCTTTATATCATCAAATATTACATGGTCACTTCTAAGTAGCAAAGGTCAGTGACTTTTGAATTGTCACAAAGCAGGTTAGCAAGCAAGCAAGCAGATATTGTGATACCAACCCATACTGGGCCCGCGTGGTAAATTACAGCCTCCCCTCGACGAGAGGAGGCCTGTGTCCCACCAGTGGGCAAATTATAGGCTGATTATTGTAAGTTGTGGTCATTAGAATTTTAAGTTTTTACCAGGTTTTGGGTGAAACCTACATGAACGTTTTGGTGAAGGCTATTCTCATCGACATCAACCGGGCACAAATCTAGACTCTGAGTTGGTACTGAGAAATTCCTGTTGGAAAAACCTAATGACACTGTTGCTCAAATCATGTTGCGTCGATTTGTTATTTAGCAAGCTTTGTAGCCGGACCAATGACGTCATATAGAGATCATTTACTTAATACATACGAAACTGCATCGACCTTTCGATAATCTTATTCTGATACAATTTTTCCAACCGTGAAATCGATGTTGGTAATATGTATTTAATTAATTTACACATTCATATTCAATTATTCCAAAATCTGAGAGAGCTGAGCATTCAATTTTATTATGCTTCCTCTATGCAACGTTTCTCTGTGTGTTTGTCCGTATGAGCGTTTTATAACTCGAGAACCAATTTCCCGAGATGTTCTAAATAGACCTGCAGTGCTATTCTGTAACCATCTCACCGTGAAAACTTAGGTGAAGTGAGCGTGGAGTGAGCTGTCATTCCACAGGGATTGACACTATTGACAGCTCACTCCACCCAAGTTTTCACGGTGAGATGTTTACAGAATAGCATGACAGGTGACTTAATCAACTTCTGAAGGGAGGTGAGCTGGTTGGAAAATCCACCGACGGCAGCCATGGCCCACGCAGAATGGTCCACCTGAGTGACTAAGTACGGAAACAAAACCTTATAACATAGAACCAGTTTCCCGATTTACGTGACTTTCTTGTTGACGAAAATATATTTTTCATGGCTAAGTTTTCGTGTATGTTTTGCTGAGAAATGTGCTATCTAGTAGTTATTTGGAAACACACCCTCTAAGGCTCCTAATGAAGTTGGCACACGGCTTACTGTCTTAAATAAAACCGGAAGACCATTCTCGAATAACTTGATTTCTATAATTGTGCGCTTGGAGCTGTCAAAGTCGTAGGTTTTTAGTATTGAATTCACCCGCCCGGTTACCTCCTCAGTGCCCCAACACGCCTCTTAATACGGTCTACACCACTCGTGTCGGCTCCACAGTCCTGTCGTATTATTCGTTAAGTTGTTATTGTTGTTATTCAAACCACATGAACTGTAATATTTTGAACTTGACAGCAGCACAGTTATAAAAATCGAGTTATACTTACATATAAATCACAGTCATGTCGCAATCTGTCAAACTTGTCAAAAATCTTGGTAAATTGATTGTATTTTTGACAGATTGCGAATGAGATTAGAATGCTTAAAAATTACAGGAATTGCCACTCTGATATTGTTATTTTAACACTAGCAAGCATGCTATACTTACACAGCTACGTGTAAACCAGTAACGTTTGCCTGCGATTCACGACCTAGTTTCAAAGCTAGGTCTACTTTCATACAACCTGTCTTATTTAACTGATTTGCGCAATTGTCTTATTTTAATGGCCGACACAATGCTTGCGTTGCAGGTTGTGAGAAGCGCTAAAATGTTCTTGCCTAAATTTAGTTTTTATGAGAACTATTAATTAACGGAATTAAAGTATGGAAGTCAAACATGGGCTGTAACAAGACACTTGCTACATGCTAACATGAACATTACACACACACACACACACACACACACACATTTAACATTTGCTGCTCGATATGCCCCCACAACCCAGGCGATCAATCTGCTGAACGCCCTGATTGCTCAGGAGCCCGAGGTTGACATATTTATGTATAGTGGTAAATTTATGTTAGATGTTTGTATTAAGTTTTTTACCTAAATGTTGTTGTTGGCTTGCTGCGCGCTTTGGTTTTTACTGTAAGTGCAGCAAGTAATTGTTATATAAATAAATAAATAAATAATAATTAAATGAATCGCGATACTAGCGGACCATTATTTCATAATACATTTTTTTTTTAAATGTTTTTAATAAGTACCTTGTCGACTGAGCTCTGCTCAGGTGAAAATAGATAAACATATCGTTCAGGTATACCAACGTTGTACTCGTATAACATTCCTGTGGCTGTGAAAATGGAGAAAGCGAATTTTCCCAGATATGAGACCTAGCTGCATTGATTTTTCGCCCTTGTAGAGCCTTTAGAGCCGTTTTCGAGAATGTGATAACAAATATATATACAAATATTGCTTATTTAATAGAATTGGATAAACGCAAAAATAATTAGTACCTAACAACATACTTAACTGGCGATTTCAAAACATGAAGTCCCGCAGCCAGGTCTCAAGTTTGTTTTCTTTCATCGTGCATTTGTGGTTTCTAAGACATATTTTTTCATGAAAGAGAGAAATGCAAGTCAATCATTGGCAGGTCATTTTACTGGACGTTTTAACGAAAGCTTTGTTGTTTAAAGTCATCAGGTTGATCACTTGTCTACCGAGTACTGCAACAACATAAACTTATTTTTATTGCTTTAGCGTTTGTTTGTTTGTACTTTTTATTTCTCCTCATTGAATGGCCAGTATTTTTACCCCGGCATAGCAGTCCTCAACCAACTGTCCAAGTAATTATCTCACCAGTTTTTCCGACAATGGTTGTTTGAATAATTATTTTATGTTGTTATTAAATAATCGTCGACAAAAATTGATGTTACAAATATAACGAAAATTATTTTTTATTAACCTAATTAAAGGTGATTTAAAATTCACTCAATTAGTAAGTCGCACTACAAATTGTCCACAGATACACTTTCGTACCCATTTGTTTACATTTTCATCAAATACTTTTGGAACAGAGTATTCAATTACCTACTATCTTCAAATTGTTTCTTGGTCTTAAATGTTCTTGAAGAATAATTTTAATAAATAATAGAATAGGTATTACTTTTACACTCGCACTGCAAGAAATATCTTTGCCATAAGTTTAGATTTTATGTTTTTTAATAATTAAAAATGTTCTGTAGAAGTATAATAATTATTAGACTGATAGCCTGTTTGTGTTATTGATTATAAATTATCCAACTTAGCTAATTTGCTATAAAGATAAATTGGTAAGAAAATAAATGAGACTTTTCCTTCTTCATAATCTTTATGAGCAGAAGCGGCAATAAAAGAAAGTTTAAATAATGATTTAGAAACGAAATGAAATGAAATTATAATGAAATAAATTGAAAATGTCTATTTTGTTAATAGGATAACGGAATCACTTTTACGCGTCATATTAAACAATATTAAAAATACGCTAGATGAGGTCGGCGTTTCCTATTTGACTAGAGAAGAAAGGCCAAAACAAACTCTGAGGACGCAGTCTCTTTTAAAGTCCAGACAAAATCTTGGTCAGGCCATATGAAGACCATGTAGATTAGTGTCTGAAATGGTATTTTGAAGAAAGAACCACTCAGATTTGAGTGGACCTGTCCAGTCAGTGCAAAGATGCAGAGACTTCATTCTTAAAACATTTAAGAATAATCTAGCTACTACAGAGTCACATTTAATTAGCTAGCGAAACTCCGCAGACGTGATGGGTATCGAAAACTAAATACAAATAAATAAAAGTTTTTTTTTTTGGGTCTACTATAAACTGCTGTTAGTGTTGTTACTTGAAGTATGACTTGAGAAATCTTTGGAAGTACTGATTCGATTCCGATTTTTTTCACTAATGGGACGCTACAGTATTGCCGACTATCATATAATGTATTTTATGTTAATACAAAACATTTCACGCGGACTTTTTGCGGCCAGAAGCTAATTTATTTTAATTTTAGATTAACCCTTTATTTTTGTTTTAGTTTAAAAGTGTTTTTCGCCATCTTTAACTTTATTTCTACATGTCTGCCTAACCTTTTGGAGAGTTAGGGCGTGATGCTACGTATATATATAAATTAATTGAACTTGAAAGATTGATAGGTTTTCAGTGTATCTGGTCTTGTATGTGAGTCAGAATTGAGTTCTCTGTTTTGGTGAAATTTAACTGTTACTTTTACAAGTTAGTCAATATGCAGATTTAAATGAGATCATCGTTATAAAATGGATGAGTAAGACCTCTTGAACTTTCTTGCTAGAGTGATTCTATGAAAATTAAGTTAAAATTTGTCGAATTTAAATACCTTAATACTTTAAAAGTAACATTGAAAAATAATTAATATGCCAGTTGATTGTTTGAAATGGTCTCATTACCCTAGCTAGAGTTATGGGATATCAAAAGCAACACGTTGTATAGATTCTATAAGTTTCCTCCGCGAAGCAGACACAATAGTTAAATAAATAATTACCGTGTACTTATTATATTATGTTAGACTATGTAGATAACCTCCTAATGTAAGGCACTGGACAGACAAAGAATTATATTCACCCATCGTTATTTTGTTTTTTTAATATTATTTAATTTAATTTTGTTTTTTTTTTAATTTTTTTTCTACAATAAACATTTTTTATTATTTATTTATTTAATTGGGGGGCTCCTGGCTAAATGATAACAGCTGCACGGGTCGATGGAAGGTTATAAGTAAGCTACGCTTGCTGCAGGCGGTTCGTGGATGAACGACCATTCATTGAGACACCTCCCTGCTTTGGAAAGCACGTTAAGCCGTTGGTCCCAGCTGTCATTCGTAGATCTTTGACAGTTGTTACGGGTAGTTAGAAGCCCGAAAGTCTGACAGCCTTCACGTCTTACCAAAGAGTATCATGTAACCCAGTGACTGGGTTCTGGCGGTCAGATAGGCAGTCGCTCCTTGTAAAATACTGGTATTCAGCTGCATCCGGTTAGACCGGAAGCCGAAAAAGGCTAGGCAGATTGATTTTGAGATAACTTCCTTTAATGTAAGGTACTGACAAAGTAAAGTATTATCACTCATCGTTATTCGATCATTTTGAGTATATCAACGTCGGGATTTTTTTATTTTTTATTATTAATTTATTTGATGGGTTTATCCACATTTTAATTCCATTTCTGTTCACTATTCCTACCAGTTATTTCGCTCTTCATCTTAGACCTTCAATCGATTCGACACGAATAATTAAATATCGATGTGAAATACAACACTCATGATGGCCACTGACAGTAAAAGCAGCGACAGTGCATACTTTTGTTACTTACCCTACTTTCAGAGTGACTTGTAAGTTTTGGGTACATCTGTAGGTCATACGATAACTTAAAAGTTTGCAGATTGTAATAATGAGTGAGAGGAATTTGGATATGGATATTTTGTTTTTGGTTATAGGAGATTATCCATGTAGGTATGCATTAAAAGTGAAATAATAAAAATATATAAATCATCGCGCCTTATTGTTTACATGACCAAGTAAGAAAGGAAAATAAAGAAAAAGAAAGAAAATAAAGAAAAATAAATAAAAAGAAAGAAAAATTGTTTATTCTGCACAAACAAAACGCACATTACAAAAAAAAAAAAAACATAAAATACACACATACAAAGTAGCCAAAAGCCTTGTAGTTAAACAAATATATCTTAGTTTATTATATGTAACCTAATAAAAATACGTATTATAAAATGTTTACGGCGGGGCGTGAGGTCGCGAGTGCGTTCGCCAAGCTCGCCACACGCTCGTAAAATTTTCATTGTTTGACCTATTGTAGCCCTGTGTAGATACTGTGTTTTACAGATGGACGTGGGTTAGAATTATTGAAATATACCATAACTTAACGATAAATTTCCTACAACTGGCCCCACGATTTAACATTGCACCAATCATATTCTTTATTTCAATAATTAATGTTGAAGGGCTCTATCATCTTAATCTAAATTTTTATAACCCAAAGAGTGTCCCTCTTTGGGTTATAAAAATTAAAATTATACACATATAGGTATATACAATTATATACATACACAATAGTGTTGTCTATTAATTCATCGACAAAACGATAGCGCTGTAAGACCTACAATTGCTTTCAAATTATCGATAAAAAGTTCGATAAATCTTGATAAAGTGCGTGAATTTTCAGCGTAGCTGCGTGCGTGAGCAGTTTACGAATTAATACATATCGATGCAAGGTCAGTTATGGCTAGTAACTGAGAAAGTCGGTGTGATTGAGAAAGTCGTTTATTGGTTCTCTTGGTTATTTACTACCCACTACTAAGAGTTTATCGGTATTTTTACAAAACAAAGGTGTTCTTATGATTATAGTTTAATTTAAAAAACCACCGAGCCAATTTTTGTAATAAGAACGTAACAGTGATCGAAAAAAGAGGGGGTAGTTTCTGTATTTTTAAGAACGGTCCCATTCGAATCTGGTCTGTCAAAAATGCCTCTAATTCAGCTACATTTCTGACAAGTTTTTGACATTTAATTGTCGCTAAGATGACATTGTCAACGTTTTTAAATATGGAAATTGGCCTAGTTCTCTATAAAAAACTGTCATCTTAGTCGTCTAAGTTGTCCGCTTTGAACTAAGAACTTTACCCATGGAATTAGTAAGTACTAAAACTCCTTGACTACCTTACTCGGACTAAAGTTGGAAATACAAAAACTGGCGGGAATGTGTAAGTTAGGGAAAAAGTAAGATCTCGTTTTGTAATCAGACGGTATTTGAGTTTTGTACTAAAGCTGTCAGCGTTACTTTGTTATATTTACAATGTAGGTTTATTTGTATCGTGTAGTTAAATATGAATGAAATGGTGGTTTGGTTAAACAAGTGACTTTTATGACAGATAAAATTGTAATGATTTACAGCTTTACTGATTAAAACGACTAATTCTACTTAGTTTTACGAGTATTTTGCAACAACTCACTCAGATTGATATTCACAAATAAAATAAAATGGCTTTATGGAAATTCAGAATTTGGCTGTCATGGTATAAACATTTGTCATGCCCGTGTCCAACGGATTACTAGCTTTAAAATTTCAGATTGTCTGACCAACACTTGGATAATTCTTAAATAAATGTATTACTACTTTTTTCCCGCGGCTTTGCTCGCGTGGAAGTCGGAAATTATCCCATGGAAACGTACTATCGGGATAAAAAGTATCCTACGTAGATATCCAGGCTATAAACTATCTGTCTGCATCACCCAAACCCTATTACTATACATAACATACTGATTGAATACTATCTTGAATTCATGCAAGCCTAGTACTTTTTGTGCCAAGTTTCAAGCTTATTAACTCAAGGAATAAGATTTTTCATACAAACGAAAGCCCCCCTTTTCACCCCCTTTTTTTTTTTTTTTTTTTTTTTTCATCCCCTTAGGGGTTGAATTTTAAAAAACCCCTTTTTAGTGCTCCTCTACTTTATAACCCTGGGACAGATTTTGATGGGCCCAGGCCTGAGTTAAGGGAGAAGTAATGTCTTCAAAACTACAGTGGTTTTAACTGTGGCGGTAGTGGGACCAGTTGTCATATATTTTTGCCCACCATCCTTAAAATAAGAAATACTTTTGTATAATTAAAACGGTGAAGGAAAACATCGTCAGGAAACCGGCATGTCTGAGAGATATTTCTCGACGACATGTGAAGCCAAGTCAGAGGCCCATGGGCGGCTTTAAAACTCTGACACCAGGTTAGTCACTAACCACAAGCAAAGAAGAAGTATGTATAATTTAAATAATAATAATAATGTTTTAATTTAAATAAATTCTTTGAGTTTAAAAACCAAGTTAAGGACAGGCGAAGTAAACGTTAATGACCAGCGAGATTAGGCTTTACCAGCACCCAAATCTTCTTTGCAAGACACGAAAAGCTTCAGAAATGAGAGACTAAAATCATAAAAGGTTTATAACGTCACATTCTAGCGGTTGATCGATATAACTGTGCTCAGCATGGCTATGAACACACGCGATGACCTACTTGATGCAAATGGTCTAAGACCATATCGTGCTCGTATATATATGCCGTTAATTTATTACCGAAATAACGTACCAAGAAATGGAAAGTACGGTGTGATTCGGTATTAATTTGGGTGTGATGGGTATTGGTCTATTGGTGCTACAGCACCAATAGACCAATACCCATCACACAGCTTTTGGGAAAGAAGTTCTGATGAAATAGCTGGGTTAAGTCAGGTATTTTTTTACTGCTGACGTTGGCTGACTTCTTAGCAAAACTAAGAAATAGATGTCGCATTAAAATGTTTTTGACAATCGCTTAAAATCCGTTGAGAAATATACCGCTGCCATTTTGGTGGGCTGTTTCTGTTTGCACGCCTTTTTAAATGCTTATTTGTCAGCGTTTTCCTTGTTATTAGTAGTTCCAAGTCCTTTCTCATTTGTAACCACAACTATGTGTTGTAGGTTGTTGGAACTTTAGTTTAAAACATTGTGGATTTCATATAAAAAATATCACAAAAAAATCCCTGTACACCATACGTACATTGCAGACTCGTCGTTGATTATCGCTGTAGTTAGATGAGGAATGTAGATTGCAGCCCTGATTTGCGTTGCAAGTAACTTTAGTGTTCCAAAAGGGGCCTACCTAATGAATGCCCCGTAATGGTGGCATCTAAATACGGTCGCCGCTTGCTCCTAAGTAGCAAATTAAAGCGTTTTTATCTTGCAAAGTAAATAAATTCTAGCCGTTCTAGTTTTTTGTAAGGCAGCTTTGCAGTTCGTAATTGATTAAGTGTAGCTATAATTAGTGTCAAATTGCTATTTACAGCTACCATTCCTCTCGTTTTAAGTTGTCGGAATTTTATAAATTGCATGTGTAGTAATCGTCTGTTGAAAAATTCTGCACCAATTGGATTTTTATAAGACTCAAGATCGCACAGAGGATAAACGATGTTAGTTTATTTTGTCATGGATTTCATTGGACATTAAAAAATCACTATGACTTAGCATAAACTATTAATAACGTGGTAAATCGGAATAGTGAAGTACTTCTACCTAAACTGCCTAAGTTATTTTCTACATATTTGGACGTCATACCGTTATTTTTAAACAGTGGGTGTAAAATCTCCGTGCCTTAAAGAGGTGACGAGTTCTACAAATATGTAGCAGTAGAATCTAGGATGCATTAAAAAGCCTTTGCATAGTCAGCCCTACTATCAACCTTGCTGACTGGCTACTCTTGTCACCACAACAAGAACGAAAAGAAAACTGTTTATTCTGCATAAAAAAGACGCACATTACAGAATGTTGTCAATTGTTTGATGTCAAGGCAGGTCATAATCGAATGGTCTTACAAATACCAAAGATATGAGGCAGACAGAACTTGACTATGCTATCTTCGTAAAGCCTACACCTATGTTTCCTCCAAGAAGCATTGTTGCACTTTGTTCCGGTTTAAAAGTAAGTATTAGAGTAATTACAGGCAGACGACATATTTCAGCTTAGTCTCTGGGATGGCAAATAATGTGCAATGCTTTTTATACTACAGAATATGTCCAAATAGGCGGTGACTACTAATCTTCAGGTGGAAAGCTTGTTTGCTATCCAATAAGATACAAAAACGATATCTTGCATATCAAGTACTGCGGAAATGAGAAAAGATTCATACATCACTTGCTCAACTCGCCGTGGAAGCTGTAATACTCAGCTGAGGGGAACGGTTGCCATGGTTAGTGTTGTAAATTAAATCGCGTTCAATATGCATTATGTTTGCATACCCATCTCTTATACAGTCATGATTAGCATAGCAGATTTCACAGTCTGTGGGCTGATTAATTACATAACGGGATATTGCTGTACTAGGATTTTTTGGCGCGCGGCCAAAATCGGAACTAACGCCGCCATCTTGTTTTTTCAATATTTTTCTCTAAATAATTGTACAAATGTTTACCAACAGCACCCCCTGTCAATGTCACTCGAGTGCCAATAGATAGAAGTGTCCATTTCCCGTCATTTTAATGGACTAAACTAATGTTGCAATGATTACCGTCCGTTCTCCATAATTATGATTCAAGATGGTATTTCATCGCATTATGATTGAAGAAGTTCCGGTTCGTATTGCGTTTTTGTGTAAAACTTTTTTTTGGTATTCTTGAGTTCTTCTCTTCGTAACAGTTATATGTTCATGAGTACATAGGTTCTCTCACTCCCTGGAAGAATGTCAATGAATTCATAGTCAGCCGCAATACATGATTACCTACTGTTTAAAAAGTTACATACATATTAAAGTGTTGAGTATTATCCTAGCTAGGTAAGTACCTTAAACATCATTTGTCTATTTGTATGGTTTTCTTTCTCCACTGTGTACTGCGGTACTGTCCTCGATTACTAAGTACCTAAGCACACCTTTGTCCGATCCGAGTACAAAATATTCTTAAGTATTTGGCCCACTCTTACATATTTATCTTATAAGCTTGTAAATTTTAGCAGCTAGCTCGTTGCTCAAGAATTTTACCAGTTAAATGACACTTCAGTTTTAGGTTAAGCACATTAAAACAGTTGTCAAAACTTGCTGCTTCTTGTAATGACCAAAGCTACCATTGTTGTCTTGTTACAACCAGACTTCTTTGCAATTTCTCTTTCCGACAATGAGTAGCGCGCCAAATTCGTTCTTGTTGCACATGTTATTTAATTGTCACTGTCAGAATTTTGACAGGAGACCGGCCAAGGATTCATCTCATTCAGCTTTTCTTTATTTTTATTTCAAGTTTACAATGACCACGCAGAAGTTTTATTGTTATTTTTTTTTTGTTTAGCTGTGGCGAAAGTGAAGGTCTAAGGTCACGCTAACAAGATTTTATTTAACTCTATGCCTTTTCGGCTCACAATAGATCATTATGGAACTTTTTTTGTGGCCAGTAATTTCACTATCATTTCGATTTTGTTACTTTCAACAGATTTTTATCGTTCAAATATAGAATTGCTAGATTACCGCGGTTCCTGTTATAAATTAGACGCGTTTGTTTATCCGTTTGCGATGTTATCTTAGATAATCTATATTCCAGTATTCGATCGAGTCTTAGCTTAGCTTTCTATACCGTCGGAAATTAATACTTTCCGTCGGATCTCCCCGTCGGTGTACCAGTTACAGATTACGTGTAATGCGAGCGTAATGCTAGGAAATGGAGGGAAAAAACCATAGAAACACCATTAGATGTAGTCAAATTGCGTCTGATCATAGGCGTAAGGTTCAAATGACTTGTAATAACTATGTGGAATGGTTTGATGACACGTTTTAAGTTTTATTGCCTGTTTAGAGCAGACAAGGTCATTTTGAGTGTTATGTTATGGTGCAAACTAACGACTTATTTCTATTTGCAAAATTCTAGTTTCTCTGTACATGTGTTGTACAAATCGGACAATATAAAATCATGAGTCCTACCTAGGTAGTTTTGTGAATAGGTTGCAGGTTATTCTTTTACTTTCAATATGCTCGTCTAAACATAAGAATTATGGTTATGGAATAATATAGGTAATGATCAAATAAAAGTTTCGGAAATAATAAAAAACAACATTTTTGTTAAATTAAATAATACTATGTTCTGCTGCGCGCCCAGAAAGCCTTTGAATTTAAATGAAGTTATCACTGAATATTTAAACAATAAAATGTTCATTTAATTCTAGATTTATGCAAATTTGAACATTCTAGACTCAGATAAAACTTATTTATTATAGTCTAGAGTTCTAGACGAAAGCTTGAGAAAGTATGGGATTCTTCATTACATCAACTTAGATTTACGATTATAAAAATACTTAAAAAACAAAAATTTCACAATTTTTTTAAAATCATCAGTGAATGGAGGCTTGGCGGTCATAAAGTTTTGTGTTTAAACATTCTAGATAATGCGTAGGTAAGCTAATAAATTATTTAAATTTCTCGTGATTGTGTTATGCAATACTGTTCTGCCTAGATTTTATGCCTATTACTTTTAGTTTTATATGTTTTATTCATGTTTTGTTCCGCACCCTTGATAGTTATGACATAGATGTCCAGATTTTATCATTGTCTTGTTATTTTCACAAATTTGACTGCCTTGCTGGCGTGCTTGTCGCAAGCACTACTGTTTAGCATGAGGTACGATTCTTCAGGGTTTTTTTTCGTCAGGTCGAGTAAAGTGTTTATTTATTTATTTATTTATTTAGGATCTCCAACAAAAGATGTACACAATACATGACACATAATTAAAGGGCAACATCGGATTTGAGTAAGTGTACTCCTTCACTTATAGGAAACCACAGCATGCACAATAAAGTTAAAAACTAAGCTAACAAAGTTAAAACATGAAAAATGGTAAGAACGTAAAATAAATTTATAAACTACATTAAAAAATTAAGAAAATAGGTATAACATTTAAAGATGCTTAAATTAAATTCAATCTAATAAGAATTTATTATATTTGGACAGAGATTCGTAGATGTCCAAGTTCGTAGTTTTTGCTAACATGTTATATTGCCTACAAAGTCTTTATTGGATCTTCTGGAATTTCTCAGTAGCAGTCTGGAGAGATAGGTTGATTCCAATATTCCCCCTATTACAAGGGACTTAAACATAACTGGCGAATAACGGGTGTACTATTAGGTACACCTCTGCCCAACACTTCGGGGAAAACAGCCGTGATATTATATGTTTCCCAATTTTTGTCACTGTAACATTATTTTAAATTATAATAAAACCGCATCAACCTCCGTTTCGTAGTTTAGAAGAACAACGCAGTTACCCGTTACACAGATATTAGGTATTTAGCACACACACACAAATGTATGTCACAAAATTTGATTTGATTTCAAAATGAGTTTTATTTTAATTTTATTTTGTATATGTACTATCTTTAAATTAATTATAACGGACAGACACTTCTCTATGTTTATTATTCTAGCGTATGGCACTAGTGGGTTGCAGCTGAAAATCAGCGTCAGGTGGTTCACTTTGTGTTGCCATCCGACATTATGCTGAGCCCTTTTGGCATTATAATAATTTGTTTTCTGTTTTTATAGTTTTAAGGTGTATTTAATTTTTAATTTTTTATAATTCCAATAAACGCATTTTTCTTTCTTTCTTTCTTTCTAACAAAATATACTTGCTTATTAGGAATTAAACGGTTCTAATTTCTTCATATATTCCGGATTAGGGACCCGCTGCTGCTTCGCACGGTTTTTAAGACTTGACAAAACATCGAGATTTCTTACGTAAACGTAACTTTAATATTAATATATTATACAAAAGAAAAAGAAAATTTGTTTATTCTGCAAAACAAAACGCAAATTTTAAAAGAAAAAAGACATATAATAGATACATACAAAAGTAGCCAAAAGCCTCGTATTCAAACAATTAATAAAAATTAGACAATGTTGTTCATTGGTTGATGTCAAGGCCACGAACCAAAGACAGACACATAATATAAGCCTTCTGGAATAAATTCTCTAAACGATGGTGAAAACCTCATCAAAATCTATTGCGTGGTTTAGAAGAACAACGCGGACATACATACAAACGCGAAAAGCGACTTAGTTTCATACTATGTATAGAAGCTGCAAATATTAAATTCTACAAGTTGGTACATAAGATGTCACCAAATAACACGGCTTTTAATATGCATCTAAAAGCTCTCAATCGAAGGCCATCGGAATTGAAAGTAGGCTTCCCTTCGTACGGCCATCTGCCTTGGCATTTGAACGGCTAATAAATGTAAAGGATGCAGGTTCAAAGAAGCATATTGTTTGCTTGTTGATACAGTTTCATTTACTTCTACAATATTTATCGTCAAATTATTACTTAGGACGCCAATGGCTTTGAGTGGTTAGCTTGCGTGTTCTGTGCTGAGCTCACGTAACGCGTCGTACGTCCAGCCGGTAATACGACTCGCCCATCAAGGAGCGCTGTCCCAAATTAGACGCATCATTAATTTATTATCCATAAAACAAAAGGTATTTTAATAAAACACATATACTAAAAGATTAATAATTAAATTATCTTTAAAATGGTGAAGATTTTATAAAAATACGCTTGATAGTTTATGCGTGTTTCTCAGTTTTTATTCCGCGTTAGACATTACAAATTAATTACACTATGTAATATAAACATAATCTATAATATTCACAGAATAAGTTATTAAGGGGACTACAGGACCTAAACGTGCCTAAACGCAAGTTTTATAATGCATAAAAGAATATGATCCACTGCAGTAAATAAAATCAGAAAAATATATGATAAATACTTCAGGATATATTCTAGTATGATAGTGTGTTGAAAACATAATACAACTAATTTGATACGATAGAAAAAAATCATGAAGATACCTCTAAAAATTTCTTTTAACGAATAAAAATCATATTAATTTACATGCAATCATTCTGATTTTTTGTCAGATTATTCTACAAGCTACATATTAGCATAATTTAGTGTTTTAATTTTCCAGTCCAATCAATAGATTTTCTGTAAATCGCTAACTGCTTCATATTTTGCAATAAATTACCTGCGTCGTGTCATCGCGCTTCTCTTTCATTTCTATGCAGTCCGACAGTGACCGCGCTTTAGCTGTTGTAAGCCTCTTAAGAAAATGCTTTAATTTAATTTTTTTTTTTATGTCGTGCCGGCACAGACTGCGCGCCTCCGGCTCTAAAAAAAAAATCATGGTTTAGGGCAAACCACGGGTACCACGTGGATTCGCGATTGTCAAATTCGATTTTAGTTGTGACAAAATTATTTTTTAATTTAGAGATTTTTATTTGCAGAATAGCTCTAAGCTTCTCATAGTCAAAAGTAAGGAAGTTTAGTGATAGTTTAGTTCGATGTCAAAATTGTTAGATATAGTCATCAGGAATTAAGTTTAGGGGAAACCTGTTTTTTCGAGTGGGAATTAGCGTCGATCACGAATTTGATATGACAAATTGTTAGCCATAAAAGTTAGTAAATAGGTATGACAGAATTTTTGCTGACTGCCCAGAGAGTGTTGGAGAAACTTGAAGTATCCACTTGAAAAACCACTTAATCTCATTTCTCACTCATTTCGACTACTGTCTGTCTCACACAATCCATCTTCATTCTTCAAGCCTCAGTTTAGTCACTAATTACTCGACAAAATGATTACAAATATTGTACTAGATGTGAGCGTCAATCACGCGCATGTAACGGATTAGGAGCAAGTTCCTAGTAGGAAGCGCACGGTGATGCGTACGCGCAAGTACCGTCGTGTACGTAACGCTTACGGTGCAAGCATTGTTTGGACTTCTTTTGTTTTAAGGAGGTTAAGGTTGTGTTAGCAGTATTTGGGACCGGGTTATTACAAGTTGGTGTGACTTCCTTGAAAAGTATTTTTTTTAATATGTTGTTAGTTCATTTTGTATAATTCATTGTTATATAAAATAGGTAATATTAATGTATAATATTATACAAATTTTGTAAGTATACAAAGTCTTAAGTTATGATAATATTGCAGTGAATTGCTAATGTGAGTCGCTTTATAAAATAATAAAACTTCACTACAGTTTTCTGTAGTTTTTTTTTTTTTTTATCTTATAAATTACATTTTCCTTACACTTAAACAAAGCACACAATTAGACCTCTGGGGTCTATCCTAGCATGCCATGGCCTTATATTTGATCAACGCGCTATTAACAGTTATGTTATAATCGAGTTGATGTAATGTTCCTTCAGTTTACGCTTTATGTTCCTACTATTCATTGAGTCTCTAATATCTACAGGTATTTGGTAAATTGCGTATTGTGAAAGAAGCGGTACGCCTACCATAAAAGTTATTTTTGCGTGGCACTTGAAGTGATTTAGATTTGGCTTGTCGTGTATTCACGTCATATTTAACTGGAATTTGGATATCACTTTTATCAAAATGTTCTATGAGGAACAAATACTCAGCGCGCGCTAGAACAGGTAATACCTTGCAATGTTTAAATAACCCGGTGTAATTGTCTTGGTATTTATTTTTTACATATTTTGGTACTACAAGTTTCAGCAAACGTGTTTGTGTTTAGCGTAGTAATGTAATTTGTTCGCATGAATTTCTCTAATTTACATGAGTTAAAATATGATAACCCATAAGCAACCTGTAGTACACGACATTTTTTTGGTTGCACAAGAAGCTGACATTATGACAGCTCCTTAATTAGGTAAATGTTTTCTTACATTACAGGAAATGACATAAACTATAATTATAAAACAAAGCGGAAATGCATTCATTACAATTATTCAAATTCTTAATCAAAGATGCACAAATTAATTAATTAATTATTTTAATTATGCTATTACTATGAATGCAGAATGAGGTAATCTGACAAAGAACTGAAGTAGTGTTACTGTATCATTTTATGATTATGAACTTAAGTTTGTTTTGATTGTTTAAATTATGTGGTCGATGATTTTGGTGAACGGTAAAACTCTAATGAGTTTATGTTTGCATCAACTTATTATGTATAAAGATGTAAGTACTGAATGAATGAATAAATAAATAGTCATCATAATCGACAGCCTGAAGTATCAGTGGGCCGGTCATATTAACCATAGAACCGATGACCGTTGGGGTAGACTCTTGAGAAGCGACCGCGAATCGGCAAAAGTAGGGTAAGGTGACCCTCAGGCTAGGTGGAGCGACGATCTTCGCAGGTGGCTGGCAGCAGCTGGATGAGAGTAGGTAGAATGTTATTTTAGAAGTCTGTGGCTAAGGAGTTTCTATAAAAAACGTTTAAATTTTTGTCCCTGAATACACTTTTCCGGGTGCTGTTCAATAAATATGGAACTAAATTAAACGTAACGGGCTGACACACTTCTGTGACGTACTGTACTCGTAATGTAACTTCTGTTGGAACGTTCTAGTTTATAATTGCTGTGTATTTGAGTGTGCAACGACAGTTCAATACGTAGTGTGGTAAGAATAGGAGTATACACGACAGACATGGGTGTGCCATCGAAGAACTTCATATCTATACACCGTAAGGACTATTTCTGCTTGCAGCGCTCGGCGGCTATAGAACCGGGGCGGTAACAGATGTGGTCATCGTGTTCACGGGATTTTGTTTTCAAACTGCTTAGATATGAAGTTCTTCGATAGTACGGTACAAGTTAGTACACATCAGCAATATTTTATCCTAGCCCCCTAGTTCGGAAGTTGGCGGTGTAATATCAGCGTGCCTCGGAAATCAAGTTAAGCCATCGGTCCTGCGCCTGATCTCTCCCCGATCGTGTCGGATAGCCGTTTCATCGGCCTATGAGAGTGAAGAGAGAGAGCACCTGTGTCTGCGCACACACTGGTACACTATAATATCTCCCGCGTCGATGGTTATCCGAAGCCTATTACATATGGGAAACTTGAACAAATCTGTCCACATTATGGTAGTTAAGATATTGCTAAAAGTGATTAAATAATATTTAATGAAATGCTGTTCGTTGGTAAGCGCATCACTTCAGAACTTCTGGACCGATTTTGGCGGATTTTGAAATGTTCGTTATAGTCCGAATCAATTTCCTAACAAAGAAAATTTTGAAAAGTTTAAATTTGGAAAATTGGGGAAAAAACAGAAAGTGATTTTTTTCTATAGATTGAAATTTTGACAAGACAACGTCTGTCGAGTCTACAAATAAATTGAACGTCAGGGATTATACAAATGTGCAGCCAAGAACGTTCTCCACAGATAGGTACACAAAAAGATGAAGGCAATTTAATATAAAGTAAATCTCAAAGTCAAATAATTTATTTCAATTAGGCACATACGAGTAAATGCCACTTTTGAACGTCAAAATTTACAAAAATATAGAATTGTTTCTGGTCGCCCCTTCCAAAAGGTGAAAGGGAAGAATGGGCAAGAAACCGATACTCTTTTAAAATGTTTTACAATATTTATAAACACTTCAATATTAATATTTATAGTTATCTAAATCATCATTCCGTCTCAGTTAACTTAGAACGATTGACAGAGATATAACGATGCTTAGTGATGCTAATATTTAGTGTCACGCAAGCGGGTTTAAATGTCAGTATAATCTATCAAAGTGTCACTAAATTACGGTAATTATGAGTAATGCCAACTTCGTTAAGTGATAAGTATGTTATTATTAGCTTAACTCAGTGTAATAGGATCGCGTGCGCAGAATTAGCATGTGAGAAAATTTTAATAGCATGAATTTACGAGAATATTTCAATAATTATTATGCATGTGGAGCTACTGATGCGCGGTTCACAAGTTCTTTTGAGTTAGACCTTGGCAATGGATTGGCTCAACAGTAATGTTTTAGTCATCTGTATCCAGTGCATCATTGTAGCCGAAAGACGTCCACTGCTGGACTTAGGCCTCTCTCTTAAGCACCGCTTATCGCATCCAGTTATTGGAAAGTATAATTACAGATTAAGAAAAAGATGTAATACAGACTGATTATCGACAACTTGGTGTAATAGTTGCCGATGCAGCACAGACTAACTCAATCTGCCTAGATTTTCCCAACTATGTTGCGGTCGGCTTCCAGTCTAGCCGGATAAAGCTGAATACCAGTATTTTACATGGAGCGACTGCCTATCTGACCTCCACAGCCCAGTAACTGGGCATCACGATAACCCTTGGTAAGACTGGTTGTCAGACTCTCGGACTACCCGTAACGACTGTCAAACAGGAGGACCTGCCGGTCTTCCGTGACTTCAACCGTTAGTTTAAGAGCGTTTTTAGGGTTAGCGATAGGGTCGCAGCATTATGCTGAGCGATGGCCGTTATGCGTGGATGTGACGCATATTTTCCCCCAAATTGTTATTTTCGTGTTTTATTCTTTCATTGCGTCATGTGTACCGCAAATAAACATACCTATTTCTTTCATAAATATTTGACAGCTATTTGCAACGTTACCAACTTTTTGGATGAATGCTCTTAAGGTGACTATATTTTTTGCCTACATCGGCCGAACTATTCTTTAAAAATCTCAAAGTGAAATCATAGGTGAACTGAGCTGTTCATAGTTTCAATCCCTCACTTCAAACTCACTTCACCTAAGTTTTCACACAATGGACCGGTTGGTTTTATGTCTGAGTCGACTTCAATTTTCAAAGGGCCAGAAACATCACAACTTTGGCCCAGATGTGAAATTGATCATTTTCTCTCGGCCCTTCAATATGTCGTGTGACGAATCATTCAGAATAACGACCTTGGAGTACTTTAATCCATGTCAATGTGTAAGTAACATCTCACGTTAGGGACGGACAATTACAAAGTTAAAACTAATTCGTTCGGCTCGAAAGTCGGAACACTTCGGCAACCTTTGGTAAAAGTCGTTTATTCTGAAAGATTTGCAATTATCTTTAAATTGTTTGTCGGTAGATGTGAGCACGTAGTTTTTGCCGTTAGTGGTATCGAACTCGATGCATCTAAGATTGTTTGTATCGCGTAGTGGTAGGTATTAGGTAGAATCTAAAACAATACAGGTCCGGTTGAATGTTTCTTGTAGGAATGTTATAACTCACATTGCAGGTTATTTTTATTTATTTAATTATGGCACTCCAACGATGTGAGTAAATTAATTATTAATTACAGAACCAATGACGAACGACGATAATTTGTGACACGATGTGTTCATTTGATTCTTGTTTACATTAAACAGCTCTATTTGCAAGCCAAATCGAAATTTGAAAATAAAGTCTTTCATAAGTTGCCTCCTTGGTTGCCATGTGTTGAAGTAAAAAGTTCGTTCCATTTTTAAATAAAACGACAGATATCAGTTTTCATAGTAATTTATTCGGCCGCTAAACACGATCTACGGATTTTCATACAAACAATGCCGGCCGGGGGCTCGCATGTATTCGACCAGTACCGCAATTTCGATTTATCTCGAAGAAGGTTATCAAAATATCTTCGAATTTCCAAGCATGTTTGAGAAAACGTTCTTTTACTTACAGAAAAGGAAAAAGCATAGATTATCATCACTCATATTTTCAACCATTATGGGCGGCTTGCAGCACATATCTGTACCGCCCATTATGTCAACCTATGTAAAATGTCTACATTTATATTATTATCTGTAATTTGTGTGGTGTACATAATAAAGAATATTCTATTCTATTCTGTACGAATAAGCTGAATAGTTTTTTTTTGTGTTTGTGTGATCGCGCTAATCTCGTAAACTGCCATTCAGATGTGAAGACTCTTTTTGAATTTGATAGCCTAATTCCTGAGGAAGGTTATAGACTATTTAACATCACGCTACACCCTTAGGAGCCGAGCAAAAAGAATGAAGTCTGAAAGAACGCTAAAAACGAAGTAACAGCGCGGGTGGGTGATGCGAAATACCAGTATTTTACATGGAGCGACTGCCTATCTGACCTCCACGACCCAGTCATTGGGTAATACGATACGCCTTGGTATGACTGGTTGTCAGACTTTTGGGCTTCTTACTACCCGTAACGACTGTCAAAGAACTACGAATGACAGCCGGGACCAACGGCTTAAAGTGTTTGTCGAGGCACAGAGGGGTCACTCATCCACGAACTGACCGCGGCAAGTGTAGCTTAACCTTCGTTCGACCCGTGTAGCTGTTATTATTTAGCCACGATCCTCACAGCTTAACCGATTTACCCAAATTGCCAATTTCAATGTGTCAACCGGTCGGAGCCATAACTGGCAATAATTTAAACCTTCGAAAGTATTTACTGTAACATAATACATACATTTATTTGGATTAACTTTCTACCGAATGAGTTTTAATGGTAGCCTGTCGGTAAGCTAATTTGGTGAGCTGAAAATATAACGTTTCTTGATGGTTATTTAAATCAGTTTTGAAAAATTCTATGAACTTCCGTCAAAGAAGCATGGTGACGTTCCTCTAAGGATAAAATGAACGTACGTTATCGTTCTAGGATATCGTAAATGACCTCCCCAATAACCTTTCGCAAATCTTTCGTTTAAGGAGAACTAAGATGATCTTTTCTTAGATGGTGTAGACAGCTGCCGGTCCTGTGAAAAAAGAAATTTCAATTGAGCCCAGTGTCATTTGTGTGAACGCAAATTGAATCCAAAACATCAATGACATGGGTGAATTAATTAACACGTTTAACATCACTATAATTGAACCAAGACCATTGCTTTAAGCCGTTCATACCAGAAACAAAAGATACTCTATCATCATAAAGTATTTATATCAATCTGGATACATATTATACAAATCGGGTAGATTGATTTTTGATTGACCTTTATATTTTAAATTAACGAAAAAACTATAAATAGCAGTTCTTTGAACCAAAGATATAACTAGTTTATTGATACGAAATCTAAATAAATGTTAATTTGTCTGAATGAAATCACCATAATATGAGAAAATGATTGATGTCGAATGAAAAGATATTATTGCTAAAAGTGACAGTGGATGTTAGCTTAACCTTTATAGTGACTTGATGGTGGGAAAAATATGGGAAAGTTATATGTCCAGCAATGAACTGCGACTGGATATACACATTCCTGGTAATGTTTTTACAACAGAATACACTTTTTAGGGTTCCGTAGTAAACAAGGAACCCTTATAGTTTCGCCATCTCCATCTGTCTGTCCGCGGCGGCTTTGCTCAGAGATTCTTTGTACTAGAAAGCATGGGTATACACGTCGACAAAGTGGTGAAATAAAATAATTAAAAGAAAACATTTTTATGGCACCTCCCCTATACGTAAAGTGGGGATGTTTTTTTCTCATCTATCCCATGGTGTGGGATGTAGTTTAAAAGGTCGTTAGGAGTTTGTGAAAAACCGTTTTTGGATTCAGCGATCTATTGAGAAATATTCAGCTTTAATGTGCAAATTTTTGTTAGAGTCAACGTTCCCCCCCTGCCAGCTAAATAGTTGGTTTTGGCTATGTGAAAAAGATTCACGGCAGTAGTATATATAACGAAATTAAAAGGAAAACCATCACAGCTAAGTAGGCTGTACAAGTTAACGAGTAATAATCGACCAACTTACATTTGCGGTTGCAAAAACATGTTCTCCCATACATTCCGTAAAGGAAAACATGTTTTTCAACTACAAAGATAAGTTTGTTTTTGTGATAAATTCATCCCAACTACGGAACCCTTCATTGTGCGTGGTCCAGCACGCACTTGGCCGGTTTTTTTACGTTACACATACATACCATAACATTACCCCTGTATTTCTCTTAGAGTTAGGCAGAGGTGTACCCACATTTCGCTAGTTATGTTTGAGTCCCATATAATAGGAGGCGAGTCTATTGCCATCAACCGGGCACAAATCTAGGCTCCGGGCTGCTACTGAGAAATTCCAGATGGATAAACTCAATAACACTTTTCCCAACCCGACAATCGAACCCTCATTCATGCTCAGCAGTGCATGACTTTTTATTTAATTTTGCAGAATATGTTCTGTGCCTCTAGTCTGTGCTACGAGTAAATATTATATTCTTAGATAAACTGTTGATTTTTTGGAGCTGTCAGAAGTTTGACGAAAGCCGTATTTCATAAAATTATATTATCTATCCATCGCTTATTGCAAAATAATGCTTCACATTATTAATAAAACGTGTACCTTCGTCTTTGAATGACCATAAAAGGATCAAAAGAGATTACTGGATTTTTAAGTAGCTATCTTTATTGACCCACCAGTGAAGCAAAAACAAAAGATCGTCCATAATATTCTTTAAAGATCCTAAAATACATTACAGACAAATAAGTCATAAGACAAGTTTGCTATCGCGCATCCTATTCAACGTTACCATGAGATACGGCAATTTCGTTACATTTTACTAACTCAAAAAGATTGTTATTTACCGCACAACATACTATTTTCATTCTCTCTCAAATAACTATAATAATTCAAGCCGTCCATCACAAAGCCTCGTAAAACACTGAATTAATTACCAACACATTAAATTTCGTCTTCATTGTGAGCTAACTTTCACTACAAATGTTGAAATAAAAAGTGAAATAACTTTGATAATAAATACGCAAATATATAAAACTTTTCTAATAGCATTATAATCAACGAAATCGAAACTGTATTATGAATACTTATATAAACGTTATGGCTAAATTACTAAATTTGAATAGTATACCGGTTTCTGCGGTTGTAACAACCAATGGTGTTATACCGGTTTCATGATATATCCAATGTGATTAGTCTTGGCTTTTTATAAACAAAAATTGTAAGCGTTAATCTTGACATCTTTGGGGTTTTTGTTATTCTGGTATAGACCAGAACTTAATAAAAGAGCTAGGCTAGAAAAAATCCATGAAGTTTTGAGATTAGAAGGACACAATACTATAGAGAAAGTAGACAAGACAGGGATTTAAAAATAACAGCAAATGTAATTATGTTGGAGAAGAAAGCAAATATTTAAGAGTATAGCAGAGAAATAGCAGAGGCAGAGAGCACTCCAGTTAATGCAAGGAAAACATAGGTAGAATAATAAAAAATGCAGTCACACAATATTATTGTGAGAAAGATAATATGGCCAGAAAGGAGGTTATTACTGAGATAACGGGTAATAGTATAGTAGGTATGGTAAGGACGTCATGTTGCGCGGACCCCAAATAAATTGGGATAAAAGCAGGACGATAATGAGTTACAACATTCCATAATGTTTCGTGGTGTAGGTATTCCTTTATAGATTTCAAGCGTTCCATGAACTCTAATCAGAGAACAGTTAACAAAAATATGCTAAACGTAGTCAATTTTTATCTACACAAATATTTAAAGGAAAAGAAACTAGTAGAGAAGTTACAGAATATTAAATAACCTAAGTAGTAAATGATAGCTTAGTTAACGACGACGTCAAAACGAGCCATGAAATTAATATGGTTGCAGCTATTATTACTGTCGACTACTCTATTAAGTATGATTTGCATAACGCATAGATATGTTTAGTGTTCACGTTGATAACTAAATACTAGTCAGGTGATATATCGGAGTCGTGAACTTGAGGACATGTTTATTGAAATGTTGAATTATCTATGCGAATTCTGTTTCTTGATTAAGACTATATATTATGTACATCGTCTTTCATTTTTGTATATTTCTTGTGGATTTTTTTTTCACTATTAAAGCCAATTGTTTTTGCAAAGCTTTATTTTTTTTTAATGATAGGAAGAATAAGAAAAGGTTTTAAATTCATAAGTTACAGTTAGATATTTGCTGTAAGCCACCCAACCTTCTACTGCCAATATTTAATACACATATAAATAGACACCACGCCTGTTTTCCCGATGGGATCAGCAGAAAAGGAGGACGATATAATTTAGAGAGAAATAAAGAGATGTTTTTTCTTTTTCTAACGTACATTATGATTTAATTCTGTTTATAGCCAAGACATCTGTCTATTATCAATTACTCTGCTATGCTTCTCGCTTCATATATCGTCAACGTTCATAATAATTGCTGCTCCTATATCAGTCATTACCGTAGCCTTCGTAACCCAAATATGTCTTCTATTTATAAACTGAACCTTTCTAGAACGATACAATCTAAGACCGACTCACAACATCTAGAACAACCAGCATATCTTTGAGCTTATAACTTCACTTATAAGTAAAAGCAGCTAACCTACAATCCACCCTTGCACCGTTATGACAAAATGTAGCGTCTGCGCCACAGTACAGTAAGCTGGGTAGTGGGTTTATGTGCTATCATACTGGTTCTATCTAGGCTGTGGTATCACGTCCTTTGTGCTGCGAGTACTTAGATTTACAGTGAATTGAGAGGGCGCTTCTAAGTATTAGTAGAACTATGGGGTAATGTCTTCACTTTCTTTGGATATAAATGTGTATATTGCTCACACAGAAAGATAAATAATAATTATCTTTCTGTACGCCTGCTGCGACTGCTTACTTAAAGAGATAATGTTTACGAAATGGATGTCATTTTTCAGTCTTGAATATATAAATCTGTCAAAGTGAATGAGGACATGATATTTTGATTTTTTATCGCGTTGCACGTACGTAGAAGAAATATGTATTTTTGGTGATGCTGGTTTTACATAATACAATGGCTCCAAATTTAGTTTGGAATGGTTGATTAACTACGAGTCCAATGACCCGTAGGTAATCAAATTCAAACAGAATGCAAACTCAAATATAATAGTCACGTTTTGCTACTCAAAGCCGATCAATAATTCAAAACGCAAAACATTTCCAAAAACCAGTAGCTTTTGAAGTGTCATTGTCTCGATTTCTAATTTCTTTCCAAGAATAGTAACAAAGAAACAGATATACATACATACATAAATTAAGAACATCACGTCTTTTTACCCGACTGCCCCAGAAGGAGACACGAGTTACACGGGTAATGTTTTTGATGTATGAGCAACATGGAATTTGAAGAATATTTTAAGGATTTGTGACCGGACAGACAGTCGCCTCATTTAAAAACAAAACTATTATCTAGCTACATTCGGTAATATCTAATATAGTTGGGTAAAGGCTAGTCAGATGATGATGCTTTTGATTTCATAAGTAAATTGATCAAATACAACAACAGATCTTGATCATGAGTATTGTTTGGTGTATTTTGAGGACTTATGTTCAAGATGCCGCAGCATTTAGCTTAATGGCTAATGGCATAGTCAGGCTGACTGTTAACTGTTTAGAACAATGTTTTTGTAAAACAGAATGACAAAAGTTGTAGAACGCAAAGCGCATTTAGCTGTAGTGATATCGATATCTATCGAAATCTGGCCATGCAGACTGATCTGGTATAAAAATCAAAACCAAAGTCAAGCTCGAACAAAAAAAAGTATGGGTAATGATGTAATTTTATTTTAAGCAACGCTTTTAAGTATTTGCAGTGGTTAATGTTTAAAACAGAAGTTTCTTTCTTCTATTTATTTCAGTGTTGGTTCCGTTTTAAAAGTTGTTAACATTGATGATTACTTTCACCCCTGAAAAACTGGCAATAGTTGTCAAGTCGACGACGTATATTTTTGTCGCAGAAAATTAACTTTTTTCTCGAGCCCAGCCAATGTGACATAAATAAGATTACAAGATCACCACCGCAAGAGCACATTCTTGATCATACCGTTATCGATAATACGAACATCGGTCGGATTTACGGCATAATTCTTAATTTATCATCGATTTCTTATGTCAGTTGTCTTCGACGCGAAGTCAAGATTACAATTTGAACATTGTCTTGAATGAATTTTCTTTTTATTTATACTTTTATACGGAATCTTCTTAGAAGACATGACATGATATGTCATGACATGTATGTCATGTTGTTAACAATAAGCGAATATGGTTTACGAACTTTATTATATGTCATAGCCTTTTTAATAAGTTATGTATAATTTATACGTTTTGTCATTCAATGTTTTCAGCTTTGTAGTTATGGGTTTACGAGCGGATAATACGATAAACATAAGTCGCATGGGATGATCAGAGAAAATGTAGTGTACTACCGCAACCAGGACCTGCTTCGCACGGTTTGCAGGACTTGACAAAATATTAAGATGCATGTAACCTTCCGGAATAAATTCTCTAAATGATGATGAAATCTGCATCAAAATCCGTTGCGGGGTTTTGAAGAACAAGGCATACAGACAGACACGAAAAGCGACTATAATTATTTGTGTAGGTACGTGGGCAACGTAGGACTGTCAGAGGTCAGGAGGCCTCTGTCTAATTTGTTTTGTCATAGTTTGGAGTTGCATATTTTTTTAATGCATAATATTTATCATAAATATAAACATTATTTATTATAATTTGGGAATTACTCTCTGGATTAGGGTAAGGTGCGGCGGGGGTGAGCCGCGAACATGTTTTTTTTTAAATATGCGTTATATTAAGGTTTATTATTTTTATTCCAAAAAACATTCTGTGTAAATATCATTAAACGTAAATAAAATTCTTTAGAATGTTATGCTTGAATATTATTATGAGTAGTGAAATTATGCTTATAAAATTATGCGTAACTTTTATGCGGTAATAATTTTATGCGTAAATATAATTAGAATGAACAATTGTATGCTATGTCTTATAATTTTATGCAAATGGATAGGGAACCGAGAATAACTACGGCAAAGATTTCACAAATATTATGTCTTTGCCATTACTTACTTCATAAGCTAAGTTGGTTCTACTTAATACAATATAATAGATGTTCTCGTAATGACCGTTTAGAAACGCACGCGTTAACCTAACTGCATGTAATCTACCTATGAGGCGGTGTAGCGTGTGTTTACTTTGCTTTGCACTTAAGTAACTTGAAGTGCTGTTATTATTGTCGACATGAGCGAAGCGCAACGGCATCTTCTCATTTTGGAGGAAAAGAGCTAGGGTACCCCGCGAAAGAAAAAAAATCCTACGTTTGTGCAATTTCCAGCTATCTAATTACGCAACACATTTTCGTTGACAATTCCGAGTAATCTGTTTCAACTTGACAGGTCAACAACATTCATTGTGTTATTTACGTTGTTGAGCAGATTCGAACGTACGATGCATTGGATTAGCAACCTGTTTCAAAACGATTCAGATTCTGATTGATCGTGTATTACGTAATTAGGGTACAGGTCAGTATTAGGTAGTAATGTAAAAAAAAAAAAAGGAAGCAAAAGTATTATTCTAGTTTTTTTTGTTTTAGTATTTTGTTTTTTTTCTAGTTTTTTTTTTTTTGTATTTTTCTTGTTGTATGTTAATCAAAATATGATTTGCGATCGTAACAAACATGTGGGTATTTACAGTTTACAGTAGTTATCTAAGTTCAAATTACCCTATTGTATGACTATTTCATGAAGTCACATTTGCGGTCAATTCTAACTAAGGGTTGGGAGATGGTTTTAATGATAGTTCTCTTAATAAACTATATGATTTGATATGATTCGCGAAAGTAACAATACATTTGTTACTGTCACGAATCATATTTTCATCAACATTCCTCCAATCATATTTTCATTACCGATTCCTCCAGCAGTATAAGAATGTTCATAGCTAAGCAGGTGTTAATCTTAAACGGACCAAACCATCACAGCTTAATTCCACACCTAGAGCCTGCATGCTATGTTTCCAAAGCCCTGTAGCTTTTTTTTCCTAACATTTACAGTAAAGTGTTCATGTTTATTTTCTGCTGGGGAGTTTGTTGCGCCACTTCTTCTTCCCAGATAAAGCACTAGGAAATGGTGAAGGGTGGGCGTTTTTGGGGGACTATCTTATGTAATTTTGACGTTCGAAAAGTGCTGATTCTCAGCCTAGTTTGAATAAATGACTTTTTAAATTTGTATATGAACAATTCGTTTTTTAATATTTCAGATTTGGTTCCATAGTAAAAGGCTATTGAGGCCCATTGTTAAACTTTGTCCAGTTATTTTGTTT